>CM062811.1:106891317-108091317 GCA_031772625.1 Pinus tabuliformis | reverse complement strand
CCCAAAAACCATAATGTCTCACCAAAGTATATAACATATGCACATTTACAGCTTGGTGGTATTATAGGTATGGATTCAATGTTGAAAGTCATGAATCAATCGATCAATTCCATACCTCCCTCCTACAATTTTTCATATACGGGGAGTTGTAGTGCATCCTAATTTTATCTTGAAGAAAATACTTTCATAATCGCTTAAAACCTTTGAATATCAAAAATTTAATTCAATAGTGTCCCTATGTTGTACAACTAAAGCTTCACATTCAACTAATTTTTTGGTGCACTCAAACTCCAATATGCACACAGGCAAGGGTCTTATTTTGGTTGAAATAAATCAAAACACACCAACCCCTAATGCAACTTTGAATTTATACCATTCCAAATAAAGAATCTAAAACTTAGTATCCATGGGTTTATCTTAGTGTTATCTATAATATGTATAAGACTTGGAGAAACAAACCACTCATTCAATATGGTGGGAATAACTAAGAAAGATATTCATCGCGTAGTTTCAAAGTCCATGATGGATTCATTTTTATCCTCCAAATTAGTGATAATATACTTCATCAATCTCTCCTAGAGTATTAAGATGTAATTCAATTTTCTTTTCCAAGGAAACCATAAATCAAACCAATTGATGGTGAAATATCATTACATTTTTTAAGACCATTCTCTACTTAACCGTATGTAATAGGGTTCGTGAATATTTGTGATTACTATGTTAAATATTTGATGTATTCAAGGGTCCAAAACCACTTGAATAAATAATATATTAATTCCCAACATCTATTTATTCCCCCATTACCTTTACTTGTAATTTATTAAATATAACAATTTACAAGGGTGATTTGATGGATTTCAAAATTAGTTTTTTTTATAGGATAAGAAAAGCATAATTTTTTTAAAGGCCCTTGAATCAACCAAACAACTATATTTATTGCTATTGTATACTTTAAATTGTTTAATGTGTTCCACATTAATGATTTACACTAAGTACATGATTAGATTTCTTAATCTTGATTTGAATCCCTCAAATACAATGATCTAGTAAAATTTCAAAAAATAAAAGAAATAAATAATTAAGTTTACAAAATTTAAAATAAGCAACTTAAAAAAAAAAAAAAATATATATATATATATATATATACATGTTTGTACCAATGGATAATATTTAACGGAAACCAAGGACTAAATTAATAACAATTATATTTAACCTAGTGATTGTCATATTTGTAAATCAATAAAATGCCCTCTTTATATTATTTGAGAAACATTTTAGAATTTCCTTCAACAAAACCTCATCTATAAAACTTTTTTTCCATAACATCATTCATAGCATTCATTCTTCATGGATAAAGTTAAACTTAGGAATTTTAAATTATATAAATTGTTATGAAACCAGCTCACAAAAAGATAGGAAAGATAGATCAACGCCATAGAAATAAGCCTCTTCAAGGGGGCAACATCCTTTACATTACACAAATGAACAATTCTTGGATGATTCAAATGAAAAAACCTCTTTTCTATACATAGGAGTCTAAGGGGACACAACATAACCAAGCTGACCTAACAATAATAATATAGAGGCACAAAAATAACAATAGTTGGATTCTATGGGGCACAATAATAACAATATGGGGACAATAGGGGCACAAAAATAACAATAAGGGATATAATGACAATAGTAATGGGAGAATCACTAGTATTATAGGGACCTAACATGCCCCTCTCCTTCAAAAAAGTGTGTTCCTCAACGCTTGAGAAGTTCTGGGTGCTTTTGTATAAAATTCTCATCCTCCCATGTGGAATCTTCAACGGGTAAGTTCTTCCACTTGATGAGATACTCTGAAATTTATCGATTTTGTAGCTGTCGAGTTCTTGTTTCTTTGACTTCTTCAGGTTCCAATATGATTTTTCCTTCCTCATCAAGTTCTGGAAATATTGTTTGAACTGGAATCTTGTCACCTATAACCTTCTTTAAGCATGAAACATGGAAAACTGGGTGCACTCGGGAAGTTGCAGGAAGTTCCAATTTGTATGCCATGGTATCTACCTTTTGCAACACCTTGTATGGACCATAATACTTTGGTGATAATTTATTATCCTTCTTAGCTTGCTTGAGGGACATTTGTTTATATGGTTGTATCCGTAGGAATACCCAATCACCTACATCAAAACTTTTTTCGCTGTAATGTTGATCTGCCTGCTGTTTCATTGTATTCTGCAGTAAAGTAAGGTTATCCTTTAAGAGTTGGAGAACTTGTTGTTGATGCTCGATGTGATCTTCCACTGCTTGAACCTTAGAATTTTCTCTTAATTATGATGTGTTGGATGGTGGATGATATCCATAAAGTGCCATAAATGGGGTCATTTTTGTTGCAGTATGGAAGGAAGTGTTATACCACCATTCAACCAGAGGCAACCATTTGACCCATTGTGTCTGTTTATCAGATACAAAGCAATGAAGATATCCTTCCAAACATTTATTTACTATCTCAGTTTTCCCATCAGATTGAGGATGATAAGATGAGCTATGAGCTAACTGAGTACCCAAACAAGAAAATAATTTTGTCCAAAAATTTCTAGTGAAAATGGGATATATGTCGCTTACAATAATCTTTGGATTTCCATGTAGCTTTTGAATTGTTTCCATAAATGCAGTAGAAACTGTACTTGCTTTAAATGGATGAGATAATGCACAAAAGTGTGTATACTTGGTAAGTCTGTCAACTACCACCATGATAACACTCTTTCCTTCGGACTTGGGTAAACCTGTGATAAAATCCATTGAAACATCCTCCCAACGTTGGCTTGGAATGGATAAGGGTTGTAATAGTCTTGGGGTCTTAATTGTTTCAACTTTATTTTGGTGGCAAACCAACATTCCGCCACAAACTTTTCAATATACTATTTAAGGACATCCCAAAAAAATCCTTCTTAACCCTGTGGTAGGTTTTTAGAAATACTGAGTGCCCTCCTAAGGGAGAGGTGTGCAATTCCCTAAGAATATTTTGTTTGAGTTGGGAATTCTTACATAGGTATAACCGATCCTTGTACCATAACGAATCATTTTTCCAGCTAAATGTATCAGATGTATTGGGATCTTGATGTATCTTTTGAATCAGTGCCCACACTTCCTCATCATTCTTCCATTCATCCCTTGCTTCATTTATCGAATCTGGTTGGATAATAGAAATGGCGCAAAGAAATGCTTCCACATCCTCATCCTTTCTTGAGAGTGCATCTACCACAACATTTTGCTTCCCTTTTTTGTAGATGATTTCAAAGTCATAGCCCAACATCTTTGTGACCCATTTTTTTTTGCTCTTTTAAAGATAATATTTGTTCCAGAAATTATTTAAGGCTATCATGATCTGTTTTTACCTTGAAGTGTCTTCCCATTGGGTAGGGTCGCCATTTCTTAAGTGCATGTCGTATTGCCAGCATTTCCTTCCCATAAATAGCTTTCTATAAATACTTTCCTTTGATTGGAAGACTTTCGAAAGCAATGGATCTTTGTTCTTGCATTAAAACAGCACCAATTCCATTTCCTGGGGCATCACATTCCACAATAAAGGTTTTTGTGAAGTCTGGTGTAGCTAAGACTGGTGGTTGGCACATTGCCTCTTTAAGATGTTCAAAGGCCTTCGTTGCTTCTGGAGTCCATGAGAATGCATCTTTCTTCAATAATGTTGTTAGAGGTGCTTCTATTCTCCCATAATTCTTAACAAACTTGTGATAATACCCTGTCAACCTGAGAAATCCAAGTAGATGCTTTATGGATGTGGATATATTCCATTCCTTAATGGTTTTAATTTTGCTAGGGTCTACCTTAACACCTTTATGAGATACAATATGACCCAGATATTCCACCTCTTGTACTCCAAAGAAACATTTGGACATTTTTGCATATAATTGTTTCTCCTCCAATAGTTTGAGCACCATGTCAACATGTTGGACATGATCCTTCCAAGACTTGTTGTAGATTAGTATATCATCAAAAAATACTACAGATTTTCTAATGAAGGGTTTGAAAATGGAATTCATCAATCCTTGAAATGTAGAAGCTGCATTAGTAAGGCCAAAAGGCATGAACAAAAATTCATAACGACCCTCATGAGTTCTAAATGTTGTTTTTGGAATGTCTTCAATATTCATTCTAATTTGATGATATCCTAAATGAAGATCCAACTTGGTGAAGTAAATTGATCCATGCAATTCATCCAATAATTCATCAATGACAAGAATGGGAAATTTATCTTTAATAGTGAGATTGTTGAGCTCCCTATAATCTGGACACATGTGCCATGATCCATCCTTCTTGTGAACCAATACTACTGGAGCAGAGAAAGAACTTTGACTAGGTTGAATTATACCAGCCTCTAGCATTTCTGCAACCGTACGTTCAATTTCACTCTTTTGGACATAGGGATATCTGTAAGGCCTAATGTTTAGAGGAACACTTCCTTGAATCAAATTGATAGCATGATCATGATCGCGAATAGGTGGGAGGCCTTTAGGAGTCTCAAATACCTTGGAATGATTGTTCAAGATTTTTTGGAGATCTGGAGAAATGGATGATTTCAACATGGGAACCTCTAGCGAACATAATTGTGAAATTATGCCTCGTTGTTCTTTCTTTAGAAGCTTTGTCACTCCATTAGAGCTGATTATATTTCTTGTTTTCCCTACGATACCCCTTAATTCAATTTCCTTTCCTTTTGAAGAGAATTTCATGAAAATTTCTTGAAAATTAAAATCTATTGTACCCAAGGATTGTAGCCATTGGACTCCTAGTACAACATCAGCACCACCCATTGGAATGGAAAGCATTGGGCTATTCAATACATATTCTCCCATGTATAGCTTGATATTATGGCACTTTCCTAAGCAATTTATGGTTCCTCCACTTACAACCATCACTTGACACTCTGGTGTTGGATATAGGAAGCAATTCAATTCTTTGGCTATCTTATAATGAATAAAATTATGGGTACTTCCCGAATCAATCAACACTATTACCTTTTTCTTCTTGATATGCCCTTCTATCTTGATAGTTTGAGGAGTGGTAATTCCAGCCAATGCATTACAAGATATGGTCGGATTCATTTCTTCTTTTTCTAGGATTTTTTCCTGGTGTATATCCTCTTCTTTTGACATTTCTTGTTCATTTTCTTCCTCCTCTTCACAATCTATGTAAAATAATTTCTTCTCGACACACCTATGACCTTTAGTGTATTTGCTATCACAACTGTAACAAAGCCCTTTTGCTCTTTTTTCTTCCCATTTTTGTGGTGTCAACCTTGTAGGTTGTGGATGGCTAGGGGAAGCAACACTTCCATCTTTATGATTGTGAGTGGTAGGCTTCCTTGTTGCCATAATTTTGCTTTCCATTTTTCTTGCCAACTTGAATGCCTTCTCCAATGAATCTGGTTCCTAAAGTCGAACTTCATGTTGGATATTATCTTCTAAAGTCCCTATGAACATATCAATCCTATGCTCCTCTGGAATATCTTTTACCCTTATATTCAATTTTTTAGAAGTCCTTAATGTGCTCCATCGTTGAACCCTTTTGTTTGAGATTCATCAATTGGCTAAAAAAAGTGTTTCTTTTTGTATCCTCATAATGTGCTATTATTTCATCCATAAAAATAGCCCAAGTGACAATTTGTTTATGAGATCAAAGCCATCGATACCATACAAACTGATTTGGTTCCAAATATAAAGTTGCAATGTGTACCTTTAGTGTGTTTTGCACATTATGGAGATCAAAAAATTTCTCCATCTGTAGTATCCATGTTCCGGGATCCTTGCCATCAAACTTCCTCATATCGATCTTTGGAACATGGTGGTTCTTTGATCCAACATTAGAGTCTATGAAATCATGATTAACATTTATTTTGTTCTCATCATGAGTTTCCTTTACTACCCTTTCGCCATTAGTAAGCATTTCTTGTAGAAGCTTTGTCAAATCTGTCTTCAAATCTTCCATGCCTGTCTTCAAATCGTCCATCTTAGTTTCCACGTCGTCCATCTTAGCTTCCAAGTCATTCATCTTAGCTTCTACTCCTTTCTCTAAACCATCCATCTTAGCTTCTACGTCTTTCTTTAAACCATCCATCTTATTTTCTATTACCTTTTGTGCGAGTGAAATTTGTTGCACTTGGTTTCGTAATATCGATATATCATGTTACATTTCTTCCTCTTCTTCATGATTCATGCTAGAGCTTTCAGGTTGCTTACTAGGTGTCTCATTTTTTTCTTTGGGGCATCAATTACTGATAATAATGCTTCACTATGCCCTTTGAATTCCTTCAAACTAATTTTTCAAACCAAGCTTATGCAAAAATTTAAAACAAATACACACCTTTTTTTTCACTTTGTAGGAGATCGACATTGAATCTGATGTACCTCTATAATTTTGGATCTCCCAGTTCTAAAATCATGACCTACAGTAGCCCTCTGCGTCCTCTTTCCAATGCCACCAGTCTAATCAAAATTGGATTCTCGAAGGAAGAGTTATGGGAAATCTCCCACGGTGACCTGATTATATACCTTTTCAGAAGAGTGAACTTCTATGAAGTGCCACGTGTCACTATTTTGACCTTTGGATCTGAAAAATATATACAAGAAACTACAGTCCATCCTCTTTCTGTAACGTCTCACGAAATTTCAATCTGATGCTCAGAGAGACAGTTATGACGATTTTCCCACAGTGACTTGTCTGGAACATAATTCGGGGGTTTTCAAAAACCCTAACTTCCTCAGACTATATCTCCAAAAATATAGTGAGACGGGATCTGAAATTCGGAGCTGAGGTTCAGATCAATTTCTTCTTAAATGGGTTCTTGTTTTAGCTTTTGAAACTTTATAGCGAAAGTGTTATAGCGAAAATCCCACGATGCACTATTTTAGCTTAAATTCTGGAACCTGCAAAAACCCTAACTTCCTCAAATCGTATCTCTGAAAATATAGCGAGACAAGATCTGAAATTTGGACCCGAGGTTTAGCGTGATTTTGTCTCAAATGGTTTTATTTTCGCTTCTGAAATGTCGCAGAAAAAAAGTTATAGCGAAAACTCCATAATGACCTGTTTGGAGTAGCGAAACCCTAGAATCCAAAGCTCTGATACCAAATGTTATGAAACAACTCACAAAAATATAGGAAAGATAGATCAATGCCTTAGAAATAAGCCTCTTCGAGGGGGCAACCTCGTTTACATATCACAAATGAACAATTCTTGGATTATTCAAATGACAAAATCTCCTTTCTATATATAGGAGTCTAGAGGGACACAATATAACCAAGACGACTTAACAATAATAATATGGAGGCACAAAAATAACAATAGTGGGATTCTATGGGGCACAATAATAACACTATGGGTACAATAGGGGCACAAAAATAACAATAAGGGATACAATGACAATGGTAATGGGGGAATCACTAGTATTATAGGGACCTAACATAAATTCTCCACAATCTTCTATAAGGGTGGAATAGAGAAGTCAACGCGCTTCATAAAACAACTTCCCTATTAGAGGAAGAGTATAAGAAAGGGAAAGCACTCTTCCTAGATTCTCTCCTAGCTTTTAGAATTCTAATTTCAATTAAGAAGGATTGAATATTTATAAAGAGAAACAATAAATCAAATATTCCTCTAACAATTACAATTATCCTATTGGTTTTTTTTAATCATTTTCTAAAAAACTCATATTAAATCAGTTATATGTGTGCCTCAATTTTAAATGATTTATAAGCACAACTTAAACTCTCACCTACTATATTTTATTGTAAAATCTAGTCAATGATGGTGCCTTTTGAGATTATACTAAGAGATTACAGAGCAAAATTTATGTTGTTTCCTCACTTTATATTTTTTCTTCAAACTTCAAGATCTTGAATGGCTTATAAAACTTGGTAGTTTGTGTCTTTGGAGATTATGCTAGAAGATTGCAAAACAAAATTTATGATATTTCCTTGCCTAAGACTTTTTCTTGAAGTTTCAAGGTATTGAATGTTTATTTTATCTCTTTTCTTGCATCATTTCGTACAAAGTCTAGTAGTGTTCAAATATCTTGATTTTGTCTTATTTCCATTGCTTGAAAACGTTGTCTTATTTCCATCACTCGAAACTCACAACTAGAGAAGTTAGAAAAATAAATGTCATGCAAGGCATTCATAAAAGACTTAAAGATGAATATTTGAGAAGAAAACCCATGCAAAGTTTTACTTGCTTGAAATTAATTATTTTTTAACAAATATATCAAAAATTTGAAACAAAAACAAATAGAAAGAAAAACCTACAAAAAAAACTATCCCTAGGAATGTACTAAATACTTTATCCTAGATTTCAATCATTTTCCCAAAAATAATTCTTTAAAATACAGTATGAAAATATCAATTAAAACACATAAACATAATATAGAATGGCATTACACAATTTCTAGAAATATTTAAAAACTCAATGATAAACTAAAATATTTTCACCTACTATAAAAATTGATGAAAACCATATATCCAACACATAAAATTGGTCGCAGCCCATACCCCCCTCTATAGTAAGGGTTTCTGCACTAGCCACCATGGCCTTGGCCATAGATGCAAAAAATTATGCAGGTCCAATACCCACCCCACATCAATCTAAGTGAGTGTTTCATATATCAAACGTCTAATGCCTTTTGTTCCAAAGAAATTCATTACTTCTTCCTCCACTCACAACCTATGTAAATGTAAATCTATCATTTAATATAATTTTTATTAGTGTCACACCTTAACAACTCTTCCCTATCATTTAAGACAAAAAAATTATCAACTTCACTCCTTAATAGCTTTTCCCAATGCCCTCCTAGATAGATTTTAGTAGGAGAAGTTTGTCTCCATTCCCACTAAAAATGTGGCTAAGTCAATGAAATGACAATACTATTTCCCTGAGAAAGATAGGCTCAATTTCCACTTCACCAGCATGTCACTAAGATTGGTGGATCTACACATTTAGGTTTCCCAAAGTTGGAAGTTCCATTGATCTAATGAGGCATATACTTACTCATGTGCTCAAGGATTTTCCATTGACGAGGACAATACTTTTCACTCCAACCCTTAGTTTTGGGGTTCTATTGGCCTTTGCTTGAAGGCCTAGTACCCTGCCTTTGACCCCTCTTTGGACATTTTAACCTTAACCCCACTAGGGGTAAGGCTCCCTATTATTCTATTGTAATTTTGACCCCTTGAGACCCTCACCAATATTGAAAATGAATTAGAAAATTCCATTACTACAATGTGAAAAAAAAAAAAAAGGAAACATGCAGCCTTTCCAACAATCAATGCCAAAATGATTCTTTCAAAAGGCCACCTTGAAAAGCTCTCACAATATGCAAGTGAATCCATTTGTAAACAAAATCTAAAGTATGAGCGTGTTAACTTTCCATCACAAATCTTATTTCATAATTGGCCACACATTCTCCTCTTGCTCAAATTGCAACTTTGCAAATGTGACTTGGAAGAAAAATATATTAACACCCTTGCTAAAAGAAAATTATTTAAAAGCATACATAGTGGATTGGTAAAAATGTGAACCACCAGCTTCTAGTAGTAATAGAAGTGAAGAGAAAAAATCAAACTCAAATCTCGACAAAGAGGTAGTGATTTCTAAAACAATGCCCAAAGTCCCAGTAATTGATACAAAAGCAATCCCTCCCAATCAAATACTATCATCTCAAGATAGGGCAGACCTCTGGAGAATGCAAAACCTATCATGTAGGAATTCAATAGACCAATAACTCCAAACAACATAAGTACCTAATTAAGGAAGAAGCAACAGGAAAAATTCCAACACACACACACAAAGAGAGAATTTTTATTTAATCAACTTGATGAATATTATATTTTTGAAAAAGAACCAAAAAAAATTAAAACTGTTTTTCATGTATTATAATTAAACTCCTACTCTTCATCCAAAAATTCAAAAAGATTGATAAGATTAAAAATATAAATATTTTATAAATAATTTTGGAGAAAAACTATTGATAAGGTAAAAATCTCCCTAAATAAATAATGGTTTAGAAAAATAATCTTGCAAACACATTTTCATTAATTATTTGAAAATACTTAAGATTTTATGTTATTAAAATTTTTTGATGGACTAATTATGCACACCCGTAACCCTCTGCAACCCTATCTTATATCTCTCACGATCTCAATGCACAGCTAGGAAGGGGTTCCTCCCCCTCAACCTCCTCCTCCTCACGATGCTACTACAGTGGCCTTTCAGGCGTTGATTGCATCATTGTCGAAGAAGCAGAAGATCAAGGATTCAAGTTCCAAATTTATTTGTAAGGCCAAAAGCATACCCTCTATGTCGCTCCACCCTTGCATTTTCAGTTCGAGCATTGATAAGAAAATTTACCAACATGTGGTCGTCTCCCAAATCTATAAAACAATGGGCGAAGAAAAATTAGGAAGAAAAGATCAAAGGCAGATTTTTCATATACATAGTCGAAAATGGATATTTCACATTTCTATTTAAATCAAGGGAAGACAAGGATATCATCTTCATAATCGATCCCTACTTTTTTGGGGCAAGATGGATGTACTTGAATAGATGGTCATTAGACTTTGATCCAGAAAAAAGACATCCCAAATTATGTTCTTTTCAATTAGGGTTATCCTCTGAGTCCTCTTTCGAACCTCGCAAGTGTGATCAAGATTGGATTCTCTAATCAAGAGTTATGCCCAATTTCCCATGATGACCTGATTATAGATTGGTTCAGTGAGTGAACTTGTATGAAGTTCCACGTGTCACTATTTTTACCTTAGGACCTCAAGCCGATACACAAAAAACTACAGGCCATCCTCTTTCTGTAACGTTTTACGAAATTTCAATCTGAATCTCAGAGAGAAAGTTATGACAATTTTCCCCAGGTCACATGTTTGAGATATAATTTGGGAGCCTGCAAAAACTCTAACTTCCTTTAATCTTATCACTAAAAATGTAGCGAGAAAATATCTGAAATTTATACCCAAGGTTGATAGAGATTTTGGCTTAAATGGGTTTTCATTTACACTTCTAAAAATTCGTAGAAAAAAAGTTATAACGAAAATGCCACGATGACCTGTTTGGAGCAGCGAAACCCTAGAAACCAAACCTCTAATACCAAATGTTATGTAACCAGCCCAGAAAATAGAAGAAAAGATAGATCAATGACTTCAAAATCAGCCTCTTTGAGGGGGAAACCTCCTTTACATTACACAAATGAATAATTTTTGGATGATACAAATGACAAAACCTCCTTTCTATATATAGGAGTCTAAGGGGTCACAATATAATCAAAGTCGACATAACAATAATAATATAAGGGCACAACAATAACAATAGTGGGCTTCTATGAGGAACAATAATAACAATATGGGGACAATAGGGGCACAACAATAACAATAAGGGCTACAATGACAATATTAATGGGTGAATCACTAGTATTATAGGGAACTAACAATGGCAGGTACAATGGCAAAGGGAAAAGGAATGCAGGACATCAATGAAATGGTCGACCCTCAAAGAAAGCAAGGAACTCCAGGTACGAAGAATCAAATGTTGTTAACAATAAGCAAAAGGAGTATTATCTTATATCGGCCCTCTTGTTAAGTTATGGTATGTTCTATTCTTATAACAGTTTACTTCTTTTTCTTATTATATTCCACCGATTAGCAATCACATGTACGTAAAGTAAAGTGTAGATAGAACATTAAACGATCGACAGAAAACAAGCCAAGACAAGAGACACAAGATGTGGCGGCTAGCCAGGGGCAAACCCCACAATGTGTGGGGAAACCCTTTGATCAAATCTTCTTTTATCTTCAATAATTCAGTAGAGAGAAATAGTACAATAAATCTGATTCATATCAGCAGTAGCAAACCCTAGATCAGTAGCATCAGCATTAGCGGCTTCATTATCAAACTAGGGCAGACCATATCTCACAAACCGACAGTTGGATTGACTTCATTCCACCACCAAAAGTTTCGGCTTCCAGAGGAGGTTCAGATGAACCTACAGCGCAGTTCAGATGAGGAGATCTTCTAGGCCACGCAAGTCAATCTTTACTTCTGCAGTTGCACCTTCAGTTTCAGCAGTTTCCGGTTTCAAACTAGGGCAGTCGATATCTTGCAAACCGTTCGTCAGATTGACTTCATTCCACCACCAAAAGTTGCAGCTTTCAAAGGAGGTTTAGATGAAACTATAGCGCAGTTCCAAAGAGGAGATATTCTAGGCCACGCAAGTCAATCTTTACTTCTGCAGTTGCAGCTTCAGTTTCAGCAGTTTCCGGCTTCAAACTAGGGCAGTCGATATCTTGCAAACCGTTCGTCGGATTGACTTCATTCCACCACCAAAAGTTGTGGCTTTCAAAGGAGGTTCAGATGAACCTATAGCATAGTTCCAAAGAGGAGATCTTCTAGGCCACACAAGTCAATCTTTACTTCTGCAGTTGCAGCTTCAAATTCAACAGCTTCCGGCTTCACATGTGTGAGAGAGAGAGACCCATTTCAGCGCAGTAGAGAAGAGACTCATATCTACGCAGTAGAGAGAGAGAGATGTGATGAGATGAGTGAGTCCAAATGAGGAAAAGTCCTCTTATAGTTATACACAACGTTGGTGGGTGAATAGATGCGACTGTTGGGCTTCTGAGCCTACATGAGTTGTAGGTCGGCTTGATAATAATTCCATAATCAAAATAAATTCATATCTCCATGAATACTTATCGGAATCGGATGATCTTTATATCAATCCTACACCTCTCGACGAGAGGAATCTAATAAAAATATTATCAGCCATGAATAAGATGACCCACATGAAGTTTTGCCCTGGTTTCCAATTTTAACACTCCCTCTCAACCATGGAGAACTTCATCTGCAATCTGTCTATCGGTCGTTACTATTCATCCATCAAATGCACTGCCCTATACAGCCTGACCATTGCCCTGCTCTGCTCTACTTGTTCTGCTTTGTCTTGTTCTGCCCTGCACTGATCTGTACTATTTTGTTCTGTTCTGCTCTGCTCTTGCATTGTTATGTTCTACTCTGCTTTTGTCTGAATTATGGAGAAGAAGAAATGATCGAGGATGTATCATACTGACTCAAAGTCAGTCTCAGAGTATGTACCACTGGTCCCAGACTAGTCTCAACCAACCCAAAGTCAGCGTCATAGTGAGTACAACTCCAATGGTCCCAGACCAATATCATCCTCCACTGACTCAAAGTCAGTCTCAGAGTATGTACCACTGATCCCAGACCAGTCTCAACCGACCCGAAGTCAGCGTCATAGTATGGTACAACTCCTACCATTGGTCCCAGACCAGTATCATTGATCCCAGATCAATGGAGGTCATCCTAGCGTAGGGAGTACGGTAGTTACAACGATGCGTCCATCGGTACTACTATGGTCCCTAACTTCATTTCCCTGCTCATTGATCAGATGAGAGGTACTTCCCATGAGTCCCAAACTGCATGGGTAGGATGCCTCGACAGGAGAACTAATCAATCCTGTCCTCACAGGAGAACACATCAATCCTGCTACAATTTCCATGGAGAACACATCAATCCAGGCCGCCATGGAGAACACATCAATCCAGGCCTCACAGGAGAACACATCAATCCTACTACAATCGCCCTTGAGAACACATCAATCCAGGCCTCACAGGAGAACTAATCATCCTGCTACACAGGAGAGTGAATCATCTTGTTCCACAAGAGAGCGAATCATCTTGTCCCACAAGAGAGCGAATCATCTTGTTCCAGTGTGCACCACCAGGGGAGGGTGAGTCACCCTGTGGTCGTATGTTGCTCCAGTAATAACCGCAAGCCCTCAGAGCTCCCAGAGCTCAATGTATGCAACATGCAGGACCCTTGTACAAGGGTTTCTTACCGACTCCAAGTCGTTTGGGAAAATCACAGATTAGATCTTTCCTCGGGGCTTTGACAAGGTGTATCAACATGTACATCATCTTAATGCGATGGAGCCTCCTTGCTCATCAACTTACCATATCCAAGATGATGTCTATCTGCTGGAGCAATCGACAAATACGGGATTCCTCAATAATCGAATCCCACCTCTGGTTGTTATAGAGAATCACAGCGGTATCCAATGTAAATCCAAACAGCTTACTGAAGAGCTTTCGCAACCAGACTACCTCACACGAGGTTATGCTAGTAACAATATATCCTGCTTCGGCGGTGCTCAAAGCCATCGACTTCTGCTTCCTGGTTATCCAGGATATCGAAGCAGATCCCAAGGTGAAACAGCACCCGAAAGTGCTCTTACGGTCCACCACACTGCCTGCCCAATCAACATCAGTATATCCAAGTAGTCTCACATCTCCGGCAGTGTATCTTAATCCATGAGAGATTGTGTCCTGAAGACATCTCAGAAGATTCCTGGCATCAATCCAGTGAGGCTCAACCAAATATGAGCTCACAATGTTAACTGCAAAACATATGTTCGGACGGAGGTCCACCAAGAACATCAATGCGAATGAGTTTTTGAAACTCAGAGGCATTTCCCAAGTCTGGTCTGACATCACTACCATATAACTTCTAAAAGTTAAGATCCTCGAGGTAGTCACAAGCTTGCAGTCCATCATACCGAATCTTTCCAATATATTTACCACATATTTTCCTTGAGATAGGAAAATTTCCCTTGGCTTCTGCCACACTTCAAGTCCTTGGTCCTTCATTTCAAATTCAGAAGCCATCTCCCTCTTACATTTGTGAATGAGAGGGTTTGCACCTGTTAGAAAGAGGTCATCCACATACAATACTGGTATGAGAGGCTTGTCATCTTCAACCTTAAAGTAAAGGTTAGGATCGGCTTCACTCCTAGTGAATCCCAGCTTCATCAAGTAGCTATCGATCCTCTCATACCATGCTCGGGGTGCTTGCTTCAGCCCATAGAGAGCTTTCTTCAACCTGCATACATGAGATTTTCGATCATAAATCTCAAATCCTTCGGGTTGCTCCACGTAGACCTCTTCTTTGATCGAGCCATGCAGTCTTGACATCCATCTGATGTAGGTTCCATCCTTGTGAAGCGGAAAGGGCTATGATTGAGCGGATGGTCGTATATCTGGCAACAGTGCAAATATCTCATCATAGTCTATACCTTCCTTTTGGGAGAAACCTCAAGCAACAAAACGAGCCTTATACTTTTCCGTGCTTCCATCTGCTGCATGCTTTATCTTGTAAAGCCATTTGGAAGTAACAACAGTCTTGTCCTGGGGTCTGGGAACTACTTCCCAAACATCATTCTTTATGATAGACTCATATTCTTCGGTCATAGCATCCTTTCATACTTGATGCTTGACGGCATCTGAGAATGACGAAGGCTCATTTTGTATGATCTTGCTCATGATGGTCAGGTATCCTTGATACCTATTAAGTTTCTTACTTTGATGGAAGGTTCCTCAGGGTGCAGCATGTCCTTTAGCATCATCAAGTAACCCCTTAAGCCATGAAGGCCTCTTCCTAGAAGAGGAAGGCTCATATGGAGGAGGATCAATCGGGTCCATGGGTTATTCTACATCAGGCATTGATTCATCATCCTTTTCTTTCGATTCCCTGGTGTCGGTTTCTTGAGAGCTCCTCAAAGTCGGAAGATTGATCACCTTGTTGAGAGCCATATATTCGTCAAAGGTGACATCATGACTAATTATGACTTCCCTTTGACTGGCTACATAGATTCTATAGCCTTTAGTATTTTCACCATAGCCCACGAAAATTCCCTTCTTTCCAGATCCTCCCAATTTATTTCTTTTCTCTTTCGGCACATGAAAGTATACAGGGCTTCCAAAAATTTTAAAATGAGAAACATCGGGTTTCTTACCGGTGAATTTTTCTTCAGGAGTCTTGGAACCCAATGCTTGATGAGGGCATCGATTTTGTACATATACAGCAGTGTTTGCAGCTTCAGCGCATAGAAACTTTGGAAGTCTTTGATCATGTAGCATGGCCCGGACAGCTTCCATCATCGTGTGGTTCTTCCTTCCCACCACACCATTCTGCTCAGGAGTATGTGGTGTAGTAGTCTCCCTCTTAATGCTAGCCTCAGATGTGCCTAAGTGAACCAACTGTAATATATCAGAGGTCTTGCTTTGGCTTGAGCGGAATGGTCCCCTTTTGAGCTTTCCTTCAGCACATCCCGGACATACACCTTCTTTCTCTACTTGGAATTCGGGCATCCCTATTACCATTTGTCTTACATCGAGTATAGCTTTATAATGAAGGTGGTCAAACCTCTGATGCCAAAGTTCGGACTGAAGAGTTGTGTCACAAGACATGACACCTAGCGGACTTCCATCGACCTAATATAATGAATCAACACTAAACCCAAGAGTAAAGGCATCTTTAACATTATTTTTCCATATACATAGCTTGCCATTGCTGAAGGTTACCTTGTAGCCTATGTCTTCCATTGCCAAGATGGACACTAGGTTCCTTTTGAGGTCAGGTGCATTTAATACATCCTAGAATTTCTAGCCTTCTTGAATGCTTGTTCTCTTCCTTGATTCCCATCTCTCCTCTTACCTTTGCTGTTGAATTTGTCATTCCTTTGATTGTCATTAGAGGGATTTCGAGTTGCACCACTGCATACTATACCATGCTTCTCTAATCATGATTATCATCATGTTGCCCATGTCCATGATTTTATCCATCATAATGCTGCTCAAACTAGTGTGCATCATCATCATGCTATCCTATATGTCCATGATCTCATGTTGCCCTTTATGTCCATGATCTCATCCATAGTTTTCCCATTATGAGTGCCATTTCTATGTCAGTAATAGTTTCCCCAATAGATAGGAGATCGTTCTTGATCTCGGTGATTCTTAAGAAGTATGCTTGCATACTTTCATATTTACCCTTCTTGATTTCCCTTAACTTATTTCTAAGAAACAAAACTTGATTTGCATCATTAACTTTAAATAAGCTCACCAGTCTATCGTAGATTTCCTTGGAGGTGTCTAGATCAGAGATGTAGGCCACCAAGTGCTTGTCGATAGAGTCTCGGATGATCTTCTTTGTTTTGACTTATCCATTTTTCCATTTGTTCCAGGCAGCAGTAGATGCATTTGATGAAGGCTCAACAATATTGCCTCTTAAATGGTCCAGCACTCCTTGATCTTCAAGGGTTAGATCGATAGACATCTTTCATCCGTGATAGTCAGCTTTCTCACGGAGCTTGTCTTCGGCAGGAAAGAGTGTTGAGGACCCCATAGTTCTTTTAGGATAGCCTTGCCAATCTTCTCTTCAATGATTGCTCTTACTCTTGCTCGGGCTTTGTCTTCACCTCAGCTCTGATACCATGTTAAGTTATGGTATGTTCTATGCTTATAACAGTTTACTTCTTTTTCTTATTATATTCCACCAATTAGCAATCACATGTACATAAAGTAAAGTGCAGATAGAATGTTAAACGATCGACAGAAAACAAGCCAAGACAAGAGACACAAGATGTGGCGACTAGCCAGGGACAAACCCCACAATGTGTGGGGAAACCCTTTGATCAAATCTTCTTTTATCTTCAATAATTTAGCAGAGAGAAATAGTACAATAAATCTGATTCATATCAGCAGTAGCAAACCCTAGATCAGTAGCATCAGCGTTAGCGGCTTCATTATCAAACTAGGGCAGACCATATCTCACAAACCGACAGTCGGATTGACTTCATTCCACCACCAAACGTTTCGGCTTCTAGAGGAGGTTCAGATGAACCTACAGTGCAGTTCAGATGAGGAGATATTCTAGGCCACGCAAGTCAATCTTTACTTCTGCAGTTGCAGCTTTAGTTTCAGCAGTTTCCGGCTTCAAACTAGGGCAGTCGATATCTTGCAAACCATTCGTCGGATTGACTTCATTCCACCACCAAAATTTGTGGCTTTCAAAGGAGGTTCAGATGAACCTACAGCGCAGTTCCAAAGAGGAGATCTTCTAGGCCACACAAGTCAATCTTTACTTCTGCAGTTGCAGCTTCAGTTTCAACAGTTTCCGGCTTCAAACTAGGGCAGTCGATATCTTGCAAACCGTTCGTCAGATTGACTTCATTCCACCACCAAAAGTTGCGGCTTTCAAAGGAGGTTCAGATGAACCTACAGCGCAATTCCAAAGAGGAGATCTTCTAGGCCACGCAAGTCAATCTTTACTTCTACAGTTGCAGCTTCAAATTCAACAGCTTCTGGCTTCACATGTGTGAGAAAGAGAGACCCATTTCAGCGCAGTAGAGCAGAGACTCATATCTGCGCAGTAGAGAGAGAGATATGTGATGAGATGAGTGAGTCCAAATGAGGAAAAGACCTCTTATATTTATACACAACGTTGGTGGGTGAATAGATGCGACTGTTGGGCTTCTGAGCCTACATGAGTTGTAGGTCGGCTTGATAATAATTCCATAATCAAAATAAATTCATATCTCCATGAATACTTATCGGAATCGGATGATCTTTATATCAATCCTACACCTCTCGACGTGAGGAATCTAATAAAAATATTATCAGCCATGAATAAGATGACCCACATGAATTTTTGCCCTGGTTGCCAATTTTAACACCTCTCCACTACCCTATCCCGTAAAGGGTGTAGGGAATATTACTCTTCAATTGAAGCAAGGTAACACGATTAATTTACAATAATTTCTTGATTTCCCTGATCTCAAGAAGAACCTGGTGTCCATTTCGACAATGGAAGACAAAGGATACAAAATGGCATTCATCGATGCACAGATATGTGTGTGGAAAGGGAATTTTAAAGATGCTTTTACTCTTGGGTTCAGGGTTGGCACTTTATCAAGTTGGAGGAGTTCCATTAGGGTCCATGTCTTGCAACACATCTCTACAATCTGAACTATGGCACCGGAGGTTTTCCAATATTCATTATAAGGCCCTACCCAATGTGAGACAGATGGTGACAGGGATGCCCGAGTTCAAAGTAGAGAATGAAGGTGTATGTGTCGAAGGAAAACTTACAAGGGGACCATTCCCCTCAAGTAATAGGAAGACCACAGATATATTTTAGTTGGTCCACTCTGACATATCTGGTATGATGCTCGTAAGCTCTTGGAACGATGAAGTAAACACCTGGTTCTGTCACCTCAAAGACTATGTGGAACAACCCAAGGGGTTTGAGGTTCATGACTGGGAATCTCATGTATGCAGGTTGAAGAAAGATCTCTATGGTTTGAGGCAAGCACCTCGGGCTTGATATGAGAGGATTGATAGCTATCTGATAAAGTTGATATTCACAAGGAGTGAAGTTGATCCAAACCTTTAATTTAAGGTTGAGGATGATAAACCTCTCATACTATCACATTATATGGATGACCTCTTTCTATGATCTAGATTTAAATAGGAATGCAAAAAATTACAGATATAACCATACATATAGAGATGCAGCAAAAATAATACTTCATTTCATTACTGTAAAATACTGGAATATGCTTACAAATAGAAATGGAAATAAACTAGCTAGGGCGATGGTAGCTTATCTCTGAGAAGAGATGTGGTGGCTACATGCCTTTGAACTGTCTTAAAATGAGGCTCGAAGGCCTATTTATTGTTGAGAAATAATGGAAAACCCTAAACATCCAAAAACCTAACCCTAGAAGATGAAACGCCAAACTGTGGGCCCTGTTTGGGTAAATTGGTACATCAACTTCCTGGGGCCGTAACTTTGGCATACAATCTTCATTTGACACGCACAATATCTCGTTAGAAAGATCTATCCGAGAACTACAGCTTTGGGGAGAGAAACATCAATCCATGGACCCATGTTGCTCCCAACTTTCCCAAAAAAACGTCGTTTAGGGCCTCAAAACGGCTCCGGAAGTTCAGGACCCGAAAAACTGCTAAAAATAGTAAATTGTGATATAATTAAGGAAACTGAAAAGCTGAAAGAAACAATGGTGGGGATCCAAGTGGATTTGGTGGGTGGCCACCAATATCCACCTGGTTCATTCCTCCCCCCTTAGGAAGCAATGGTCCCCATTGCGTTGAGTTCCTCCATGAGATGAGGAAACTTCTGCTAAACTTGGTCCCTGGTGAGCCACTTGCCCTGGTGAAGGAGTTGGCCTGCTTTGACGATTCGATACAGTTGGATATTTTACTAGCGAGTGTGCTTGATCTACGTGTCCATGATCCAATCAATTGCAGCTTGTTCCATGCAATCTAGATTTAACTCTGTGGGTGTGAGTTGTTCTGCAATGTTGGATGTGTCTAGTAATGGTGGAAAGTATGGCCGAAGGTGGTCCACATTGAACACTAGGTGCAGGCCAAGGAATGGGGGAATGCTGATCTTAAATGCATTGTCTCCCATAGCCTTGGTAATGGTGTAAGAACGATATCAGAGTGGTCTGAGTTTCCGATAGGCTCCAGTAAGGCATTCATTTTGCAAATGCAACCAGACTTTGTCGCCCACCTAAAATTTGTGTGGCACCTGATGTTGATCATGTTGTTGCTTGTACTTGGCATTTGATTTCTCCAGAATGTCGTGGACCTATTGGAGAATATGTTGGATGTGCTCAATGAAGTTGTTTTCCTTATCTGTTTCGGACTGGACATGAGTTGAATTTGTGTGAGTAGCTAATGGGACATAGTGGCTAGAATCCCAAGCCCACCTGAAAAGGGTTGTGGCCAGTCAAGCTGTGAAGAGCCCGATTGTAGCTGTGTTGAACATAAGGGAGGCTCTCATCCCATGTGTGAGGATGCTTTGAGTTGTACATGCGCAGAATCTGTACGATCATCATGTTCACAACCTCTATCTAGCCATCAGTTTGAGGATGGAAGGCGGTGGACTTAGTGAGTTTGGTGTCTAGAATTGACCAGACACTGGACCAAAACGTATTAAGGAACCTGATGTCCTGATCTAAGATGATAGATTGTGGGATCCCAAAGTGTACCCACACTCGTTCAAAGAAAATTTTAGCAGTGGCTTTTGTTGTGATATTCTTCTTGCAGGCTGCCATAATGGCCATCTTCGAGAACTTGTCGATGACCACAAAAACATAGTCGTTTCCATGCTTAGTAGAAGGAAGGTCCAACATGTAATCCATGGAGATGAATTCCCATTGTCGACCAGGGGTAGGTAGCGGGGTATAGAGGCCTTGCATCTTGATTGTCAGTTTGGAAATGGCGCAGGCAGTGCATGATCTGATGTACTTCCCGACATCCTGTCGAAGATTCAGCCAATAGAAATACTTATACAGTATTGCCACCATTTTCTCGACCCAAAAATGCCTAGCAACCCGACTGTAGTGTGCTTCCCAAATCATCTTGGCACGCTCGCTTGAAGGAACAAAAAGGTGACCCGAGTGGCATAACAGGGCACCCTGGAGGTGAAAATTTGCAACATGTTGACCCTCCAAGAGTGTTTGGTATGTGTGGTCGAATTCTAGGTCGCTTTTGTAGAGAAGTGACCAATCAGAAGTCTCATGCCCACAAGAGTTGAGCACGGTGGTTAACACCATGATTGTTGGTCGACTGAGGCAATCTGCAACATTATTAATGCTACCCTTCTTATACTGGATATTCAAATGGAACTGTTGCAGGCATGTGCACCACTTCTGATGGCGATCATTCTCCAATTTCCTTTGGGTCTGTATGAACTGCAAGGGTCAGTGGTCTGTGTGGATGATTGTTTCCTTCCCCAAAATGTAATGCTTCCATTGTCGG
The DNA here is from genome assembly GCA_031772625.1 of Pinus tabuliformis. Taxonomy (NCBI): domain Eukaryota; kingdom Viridiplantae; phylum Streptophyta; class Pinopsida; order Pinales; family Pinaceae; genus Pinus; species Pinus tabuliformis. The sequence goes on along the minus strand of CM062811.1, from coordinate 108,069,613 downwards.
CAGGCCTGCACAATGGAATACATCTCTTTGTCATAAGTGGGATACTTCCATACTGTGTTTGAAAGTGTCTCACTATGATATGCCACTGGATGCCCGTGTTGAGTAAGGATTTCCCCAACAACATAGTCAAAGGCATCTATCTCGACCTCAAATTCTTGTTGCAAGTCTGGTAATGGGAGCACTGGTGCCGAGCAAAGGTGATCTTTTAACTCTATGAATGCCTTCTGTTGAGATTCAGACCAAAAGAATTTTTATTTTACTCATCCCTTGGTGACTTGACTCAAGGGCCAAGTGATATGAGAAAATCCCAACATGAACCTATAGTAGAAGTTGGCAAGACCTAAGAGGCTACGGAGCTCTATCAAAGTGGTTGGAGATGGCCAATCCCAAATTACTTGGATCTTGGCTGGATCCACATGCACCCCCCGTTCATCAATAATGTATCCCTGATACTGAACCTGGGTCATGCCAAGAGTGCATTTCTCCAAATTGGCACATAACTTGTGTTGTCACGGTGTTTGGAGAACCTATTGGATGTGGTGGAGGTGCTCTTCCCAACTCTGACTGAAGAACGGGATGTCATACAAGTATACCAGTACAAATGAGTTGGTGAATAGCTGCAAGATGTCATCCATTAGCCTCATGAAGGTTGCAGGAGCATTCGTCAATCCGAAAGGCATAACCAATCATTTGAAAAGGCCCTCCTTGGCTTTGAAGGAAGTCTTCCACACATCTGAGGGTTTGATTGGTACTTGGTGATATCTTGACTTCAAATCAATCTTGCTAAAATATTTTCCCCCCTTAAGTTGGTCCAGCAGGTCATCAATCTGTGGGATCGGGTACCTATTACGGGGAGTGATCTTGTTCAGCCCCCGATAGTCAATACAGAGTCTCCAAGTCCAATCCTTCTTCTATAGCAACACGATCGGGCTCCCACAAGGCGATGAACTTAGACGGATGTGACCTTTCTGCAATAGCTCCTGAATCTACCTCTTGATTTCATCGTTCTCCATAATGGAGCACTGATAGATTGGTCAATTGGGCAGTGGCGCACCTGGGGTCAGATCGATGGAGTGCTTGACCTAACAGTGAAGAGGAACCCCTGCAGGGGAGGTGAAGATGTCCTCATACTCCTCCACGACCTTTTCCGTCTGTGGTTGTCATGCAGAGGGACCCTGTCTAGAGGTCGTGGCCACCGTCTTCTTCCTTCCTTGAGGGCGTATCATCAGGAAAACAAATTTCCTAGTTTTGGAAATGAGCTTACTGCATTGTTTTGCAGTAACCAAAGAGATGTTGGTAGGTGGTGCTACCTCCGGTATCCTATACAACTTATTTCCCACAGTCACAATAACAGCACGGGGCCTTGATTCATATCCAACATGTCGCTTCCATAAGTATGGTTGTCCTAATAATACATCACAAACATCAAGGGGAGCAACATCACACAATACCTCATCCGTGAAGGGCTTGATGTTGTATGGAAGGCAACACTGTTGGCTTACGCGAAGATCTCGTCCTTGGTGAAGCCACCCGATGGTGTACGTTTGTGGATGTGTTGTGGTCGGTAAGCCCAGCTGCTTCACGACCTCTACCGAAATGAGGCTCTTTTGGCTCCCACTGTTGACAGTGAACTGTAGCAGGGAGCCCATTATCCACATCTAGGAGTGGAAGAGACACTCCTCCTCCTCTGGATATTTGAGTTCCTCCTTCTGGATCTTCGTGGTGGCAACGATGGCGTTGGGCTCCGCATCGATAATCTGCTTCCCTTTGTCATTCCCCTTGTTAGGTTCTGACTCAAAGTCAGCACATGCATCTGATTCTGAAACCCTTAGCTCGGCCACCAATGACTACTTGGCCCGACACTCACTTGTGTTGTGAGTGGAGCTCTTATGGAACTCACACCACTTTCCGTGTCCTTTTTCGGCTTCGCGGCGCTATTCTTTGCTTGCAGCTTTGGCAGGTTTTCTTGGGCCACCCCGCCTTGGCTTTGTCCTTTGTTCTGCTATTTGGGGGCACCTTTTGTTATGCTCTTAACCTACAAGACAATACCAAAATACAGAATATGCAAAGAAATATACCCAGAACATAGAATAGTGAGAAACAACAGCAAGTATTTTATTATTCAGAAAGCAATGTTCACTTGCCTCTTCGAGGGGGCAACCTCCAATAGAGCAGAGCTCGATTACAAAATAAGACATGATGCTCCTCGTAGGGAGTCTCTATCCTTTATATATGACTCAAACATGCAATACCATGGATCAATACCATGGTCCTTATTAATACCATCTATCTAATACCATGGCCCATTTGCAACTAACTGTGGTCCCGTCATTAAGTGTGGGTTAACCACTTACAATTATTAATATGGGCTTTATTGACTCCTTACTTAACTATAACTATGACTCGATCCTACTACATAAATAAGGGGGTTAGGGTGGGACCCTAACATGCCCTCCCCCTCAAGAATAGCCTTGTCCTCAAGGCTGAAGCTGCGGAAATTGCTAAAGAATAGTGGTTGGTTCCCAGTTTGCATCTTCTGAAGAGGTGTCTTTCCACTTGACGAGGACTTCCCTGATCATGCGGCCACGCAGGCGCTGTTCTCGTGTGTCTAGGACCTGTTCAGGTTGGAGCCAGATTGACCCCTCTTCATCCAATTCAAGTAGACTGGTTTGAATTCTGCAATGTTTCCCAATCACTTTCTTGAGGCATGAGACATGGAAAACTGGATGGATTTTTGTAGTGGGTGGAAAAGCTAGCTTGTAGGCCACTTCTCCAATGCGCTGAAGTACTTTATATGGTCCGTAGAATTTTGGAGATAGTTTATGACAACCCTTATCTTTGAGTGAAGTTTGCTTATATGGTTGCAGCCTCAAAAATACCTATTCCCCTTCTTAAAATTGGCACTCTGAGCGATGCTAATCTACCTGTTGCTTCATGCGGTTTTGAGCTTGATGAAGATTCTCTCTAAGATGGGTGAGCATGGTTGTGCAGTTTTGTAGGAGTTGATCCACTACTTGTACCTTGGAGCACCCCTTGATATAAGAAGTAGGGGAAGGAGGGAGTTGACCATAAACTGCTTCATAGGGAGTCACTTTGGTGGTGGCATGATAGTTGGTGTTATACCACCATTCAGCTAGAGGCAACCATTGTACCCATAGATGTTGCTTTTCTGAAGTGAAACACCTAAGGTAGGTTTCTAGACATTTGTTGATGGCTTCAGTTTGACCATCCGTTTGTGGATGATAGGAAGTACTGAGTTTTAGTTGGGTGCCTTGTAGCCTGAAGAGTTCCTGCCAAAAATTACTGGTGAAGATCGGGTCACGATCAGACACAATAGAAGTGGGCATGCCATGCAATTTGAAGATCTGATCCATGAAAGATTGAGAGACCAAAGTCGATGTAAATGGGTGGGGTAGGGTGCAGAAATGAGCATACTTAGAAAGTCAGTCCACAACCACCATGATGACTGACTTGTTTCCTGACTTTGGAAGACCTGTAATGAAATCCATAGAAACCTCCGTCCATATAGATGCCGAGATGGGCAACGGTTGTAATGTGCCTGGTGCTTTGACTGTCTCCCCTTTGTGACATTGACAGACATCGCATTCCGCTACAAAAGTAAGGATGTCCTTTTTCATGCCTGTCCAAAAAAAATGATCTTCTAGTGCAAGCATATGTCTTCTGAAAGCCTGAATGTCCTGCAATGGGGGATGAGTGCAATTCTGCCAAAATGCGGCTTTTGAGGGTGGATGTTGGTGATATTACGACTCTGTCCTTGTAGCGAAGAATCTCATCCTGCCACGAGTAGCCCTTGGTGGAATTTGGATCCACCTACAATTGAGTAATGAGTTGGGAGAGCCAGGGATGTGAAAACCATTCCCTGCAAGCCTCTTCAATCCATTCTGGAATGGGAAGGGAAATTGCGAGCAGGGTACTTTCCTCCTCAAATTGGCGAGATAATGCACCTGCTACACTATTTTCGCGCCTTTTCTTGTAAATGATCTCATAATCATATCCCAGAATTTTTGCGAGCCATTTATTTTGTTGTGGGGAGGATAGGCGTTGCTCCAAAAAATATTTAAGACTGTGATGGTCTGTGCAAATTTGGAAACGTCGCCCCAGTAAGTAAGGTCGCCAAGTATCTACTGCATGTAAGATAGCCATCATTTCCTTCTCATAGGTATATTGTCCTAGATTCCTCCCACTTAGTTGTTGGCTTGTGAAGGCCAAGGGTTGACCTTCCTGCATTAAGACCACCCCAATACCCGTACTCGAAGCATCACATTCAATGACAAAGATTTGGTGAAATCAGGTAGTGCTAAGACTGGAGTGGAACACATGGCATTTTTGAGCGCTGTAAATGCCTATTGTGCATCATCATTCTATAAGAATGAATTTTTCTTGAGGAGTTGAGTGAGGGGCTTTGCAATGCGACCATAATTGCGGACAAATTTGCGATAATAGCCTGTGAGACCCAAAAATCCTCTCAGGCTCTTCAAGGTCTTAGGTTGAGGCCAATCCTGCATTGCCTAGATCTTTTTTGGGTCCACCTTGACACCTTCACACCCCACAATGTGGCCCAAATACTCAACTGCTGCCATGCCAAAATAACATTTGGACATCTTAACAAATAATTTATGCTTGCAGAGCAGTTGCAAGAGCAGATCTACATGTTGAAGATGTGCGGCCCAAGTGAAACTATAGATGAGGATGTCATCGAAGAAGACAAGGACAAATTTCCTGAGATATGGTTTGAGAAGGTGGTTCATAAGGCTCTGAAAAGTAGGTGAGGCATTACAAAGACCGAATGGCATGACCAAGAACTCATAATGGCTTTCATGAGTTCTGAAACCAGTCTTTGGAATGTCATCTTCCTTCATGCGAATTTGGTGGTAGCCTAAGCGAAGATCCAACTTAGTGAAGAATTGAGCTCCATTGAGTTCATCCAGCAAATCATCAACAACCGGGATGGGAAATTTATCTTTGACTGTCAACTTATTGAGGGCCCTGAAGTCTGGACACATCCTCCATTCCCCATCTTTCTTGAGCACCATGACCACCGGTGATGAATAAGGACTAATGTTGGGATGAATGACACCTGCTTCCAAAAGTTCCTTCATTATTTTTTCTATTTCATTCTTTTGGGTGAACGGATATCTTTATGGGTGCACATTTGGTGGTTGGGCTCCTGGAACCAAGGTGATGCTATGATCATGTTCCCCTCGCGAGGGTGGAAGCTCATGAGGCTTGTCAAAGACTGGCAGATGGTTATTTAAAATCTGTTACATCTCAGGATGAATCGGCAGTGAATTGGGTTCGACGGCCTGGATGGCATTAAATTGAGCTATAACTCCATGATGGCCCTTTTTTAGCAATTTTCCATCCTATGTGAGCTGATGATAGAGGGAACTCCCACCTGGAGTCCACGGAGGGTATGTGTGGAGTTGTTTTGCTTAAAGCTCATATATAACTCCTGGAAATCCATTGTGATTGGCCCAAGAGTGCGAAGCCATTCAGCACCGAGGAAAATGTCACACCATCCCATGTGTATGGAAAACATGTGGGTCTTCAACTAATAATCCCCCATTTGAAGTTTGACATTTTCACAGCAGCCTTCACATTTCATTGTTCCCCCATCCGCAATTTGGACTTGGAAGTTAGAAACTGCTCGTACAAAACAATGCATTGCTTCCGCGACTTTTTGATGGATGAAATTATGTGTACTTCCACTATCAATCAAGACTACTACTAGGCGATGTTTAATAAAACCTCTGATTTTAAGAGTTTGAGGTGAAGAAATCCCGACCAAAGCATGCAGTGAAATAACTGGTTCGTCAAGGACATTGTCCTTCTGGTTGTCCTCTTCTACCTCCTCCGGTTCCTCAAGTGGTGGGGCTTCCTCCGATGAGCTGTAATCAGTGGCATCAATTTGAAAAAATTTAGGCTCCTTGCATTTATGACCTGGGGAGTATTTTTCATCACAGTAGTAACATAATCCCTGTTTTCTTCTTTCGGCCATTTCTGCAGGTGACACCTTTTGAACCTTAAGTGTTTGAGTCGTGCTGTGAGCCTGTCGGGGGCGACCCTTGGCAGTGAAATTTGAGCGAATGGACTGGGCTGCTAATGCACATTCCACGTTACGATCTACCTTGCAAGCCTCCGACCATGTGGGAGGGTGGTTCAGTCGAACGTGGGCTTGTATGGCCTCTTTAAGACCGCTGATAAAACATTCCGTGTAGAATGCATCTGAGAGATCCCTAGTGCAGAAAGCTAAGGCTTCAAAGGCTGTAACATATTCATCCACTGTGCCAGTCTGTCGGAGCTTAGTGAGATGACCCAAAAAAGAAGATTCCTAGTCAAAGCGCTCTGTAAGAGCTTTTTTAAAGGTGGCCCAAGTCATAAAACTTCCATTGCAACGTTGATACCATTCCCACCATTGCCATCTTTCATTGTCCAAGTACATGCTCCCCACCATAAGCTGAGTCTCATTATCTAAGATGTTATTCAGATTGAAATACTGCTCCATTTGTGCTATCCATGCGGCCAAGTGAGAACCATCAAATTTATGCATATCCAGCTTGGGAGGTCGCAGACGGGATTGTTGGTGGGTGCCCCAGAGGTGAGGAGAGCGGCTAGACTCACCCTCACTGTGTCAGTTAGTTTGTCAAGCTGAGCTTGGATGGCTTGCAAGGATTGTTCAAGTTTGTCGATCTTCTCATTGGCCATAGCTTGAGCTCTAGTTTCTACCATGCACCGATCCGATGTACTTGAAATTTGGGACCACCCGAATTTTTTTTCACTAACAATTGAATGGTACCACCTTGCTCAGCTCGTCGTCCTGATTCTTATGGGCTAGATCACCAATAAGCGCCCCGGGGGGTCTCAGACTTAGGAATATTATAGTAGCTAAATCCCCAAAATGTCAATGCTGCTAAAAGTCTTGCGAAAATAATGCCCCGGTATAGGAACCCCGCACAACTACTCAGATCTGGTGGATCTGAGAGATCTGAATGGCTGATCGGATAGCTCTGAGTGGCGACACCGATTGCTACTGCGGATCTGATGGATCGGAAAGGCTGGTCTGCTAACTCGAAACTGCAGGGCTGATGTCTGCTGCTGCTGCAATGCGAGATCTGATCTGGCAGAGATTATGCGTGATCCTGAGATAGAAAAGGGAACTATGGTCTTGAGGAGTGTCAGGTGCTACAGATCGCAATATACATAAAGGTCTGACAGTAGTACTTGGCCCAATGTTTCAGGGCTCTAACTAAGGAGGATCAACCGTACCCTTAGTCGTACAACCCGACTACCCTATCGTACGGGCGAGTAATCTCTCCGAGTGTTGTTCTCAGTGTATTGTAGCAGCAAGACGGCCGACAGTTTATCTATGGCGAGGTTTCAAAGGAGCTAGGGGGCATCCGATATACCCAGAGGGTACTTGGAAGACAGTCTGTGCGTGGTTATGTCTAATGTGCTACTAATCGAAGGGGTGCCCACAGGGGTTACAAGGGAGTCCAACAAGCGTGACCACCTCTTGTATTTCCTGCGTGCATGCCTCCCCAAATCTGCAGGTTTATGCGCTCAATGACAGATCCCGTGGTTTAAAGACGCCGGAACACGTCTCTAGCCAAAAAATAAATTGCTAAGAAATGGAGATCCCACCGGCCCTGGAAAGAGCTATGATACCACTTGTTATGCTCTTAACCTGCAAGACGATACCAGAATACAAAATATGTGAAGAAATATGCCCAGAACATAGAATAGTGAGAAACAATAGCAAGTATTTTATTGTTCAGAAAGCAATTTTCACTTGCCTCTTCGAGGGGCAACCTCCAATAGAGCAGAGCTCAATTACAAAATAAGACACGATGTTTCTCGCAGGGAGCTATCCTTTATATATGACTCAAACATGCAATACCATGGATCATTACCATGGTTCTTATTAATACCATCTATCTAATACCATGGCCCATTTGCAACTAACTGTGGTCCCATCATTAATTGCGGGTTAACCACTTACAATTATTAATATGGGTTTTATTGACTCCTTACTTAGCTATAACTATGACTCGATCCTACTACATAAATAAGGGGGTTAGGGTGGGACCCTAACACCTTTCCCTTGCTTCGGATTCACAGATCCAAAGTCTTGCTTCTTCTATTTAAACTTTTGCTCAACCTTGATAGCATATCGATATGTCATGCCGAGCGAGGAGATGTTCAGGAATTTTATTTCTTCCTGGATGTACTTGTGCAGGTAGCCACGGTATTTGAGTACCAAATGGTTCTCTGAATCCTTGATACCCAACTTTGTGTGAAGGGCATGGAAAATATTGCTAAACTGCAGCACATCTTGGTCCCTTCCCTGCCGCATCGTGGTCCACTTTTTTTATTGATCCTCATAGCTTCCGAAAGGGTAGTACTGCTCCTTGATGGTAGTCCAGAATGAATTCCAAGCGGGTGCAGTTGAAAACAGTGAGGCTGTACTTTCATCCTTCTTCTCGCAATAGGTTTCCCACCAGTCCTTGAACTGGGGGGCGGCTTTAAGAAGAGCGAAACTAATCTTTTCCCAGTCGAAAAAATCATGAACAGAAAAATACCCTTCTAGCAGATTTACCATTTATCTATGGCATCTGCATCTATCTGACCGTCAAATATGGAAATTTCAAAGTTAACTTGTACCTTAAAGGGTGTGGCGCTTCTAGAGTAGCTGCTGGAAGTAGATGTGTTTCCCCTAGGTAGCCGCTGAAGGATCTGGGAAAAGTTGTCCATTATCACGTTCGTTTGTCGCTCGAGGGCCTCTTCGAGCAAGATTTTGACAGGATCTCCTGCCCCCTCGTCTTTCTTTTCATCTGCCATGGGAGGCCGTCAGGATTTGTGAGGCTGGTCTTGCAATGGTTTGACCAGTTCAAACCCTAACTCCTTATATCCCGACCTCGTTGGGGACATGCAAAGAAAAACAGAGAAAAAGCAGACGGCTCTGATACCACTGATCCAGATTTAAACGGGAACACAAAAAATTACAGATATAACCATACATATAGAGATGTAGCAGAAATAATACTTCATTTCATTACTATAAAATATTGAAATATGATTACAAAGAAAAATGGAAATAAACTAGCTAGGGCAATGGTAGCTTATCTCTGAGAAGAGATGTGGTGGCTACATGCCTGTGAACTATCTTAAAATGAGGCTCGAGGTCCTATTTATTGTTGAGAAACAATAGAAAACCCTAAACATCCAAAAACCTAACCCTAGAAGATGAAACGCCAAACTGTGGACCCTGTTTGGTTAAATTGGTACATCAACTTCCCAAGGTCGTAACTTTGGCATACGATCTCTGTTTGACGTGCAAAATATCTCGTTAGAACTATTCGAGAACTACAACTTTGGGAAGAGCAACATCAGTCCATCGACCCATGTTGCTCCCATTTTTCCCAAAAAATGTCGTTTAGGGCCTCAAAACGGCTCTGGAAGTTTAGGACTCGAAAAAATGCTAAAAATAGTAAATTGTGCTACAATTAAGGAAACTGAAAAGATAAAAGAAACAATGGTGGGGGTCCAAGTGGACTTGGCGGGTGGCCTCCAATATCCACCTGGATCATTCTAATAGGTGCAAACGCTCTCATTCACAAACGTAAGAGGGTGTTGGATTATGAATTTAAGATGAAGGACCTAGGACTGATGCACTACTTCCTAGGGTTGGAGGTCTGGCAAAGGCCAGGAGAAACTTTCCTATCTCAAGGAAAATATGTTGTGAATATACTGGAAAGATTTTGGATGGTGGAATGCAAGCCTATGACTACTCCAATGGAGCTTAACTTCAAGAAGTTATGCGGTAGTATTGCTGGACCTGAATTGGGAAATGCTTTTGAGTATCGCCAACTCATAGGAGCACTGATGTTCTTGGTGAACTCTCATCTGGATATATGTTTTTTAGTTAACATGTTGAGCCAATATATGGTTGAGCCTCATCACTCTCATTAGATTGTGCCAAGAATCTTCTGATATATATTCGGGCACAATCACTCATGGACTGAGATACGTTGCTAGAGATGTGAAGCTGATTGGTTATTATGATGCTAATTAGGCATGCAGTGTGGTAGATTGCAAGAGCACTTCTGGATGTTGTGTCTCTTTGGGTTCTGCTTCAATATCCTAGATGAGCAGGAAGAAGAAGTCGGTTTCTTTGAGCACTATTGAGGCCAAATACATAGTTGCGAGTATGGCTTCTTATGAAGTTGTCTAGTTGAGGAAGCTCTTCAGTGAGTTGTTTGGACATGTGTTGGATACCACCATGATCCTTTGTGACAATTAGAGTAGGATCTGATTATCAGAGAATCCCGTATTTCATGATCGCTCAAAGCACATAGACATCAAGTACCACTTTATCCGGGATATGGTACAGCAAGGAGAAATAAGGCTCCGTCACATTTGCCGATATTCTGACGAAGCCCCTAGGAAAGGTTAAATTCTTGACTTTCTGAGAATGACTAGGAGTCGTGGAGAGACCCTCTCCTAAGGGTCCTATATGACATGAATATTGAGTTCTCGGAGAACCAAGGGGCATCGGGTACTTCTTGGAGTGATGAGAAACCATAGGGTGAGTGGTTCAACCTTCCCCTAGTGGTTTGTTATTTAGGCAGGATGAGTGGTTCATCCTTCTCTTGCTGAGACACAATCATAGGGAGAGTGGTCCAGCCTTCTCGTAGTGATTTTTTGTATACAAGGTGAGTGGTTCAACCTTCCCCTGTGATACACCATGGTGACATGTAGGTAGGATGAGTGGTTCATCCTTCTCCTACTGATACATCCTACCCATGCAGTCCAGGACTCATGGGAAGTACCTCTCATCTGGCCAATGAGTAGGGAAATAAGGATAGGGACCATAGTACTACCGATGGACGCATCGTGTACTACAAGTACTCCCTATGCTAGGATGACCGATATTGATCTAGGATCAATTGAAACTGACTTCGGGTCAGTAAGAGTGGTATGAGACACTCTCTTTTATCTAGAACTGACTTTGGGTCAGTAAGAGTGGTATGAACCACTCTCTTTCATCTCGGACTGACTTTGGGTCATTCTCAATTACTTCTTCTTCTTCATAGTTCAGCAGAGTAGTGCATTGATGGTAGAGTGTTATAGACATTTTTGGGCACTGCAACCCCAATCATATATATCCATAAACCAAGGGCTCCTAAGTCCCTAAAAGTGTTTCTTCACACCCTAAAGGAACAAGGTCAACTAATTACATCATCTCCTAGAAGTTCTCCACAGAAAAATTCTCAGAACTGGTCAAAGTTGGACCATACAGACTGCCCAGTGCAGAGGGTGCGATGCATCTCACCTGCTCAGTGTAAAGGGTGCAATGCATACTGGAAAGCCCTTCTATAGGGTGTGATGGGTGAGAGTAGACAAATGGCAGAGACAGTTTACAAGGTGGATCGTCATGGAATCTTCCAGAAACTTCTCCTGTGACACTTGCCTCTCTGAATTCGCCCAGGGATGAGTAAGAGATCATAAATCTCCAAGTGGAATCAAGAACTATCAGAGACAGGACACTAATCAAAATCCCAGAAGCTGACTCACCCCCTTGCAATCATCTATATATGGATCCCTCATCCCAGAGATCCAGTGACTGGAATGTTGTATCTTGTAAGGAAGTGTTGTTGGTTTCTTGGTGGAATATCATAGTGTTGGGTGATCTAAGCTTTTCATGAGGTGAAGAAGGGCTTTCATGCTAGGAGGATGACACTGGGTCAGAACAGTTGGTTATACTCCTCTTTGCTATTCTTGATATTAATAAAGCTATTCAAGTTTTCCTCCACATTCTTGTATGTTTGATGATATATGCATTTGTGTGGTCAATATATATCTGGTCCTATATTGTTTATGATTGTAGATCTCTATTCTTCGATAGTATTATGCTGCTTTGATTCCACAAGTGCTCTTTAAAGCTAGGTAGGCGAAGGAAAAGCGGCAAGGATCTGTCATAAGGGAGAGGAACCATGCAAGGAACCAAGCGCAAGACTGAGGTTGGTGTCCTTTGTTCCCCTCTTATCTACTTCTCATAAAGGAAAGCGAAAGTAGTTTTAGTTTGTTTGTTTCTAAGATAGCTACAAGTTTTAGTGGGACTAGCAGCTCTGAGTGGACACTAGATTTCCCAATAACAAAATGGTGACTCCGATGGGGAGTGAATGGATTGTTTGCTTGTCTATATTTGTTTGTTTTATAAACTTACAGACGGAGCCTGAAGTCAAGCCAACTAGCCTTCGAACTGCATTTGCTATAAAAGTGCAAGGTAGATCAATGTTGCTTCAGTCTATCTCCGGTTTTGTTTATAAACTGAACAATTGATTTGCAAACCTTCTAATTGCCCTAGTGGTGGCTCTAGTAACCTCATTAGATCAGCCCCTGTGATTTCTATTTACTGACTATCATTAGCTTGGCCTAAATCCCTGAACTAAGCTACAAACTGTGACCCGGAACCAAGTTGAATTCTCGTCCCTGGACCATCGCACTTTCTCCTCTTGGGAATCTGGATGCATCGCACCTCCCATGTGTAGTAGGTGCGCTGCATCGCACTTTCCCTGTGTTGCAGGTGCGCTGATCAGACAAGACCTCTTCTACTCTCAGATTTTGGTTTCTGTGTTCACTCTCCTCAGCTTTATTCAAGAGTTTTGCTTTCTGATCAGTATACCACTGTAGAAACTCCCTTCCTTTGCATGATTCTGCCTCCATAGTACAAAGAATTGTAAATGTTTTTATGTATTGTGCGCCATTTACAGTTCTCTTTTACAAAAAAGTAGCATAATCAAACTGTCGTCTTTTGATTTGAAAGTGTCGCAAGTGTCATTTTCAGTCAAAGAAAAGAATTCTATTGTTCTTGATGGTCAATTATACAGTTACTCTTGTATTTGATTTGAATTAGTAGTTTTTCAAGTGTTGAAAGTAGTTTTCAATTCAAAATAGCAAAGTGTCGTCATTATCTTCCTTTCGTTTTTGAAGAGAAATTTGTTAGTACTTTCGCTTTGAAAAGATAATTCAGATTTGTACTTGGCATTCTTCTTGTCATTCGCACATTAAGAAAGCTGAAAACAAATACATGCATGTGCATTTGCATTTAGACTGCTTGTTGGTTTGATTTAGGACAGTGCATCTAGTGTGTGCTCTCTGCTCTATGTTGAAATAATATCATCTCTCTTTCTTTAGTAGCTAAGATTTTCATTGCAAAAAGAAGATTAAACGATTGTTTATCATCTTAGATTGCATTTTAGGAATTGTATATCAACATCATGCGGTGAACCTGAAAGGAAAATTTCTTAAGAAAGATCAACTGTAAAATAAATTCAATTAACATAAAAATGCTTTGGAACCTAACACACAACATTTAGAAGTCTAGGCTAGAGACGTATTCCGGTGTCGTAAAGCCTGGTAACTGTCACTTTCATTATTGGTTGGGTGATTCCTCCTCTTCGAGACGACAAGTGCCAGTACAGACTTGTGCTCCCACGTACCATCGAGTACATATTGGGAGACCACAATAGGCTATATCCTTTATCCATAGGAAGCCGTGTCTACCGCCCTATCGATCGCAATGCACTGAACACAGCATTCGGTAAGATTGACTGCCGTACCGTAAAAAGTATTCTGCAGTTTTGCGATTGGTTTGGTAATCCCTCTGTCTAGATTTCTGGAGTAGTCTCTTTCGTTCCTTTTTAGACTCCTTAAAGGAAAAGGTCCATCTGAGCACTTGTCACTTCAGGCTCATTAAAAATCGAAGGTGACTAGAGTCATCTTTTGTTTTTTCTCAACTCTTAAAAATTGAAAAAACAAGTTGTGTCAAAGAGTCTAAAATTTATTTTAATCGGAATAATATCACCATTCCCACGTTAGTCTTAGGTTGAGAAAAATGGAGTCCACCAACCAAGGATTTCCCCTTGGAGGAAAACCTAGTCCTTTCTCCTCTTGGGGAGATATTGGTGCACCTCATATGGCCACATTGTCACTTCCAGGATTGATTATTGGCTTGCTAATATGGCTCTTCTCAACCTCCGTCATTCAGAACACCATGATTCCTAAACAATCGAGTCAGCAACTAGATGATACTAAAGTTACCCCCAAACCTTCTACTTCGTCTGATTCTCCCTCTCCTCCTTCCTCTTCGCTTGATAAAGCTAGTAAAGTCAAAATTCAAGTAACTAAGAAGGAGAAGAAGGGGAAGGAGAAGAAAGAGAAGAAGAAGAAGGAGCCAAAGGCGAAAAGGGGTAACCGGGCATCGTCTAGTGAAAATCCGCACACTACACCATCCAAGCCTAAAGCTCCATGTGTCATTTGCAAAGGAGACCACTATCATCGAGATTGTCCTTGCATCCCTCAGATCTTAAGGGACTGGTCTCCTCGTTTGCACAATCTGGTGTCATCAACCTCTAAAGATCATGTTGAAAGTACACCATCAACTAGTGAAAGCGAAGCATTTGGACAGGAAAGGAAATGTAAATTTCCTTACAAACTGTGTGAAGGCGATCACGTCGTCCACCGTTGTCCCTTCCTAAATGAAGCTAAAAGAGTCTTGGATAACCGTCCTACTTCACCGCTACGGCTTCCTCCTGGATACAAGAAACTCTTGCCGAGTCCATCGCTAGTTGAAAATCCGACCGACACGCCATTGTGTTTGGTCGAAGCATCTGTCATTGAAGATAAACCCGTTGAATCCATACCAGATGAAAGTCAAAAGGTTGAGGCGGCAGTCGACCCGGTCTTGTCTTCGGAAGGTCCATCTTCAGATGATACAACCACCGAAGAGAATGAGAATGACACCGTTCAAATTCTTTTCGTAAACATAGACTCTGATGAATATGGGGTCAATCTACCCGTTCCTTTACCACAGGAAGGAAGTTTGTCAGAGTCATATCCGACCGTCTATTCGGTCCCACCTCCAAGCAACCTAGTCATTTCCTTCGATTGGAATCTACTAGGCAAACCCCGTTTATCGGCTAATGTACCATTTAGAATCATTGTACAAGCTTACAAAATGGTCATGGTCGGTACCATCATAGATGAAGGGGCTTCTGTGAGTATCCTTTCCTCAACTGCTTGGGAAGCGCTTGGTCCGCCATCGCTTCTGCCTGAGATGAGAAATCTGACAGGCTTCGACAAAGGAACCAGTCGAACCGTTAGGGATCCTTCCCAATGTGCCCATAACATTGAGAAGGAAAACTATTTATATGAATTTGATGTTAGTCCAAGGACCTCTAGATTATAATATACTCCTTTGGCGCGACTATATTTATAGCATAGGGGCCATTGTCTCCTCACTCTTTAGAGTAATGTGTTTTCCGCATGAAGGCCGAGTGGTCCAGCTCATAGACCAGCTTTCGTTCTCCGGCTCACACATATCTAATAGTCAAATGCCATCCCTAAATGGTCTTTTCACGCAAGGAATGTCTCATTAATCTCCAGTCCGTCCACCCGAAGAGCGCGAGTGATTCGGGAGGACATGACTAAAACCCAGGGGGCATGCACCCTGGTCTGTTTCGGCAGGAAAACCTTGGGTATAGGGTAGGTTTTCGCAGGGGATATATGATTAGTCTGACACACTCGTCCATTTAGGAAAATGGGATTAGACTGAAATAATATTCCCTCGTCAAAGTTATGTGAGTGGAGGCGACCGCGCCACTCACCTTTGTCTATTTCGGTGGACATCGCTAAGGAAGTGTTTTGTCTACAACACGGATGGAGCAATCTTGCAAATGCAAGAGCTTTCATATGGTAACCTGGAAACTCTACTTCGCTATGCCTGGGGGCATGCAAACCTTTTTGCCTGAAATTAAAGAGCGACCATTTATTTTTCTAGTTTGTAGTTTCTCAACCCTTTAAACTCGTAGGATTGGTCGTTCCTAACTTGCATAATGAAAGGATCCGGAGCAAAGTTTCGAATGGTGCAAGCTCCCTAAAAATTGAACCTATCGATGAGACGTCCTTATTATACGACTGGCATGAGCAGTTTTTTTGCGAAGTTAAAGCTCGTTAAAAGTTAAACCTTAGCAATGAGCAAATGTTTCCCCCAGAGTTTAAGCTCATTAAAAAATGAACCAATCCCTGGTAAGTAACCATTTTGAATGCATTATCATTAGCTTTTGAGCCCTCATCGTGTTCTTACCATCACCTCCACTCTGTTTTAGCTGATCATTCACCTCCATCTGATTGTTTACCCCTTTTGAGGAACAACTACGAAGAGTGATCCTATTAGCCATCCTTGTGACACTGCCGTGATTGGAAAATTCCAAACCTTACCTGGAATCCGCTGCTACCTGAAATTATCACTCGTTCCTCAAAAAACGAGTCTCCTTAAAGCTCTTTTCATTTGACTCGTAAAATATGAAAAGATTGCCGAGCAATTGGCCTCTCCAACTCGTTAAAGCTACCGAAAGTGCTATCCCTCCTCTAGATTTTAATCTTTTTGGACCTGAGGGATTATTACACAAAAAGATTGAGTGCTTGCTTTGTTTGGCTCGTTAAAATTACCGAAAATTCATCCCTTTTGTATTATTTTATACTTTTTCGGACTTAAGGGATTATATGACGAAAAAGGATTATTGGAGTTTCTTTTACGTCCCTTTCAGACTCTCTAAAATTGAAAAGGACCGAGTTATCTTTGTCGTTAAACTCGTTAAAACCGAATAGCGACAAACTTGTCCATACAAACAAGAACGAGTTTCACTGTCGCTAAGCTCGTTAAAACATAGCGACGAGTTTGCCCGAAGGGAAAATTATAGAACAAGCATATGTTATCCTCCTCAAGCTTGACAAAAATAAAGAGGTACTAGTCAGCAATGACTGGGGAAAAATTGGGAAGAAAACTTGAAGAAACTTTATTGCTAGCAAGTCGCTCTTGAACATGACACTTTCACTCCACGTCCGAGTCGGGTTGGGTCATTTCGTTCACCGGTCATATCACCATTGGTCCATTGCACCATCCATATTTGGGGTTAACGCTACCAATCCATGTCAATGTCGCCGGTATATTCAATAGAATTCGCTCAGAGAATTCACCTATGTCTCATCCGCCGCAATACATTCACGCCCCATTCTTTCATGACCGCCAACCTGAACCTTGTATCATCAGATCGTTTTCACCTCCAAAATCATTTACTCCATTCCGTGTCGTAGATGTGGGATTCATTAAGGCCCTCCTACGACAGGTCGCTTCTTGTCGACATCAGCTCATTATCCAAGAAGTCGACTTAGGAACAACCCTTTCAGTACTTTGAAGCTTGCATGCCTCAATGGCAAGTTTCTCACTTCCGGTGATAGGTTTACATCAATGGCCTTCGACTGAAAGATTTTGCGTGGTGTTCGACGCCAAGTCCCTTTTCACACCACGCGAATTGTATTGTAGTACCTTGAGGGCCATCATCATTATCGGTGATTCCTCTCGTGCTTGTTAACAGCTTACATCATTGGCTAGTAATCAGGCGATGTCTTTCCATGTTCGACTCCAGAACATCTTTCACGTGGATTGACTTGTACTCCGAGTGAAGATTGGATGAGTTTGAAGACCCCAGATCTAGTTTCATCCATCCGGGCTACGATATATTCAGGAAAATAAAGACATCGAATGTACATCATTGCTGCACAGATGATCATCCGAATCAAAGGATGATGACTCTATCAGAATCATCAGACTGCCACATAGACGGTTGCCTGTCTTATGTACAGGAAAATGAATTTATAAAGCTGAGCATGGGAATGCCCGCCTCAGCTAGATCATGAAAAATATTATGAAGATAATGTATTGTATTGTATCTTATTACAGGTCGCCTTCCAGCTCGAAAAAACTTCGGATCCTCATGATAAAGCATTTCACCCGACATCAAAAGATTAACGACCTCATGCTTTAGGGGGCAACTGTTATAGACATTTTTGGGCACTGCAACCCCAATCATACATTTCCATAAACCAAGGCCTCCTAAGTCCCTAAAATTGTTGCTACACACCCTAAAGGAACAAGGTCAGCTGATCACATCATCTCCCAGAAGTTCTCCATAGAAAACTGCTTAGAACTGGTCAAAGTTGGACCATACAGACTGCCCAGTGCAGAGGGTGTGATGCATCTCACCTGCTCAGTGTAAAGGGTGTGATGCATACTGGAAAGCCCTTCTTTAGGGTGCGATGGGTGAGAGTAGACAAATGGCAGAGACAGTTTGCAAGGTGGATCGTCATGGAATCTTCCAGAAACTTCTCCTGTGACAATTGCCTCTCTGAATTCGCCCAGGGATGAGTAAGAGATCATCAATCTCCAAGTGGAATCAAGAACTATCAGAGAGACGACACTAATCAAAATCCCAGAAGCTGACTCACCCCCCTGCAATCATCTATATATGGATCCCTCATCCCAGAGATCTAGAGGCTGGAATTTTGTATCTTGTAAGGAAGTGCTATTGGTTTCTTGGTGGAATATCATAGTGTTGGGTGATCTAAGCTTTTCATGAGGTGAAGAAGGGCTTTCATGCTGGGAGGATGACGCTGGGTCAGAACAATTGGTTGTAATCCTCTTTGCTATTCTTGATATTAATAAAGCTATTCAAGTTTTCCTCCACATTCTTGTATGTTTGATAATATATGCATTTGTGTGGTCAATATATATCTGGTCCTATATTGTTTATGATTGTAGATCTCTGTTCTTCGATAGTATTATGCTGCTTTGATTCCACAGGTGCTCTTTGAAGTTGGGTAGATGAAGGAAAAGCAGCAAGGATCTGTTAGAAGGGAGAGGAACCAAGCAAGGAACCAAGCGCAAGACTGAGGTTGGTGTCCTTTGCTCCCCTCTTATCTACTTCTCATAAAGGAAAGCGAAAGTAGTTTTAGTTGGTTTGTTTCTAAGATAGCTACAAGTTTTAGTGGGACTAGTAGCTCCGAGGGGACACTAGATTTCTCGATAACATAGAGATAGTACCGACTAATAGATGGATTAGCAGATGGCATCCTCCCTAGCTGAGAGGGAGTGTTAAAATTGGAAACTACGGGCAAAATCCATGTGGGTCACCTTATTTATGGAAGATGGTATTTTTGTTGGATTCCTCTCTCCGAGAGGTGTAGGATTGATCTAAATATCATCCGATTGTTACATGTATTTATGGATATATTAATTTATTCATCTTATTGACAATTTTTCAAGGTCGACCTACAAGCTAAACAAGCACTTTTACCCCTAGCTTAACCTCAACGTTGCATTTAAATAGAGGAGACCTCAAGTCATTTGAGGAGCACATTATCTGATGATCTCTCTCTCTCCACTTGTTTGGGTTTGTCTTCTCAAAAGGAGGACATGTTGAAAAGAAAGATTAGAGAAGCCCTAGCCGCAATCATGAAGACAGACCTAGCCGCGGTCAAAGAGAAATCTAGGCGCAGTTAAGAAGATGCCTAGTTGCAGTCAAAAGGAGGCCCTAATATGCAGCAAGAGGGAGGCCCTAAGGCGCAATAATAGGATGTCCTAACCGCATCAAAAAGGAGCCTTATCATAGCATGGAGTAAATTCAACGTAGGTGAAATAGGGTTGTTCTGAAGCCATTTCAGGAAGACCGAAGGGTTTAAACGAGGTTGATTGTCTTGCTAGAAGGTCGACAAGAAAGGGAGTTGTTTGAGGGCTCGTAGGGGGTTAAACAATCCTCTAGAAAGGCTCTCGCATACCTGTTCTAAGGATTGTAGGATGCCGTTGTAATGAGAGGAGGACAGAGCCATTGTTAAGGGCTAGAAGGCTGCTTTGAATTATAGCGAAGGGGACAACCTTCCCTTGGAGGACAACCACATTAACTAAAGGCAAATATGGGTGGATTTTGGGGTTGTTAGGAGATTTTTTTGTGCCCTAATTAGGCCCAGACTTGTTGAGCTAGGTCGCAGGCCATAGCCAGCAACATGAGGTTGTAAGAAGTGTTGCGTTGAGGGTTATTCAGCCAACAAGGAGAAGCGTGGTGCTGTAAGGGTCTCACCTTGGAGAACCATAGCTCTAGAAGCTTGATATGCTGAAATCAGTTAGAGATTTAGGGTTGATAAGTATGCCCTAACCAGTATTCAGAATTGCAGTCCTTAGTGTCAGAATTGCAACTTCATTATGTCATCTTCATGGTGAAGATATTTGGTATCAGATCTACTATTTTGACAAGTTAGTATTGACTTCAAATCATTATACTATATCTCTTTCTCTCTGTTGAACTATTGAAGAATATAAGAAGAATTGATGAAGGGTTTCACCACATTAGGTTTTGTCCCTGGCTAGTGCCACATCTTGTGTCTTCTTGTTTTGGCTTGTCTTCTACTATTTATTTTTATGTTCTCTCTACATTTTACTATCATGTTGATATGATTGCTAAACTGGATATTGATATGGGTCTAACAAGAAAATTGAAGTAAATTTCTCTTAACCATAGAACATACCAAAAATTAACACTATATCATAATTTTTTATTTAAATATCTAGTGCATGCTTATTTTAATTTATCCCACCCAAAAATGATGCAAATGTTACAATCAATTGAACCTGAATTCCTAGAAATATTGTTCCATTCACAACAATAATGAGCGACCTATTGAAGTGTCTTATAACATCAATGTGATAAATTTATTTATTTTTAAATGGATAAATACATTCTACAATATAAAGTACTATGGAAAACCAATCATACATAATTTTATACTTTAAAACGAACGCGATCTGAAAAATAATTTATATAAAATAACATTGAGGAAGTAGGTACCAATTTGATTTTTTGTAATGAAAAGCATAATTTGAGTGATGCAGTTTGCTTGATTATTTTTCCACTCTTTGAATGACAACATCCCATAGTTCCTTTGTAGAGGCTTGTAAGGTAAATAAAATCTCCCAAAACTTAAATGTTGGGTTAGGTAAAATTTAAGTTCATCCATGATTAGCCATGCACAAGTGAAGCACAATTTTCCATTGCTTATAGCATTGAGTTTTATCTCAATAAATCATCAAGCACAAGGATAACCATAATATTTGTATACAATATAAAGTGTCTTCATCGAGTTATAATCTTTTAGGATTGTGAGAAATGAGACATCAACAAAATTCCCTTTAAGGTCATCTAACTCACACTCAATTTAGGATTGTTGATCAATTTGCATGAGTTGTTTTTAGAATTGAAAAAGTTAGCTCTTGGTGCTAAAATGTTGAAAATGGTGTAAGATTCACCTTGGAAATGACCTACCTTTTACAATCATTAGTATTAGGTTTGATTAAGATTGACCTTGTCAATAAGAATTAGTTATGTGGGACCATAATATTTTTTGGGAAAGAAACCTACTACTTGAGATGGGTATAAATAAACCTTACTTTATTTGCATTGCGCATATTGTGATCTTTCTTTATCAAAATTATTTAACCTATAAACACCATGATCTACAATGATATTTTTTCTTTTGTTTAATTTTTCTATAGTACACTAGTGTTTAGATTAATCTATAATGATATTTTTTCTTTTGTTTAATTTTTCTATAGTACACTAGTGTTTAGATTATGCTTCTTAATTGTTCACTATTGCTTAAAATTATGTTTTTGTAGAGTAAAGTAGTGTTTAAGATTGATGGATTTCTTGAATATTGAAGCTCAAAGGACAAATCCATTAAAAAAGTCAAGAAGCTCGATTTAAATAGAAAGATGTGATATAATATTTGAGGTATTGAAGAGAAGACTAGTAAACCACCAATTCTAACATTGTTAGATTTTAGGAAGCTTTTAGGTTAAACTTTGAAGAAGTCGTAGGAAATCATGAAATTCTTTAGAATCTACTTTTTGTTTATTAGTTATTTTCTTTTAATATGTATTTAACAAATTTAGCTATATTAATAGGTGTGTCTATTTTGGGATAGAGTTTTTAGAATTTCAATCTAATTATCGATAGTTATTAAGTGGATGATAGGAATTTGATTTCCACAATATTCTAGAATATTCTTAATAGCAGTCACATATCAAAGGTTGAGAATTATATCCAAAGTAATTATATCATTTATAGGCTTTTAATTAATTGGTTAATTAAAAAAAATGTTATTTCCCTTTCAATTAAATTAATTAAATAAATGTGAAAAAATTTCATATGCTCCCTTTGGCTGGGTTGATCACTATGAATTTGCTAATGGCATCGATGGATACCAATCCCAGTTTCCCATTTGGAGAGTGTGATTAAAGGGGTCCACACTCCTGAAGTTTTTTTTAATGCATAGTATTTTTGGAAATGGTTGGGATCAGCCATTGTGTTCGAAAAATGTCTGGAAAGAATTGTAGTATTTGACAACCTATTTATATATTTCTTCTCCAGTAATATATTTCATTTTTCTCTTTGAAAAAAAAAATGAATAAATGTTATATGAAATGAGTCATTGTTTTTTTGGGCATTTGGTATTGATATGCCATGGTATTGTAACAAGTCCTATTTATAGGTTAACGGCCTCTTTAATAAAGTGGGGGTAAATCTTAGTTGTTAACAATCGTTAAAATAGTTAAAAATCATGTTACATATTTTTTTAAATGTATTTATTCTTAACTTAATAGTTCCTTTTATAATTAATAATAATAATAATAATAATATAAAATAAAGTTTTAATTTTTATTTTTATTTTAATCCTAGTAATGTGAGATGTATCATTGTTTTGATACTTATCATGGATTGAAGCATATAGACATTCGTTCATTTAATTTATATGGCCAAATTACTACATATATTGTTATTAAAAAATTATAGCAATACATCATATAAAATTATATAATAATAACACAAAGATGTTTTCTTACCACATACAATAAAAAATAATATAGACATTGAAATTATAGCCATACATCATATAAAATTATCTAATAATAATACGAATATGTTTTCTTGCAATGTACAATACACAATAATCTAGATGTTTTCTTACAACATACAATAAACAATAATCTATTGTTCGTAGTGATGCTTATCGTTGTGAAACAAATAATAAGATCACTAAATACAAATCAATTATACAATATACCTTGAAATATTCTTCAACCAGTGTTTTTCATTAGTCTAGCAGTCCAATCCAGTCCAGGATTGTTCAGCGTGCATGCATGGCCACCAAAGACACACTTTGAGTTCAATCTAAAAATATTCACAAACTGCTCTTACAAATCAAAAAATAAACAAAAACAACTTTATAAAAAAAAAATATTTTAAATTTAAAAATTATATTTTCTAAAATTTTAAAAATAACCTTTGACTTTAATTCGAAAAGTGTGAACTCTGGGAAGAAAAACTATATCACTGTGGAACGAACTCAAAGTTCCTCAAATTATATAATAATGTAATTTTAAATTTTAATTTTAATAAATATAAATATAACTATATATTTGATCAAAATATATGATAATTTAATTTAATATTGTAATTTTCATTAATATAAACTTTATTTATATAATTTAATTGGTATTTTATTTATTTATAAATTTTAATAAAGAAATAAATGTAACTTTATCTTTAATAAATAAATAAATAAAACTATACTGAGGTCTTTAGTTAACAGATTTATGAAATGCGATGTAATGGTGGTAAGAAAAGATGCTTGAACTAGGAGCTAATGGGACATCTATTCAAACAAAGTGTCGGTTGCTTACGAACGTGATTCTTCTACATTGCTGATCATTTTGGAGTTGCGAGATATTTACCTGCATCCTCACTCCCTCGTCTACCAGTCCACTCCAGGATTTTCAATTATGCATGCATAGCCGGGAAGGAACCACTTTGAATTCAACTAGAAGATCTAAAACTATTCACAACCTCACAAAAATATTAGAAATCTAAAAATA
The DNA here is from genome assembly GCA_031772625.1 of Pinus tabuliformis. Taxonomy (NCBI): domain Eukaryota; kingdom Viridiplantae; phylum Streptophyta; class Pinopsida; order Pinales; family Pinaceae; genus Pinus; species Pinus tabuliformis. The sequence goes on along the minus strand of CM062811.1, from coordinate 108,045,765 downwards.
AAAAAGCAACTATATATTAAAATCACTGACGCTGCAGGGGAATTATTGTATTTAAGCAGCTAAAACAACAAGAAAAAATACATATTCAATTCACGCATTATGCAATTGAGGCAATGGTATTATTGAAAAAATATTGAACTTAGCTGCATTAAAGGTTTAGAAAGTATAATATTTGCAGATTTGGTGAACAACTGCCAACAAATTAGCAACTTCAAATTATTTTAATCCAAAATTGCTGGAATGAATGAATGAATGGCTTATTGGTATTTTGTTGTTTTTATTTGACAGATTCATCATTATGTTTGGAACAAAAATAGAATATGATGAGAACGAAGACGCAAACGGAGAAAATAGAGAACCCATGTGCAAGGTAGTCGTGTTTTTCAAAGAGAAGAGGCGGAAATATGAAGAAATAATTCGAACTGTCTGTTCTCTGTGAAACAGAGATTGGGGTTATTATCTTCTCTGAGGCGGGAAAGCTGCTGCCTTTGGATCCACCAACATCCATTCTTTACTGAACACGTATTTGGCCCCCGCAGATGGTGCCAAAGCCGTGATTGCAAATTATCCACAAGATAATGATGAAATGCAAAAGAAATTTGATACCTACAATACATTGGTGATTGAAGTGAAGGAAAAAAAGGTGATTGAAGTGAAGGAAAAAAAGATATTGATGATGATCATTAGATAAAGGCCGGCAAAGAATTAATGATTGGTTTAATAAATTGGATGTATCCTCCCTCCACATTTCTGAGCTGCCCAGGTTTAAAGACACCTTGCAAAATCTCACCTCCATAGTCCAATGCCTCACTTCCCAAAATCCCAATAATCCTCCAAACAACATGAGCCTATTGTGGGTAAATCGTTAAAAAATGTCCCAACTCTTTATGGATCGCATCATCCATCCATCACATCATCTTTGCAAGAGATGGTAAAGGCTCAAGAATTGGAGGACCACGTAGGGCACCAACAATAGGTTCTTAAATTATTGAAAGACAACATGGTTAGAGTGAAATAACAAGTAGGTCAACTTTAGAGTGAAAGGGAATTTGTAATAGGGGATTGAGTATTTGTGAGAATACAACCATATAAACATATGTCTCTCAAGTAATAAAAGAAGGAAAATAAATTAGCATCAAGATATTATGGCTCGTACAAGGTGTTGCAAAGGATTGGAAGTATGACTTATCAATTGGATTTTTCTCCATATCCACATATTATTCTAGTCTTCCATGTTTCTTGCTTAAATAAGGTATTTGATAACAAGATCCCTATCCAACTTATTTTACCAAACATTAATTAAGAAGGGAAAGTCATTCTAGAGCCAAAAAAATTCTAGAAACAAATATTAAGTAGTTGATAAATTGAGTAATTACCAAGCACATCATCAAATGAGAGAACTGCAAATGGAAGAGATGGCATCGCAAGATGAGTTTTCATTAGGGGAATTTTGAGGTCTAAAATTGGCTTCCTAAGGAAATTATAAAATAACAGTGGAAATAATAAAATAAGATTAGATTATATCATCAAATTTTAGAGGGAAGAAATAAAAAACTATTTTCAACTTATCTCCCTATGGGTTTACTCAAGTTTCGAGCATGAACACTCACTGGATGCATAATTTGATTTCTCATCCAAGGAGTACCCATGTTGCATACTTCTGATGGACCCCGCTATTAACAAAAATGAGAAATACATTAAAAAACGTTATTACAATCATGTTTTTTCATGTATTTTTCATTTTTCGTGTAGCAAAGTCCATCAAAAGAATGCAACATGGGTACTCCTGGGATGAGGAATTAAATTTTGTATCCAACGAGTACTCCTACTCGAAATTTCAGTAAACCTTAGGGAGATAAGTTGAAAATACAAGTTGAAAAAGTAGTTTTATTATTTTATTATTTTTTAATCTTTTACCTTTTTACTCCAAAAATGGTGAATCATCCCTCATGGTTGACATCATCATCTTGAATCCTCTTGGTTCTTATAAATTTTATTTTGGTTGTACATTTTTCTTAGGAGGCATATTTTAGACCTAAAAATTCCCCTAATGTCACGTAGAAACACTAGCAATTAATCAAGCGATGGGCAAAAAATAATTGTTTGAAGGCAAGGGGCATGTTAAGCCCTATATAATCCATATGTTAACCCTCAAACCCTTTATTAATCCCTAAATATTGAGTTATTACATTTCTATTGTTATATTATTATGTCGGCTAGAACCCTTTATTGTACTAATTCATGATAAGTGTACCCTTTGTCTCATATATATTCTAAGGATACTTAGTCTTAGGATCATCAAATATTGTCTTACAAATTATATTCATTGTAAAAGGAGGTTTCCCCCTAGAAGTGGATTGTAAGTATTGGCTTCTTATCATTTTTAAGGTGCATATTTCATAACAAAATTTTATTCAAAAAAATAGATAACTACATTCCACAAAAGAAAGTAATGTGAAAAACCAAGCATATAAAAGTTCATTCTTTAAAACACAAGCTACTTTAAAATTCATTTATATAAAATATTGTGTAATAACTATATATGTATTATTACACTTAACCTACAATGGTAAAATTGTAAAACTGCATTGAGGATATTCGTACAAATTTGAATCCATAATTTGATTGATCCAATTTTGCTTAATGCTTTTTATACTCTTTGAATGACAACATCCAAGAGTTCCTTTCTTAAGGATTGTAAGGTAAATAGAATCCCCATAACTTAAAAATTGGGTTCAATAGGATCCAATTCGGTCCATGATTAGTTATACAAAGGGGAAGCACAATTTCTAATTGCTTGTAGCATTGAATTTTATCCCATCCAATCATGGAGTTGAAGGATTCATAAAATGTTTGTAGACAATACAAAATTTCTCCATTGATATATGATCTTTTAGGATTGTGATAAAGAATTCATCGACAAGATTCCATTTAACCATCTAAGTCACATTCAATTTAGGATGGGGGATCCATTTGCATGAGTTTTTCTTAGAATCCAAGAAGTTATTAAGCTTCGCCTTGCCCATGACCTACCTTATACAATTATTATTATTATTATTATATTTTTCTAAGATTGACCTTGTCAATAAGGGTTATTTGTGTGGGACCATAAGTGCTTTGGGTGAAAGCAACCTAATACTTGAGATAGGTATAAATAAACCCTATCTTGTCTGCATTGCACATCTTCTCGTTCTTCTTTATAAAAGTGATTTAGCCTATAAGCACCACAAACTACGATGATGTTTTGTTCTTTATTTTTATTTCTCTATAGTGCACTAGTGCTTATAATTATGCTTCTCTCTAGAGCACACTAGTTTTGTTTCATATTTTCTTTATTACAACATTTGAGTTGGTTCCAATGCTCCACAATTCAAACAAGATCTAGTAGGGTATCTTGGCTAAATGGCACTACATTCGTTGGGTACACACTCCACTAAATGAGAATAATCACTAAGAAAAAAGGTAAAATCTAGTAACGTGAGTGTGAACTAAAGGGCTTCTAGATTTCTTAAGACTTCCTCAATATCCAATATAAAAAGGCTTCCTAAGATATAACAATATCAAAATTGGTGCTTTTAATAGTTGTCTCTTGAATATCTCAGAGCCTATATCACATATTTTTATTTAAATATCTAGTGCATGCCTATTTTAATTTATCCCACCCAAAAACGATGCAAATGTTACAATTAGTAGAACCTGAATTCCTAGAGATATTGTTCCATTCGCAACATTAATGAGCCATCATACATAAGTTTATTCTTTAAAACAAGGGCTATCTGAAAATTAATTTATATAAAATACTACACAATCATTAGATATATATTGTTGCACTTAACACTTAACATTGAGGAAGTAGGTAACCATTTGAATTTTTGCAATGAAAAGCATAATTTGAGTGATGTAGTTTGCTTGATTATTTTTCCACTCTTTGAATGACAACATCCCGTAGTTCCTTTCTAGAGACTTGTAAGGTAAATACAATCTCCCAAAACTTAAAGGTTGGGTTAGGTAAAATTTAAGTCCATCCATGATTAGCCATGCACACGTGAAGCACAATTTTCCATTGTTTATAGCATTGAGTTTTATCTCAAGAAATCATCAAGCACAAGGATACCCATAATATTTGTATACAATATAAAGTGTCTTCATTGAGCTATAATATTTTAGGATTGTGATAAATGAGACGTCAACAAAATTCCCTTTAAGGTCATCTAACTCACACTCAATTTAGGATGGGTGATCAATTTTCATGTTTTTATTTTAGAATTGAAAAAGTTATCTCTTAGTGTTAAAATGTTGAAAATGGTTTAAGCTTCACCTTGTAGATGGCATACCTTGTAAAAAAATTATTATTAGCTTTGATTAAGATTGACCTTGTCAATAAGAATTAGTTGTGGCACCATAATATTTTCGGGGAAAGCAACTTATTACTTGAAATGGGTATAAATAAACCCTATTTTATTATCATTGCACATCTTGTGAACTTTCTTTATCAAAATGATTTAACCTATAAACACCATGATCTACAATGATATTTTTTTCATTTTTCTAGAGTACACTAATGCTTGAGATTATGCTTCTTAATAGTGAACTAGTGCTTAAAATTGTGTTTCTGTATAGTAAAGTAGTGCTTAAGATTGATGGATTTTTTGAATATTGAAGCTCATAGGACAAATGCATTAAAAAAGTCAAGAAGCTTGATTTAAATAGTAAGTTATGATATAGTTTTTGAGGTATTGAAGAGAAGACTAGTAAACCACCAATTTTGACATTGTTAGATTTAGGAAGCTTTTAGGTTAGACTTTGAAGAAGTCGTTGGAAATAATTGAAACTCTTTAAAATCTATTTTTTGTTTATTAGTTATTTTCTTTTAGTAAGTATGTATTTAATAAATTTGGTTACATTGATAGGTGTGTATTTTTTGGGATAGAGATTTTAGAATTTCAATCTAATTATCGATAGTTATTAAGTGGATGATAGGAATTTGATTTCCACAATATTCTAGGATATTCTTAATACTAGTCACATATCAAAGGTTGAGATTTATATCCAAATTAATTATGTCCTTTATTGGCTTTTAGTTAAATTGGTTAATTAAAAAAAATGTTCTTGCCCTTTCAATTAAATTGATTAATTAAATGTGAACAAATGTCATATGCCAAGGAAGTTATGCAACTCCCCTTTGGCTGGGTTGATCACTATGAATTTTCTAATGGAATCGATGGAGACCAATCCCAATTTCCCAGTTGGAAAGTGTGAATAAAGGGGTCCACACTCCTGAATTTTTGCTTAATGTATAGTATTTTTGGAAATGGATGGGATCAGCGAATGTGTTCGGAAAATGTCTGGAAAGAATTTTAGTATTGGACGACCTATATATATATTTCTTCTCCAGTAATATATTTCATTTTTTTTCTTTGAAAAAAAAAATGAACAAATGTTATATGAAATGAGTCATTGTTTTTTGGGCATGTGGTATTGATATTCCACAGTATTGTAACAACTCTTATTTATAGGTTAAGAACATCTATTATAAGGTGAGGGTAAATCTCAATAGTTAAAAATCATTCATATAGTTAAAAATGTGTTACAAATTTTTTCAAATGTATTTATTCTTAAATTATTAATTCCTTTTATAATTAATAAAGATAATAGTAATAATTTAAAATAAAGTTTTTATTTTTATTTTATTTTTAATCTTAGTAATGTGAGATGTATCATTTTTTTTATACTTATCATGGATTGAGGCATAAAAACATTTGTTCATTTCATTTATATGGTCAAATTACTATATAGATTTTTATAAAAGAAATTAGAGCAATACATCATATAAAATTATCTAATAATAATATAAAGATGTTTTCTTACCACGTACAATAAACAATAATATAGATGTTGTAATTATAGCAATACATATAAAATTATGTAATAATAATACAAAGATGTTTTCTTGCAGCATACAATAAACAATAATATAAATGTTTTTTTACAACGTACAATAAACAATAATCTATTGTGTGCAGTGGTGCTTATTGCTGTGAAACAAATAATAAGATCACTAAATACAAATCAATTATACAATATACATTGAAATATTCTTCAACCAATTTTTTTCATTAGTCTAGCAGTCCAATCCAGTTCAGGATTGTTCAGCGTGCATGGATGGCCACCAAGGGCACACTTTGAGTTCAATCTAAAAATATTCACAAACTACTATTACAAATCCAAAAATAAACAAAAACAACTCTATTATAAAGATAAAATTTAAAATTTAAAATTAATATTTTTTAAAATTTTAAAAATAACCTTTAACTTTAAGGGGAAAAGTGTGAACTCTCGGAAGAAAAACTATATCAGTGTGTAACGAACTCAAATTTCCTCAAAATATTTAATAATTTAATTTAAAATTTTAATTTTAATAAACACAAATTTAATTGTATATATAGTAATTTAATTTAAAATTGTAATTTTGGTTAATATAAACTTACAATTATCAAAATATATAGTAATTTAATTTAAAATTGTAATTTTGGTTAATATAAACTTTATTTATATAATTTAATTGGTATTTTATTTATTTATAAATTTTAATATAGAAATAAAACATGACTTTATCTTTAATAAATAAATAAATAAAACTATATTGAGGTCTTTAGCTGATAGATTTATGAAATGCCTCGTGATGGTTGTAAGAAAACATGCGTGAGCTAGGAGCTAATGGGATATATATTCAAACAAAGAGTGACAGTTGCTCACGAACGCGATTTTTCTACATTGCTGATCATTTTGGAGTTGCGGGGTATTTACGTGCCTCCTCACTCCCTCTTCTACCTGTCCACTCCAGGATTTTCAAGTGTGCATACATGGCCAGGAAGGAAGCACTTTGAGTTCAGCTAGATGATCTAAAACTATTCACAACCTCGCAAAAATATTAGAAATATAAAAATAAAAAAGAAACTATATATTAAAATAACCAATGCTGCAGCGACATTATTGTATTTAAGCACCTGAAACATCAAGAAAAAATACATATTCAATTCACGCATTCTTCAATTCAGACAGTGGTATTATTGAAAAAATACTGAACTTAGTTGCATTAAAGGTTTAGAAAATAAAATATTTGCATGAACAACTGCCAGCTAATTAGCAACTTCAAATTCTTTTAATCCTAAATTGCTTGAATGAATGAATGGCTTATTGGTATTTTGTTTTGTTTTGATTTGACATCTTCATCATTGTGTTTGGAACAAAAATAGAATATGATGAGAAGGAAGACTCAAACAGTGAAAACAGAGAAAGCGTGTGCAAGGCAGTCGTGTTTTTCAAAGAGAAGAGACGGAATTATGAAGAAAGCATTCGAACTGTCTGTTCTTTGTGAAGCAAAGATTGGGCTTATTATCTTCTCTGAGGAGGGAAAGCAGATTTGATGAACAACTTCCAACTAATTAGCAACTTCAAATTATTTTAATCCAAATTTGCTTGAATGAATGAATGGATGGCTTATTGGTATTTTGTTGTTTTGATTTCACAAATTCCTCATTGTGTTCCAAATCCGTGATTGCAGATTATCCACAAGATAATGATGAAATAAAAAAAGAAATTTGATACCTACAATACGTTGGTGAATGAAGTGAAGAGACAAAAGAATATGATCATCAACGGTTAGAACGCCCAAGGCTGTGAAGGCCTGCAAAGAATTAATGATTGGTTTAAGAAAGTGGATGTATCTTCCCCTCACGTTTCTGAGTTGCCCAGGTTTTAAGACAACTTGCAAAAGCTTACCTCCATAATCCAATGCCTCACCGCCCAAAAGCTCAATAATCATGCAAACAACATGACCTTTGAACATCCTTATGTGGTGCCTGCAAATCATTGTATGGATCAATCTCTGCCACCCCAGGATCAGTCTGAGTTCCCTTATATGGATCAGTCTCTGCGATCCCAGGATCAGTTTGATTTCCCTTCTATGAATCAGTATGTGCCACTCCATGATCAGTTTGTGAAATCCCAAGAGTCTCAAAACCCTTATATGGATCCATCTTTGCAGCCCCAGTGTTCATTCCCTGATTTCATGACAGATATTTATGATTATGTAAAGTGGAAAGGTCTGGGGACAATTATTTATGGTAAGTATATTTTTTGAACTTATTGTGTATAAATTATCAAAAATGTCTCAACACTTTAGGGATATCATCATCCATCCATCACATCATCTTTGAAAGGGATTGTAAAGGATTAAGCATTGGAGAACCACATACGGCACCAACAATAAGTTCTTAAATTATTGAAAGACAACTTGGTTATATAAAAATTAGGGTGAAATAACAAGTAAGTCAACTTTAGAGTGAAAGGGAATTTGTAATAGGGGATTGAGTATTTGTGATAATACAACCCTATAAACATATGTCCCTCAAGAAATAAAATAAAGACAATAAATTAGCATCGAGATATTATGGCTCGTACTTGAAGGTGTTGCAGAGGATTGGAAGTATCATTTACCAATTGAATTTTTCTCCATCTCCATGTATTAATCTAGTCTTCCATGTTTCTTTCATAAATAAGGTATTTGATAACAAGATCCCAATCCAAACTATTTTACCGAAGATTAATGAAGAGGGAAAATCATACTAGAGCCAAAAAAAATCTAGAAACAAATATTAAGTAGTTGATAAATTGAGTAATTACCAAGCACGTCATCAAATGAAAGAACAGCCAATGGAAGAGGTGACATTGCAATATGAGTTTTCATCAAGGGAATTTTGAGGTCTAAAATGTGCTTCCTAAGGAAATTATAAAATAATAATGGAAATAATAAAATAAGATTACATTACATCATCAAATTTTAGAGGGAATAAAAGAAAAAACTATTTTTTTCAACTATTATTTTCAACTTATCTCCCTACGGGTATACTCAATTTTCCAGCAGTAACACTCATTGGATGCATAATCTTAACTTATTAATTCCTTTTATAATTAATAATAATAATAATAATAATTTAAAATAAATTTTTAATTTTTAATATATATTTTTTTTTAAATTTGAGTAATGTGAGATTACCATTCTTTTGATACTTATCATGGATTTAATCATATAGATATTAGTTCATTTAATTTATATGACCAAATTACCACAGATATATATATATATATAGCAATACATCGTATAATCTTATCTGATAATTTCTTATAACCTACAATAAACAATAATATATATGGATGTTATAATTATAACAACATATCATATAAAATTATCTAATAATAATAGAAAGATGTTTTCTTGCAACATACGATAAACAATAATATAAATGTTTTCTTACGACATACAATAAACAATAATCTATTACAAAGATGTTTTCTTGCAACATACGATAAACAATAATATCGATCTTTTCTTACAACATACAATAGATAAACAATAATCTATTGTGTGGAGTGGTGCTTACTGCTATGAAACAAATAATAAGTTCACTAAATATAAATCAATTATACAATATACCTTGAAATATTCTTCAACCAGTTTTTTTCATTAGTGTAGCAATCCAATCCAACCCAACCCAGGATTGTTCAGCGTGCATGCATGGCCACCAAGGACGCAATTTGAGTTCACTTTAAAAATATTCACAAACTATTGTTACCAATCAAAACATAAACAAAAACAACTATATTAAAAATTTTAAATTTAAGATAATATCTTTTTAAAATTTTAAAAATAACCTTTAACTGGAAAAGTGTGAACTCTACGAGGAAAAACGATATCACTATGTAACGAACTCATAGTTCCTCAAATTACATAATAATTTAATTTAAAATTTTAATTTTAATAAATATAAAATTTAACTGTACAATTGATCAAAATATATAATAATTTAATTTAAAATTGTAATTTTCATTAATATAAACTTTATATAAGTTTACATAATTTAATTGGTATTTTATTTATTTTTAAATTTTAATAAAGAAATAAAACGTAACCTTATCTTTAATAAATAAATAAATAAAACTATATTGAGGTCTTTAGTTGGCAGATTTATGAAATGCATTGTGATGGTTGTAAGAAAATATTCCTGAGCTAGGAGCTAACGAGATATCTATTCAAACAAGGAGTGACGGTTGCTCATGAACGCCATTCTTCTACACCGCTAATCATTTTGGAGTTGAGAGGTATTTACATGCATGCTCACTCCCTCGTCTACCAGCCACTCTAGGATTTTCAAGTAGCATGCATGGCCGAGAAGGAAGCACTTTGAGTTCAACTAGGCGATCTAAAACTATTCACAACCTCGCAAAATTATTAGAAATATAAAATAAAAAAAGAAATTATATATTAAAATCACCAACACGGCAGGGACATTATTGTATTTGAGCACCTCAAACATCAAGAAAAAATACATATTCAATTCACCCATTCATCAATTTAGGCAGTGGTATTATTGAAAAAATACTGAACTTAGTTGCATTAAAGGTTTAGAAAATAAAATATTTGCAGATTTGATGAACAACTGCCAAGTAATTAGCAACTTCAAATTCTTTTAATCCTAAATTGCTAGAATGAATGAATGAATGGCTTATTGTACTTTTTTGTTTTTATTTGACATATTCATTTTGGAAAAAAATAGAATAGGATGAGAACGAAGACGCAAACGGTGAAAACAGAGAAAGCATGTGCAAGGCAGTTGTGTTTTTCAAAGAGAAGAGGCGGAATTATGAAGAAATCATTCGAACTTTCTGTTCGATGTGAAGCAAATATTGGGCTTAATCTTCTCCGAGGAGGGAAAGCTTGTTTCCTTTGGATACCCCAACATCCATTCTTTAATGAACAGGTATTTGGCCCCCACAGGTGGTTCCAAAGGCGTGATTGCAGATTATCCCCAAGATAATGATAAATGCAAAAGAAATTTGATACCTACAATACGATGGTGAATGAAGTGAAGAAACAAAGAAGATGATCATCAGCGGTCAGAATGCCCAAGGCGGTGAAGGCCTGCAAATAATTAATGATTGGTTTAAGAAAGTGGATGTATCCTCCCTCCACGTTTCTGAGTTGTCCAGGTTTAAAAACACCTTGCAAAATCTCACCTCCATAATCCAATGCCTCATTGCCCAAAAGCTCAATAATCATGCAAACAACATGAGCCTTGAACATCCTTCTGTGGTGCCTACAAATCCTACAAATCCTTATATGGATCAGTCTCTGCCAACCCAGGATCAGTCTGAGTTCCCTTCTATGGATCAGTTTCTGCCACCCCAGGATCAGTTTGAGTTCCCTTCTATGGATCAATCTATGCCACCCCATGATCAGTTTGTGAAATCCCAACAGTCTCAAAACCCTTATATGGATCCATCTTTGCAAACCCAATGTTCATTCCCTGATTTCATGATAGATATTTATGATTATGGAAAGTGGAAAGGTTTAAGGACAATTGGTTATGGTAAGTATATTTTTTGAACCTATTGTGTGTAAATCATCAAAAATGTCCCAACACTTTATGGATATCATCATCCATCCATCACATTATCTTTAAAAGGGATTGTAAAGGCTCAAGCATTGGAGGACCACACAGGTCACCAACAATAGGTTTTTAAATTATTGAAAGACAACTTGGTTATATAAAAATTATGGTGAAATAACAAGTAGGTCAACTTTAGAGTAAAAGGGAATTTGTAATGGGGGATTGAGTATTTGTGAGAAAAAACCATATAAACATATGCCCCTCAAACAATAAATAAAGCAATAAATAAAGGGCAATAAGTTAGCATCGAGATATTATGGCTCATACAAGGTGTTGCAAAGGATTAGAAGTATGACTTACCAATTGGATTTTTCTCCATCTCCACGTATTAATCTAGTCTTCCATGTTTCTTACTTAAATAAGTTATTTTATAACAAGATCCCAATCCAAACTATTTTACCAAAGATTAATGAAGAAGTGGAAGTCATACTAGAATGAAGAAGTGGAAGTCATACTAGAGCCAAAAAAATTCTAGAAACAAATATTAAGTAGTTGATAAATTGAGTAATTACCAAGCACGTCATCAAATGAAAGAACTGCCAATGGAAGAGGTGACATTGCAAGATGAGTTTTCATTAGGGGAATTTTGAGGTCTAAAATGGGCTTCCTAAGGAAATTATAAAATAATAAAATAAGATTACATTACATCATCAAATTTTAGAAGGAAAAAAAAAAAAAAAACTACTTTTTTCAACTCGTATTTTCAACTTATCTCACTTTGGGTTTACTCAAATTTCGAGTAGGAACACTCATTGGATGCATAATTTGATTTCTCATCCAAGGAGTGCCCATGTTGCATACTTCTAATGGACCCTGCTACACAAAAAAAATGAGAAATATATGAAAAATGTGATTGCAATCACACTTTTCATGTATTTTTTCATTTTTCATGTAGCAGGGTCCATCGAAAGTATGCAACATGGGTACTTCTTGGATGAGGAATAAAAAATTTTATCCAACGAGTACTCTTGCTCGAAATTTGAGTAAGCCTTAGGGAGATAAGTTGAAAATATGAGTTGAAAAAATAGTTTTATTATTTTATTATTTTGTATCTTTTTACTTTTTTACTCCGAAAATGGTGAATCATCCCCCATTGTTGACATCATAATCTTCAATCCTCTTGGTTCTTGTAAAGTTTATTTTGGTTGTACATTTTTCTTAGGAAGCCCGTTTTAGACCTCAAAATTCCCCTAATGTCACGTAGAAACACTGGCAATGAATAAAGCTTTGGGGAAAATAATTGTTTGAAGGCAAGGGGCATGTTAAGCCCTATATAAGCCATATGTTAACCCTCAAACCCCTTATTAATCCATGAATATTGAATTATTACGTTTCTATTGTTATATTATTATGTCAGCTAAAACCTTTTATTATACTCATTCATGATAATTGTACCCTTTGTGTCATATATATTCTAAGGATACTTAGTCCTAGAATCATCAAATATTGTCTTACAAATTGTATTCATTGTAAAAAGAGGTTTCCCCCTAGAAGTGGATTGTAATTATTGTCTTCTTATCATTTTTAAGGTGCATATTTCATAACAAAATTTTATTAAAAAAAATAGATAACTACATTCCACAATAGAAAGTATTGTGAAAAACCAAGCATATATAAGTTCATTCTTTAAAACACAAGCTACTTTAAAATTCATTTATATAAAATATTGTGTAATAACTATATATGTATTATTACACTTAACCTACAATTGTAAAAATGTAAAACTACTATGAGGATATTCATACAAATTTGAAATTTTTTAGCGAAATCCATAATTTGATTGATCCAATTTGCTTAATTTTTTTCTACTCTTTGAATGACAACATCAAAGAGTTCATTTATTAAGGATTGTAAGGTAAATAGGATCCCCATAACTTAAAGTTTGGGTTCAGTAGAATCCAATTTGGTCCATGATTAGTTATACAAAGGGGAAGCACAATTTCTCATTTCTTGTAGCATTGAGTTTTATCCCATCCAATCATGGAGCTGAAAGATTCATAAAATGTTAGGCCCCTACACTACTAGTGTAACCCCTTATTGTTATTAGTATAACCCACTTATTATATTGATGTACCCATGTAGTGCCCATATTGTTACTATTGTGCCCCATAGAAACCCATTATTGTTATTATTGTGCCCTTACATTATTATTGTTATGTCGGCTCTGATTATGTTATGACCCCTTAGACTCCTATATATAGAAAGGAGGTCTTTTCATTTGTATCATCCAAGAATTGTTCATTTATGTAATGTAAAGGAGGTTGCCCCCTCGAAAAGGCTGAATTCTAAGGTGTTGATCTATCTTTTCTATCTTTTCTTGAGCTGGTTCCATAACATTTGGTATCAGAGCTTTGGATTCTAGGGTTTCGCTACTCCAAACAGGTCATCGTGGCATTTTCGCTATAACTTTTTTCTATGACGTTTCAGAAGTCGCAAAAAAAACCCATTTGAGAAGAAATCGCGCTGAACCTTGGGTCCGAATTTCAGATCTTTTCGCACAATATTTGCGGAGATATGATCTGAGGAAGTTGGTCTTTTTGCAGACTTCTGAATTACATTCAAAACAGGTGACCTAGGGAAAATCGTCATAACTTTCTCTCTAGAGATCGGATTGAAATTTCGTAAGAAGGTACAGAAAGAGGACAGGCTGTAGGTTTTTTTATATCTTTTTCAGATCCAAAGGTCGAAACAGTGACACGTGGCACTTCATACAAGTTCGCTCTTCTGGAAAGGTCTATAATCAGGTCATCTTGGGAGATTGTGCATAACTCTTTCTTAGAGAATCCAATTTGGATCAGACTGGTGGCATTGGAAAGATGACACAAAGGGCTACTATAGGTTGCAATTTCAGAACTTAAAGAACTGAAAGTACAAAGTTACAGTCGTTTCAAGGTCGAGCTCCTAAAATCAAGAAAAAGCAAGATGAGGAAGTTTGATGGCAAGGATTCGGTAAATTGGATACTTCAGATGGAGCAATATTTTGATCTACATGGTGTACAACTGTTACAAAAGGTATGTATTGCATATTCATATTTAGAACCAGATCAATTTTTATGGTACGAAGGGCTTTGTTCTCGTAAACAACTTGTTACGTGGTCAATTTTGACAGAGGAAATGATAGCACATTATGAGGATACAAAGAGCAACACCTTCTTTAGAGCAACATCACAACAATTGGAAAGAGTAAAAGGGCTTTGTGACATAGTGTAAAGAAAAATTATGGAAACCAGGAAGCGTACCCCTCACAACTATAAATATGGAAGTGTTGTTTCTCCTAGCCTTCCACAACCTACAAGGGTTACACCACAACAATTGGAAGAAAAAAGAGAAAAAGGGCTTTGTTACAATTGTGATAGCAAATGCACTAAAGGTCATAAGTGTGCTGAGAAGAAATTATTTTACATAGAATATGAAGAGGAGGAAGAAAAGGATCAAGAAACATCAAAAGAAGAAGATATACGCCAAGACCCCACCCCAGAGAAAGAAGAAATGAATCAGACCATATCTTGTAAAGCATTGGCAAGAATTACCACTCCTCAAACTCTCAAGATAGAAGTACATATCAAGAAGAAAAACGTGCAAGAAGTGAAAGATCACATCCAGAAAGAAGAAATGAATCCAACCATATCTTGTAATTCATTGTTCGAAATTACCACTCCTCAAACTATCAAGATAGAAGGACATATCAAGAAGAAAAATGTTCAAGAAGTGAAAGATCACATCGAGCATCAAGAAATGAATCCAACCATATATTGTAAAGGATTGGAAGAAATTAACACTCCTCAAACTCTAGAGATAGAAGGACATATCAAGAAGAAAAAGGTTCAAGCAGTGAAAGATCACATCGAGCATCAACAACAAGTTCTCCAACTTTTAAAGGATAACGCAACTTCAGTGCAAAATCAAACGAAACAACAGGTAGATAAACATCGTAGTGAAAAATGTTTTGATGTAGGTGATTAGGTATTTTTACAGCTACATCTCAAGAAAGCTATTTATGAGAAGGAAATGTTGGAAATACTAGATGCACTTAAAAAATGGCGACCTTACCGAATGGGAAGACTCTTCAACTATGAGGATGTGGAAGCATTGTTTTGTGCTATTTCTATTATCCAACCAGCTTGGATAAACGAAGCAAGGGATGAATGGAAGAAGGACGAAGAAGTATGGCCACTTATTCAAAAGTTGCAAAAGATCCCAATTCAAACAATATTGCCAGAAATTGAAGAGGAAGGAAAAATCATATTGGAACCTGGAGCAGTCACAGAAACAAGAACTCGACAGCTACGAAATCGATCAATTTCAGAGTATCTCATCAAGTGGAAGAACTTACCCACTAAAGATTCCACATGGGAGGACAAGAATTTTATACAGAAGCATCAAGAACTACTCAAGCGTTGAGGACAACGCTTTTTGAAGGAGAGGGGCATGTTAGGCCCCTATACTACTAGTGTAACCCCTTATTGTTATTAGTATAACCCACTTATTATATTGATGTACCCATGTAGTGCCCATATTGTTACTATTGTGCCCCATAGAAACCCATTATTGTTATTATTGTGCCCTTACATTATTATTGTTATGTCGGCTCTGATTATGTTATGACCCCTTAGACTCCTATATATAGAAAGGAGGTCTTTTCATTTGTATCATCCAAGAATTGTTCATTTATGTAATGTAAAGGAGGTTTCCCCCTCGAAGAGGCTGAATTCTAAGGCGTTGATCTATCTTTTCTATCTTTTCTTGAGCTGGTTCCATAACATAAAATGTTTGTAGATAATACAAAATTTCGCCATTGAGATATGATAATTTAGGATTGTGATAAAGGATTCATCGACAAGATTCCATTTAACCATATAAGTCATATTCAATTTAGGATGGGGGATCCATTTGCATGAGTTGTTTTTACAATCCAAAAAGTTATTAAGCTTCGTCTTGCCCATGACCTACCTTATACAATTATTATTATTATATTTTGCTAAGATTGACCTTGTCAATAAGGGTTATTTGTGTGGGACCATAAGCGCTTTGGGGGAAAGCAAATTAATACTTGATATAGGTATAAATAAACCCTATCTTGTTTGCATTGCACGTCTTCTGGTCCTTCTTTATAAAAGTGATTTAGCCTATAAGATTTAGCCTATAAGCACCACAAACTACGATGATGTTTTGTTATTTATTTTTATTTCTCTATAGTGCTCAAAATTATTCTTCTCTCTATAGCACACTAGTGTTGTTTCATATTTTCTTTATTACAAAATTTGAGTTGGTTCCATTAATCCACAATTAAAATAAGATCTGGTAGAGTATCTTGGCTAAATGGCACTACATTTGTTGGGTACACTCTCCACTAAATGAGAATAATCACTAAGAAAAAGGTAGAATCTAGTAATATGCATGTGAACTAAAGGGCTTCTAGATTTCTTAGTACTTCTACAATATCCAACGTAAAAAGGCTTCCTAAGATATAACAATATCAAAATTGGTGCTTTTACTAGTTGTCTCTCGAATATCTCAAAGCTTATATGTTAAAATTGGAAACTAGGGCCAAACTCCATGTGGGCCACCTTATTTATGGTAGCTGATATTTTTCTTGGATTCCTCTCTCTGAGAGGTGTAGGATCGATCTAAATATCATATGATTCCGACATGTATTTATGGAGATAGGGATTTATTCATATTACTGAAAATTTGTCAAGGTTAGCCTACAAGCTAAACAAGAACTTTTACCCCTAGTTCAACCTCAACGTTGCATTTAAATAGAGGAGTCCTCAAGTCATTTGAGGAGCACATTATCTCATAATCTCTCTCTCAAGTCATGAAGAGAGACCTAGCCGCAATCAAAGAGAGATCTAGACGCAGCAAGAAGAGCCCTAGCTGCAGTCAAAAGGAGGCCCTAATACATAGCAAGAGGGAGGCCCTAAGACGCAGCAAGAGGATTCCCTAGCCGTAGCAAGAAGGAGCCTTATCATAGTGTGAAGGAGGTGATTCGGTGTGGGTGAAATAGGATTATTCTGAAGCCATTTCAGGAAGACCGAAGGACTGAAAGGAGGCCGAGTGTCTTGCTAGAAAGTCGAGGAGAAAGGGAGTTGTTTGAGGGTTCATTGAGGGTGGAACGGTCCTCTAGAAATGCTGTCGTAGGCATGTTCTAAGGACTGTAGGACACCTCTATAATCAGAGGAGGGAAAAGCCATTTTTATGGGCTAGAAGGTTTCTTTGAATTATAGTGTATGGGAGAGCCTTCCCTTGGAGGAAAACTGCATTAATTAAAGGCAAATCTGGGCAGATTTCGAGGTTGTTAGGAGACTATGTTTTGTGCCCTCATCAGGCCCAGACTTGCTAAGCTAGGCCACAGGCCATAGCCAGCAACATGAGGTTGTCAAAGTGTTGTGTTGAGGGTTATTCAGCCAGCAAGGAGTAGTGTGGTGTTCTAAGGGTCTCACCTTGGATAACCATAGCTCTAGAAGCTTAATATGTTGAAATTAGTTGAAGATGGAGGGCTGATAAGTATGCCTTAACTAATATTCATAACTGCAATCCTTGGTTCCAGAATTGCAACTTCATTGTATCATATTCATGGTGAAGATCTTTGATGTCAGATCTCTTATTTTAGTAAGTCAGCATTGACTTCAAATCATTGTACTCTATATCTTTCTCTTTTTTGAACTATTAAAGAATATAAGAAGAATTGATCAATGGTTTCCCCACATTGGGGTTTGTCCTTGGCTGGTGCCACATCTTGTTTCCTCTGGTCTTATACTATTTATGCTTATGTTCTATCTGCATTTTACTATCATATTGATATGATTTCTAAACTGGATATTGATATTGGGCTAACAAGAAAATTGAAGTAAATTTCTCTTAAGCATAGAACATACCAAAAATTAGCATGGTATCAGAGGTGAGGTGAAGACAAATACCAAGCAAGATTGAAAGAGAAATCTCTGAAGGCAGTTGGAATGGACAAAATGCTCAATGGGTTCCTCATCCCACTTCCCGACTGAAGACAAGCTCCGTGAAAGTCTGACTATCACGGATGGAAGATGTCTCTTGATCTGACATGGGAAGAATAAGAAGTGTTGGATTATTTGAAGGGTAAAATCCTTGAGCCTCCTTCAAATGCACCAGCTGCTACAAAGAGCAAGTCAACAAGGCTGAAGTCAAAGCAAAGAAGATTATCAAATACTCCATTGACAAGTGTTTGGTGGCCTACATCTTTGATTTGAACACCTCCAAGGAGATCTACGATGGATTGATAAGCACGTTCAATGTTAGTGATGCAAATCAAATTTTATTTCTCAAAAATAAGTTGAAGTATATTAAGAAGGGTAAAGACGAGGAAATTCAATCATACTTCTTAAGAATCACCAAAATCAAGAATGATCTTCTTGCGATGGGAGAAATCATAACTGACAGAGAACTTACTATCACTACCATTGGAGGGCTGCCACTTGAGTGGTATATATTTAGAACCACTATTCTCAATAATGATCAAATTCCAAGGTTTGAAGAATTGATGTCGATATGTATTCAAGAAGAAACAAGAATGGTGGGGCAAGAAATTCCTTTTACTAAAGGTAACCCTACTGCATTCTCCGATCATGCCAAAAGGAGAAACAATGCAAGGACTAAAGGTCATTTCCATGGAAAGCCTAGACCTAAGGGAGGAAGGAAAGATAGATTCTTTGCTTGCAATAAGTTTGACCACTATGCAAGGGAGTTTCCAAATAGAAGGGACACATCACATGATGATGATGACAATCATTCCAGTGGAAACTTCAACAACAATGATCGAAGGAATGATAGTACAATGGCAAAGGGAAAAGTAATGCACGACATCAAGGAGATGTTCGACCCTCTAAGAAAGAAAGGAAATCCAGGTATGAAGAGTCAAATGTTGTTAACAATAAGCAAAAAGGAGTATTACCTTATATCGGCCCTCTCCACTACCCTTGGAGGGCTCCCACCCGAGTGGTATATATTTAGAACCACTATTCTCAATAATGATCGAATTCCAGGGTTTGAAGAATTGATGTCGATATGAATTCAAGAAGAAACAAGAATGGTGGAGCAATAAATTCCTTTTACTAAAGGAAACCCTATTGCATTCTTTGATCATGCCAAAAGGAGAAACAATGCGGGGACTAAAGGTCATTTCCATGGAAAGCCTAGATCTAAGGGAAGAAGGAAAGACAAATTCTTTGCTTGCAATAAGTTTGGCCACTATGAAAGGGAATGTCCAAATAGAAGGGACACATCACATGATGATGATCACAATCATTCTAGGGGAAAATTCAACAACAATGATCGAAGGAATGATAGTACAATGCTAAAGGGAAAAGGAATGCGGGACATCAAGGAAATGGTCGACCCTCCAAGAAAGAAAGGAACTCCAAGAATGAAGAATCAAATGTTGTTAACAATAAGAAAAAGGAGTATTATCTTATATCAGCCCTCTCCACTACCTCACCTCTGGACACTTAGTGGAATTGGATTATTGATAGTGGTGCTTCAAGGCACTTCACCGAATACAAGGAAGCTCTCTCTAATCTGATAGAGAAGGAAACAAACTTGGAGATTATTCTTAGAGATAATGCCACTTATCCCGTAAAGGGTGTAGGGAATTTTACTCTTCAATTGAAGCAGAGTAACACGATTCATATACAAGAAGTTCTTTATGTTCCTGACCTTAAGAAGAACACGGTGTCGATTTCGGCAATGGAAAAAAAAGGATACAAAGGGGCATTCATCGATAGAAATGTACGCGTGTGGAAAAGGAATTTTAAAAATGTTTTTACTCTTGGGTTCGGGGTTGGAACTTTGTATCAATTTGGAGGAATTCCATTGGGGGCATGTCTTGTGACATATCTCTACAATCTGAATTATGGCACTGGAGGTTTGCCCATCTTCATTATAAGGCCCTACCCAATGTGAGACAGATGGTGACATGGATGCCCGAGTTCAAAGTAGAGCATGACATTGTATGTGTCGAAGGAAAACTTACAAGGGGACCATTCCCCTCAAGTAATAGAAAGATTGCAAATATATTGTGGTTTCTCCACTCTAACATATTTGGTATGATGCTCGTAAGCTCTTGGAAGGATGAAGTAAACACCTAGTTCTGTCACTTCAAATACTATGTGGAACAACATGAGGGATTTGAGGTTCATGACCGGAAATCTCATGTATGTAGGTTGAATAAAGCTCTCTATGGTTTAAAGCAAGTACCGCAAGCTTGATATGAGAGGATTGATAGTTATCTAATAAAGCTGACATTCACTAGGAGTGAAGTCAATCCAAACCTTTACTTTAAGGTTGAGGATGATAAACCTCTCATATTGGTACTTTATATGGATGGCCTCTTTCTGACGGGTGAAGACCCTCCCATTCACAAATGTAAGAGGGATTTGGATTCCAAATTTAAGATGAAGTACCTAGGATTGATGCACTACTTCCTAGGCTTGGAGGTCTGGCAAAGGCCAGGAGAAATTTTCCTATCTCAAGGAAAATATGTAGTGAAGATATTGGAAAGATTTGGTATGGTGGACTACAAGCTTAGGCTCTAGTGCCTCCTTCCTTCTCCTATTGTGTCATATTTGTACATCCTTCAATCATATCCCATGTTGTTCTTAAGGGGGATGTTAGGATATTCTGACACATAGGAAATAGTTAAGTATAACTTAGTCTAGTGTAGAGTTAGGTAAATTGTGTTTCTTTACTATGTACTTTTGTAACTTACAATCCGATAGTCACGATATGTTCTAGACATGAAGTGATCCGACAGTTCATTCTCTCCTCGGTATTACCGACACTTGATCCGTGGCTTAACACCCGATTGGTCCATGATCTCTATTTAAAGAGCATGGAGGGTCATTTGTAGGTTAACCATTCATGAGAGAAGCTTATGTAAATTTTCTTTCTTTTATTAATAAATTGTCTGAAGTGGCCGCATTGGCTCAGGCCGTGGACTGTTTCCCTCTTTGAGGGTTTTAACCATGTCAAGAATACCGGTGTATTGATTTGTGATCTATTTTTGAGTGGTGTCCTTTGGTGTTCTATCTAAGGAACTTACCCTGTAAATTCCTACATGGTATCAGAGTTATTTGAGGACCGCATCCGTTTGTGATCCAAATCTGAAGCCAGCAGAACTGCATCCGACTGGCATTTCCTAGATCTATTGTTTCTGACTACTTTTGGGCCAAGAGGACTACTCTATTGTGTTAGGAGCATCTATTCCAGTGAGGAACCCCTTTCATTTCACGTGAAAAGGTTTCCGGTAGCCTTAGCTACGTCATCTTTAATATCTGGAGGTATACAGTGTTTATTTGCAGTCTTTAGTTATTTTCTCTCTGTTTATTTCGGTTTATTTATCTCTTTGTTTTTTATTACCAGATCTATACCTTTCATTTCTATGTATGCTCTTTTCCCCACGACTTTGTGTTATCTGGGCAAATCAGAAACAGAAAGGAAGGATTTTTCTCATGTGTATGCTCTTTTTCGCCGTGCCTTAGTGTGAGCTTGGAAAATCAGAAACATTGAGGGAAATTTTTAGTTTCCGGGTAAAGCTAACTTCAAACCATAAGGTTTGTTTTTTTATATGTTCGTGTTAGGTTTTGTGGTTTTTGTTTTTGTAGGCAAAAAAGAGCTTTCTCAACTAAGCACGCACCCCAAAGCTTTAGTAACTAAAAAAAAAACCCCTTCCTCTTCCAAAAATTACTAACCTTTTAAACTAGTTCACTTGGTCCAAAGTTACTTTATGAGAATAGAGGTCTTGGGTTCAAGTCTTCCTTTTTGTTGAGTTAATTTTTCAAAAAACACATGTAACTTATGTTTTAAGTGAGTCAATTATAATTCTAAAGTCTCTTTTTTTAAGTTACAATTTAGTGGGTAGCTCATAAATTACCATTGTAAAAGTGACTTTCACTTATTTATAAAAGTGAGTCACATAAAAAAAAATAATAAAAAAAAGTGAGCTAATTAGATTTATGTTTGGAAGGGGAACGGGGGGGGTGCAGGATTTTTTTTTAAATATAACATTATCATTCATTTCCACACATTTACGCACTTCATCGGCATCTTCAACAACTTTTCTTCAAAAACCCATAACTTCTTCATCGGGAAGCCGTTTTCAGAGCCGTTTTTTTTTAATCAGCGTAATTTTTTGAGATCTTTCCATTAGAACACTTAGTTTCAACATATACAGCTTAATTTTCTGCTAAAATAGAAAGTCCATCCCAAGTTATTCTTGACGGCACCAACTACTTCCAATGGTGGTCCTACATTGTGGATTTACTTAGAAGTAAAGCTCTTTACATAATGGCCTCAGGCGAAGAAACCAAACCTCAAGATGAAGATAAGGCAGTCAAATGGGAAAATAGGCAAGATCAAGCACGTGGGTTGATAGGGATGTCTATTTCTCCAGACCTTAGATTCCATATCGCAGAACTTGATACTCCTAATGAAGCAATGAAACAACTCACTAAAGTTTTTGGAATTAAAAATGAAATTAGAGCCCATCAACTCGAAAATGAGTTGCTTACATTGAACCCCAATAATCTTTTTTCCATTAAAGATTTTTTGTCCAAGTTCAAGACCCTTATACTTCTCTTAGAAGGTGTTAAGGTTAAGAAAGAAGATGGTAGCTTTATCTATTCCATTCTTAATAAGTTGGGACCAGCATACTCTGTGTTTGTGTCCACCTTCCATTCTACTAGAGAAGCCTTTATTTCTCAAGGACAAGACTACAAGTCCCCCTCTTTTGATGCCTTTTGTGATTCTTTAATAAGAGAACAAGAAAATCTCTTATATCTTGGTCTTCTTAATCTTAGAAACTCTTCTAAGAAAGCCTTATCCGCCTAGCAGCAACCAAATTCAAAGAATCCTAAGAAGCAGTATCCTAAAAAGAAAACCAAACAAGGGTCCTAAGCAATTTTAGCCTCAAAATGATAAGGCAAATAAAAACAAAGGGAAGAAGACTAATAGACATTGCCACTTTTGTAATCGAGATGGCCACTTACAATCCAAATGCTTTAAAAATAAGGAAGCCTTGGAAGCAGCAATGAAGAAGCATAACATCCATTTGGAGCACTCTTCTACTTCAACTTCATCTTCAGGAATAACACTTTTTTCATGTGGTTGTCAAGCATCTCGGTCTGGTTATGCACTAAATGTATCTTCTTCTTCTCATTCTCATGAGTGGCTCATTGATTCTGGAGCTTCTTATCACATGGCCAAAAACAAAGCCATGTTAACACTAAATGCATCTTCTTGTTCTCATTCTCATGAGTGGCTCATTGATTCTGGAGCTTCTTATCACATGGCCAAAAACAAAGCCATGTTTTCTTCTTTAAATGATTGTAACACCAAAAATATATATGTTGGTGATAATAGATCTCTTAGTATTTTAGGGACTAGAACTGTTCATTTAGACAATGGTCAATATAATGATGTATTATGTGTTCCAAGCTTATGCTGCAATCTTCTATCTGTATATCAGATAACTCATTCAGGTGAAGGTAAAATCGTTGAATTTTCGCTTCACGATGTTGTAGTTAAGGACCTAAGAGATCCTAGATATATTTTAGCTACTGGAATTGTTGATGGTTCTACAAGGTTGTATAAGTTTAACAACTTTGGGTCATCAAATCTTCCCTCAGTATTTGTTGCTCATAATGATGAAGTGAGCAAACTTTGGCATGAGCAATTTGGTCACTTAAACTATCGCTCCCTTCAGAATCTATGTAAAGAAAATATGGTGACAAGTCTTCCAATGGTATCTTGTAGAGATGGTGATTGTTCCAGATGTGTACTCAGAAAACATCATCGGGACAGTTTTGAAAAACGTGCCTCTTGGCACGCCTTAGCCCCTTTATAGCTTGTGCATAGTGATTTATGTGGTCCACTTCCAGTTGTTTCATTCTCTGGCTACAAGTATTTCTTAACTTTCATTGATGATTTCTCTAGACGCACTTGGGTATACTTTTTAAAACTCAAGAGTGAAGTATTTAACATGTTCTTAGCCTTTAAGGCTTTTGTTGAAAAACAATCTGGACATCAAATTCTTAAGCTAAGATCTAATAATGGCAAAGAATATGTTAACAACAAATTCATCAACTTTTGCACTGAGAATGGAATTCAAATGCAACATATTGTTCCATATACTCCACAACAAAATGGTGTAGCTGAAAGGAAGAATCACACCTTCAATTGTATGCTTCAATCTAAAGGACTTAGTCTTAATTTTTGGGCAAAAGCAATTAATTGTGCAAATTACATAGTAAATCACACTCCTACTAAGGTTTTAAAGGATATCACTCCAGAAGAAGCATGGAGCTCAATTAAACCAGATGTAAGTCACTTTCATGTTTTTGGAAGTGAAGCATGGGCCCATATTCCAGATGAGAAACATAAAGCTTTAGAACTGAAGAGTGGAAAATGTATTTTTTTGGATATTTTAAAGATGTCAAAGGATATAGATTTATTCCACTTAAGTCCAAAAATGTTATCATTAGAAGAGATGTAAAGTTTGCTGAAAATATATCGGCCTACGAGCCTAGTTCGGCAGATGTACCACCTATCTCTATCCCTTCTACTTTTGAAAATATTTCTTCTTCAAATGATGACAGTGAGGATGACAATCCTCCCCCACCTTCTCAGGATCCTCCTTCAGCTCCTTAACTTCCAAAATGGGTCTGTGTTACTCGGGATGCAGCAGGTGCTCTTGCCAGTGATCCTACAGATCAATGACATACATGTTCTTAGTTCGATAGAGCCTCTTCTTTATTGGCTCAAGCTTCAGCGAATTATGATGCTGACACCTTTGCAAAAGCTTCAGGCCATCTAGAATGGGAAGCATCTATGGATGAAGAATATCATTCATTATTGGAAAATGATACATGGGATCTTGTTCCTCTTCCAAAGGGACGAAAACTTGTTAGATGCAAATGGGTTTACAGAACCAAGTATGGAGCAGATGGAAAAGTTGATAAACATAAAGCTCGTCTTTTTGCTAAGGGTTTTTCACAATTTGAAGGCATTTACTATACTTAAACCTTCTCCCCTGTTGCCAAAATGAACTCTATTCGCCTTGTTCTTTCCCTGATTGCCTCTTTCAAACGGGAAGTCCATTAGATGGATGTTAAATCTGCGTTCTTGCATGGGGACTTGCATGAAGAAATCTATATGGAACAACCTACTAGCTTTATACAAACAGACTCCAGTCTTGTATGTTGGCTTAAGAAATCCCTTTATGGTCTCAAGTAATCCCCTGGGGCTTGATATGCCAAAATGGATAGCTTTCTTTTAGAAACTAGCTTTTCTAGGTGTCATTCTGACAATACTGTCTACACCAAGAAAGTGGGAAAGTTTCTTATCATTATTGTTCTTTATGTTGATGATCTTATCCTTACTGGTATTGATCCCAACCATATAAACCATGTGAAGTCTAGCCTTAAAAAGAAGTTTGAAATGACAGACTTAGGACACTTGCATTATTTTCTTGGTCTTCAAGTCTTACACTCCAAGGAAGGTATTTCCCTTTCCCAGTCCAAGTATGCCTGTGATCTTCTATGCCATTTTCACATGGAAGTCTGTAAACCAACCCCTTCTCCATTTCAGTCTAGAGCCAAACTTTCAGTCACTTGTACTTCCCCTGAAGTTGATGCTACCTTATACCATCAACTTGTAGGAAAACTTTTGTATCTGACCCATACTCATCCTGACCTTTCCTTTGTTGTTGGCCTTATTGCTCGGTTTATGCAAAACCCACATGAAATTCATTGGAAAGCAACTAAAAGAATACTTTGTTATGTTCGAGGTACAGTTCAGTTTGGGTTTCATCACAGTGTAGAAGCATCTCCTCTATTGGTTGGTTTCACTAATTCTGATTGGGCTGGTGACCCTGATGATCAGAAGTCTACTGCAGGTTATGTGTTCACTCTTAGTTCAGGACCTATTACATGGGCTTGCATGAAACAAAGTGCCCTTTCTATTTCCTTAGTAGAAGCAGAGTATCGTGGTGCTGTAGAAGCTAGTAAGGAAGCCCTGTGGCTTCATCAGATCCTGTCAGAGTTTGGCTTGCAGCAGTAGCATCCGACTACACTTTGGTGTGATAATCAAAGTGTCATTCAACTATGCAAAGATCCAGTCCAACATCATCACAGCAAACACATTGAATTGCACATGCACTTCATCAGAAAGCTCATTCATGACCATGTTCTTGAAGTGCAATATTGTTCAACAGATGATCAAGTTGCAGACATCTTTACAAAGGCTCTCACAAAGGCAAAGTTTACTAAACTTCAATTTATGGTTGGAGTTCAGGAGTTTGTCACTAAGGGGGGATAGGCTCTAGTTCCTCCTTCCTTCTCCTATTGTGTCATATTTGTACATCCTTCAATCCTATCCCAAGTTGTTCTTAAGGGGGGGTGTTAGGATATTCCGACACATAGGAAATAGTTAAGTATAACTTGGTCTAGTGTAGAGTTAGGTAAAGTGTGTTTCTTTACTATGTACTTTTGTAACTTACAATCCGACGGTCACGATATGTTCTAGACATGAAGTGATCTGACAGTTCATTCTCTCCTCGGTATTACCGACACTTGATTCGTGGCTTAACACCCGATTGGTCCATGATCTCTATTTAAAGAGCATGGAGGGTCATTTGCAGGTTAACCGTTGATGAGAGAAGCTTATGTAAATTTTCTTTCTTTTATTAATAAATTGCCCGAAGTGGCCGTGTTGGCTCAGGCCGTGGAATGTTTCCTCTTTGAGGGTTTTAACCACGTCAAGAATACTGGTATATTTGATATGTGATCTGTTTGTGGGCGGTGTCCTTTGGTGTTCTATCTGAGGAACTTACCCTGTAAATTCCTACACCTGTGACTAGCCCGATGGAGCTTAACTTCAAGAAGTTATGTGGTAGTTCTATTGGACCCGAATTGTGAAATGCTTCTGAGTATCGTCGACTCATAGGAGCACTAATGTTCTTGGTGAACTCCCATTTGGATATATGTTTTGTGGTTAACGCATTGAGCCAATATATGGTTGAGCCTCATCACTCTCATTGGATTGGTGCCAAGTGTTGGGATGTGTTATATTCTTTCCACGACTAGCCCACGTACTGAACTAGGGGGTTAGAGGGGGGGTGGGTCCACCCCTTCATTGCGTCGATTGTGCAGAGGAGGGGTTTATAAAAAAAAAATTGGACCCTATATTAGGTTGGGCGGACCTACCTATGGTTTTGTGCATGATTTTGGCACATGGTTTTGGACGCGATAGTTTTCGGTCCATGGTATTGGATGCTTCGACATGTATAAATATGTATTGTAACATTGAAAGGAACATAATGAAAAGTCAAGCTGGTAGTCTCGGTTTTGGGATCTAGGGGAAAATTTTTGTGTATATGTGTTTTATATGTTATGCTCTCGCATTTTTATTTTCTGTGTTTTAGAATTCGTATGCAGGTAATTTCTATACGAGGTTAAAACCTACATTTGGTATCAGAGTTGTTTTGGCTTCAAGGGGACGCCTTTGTTGCTGAGGAATTTCACTCGAGCCCATGGTAGACCCTGTTCAGTGGGAGATCTGCGAGATCAACTTTGGTGGTGAAAGAAGATGGCAAGAAGTGGAAAGATAGAGATCGAGAAATTTAATGGTCAGAGTTTTGAGTTATGGAAACTCAAGATGGAGGATCTATTGGTGGATAAAGATCAATGGATCGTGGTAGATCCATGTACTAAACCAACGGGAGTGTCCGATGAAGCGTAGAAGAAGTTGGATCGGAAGGCAAAGAGCACAATACGATTGTGTGTCTCAGATTCAGTATTGCTGAATGTATCAGGGGAAGCTACAGTGAAGGATTAGTGGGACAAGTTAGGGTAAGTCTTTGGTGAATAAAATGTTCCTACGGAAAAAGTTGTATAACCTGAGGATGAAAGATGGAGACTCGGTAACAGAGCATCTAAATGCATTTAATACTGTGGTAAGGCAGTTATTATCTGTTGATATTAAAATTTCAGATGAAGATAAGTGCATCAGTTTGTTGTGTTCTCTACTAGATTCGTGGGATAGTATGGTTATTGCAATAGGTAGCAATGCAACTTCCTTGCAATTTGATGAGATAGTCTCATCCTTGTTGACAGAGGAGATGAAACGAAAAAATATGGAGAGCCAAAATGGTGATGCCTTTTCTGTACGAGGACGGTCCCAGAATAGAAACAAAAATAAGTCATCGAGTGGGAGATCTAAATCTCCAGGAAAACCTGTAAAGGTGGTGTGCTTGAAATGCGGAAATGAAGGGCACTACAAAAGGGACTGTGAATCTAAAGCCCCTGACAAAGGAAAGGGATTTGATTATGCTCCTTCTGCAGAGGCGAAAACTACCTCAGATGAAGGTGGGGATGTGTACTTGGCTTCTTCAAGTACACATGTAGATCATGAGGCATGGTTAATTGACTCAGGTGCATCCTTTCACTTCACTCCCCATAGAGAGTGGTTCTGTGAGTATGAGAAATACGATGGTGGTGATGTCTTCTTAGGGGATGATAGGAAGGCTAGAATCATTGGTTGCAGAAAAGTAAAGTTGAAGTTGCAAGGTGGAAGGGTTAGAACACTTCTGGGAGTTCTGCATATTCCTACATTGGCCAAAAATCTGATTTCTGTAAGCAAGTTGAATGATGCATGTGTAAAAATAGTGTTCGAGAAAGATACCTACAATATGGTTTGAGGAGCACTGGTATTAATGCGGGGAGTTCAGATTGGAACTCTATACAAGTTGCAAGGTAGTACTGTTGTTGATGGGTGCAACAGTTATGTGGTTCCTGAAAGTGGAGCAGAAAATCTAGTGGTCTCTGGAGAGAAGACCATGTTGTGGCATCAAACGTTGGGACATATTGGAGAGAAGGGCCTTTGAATACTTCATGGTAAAGGTATGATAGAAGGTATGAGTAATATCTCTCTAGATTTTGATTTCTATGAAAATTGTGTATATGGGAAGCAGTATCGAGTGAGTTTCCCCTTAGGTCGTAAGAGGGCGAAACCGATATTAGAGCTTGTGCACAGTGATGTGTTTGGACTTATGAAGGTTCCATCACTAGGTAAGTCTGTGTACTATGTATCATTTATAGATGACTTCTCAAGGAATACATGGATATATTTCTTTAAGAAGAAATTTGAAGTCTTTGACAAGTTTAAAGAATTTAAGGCTCTGGTAGAAAACCAGACAGAGAAGAAGATAAAGGTGTTGAGGTCAGATAATGGTGGAGAGTTTTGCAGCAAGGAATTTGAAGAATTCTATAAGAAGTGTGGTATATCACGGCAGAAGACTACTCCATACAAACCTGAACAAAATGGAGTTGCAGAAAGAATGAACAAGACGTTGATGGAAAGGTCAAGAAGCATGCTCAATGGTGCCATGTTAGGACAAGAATTCTGGACAGAGGCAATGGAGACAGCATGTTACTTGGTCAACAAATCACCTTCATCAGCGTTGGAGGATAAGACTCCACAAGAGGTATGGACTGGTAAGAAACCCTCTCTTTCACATCTGAGGGTATTTGGGTGTGATGCATATGTACATGTTCCAAAGGAGAAAAGAACCAAATTGGATAGTAAATCTAAAAAGTGCATCTTTATTGGGTATAAGGATGGTTTAAAGGGTTATAAGCTTTGGAACCCAGTAACAAGGAAGGTTGTGTACAGCCGAGATGTGGTGTTCAAAGAGGTGAAAGATGTCATTAAACATGAAGTCCAACCAAAGGAACCTGAGAAGATATAGTTTGAGCTTAAGGATGAAGAATCAGACTCTACAGCAAAGGAGGAATCAGAAGATGAAGAGCCACAAACTCCGAGCATGAGAAGATCAGATCGAGAAAGAAGGCAACCAAAAAGGTATAGTCCATCTACTTTCTGTTCAAATTTTTCTTTATCTGTTAGTGATGATGATCCCAGAACTGTGAAGGAAGCAGTAGATTCAGAGGATGGAAAACCCTGGAAAGAGGCCATGGTTGATGAAATGGCATCTTTACACAAAAATGAGGCTTGGGATCTAGTGGAGTTTTCGGTTGGAAGGAAACCCATTGACAGCAAATGGGTGTTCAAAAAGAAGACAAATGCAGAAGGAAAGGTGGAGAAATACAAAGCTTGGTTGGTAGAAAAAGGTTATTCCCAGGTGCCAAGAATTGATTTTGTTAATATTTTTTCTCCTGTTGTCAAGGTGGCTTCTATTAGATTACTTTTATTTGTTGTTGCTGCTTTTGATTTTGAGCTAGAACAAATGGATGTGAAGGCAACATTTCTTCACGGGGGATCTGGAAAAGTAGATCTACATGAAGCAACCTAAAGGCTTTGCGGTGAAGGGTAAGAAAGAACTGGTATGCAAGTTAAAGAAGTCTTTATATGGGTTAAAATAGTCACCAAGGATGTGGTATTAGAAATTTGATACATTTATACAGGGACTTGGCTTCACAGAAGCAAAGCAGATCACTATGTGTATTTTAAATTAATTGGTGACCATGTTATTTATCTGGTCTTGTATGTGGATGATATGTTACTGGTTGGAAATGACAAAGAAATTATCCAGGATTTGAAGACCCAATTGTCCTCTAGATTCGACATGAAATATATTGGTGCTGCAAACTATATTTTCGACATGGAAATTAAAAGAGATCGGGCAAAAAGGAAGCTCTATTTAAACCAAAGGAAGTATGTCGAGACAATACTGCAAAGTTTTAATATGTAGGATAGTAAACCGATGAAGGTTCATATTCCTGTAGGTGTGAAGTTATCTGTTGAACAGTGTCCCAAGACACAAGAAGAGGAAGAGGACATGTCCCGTGTTCCATATGTAAGTGCAGTGGGTAGCCTGATGTATGAAATGGTGTTTGCTAGACCAGACATTGCACATGTAGTGGGAGTATTGAGCAGGTTTATGTCAAAACCAGGAAAGGAGCATTGGACAGCAACGAATCGGGTTTTCAGGTATTTGTGTGGCACTAGTGGTTATGGTTTGTGCTACCAAAGAAGACCAGGATTGGATAGAGTTTTGGATATCTGTGGCTTTGTTGATGCGGACTGGGCTGGAGATCTGGATCAGAGAAGATCTACAAGTGGGTATGTGTTTAACCTATTTGGAGGTGCAGTCAGTTGGATGAGTAAGAAACAATCTGTAGTGGCACTATCAACTAGAGAGGCAGAATACATGGCAACCATTCATGCAAGAAAGGAAGTAGTTTGGTTGCAAATATTGTGTTTAAGTATGGGGTTAGTACAGGGAGCTATAAGGATAGACTGTGACAGCCAAAGTGCAATTTTCTTGGCAAAGAACCCTGGTTACCATTTAAAGACAAAGCACATTGATGTTCAGTATCACTTTGTGAGGGATATGATAGAAGACAAAAAGGTGATGCTGGTAAATGTGAACACTTTGAAGAATACTACAGATGCATTGACAAAATCTATGAGCTCTGAGAAGTTCTCTTGGAGTAGAGAAACAATGGGCATTGCACGGTTGGATAAATGACTAAGCTCTCTTGTGGCCCCCTGTGGAAA
This sequence comes from Pinus tabuliformis, assembly GCA_031772625.1. Taxonomy (NCBI): domain Eukaryota; kingdom Viridiplantae; phylum Streptophyta; class Pinopsida; order Pinales; family Pinaceae; genus Pinus; species Pinus tabuliformis. Next base: position 108,013,708 of record CM062811.1, on the reverse strand, counting down.
GAAACAACAAGTGGGAGAATGTTGGGTTGTGTTATATTCTTTCCACAACTAGCCCACATAGTGATCCAAGGGGTTAGAGGGGGGGCGAAGCCCCCCCTTCGTTGCGTCAATTACACAGTGGGGTGGTTTGAGGTAGGTGGGTAGCCCCCTTCTACGAGGTCCGGGGCAGTGCCCCGAGAAAAAAAAAAATTGGACCCTATATTAGGTTCGGCAGACCTACCTATGGTTTTATGCATGATTTTTGCACATGGTTTTGGACGTGATGGTTTTTGGTCCATGGTTTTGGATGCGATGGTTTTCAGTCCATGGTATTGGATGCTTCAGCGTGTATAAATATTTATTGTAACATTGAAAAGAACATAATGAAAAATCAACTTGGTAGTCCCGGTTTTGGGATCCAGGGGAAAATATCTGTATATATTTGTTTTATGTGTTATGCTCTCGCATTGTTTATTTTCTTTGTTTTAGAATTCGTATGCAGGTAATTTCTGTACAGGGTTAAAACCTACACCAAGAATATTTTGAGATATCTTCGGGGCACAATCACTCATGAACTGAGATACACTACCAGAGATGTGAGTCTGCTCGGTTATTCTGATGTTGATTGGGCAGGCAGTGTAGTGGATCGCAAGAGCACTTCTGGGTGTTGTTTCTCTTTGGTTTTGCTTCGATATCCTGGATGAGAACGAAGCAGAATTCAGTTGCTTTGAGCACTATTGAGGCCAAATACATAGCTGCGAGTATGGGCTCTTATGAAGTTGTCTGGTTGAGGAAGCTCTTCAGTGAGATGTTTAGACATGTGTTGTATACCACCATGATCCTTTGCGACAACCAGAGTGGGATCTGATTATCAAAGAATCCTGTATTTGATGATCGCTTCAATCTCATATACATCAGGTACGAATTTATCTGGGATATGGTACAACGAGGAGCAATAAGGCTCCATCACAATGGCACTGAATAGCAAGTCACTGATATTCTGACAAAGCCCCTGGGAAAGGTCAAATTCTTGACTTTCCAAGAAAAACTAGGAGTCGTGGAGAGGCCCTCTCCTAAGGGTCCTATATGATATGAATATTGAGCTTTGGGAGCTCCGGGGCACATAGGGTACTTCTTTGAGTGATGAGCAACCATAGGGTGAGTGGTTCAACCTTCCCCTAGTGGTCTGATATGTAGGCAGGATGAGTGGTTCATCCTTCTCCTGTTGAGACACAATCATAGGGTGAGCTTCAGCCTTCTCCTAGTGATTTTTTGTGTACAGGGTGAGTGTTTCAGCCTTCCCCTGTGATACCCCATGGCGACATGTAGGCAGGATGAGTGGTTCATCCTTCTCTTGCTGATACATCCTACCCATGTACTCTGGGAGTCATGGAAAGTACCTCTCATCTAGCCAATGAGTAGGTAAATGAGGATAGGGACCATAGTACTATCGATGGATGCATCGTGTACTATAGTACTCCCTATTCTAGGATGACCGATATTGATATGGGATCAATTGGAATTGACTTTGGGTCAATAAGAGTGGTATGAGACACTCTCTTTTATCTGGAACTGACTTCGGGTCAGTAAGAGTGGTACGAAACACTCTCTTTCATCTAGGACTAACTTTGGGTGAGTCGAGAATGGTATGATACATTATCAATTTCTTCTTCTTCTTCATAGTTCAACGGAGTAGTGCATTGATGGCAGAGATAGTACCGACTGACAGATTGATTAGCAGATGGAGTTCTCCCTAGTTGAGAGGGAGTGCTAAAATTGGAAACTAGGGCCAAACTCCATGTGGCTCACCTTATTTATGGTAGATGATATTTTTCTTAGATTCCTCTCTCCGATAGGTGTAGGATTCATCTAAAGATCATCTGATTCCGACATGTATTTATGGATATATGAATTTATTCATATTGTTGACAATTTGTCAAGTTCGGCCTGCAAGCTAAACAAGCACTTTTACCCCCAACTCAACCTCAACGTTGCATTTAAATAGAGGAGACCTCAAGTCATTTAAGGAGCACATTATCTCATGATATCCCTCTCCACTTGTTTGGGTTTGTCTTCTCACAAGTAGCACATGGTGGAAAGAAATATCAGAGAAGCCCTAGCTATAGTCATGAAGAGAGACCTAGCCGTAGTCAAAGAGAGATCTATATGTAGTCAAGAAGAGGCCTAGCCGCAGTCAAAAGGAGGCCTTAATATGCAGTGGGAGGGGGGCCCTAAGGCACAACAACAGGATGCCCTAGCCGCAGCAAGAAGGAGCCTTGTCATAGTGTGAAGGAGGCAATTCAGCGTGAATGAAATAGGGTTGTTCTGAAACCATTTCAAGAAGACCGAAGGGTTGAAAGGAGGTCGATCATCTTGCTAAAATTCTGAGGAGAAAGGGATTTGTTTGAGGGCTCGTAGAGGGTGGAACAGTCCTCTAGAAAGGCTGTCAAAAGCCTATTCGAAGGACTATAGGATGCCACAGTAATGAGAGGAGGGCAGAGCCATTGTTAAGGGCTAGAAGGCTGCTCTCAATTATAGCGAAGGGGACAGCCTTCCCTTGGAGCACAATCGCATTAGTTAAAGATAAATCTGGGCAGATTTTAGGATTGTTAGGAGACTATGTAATCAGGCCTAGACTTGCTGAGCTAGGCTACAGGCCATAGCCATCAACATGAGGCTATTAGAAGTGATGTGTGAGGGTTATTCAGCCAGCAAGGAGCAGCATGGTGGTGTAAGGGTCTCATGTTGGAGAACCATAGCTCTAGAATATTGATATGCTAAAATCAATTGAAGGATGAGGGTTGATAAGTATGACCTAACCAGTATTCAAAAATCATTGTACTCTATCACTTTCTCTCTATTTAACTATTGAAGAATATAAGAAGAATTGATCAAGGGTTTCCCCACATTGGGGTTTGTCCCTGGCTGATGCCACATCTTGTGTCCTCTTGGCTTCTACTATTTATGTTTATGTCTTACTTGCATTTTACTGTCACGCTGATATGATTGCTAAATTGGATATTGTTATTGGGTTAACAAGAAAAATGAAGTAAATTGCTCTTAAGCATATAACATACCAAAAATTAACACTATATCACATAATTTTATTTAAATACCTAGTGCATGCCTATTTTAATTTATCCCACCCAAAAATGATGCAAATGTTACAATCAATGGAACCTGAATTCCTAGAAATATTGTTCCATTTGCAACAATAATGAGTGACCTGTTGAAGTGTATTATAACATCAATGTGAATAAATTTATTTTTTTTAAAAATGGATAAATACATTCTACAATATAAAGTATTATGGAAAACCAATCATACATAAGTTTATTCCTTACAACAAAGGCTATCTAAAAATTAATTTACAGAAAATACTACACAATAATTAAATATGTATTGTTGCACTTAACACTTAACATTGAGGAAGTAGGTACCTATTTGAATTTTTGCAATGAAAAGCGTAATTTGAGTGATGCAGCTTGCTTGATTATTTTTCCACTCTTTGAATGACAATATCCCATAGTTCCTTTGTAGAGGCTTGCAAGGTAAATACAATCTCCCAAAACTTAAAGATTGGGTTAGGTAGAATTTAAGTCCATCCAAGATTAGGTGGATGATAGGAATTTGATTTCCACAATATTCTAGAATATTCTTAATAGTAGTCACATATCAAAGGTTGAGATTTATATCCAAAGTATTTATGTCCTTTATCGGCTTTTAATTAAATTGGTTAATTAAAAAAAAAATATTCTTGCCCTTTCAATTAAGTTGACTAATTAAATGTGCACAACTATCATATGCCAAGGAAGTTCTGCAACTCCCCTATGGTTGGCTTGATCACAATGAATTTGCTAATGTCACAATGAATTTGCTAATGGTATTGATGGAGACCAATGCCAATTTCCCAATTGGAAAGTGTGAATAAATGGCTCCGCACTCCTGAACTTTTTGTTAATGTATAGTATTTTTGGAAATGGTTGGGATCAGCCAATGTGTTCGGAAAATGCCTGGAAAGAATTCTAGTTTTGGACGACTTATGTATAAACTTCTTCTCCAGTAATATATTTCATTTTTCTCTTTGGAAAAAAAAAGAACAAATGTTATATGAAAAGATTCATTGTTTTTTGGGCATGTGGTATTGATATGCCAAGAGATTGTAACAACTCTTATTTATAGGTTAAGAACCTCTATAATAAAGTGGGGGTAAATCTCATTAGTCAAAAATCATTCAAATAATTAAAAATAGAGTTACATATTTTTTCAAATGTATTTATTCTTAACTTATTAATTCCTTTTATAATTAATAATAATTTAAAATAAATGTTTATCTTTTATTTTTTTTAAATCTTAGTAATGCGAGATGTATTATTGTTTTGATACTTATCATGGATTGAAGCATTCGTTCATTTAATTTAAATGGTCAAATTACCATATAGATTTTTATAAAAAAATTATAGCAATACATCATATAAAATTATCTGACAATGATACAAAAATCTTTTCTTACAACGTACAATAAACAATAATCTAGATGTTGTAATTATAGCAATATATCCTATAGAATTATCTAATAATAATACAAAAATGTTTTCTTATAATGTACAATAAACAATAATATAGATGTTTTCTTACAAAGGACAATAAACAATAACCTATTGTGTGCAGTGGTGCTTATGGCTATGAAACAAATAATAAGATCACTAAATACAAATCAATTATATAATATACCTTAGAAATATTCTTCAACCAGTTATTTTCATTAGTCTAGCAGTAAAATCCAGTGCATGATTGTTCAGCGTGCATGCATGGCCACCAAGGACGCATTTTCAGTTCAATATAAAATTATTCACAAACTGTTGTTACAAATCCAAAAAAAAACAAAAACAACTATATTAAAAATTTTAAAATTTAAATTTAAAAATAATAATTTTTTAAATTTTAAAAATAACCTTTAACTTTAACCGGAAAAGTGTGAATTCCGGGAAGAAAATCTATATCAATGTGCAACAAACTCAAAGTTCCTCGAATTATATAATAATTTAATTTAAAATTTTAATTTTAATAAATATAAAGTTTAACTGTACATTTTATCAAAATATATAATAATTTAATTTAAAATTCTAATTTTGATTAATATAAACTTTATTTATATAATTTAATTGGCATTTTATTTAATTATAAATTTTAATAAAGAAATAAAACGTAACATAAAACTATACTGAGGTCTTTAGTTGACAGATTTATGAAATGCCTCGTGATGGTTGCAAGAAAACATGCCTGGGCTAGGAGCTAACGGGATATCTATTCAAACAAAGAGTGAAGGCCAAGGCGGTGAATGCCTGCACAGAATTAATGATTGGTTTAAGAAAGTGGATGTATCCTCCCTCCACGTTCCTGAGCTGCCTAGGTTTAAAGACACCTTGCAAAATGTCACCTCCATAATCCAATTCCTCACTTCCCAAACGCTCAATAATCTTGCAAATAACATGAGCCTTGAAACCTGCCTGCAAATCCTTGTATGGATCAGTCTCTCCCACCCCAGGATCAGCCTGAGTTCCCTTTTATGGATCAGTGTCTACCACCCCAGGTTCAGTTTGATTTCCCTTCCATGGAACAATATGTGGCACCCCATGATCAATTTGTGAAATCCAAGCAGTCTCAAAACCCTTTTATGGATCCATCTTTGCAGCCCAAGTGTTCATTCCTTGATTTCATGATAGATATTTATGATTATGGAAAGTGGAAAGGTTTAGGAAAAATTGTTTATGGTAAGTGGAGGCGAGGGCGGAGGGGGCGCTGTAGGGGGAGGGCCGAGGGTAGGGGAGGGGGCACGGGTGACGGAGGGTGGTGCGGTGGAAGTCAGGTTGGGGGGAAGGGACGGAGAGGGGACGGAGGGGGTAGGGCTGAGCGGAGGGGAGGGCGAGGTAGGGGGGAAGGGGACAGGGGAGGACCTGAGGGGGACGAGGGGGACAGGGAGACCGAGGGGGTGAGGGAAGGGAGAAGGCGCTGTAGGGGGAGGGCCGAGGGTAGGGGAGGGGGCACGGGTGACGGAGGGTGGTGCGGTGGAAGTCAGGTTGGGGAGGGAAGAGGGGACGGAGGGGGAGGGCTGAGCGGAGGACGAGGTACGGGAAGGGGACAGGGGAGGACCGAGGGGGGTGAGGGAAGGGAGAAGGCAGCGATCGAGAGGGGGGTGAGGGTTAACGGGAGACGGGGTTTGTTTTGGATTGTGTTTTTTATATGGTTAAATATATATATGTTTTTTTTTAAATAGTTCATTTTTAATTGTTTTTTTATTTTATATTTTTTAATTGTATCTTAAAAAAATAAATTGTGTTTTTTAAATTAATTGTTTTTATTTTTTAATTATTTTGAATTTATTTTTTTTATAATTTATTTTTTCCCTTATTATTTTTTTATATCATTTTTTATGTTTATAATTTTATTTTTGAAAAAATAATTCTTAAATTTTTAATTTATTTTATTTTTTGTTTTTAATTTTGTTTATTTAAACTATTTAATTTAAATATTTTTTATTTTAATTAATTTTTTTAATTTTATTTATATATATATATATATATATTGGTAATTATTTTAAGGTTTTTGTTGTAATGAGGTTTTATTTATTATTTTTTTTAACTTAAAAAAATGTTTTTAGATTTTGTTTTTTGTGGATCAACTTGTTTTTCTTTAAATTATATATTTTTTATGAGTTAATTTTGGTTTTTTTTTACATTTTTATTGGTTTTTTTTGTCATGTTTTTTTATTTTTATTTTATGTTTTATTACTAACATGTTTTATGATTTATGTGTTTTTTTTTTTTTTTTCTTTTACTAACATGTCTTTATTATTTTTATTTTTGTCATGTTTTATGTTTCACTTTTATCTTTTATGTTTTTTTTTTACATTTTTATAAGTTTTTGTTTTTCCTTTTTTTTTTATATATTTTTTGTATTTGATTTTTTTGTCATGTTTTTATTTCTTTTATGTTTTATTACTCACATGAAAATCACCAACATTTAAAAAAATTATCCACACTTAATTCATTAGAAAAATTTGAAGTGCAAAAACTAAGCCCTCTAAACAAAAAATGGTTGATGCTAATCAACACTTTTCAAAATCAAAATGAAAATCACTAAAAAAATGCTCACACTTGATACATAAAAAAATTTAAAAGTGTCAAAAATAAGTGCTCTAAAAAAATGTGTTGATGTTGCATTAATACATTTTTTTCAAAATCAGCATGAAAATCACTAATATTTAAAAAAATGTGTTGATGTTGCATCAACACTTTTCAAAATCAACATGAAAATCACTATCATCGAAAAAAAATGTTCATACTTGATACATAAGAAAATTTGTAGTGTCAAAAATATGCTCACAAAAATAAAATAAAAAAACAAGTGTATTCTGGCATCACCACTTTTCAAAATTGGGTTATTTTTCGCTACCTCAAAAAAATAGGTACCAGTTCACTTTCTCGTTTGATCAGTAACTATGTTTTGATCATAGTAACTAAAAGACAGAGGTTTAGAATCACCAAGCTATGAAGACCTGTGCATAAGAAAACAAATGAAATTGTCACCTCCAAGGACCATGGATCGATCATCAACTCAGCAGCATCATGCATCCCTTTCCAACAACCATCAGGTAGGTACAGGTATGCAATATTCATGACCTCTTCTCTTGAGCATATTATAGTTAGAAATTTGTTGTCAATGCATGAGAGGTGAGGCTTTATAACCGAAGGATGGGTCAGCAGTCTTGGTCACCTTCAACTAGTTAATTGTAGCTCACTCCTTCACTCATGCAATGTGGAAAAGCCAAATTAGGAAGGGTGATGATTGAGGAATGGGGACAACAGTTAAAAGAATAAATTTCTGCAAAGGGAAAGTCACCATAGCACTCCAAGCCCTCCATCCACTTCATATCCACTATTTATTCATCATTCATCCACCCCATTTCATAAGAAAAAAATAATATTTTTCAAGAACAAACCCTACACTCTGTCTCGCCCTGAAACTTTCTTGAAAAAACACATAAAGCACATCCTCTTCATTTTCAAAAACCCACACTACTCCCTCTAAGCCCTAACATCATCCTCAAAACCCTCTACATCATTTATTATCACTCCCATACATTTAGAAGACCCTGAAAGAGGAGGAATGACTACTACAGGAAGGCATAATGTTGCTACAAGAAGGAAGAAAGGAAAAAATTGTGTTAAACCCCAAAATGGCAGTGCCTAAGAAAGGCATAATCAAAATAGAGAACTCCAAGGCCATCCTAAAATCATCTAGGCCACAAAGAAAAGAAGAAGGCAACAAAAGGAAAGGAGGCATTCACCATCAATAGAACTGAAACTGCAGTGATGAAAAGAGGCTATCCAATAGGTCTTTAATATTTTTCTATCTTTTTTCCAAGGCCTAAAAGATGTTTATAGAAATGGGAGAAAGGCATGGAAGTCAATTTGAGGACCTACCCTAGGCTCAGACTATCATTTTTGTTCAAAACAGGTTTAAACAGGGTTTCCTGTAGTACTACAAGAACTGCTACAGGTTTCTTGTAGTTTACTACAGGGAGCACATATTTACTACAAAATGTCCTAGTTCTCATCTAAATGTGTTTTGAATGTTTCAGATGTTTCCAAATGGTAGAAAAAGGTAGCAGGAGGTTGGAAAAGGATGTGGAAGACCAGGACAAACTGAAAAATATTCAAGAACCCATATTGAACAAGGGGAAGAAGGAAGGATAATGGTCTCAAGAAACACTGTGATTTTTCTATGCACAAACAATTTTGGAAAAATGAGTGAATATGGAATGAAAGTTTCAAGGGAGAGGATATGAACTAAATGGATCTACAAGCCAACAAAGTTCACTTACAAAGAGGAAATTTATGTCTTTTGCTTGAAAGATTGTTAAACAATCATGAAAAGAACAACTACATTTTTGTGCTTGTCCTAGCAGAACTTACAGCCAAGATTCTTAAGAGAAAGGATTGAGGAATGCACAAGAGAGATGCTACCAGGGCCATGAATGAGGCACAATGAGGTCGCTAAGTTTCTCAGAGAATGAGCAACACTTTCAGTAGGGGGGTATGATGGGCCTCTAAATTAGACATAAATTAAGGCCCATATGATCATCCTTCAACACATTAAACCTTTATTTTTCATTAGATAATGCATTTTTAACTTTAATATGTTCATTAGGAAGGTTTATGGATAATTGCATATTTGTGCCTAATATTATTTATTTTTGTGGAATATTGTGAGAATATTGGGCACATTATGAAGATTTGGAAGAGGGAATAATTTAGGGACTTGCTCCCTAATACATGAGGATCAATATTAAATAATAAATCAACAACATATTCTAGAATTATGACATAGATTATGGAGCTCCAATGATTGAGAAAATCTAGGAATGTGTTCTTTGCCATGTAATGCAGATTCCTAGTATTGGGAGCCAGATCCACTAATCAAGGGATTTTGGCGGGGAAAGCTTCCGCATTTCATGGGGAATGATTCCTAATCATTTTTTATAAGTAACAAGTTGAATATACCTCCAGGGATTTATTTTTATTAGTCTTTTATGGAGAGAACTCGTATTTTTGCAGCTCCACTTTCATTTTTTACAGGGATGCAATTGTATTGATGGAAATAATGAAGATTGGTACCATGTCCAGCTTTTAAATCTTGGTCTCCTCCATAAGACTCTAATTTTCCTAGGGCTTGGCCATCCCAGGAGCATCGGAGCCCTTTTGTGTCATTTACTTTTTTTCTTTTCACTTCTTATTCACATGCATCTCTTGTTCTTTTTTTTCTATTTCTATATTTAGTATTGATGATTTCTTATTGTGGGATTGGGTTGAATGGTTGAAGTAAGTTATTTTTCAGGATAAAAATAATCATTTCATCCTTGGAACGGCTTTGGAAGGTCATAGTAATCATTGAGTTACTTGGATTAGTTTTTTATTCTCAAATCTAAATTTCTTGAAGTCCTTTGTGGCAAATAATAGTAAATTTATGTTATTTTTTAGAGCATGTTAACGAACTTCAATCAAGTTGATTCAACTTGTATTAGATCACAAAAACATTCTAGTTAATAAAAAAAATTATCCCATTGCATTTTCACTTTATTAGGTTATGCATTTGATAAATTTACTAGCTCACTAGTTCTCGAATTTCTAGATTTTAGACTAGTAATTTTCTACCATTTTTTAGCATGGGTTAACAGAGGTCTTTTTGAGTGCTTCCACTTGGAATAGAGACCTAAGATATCCTAATCAATAACAAAACTTGTCCCATCCAGTTTGGATTTTATTTTGTTTTTCACTTGGTGAATTATAACTCCCTATAGCAAATATGTTGTTTCCTATAGTAAACTATAGGAAACCTTGTAGTAGCCTTCCAACATGTATATACTTGCCCATATTTGCTCAAGAATCTTGGTTATTGTCCCTTAGGGTTGAATAAATACCCCTGGGCTCTAAATAAATAATTAAAGAAGACTAAAGACCACTTAGGACTTGTCTCTTTACCCATGCAAAACATTTTAGTGATTTGGGTTAATGGACAAATTTATGAATTAGATAATACAATGATGATTTTCTTGATTGCCACATCCAATGACCTCTATTAATGGATATAAACTCTTTGAAATGTAATGGTTGACATTTAATTCATGATCTTTACTTTATGCAATTAAAATAGGTTTCTTTCCTTGTGTTTTATTTCTTGCAATAGGTTAAGGTTTCCATTTCGAGCATTTCATTTTCTGCAATTAGTTTAGGATTTGATTTCATTACATGCACTCCATTACATAATGATAGCAAAGGAAGGACACATTGTATGCTGCACATATAGTGTTGATACCTCTTAAGTCTGTACTGACCCCGGGTTGATAATTAAAGTTGGTAGCCTTGGGATTTGCAGCATTCTTGTTGCAATATCAAGGCTCATCAACTTCGTGGAAAATCGTTGGGCCACCTTGTAAGAAAATAATTACTAGTTTGGGAAATGGATGAGGAAATTGAAGTGTCGCGACTATTCAAATTCCAAACCATCATTTAAGAGTAGGTAATGCATGAAGGAACATAGGAGGGGAAGCAAAGGTCAAAAGAGATCTTGAAGCTGGAAAGGAACAAAGGAATGGGGAAAAGACAAATAACTGGGTGTGTCAGGTGGTGGAATAGATGTTGCATATGCAGGGTCATAGCACAAAGTAGGAATATGTGTAGATTGTAAGAATAACATGGTGTGTATATGAATAAAAAATAAAATTTTGTTTTTGTCTGTTATTGTGTTTCTTGTAACTCCCTATTCCTCACTATATTTGCTAGTCTTTAAACTTTAATAATGTTTGGATATAAGTATATGTGTGCTATGTGGGAAAATATTGGGTTCCTATAATTGGTTGTGTACAAGATTATCGTTAACTATGTCATATATGCATGTTCTTTTTCTCACAAAATGGAAACCCAAGAACTAATTCCCTTCATTGGATAATTTGTACCACCACTTAAGAACATAGGATAAAGATCATATGAATAATACTTAGGTTATGAATTAGGATTAATTTAACATTTTTCTGAACTCCCTTGGCTTAATCCCCTTTCCATAAGCCCTTACCCACATTTCCCTCTCATGGAGTCATAGCCCCCATACTATCTTGTCTAACTTGATCTGCAACAATGATGTATTTTATTAACAGATGTGTGTTTACAATTTACAATGCTAGGCTTATTTTCCTTTCAACAGACAGGCTCTCTAATCTAATATCACATAAGCACTCTAGCCCCAAAACATATATACACAGGCTATCTATCCCAAAAACCATAATGTCTCGCCAAAGTATACAACATATGTACATTTACAGCTTGGTGGTATTATAGGTATGGATTCAATGTTGAAAGTCATGAATCAATTCCATACCTCCCTCCTACAATTTTGCATATAAGGGGAGTGGAAGTGCATCCTAATTTTATCTTGAAGAAAATATTTCCATAATCACTTAAAACCTTTAAATATCAAAAAGTTAATTCAATGGTGTCCCTATGTTGTAGAGCTAGAGCTTCATATTCAACTAGTTTGTTGGTGCACTCAAACTCCAATATGCACACAGGCAAGGGTCTTATTTTGGTTGAAATAAATCAAAACACACCCAACCCCTACACCAACTTTAAATTTATACCATTCCAAATAAAGAATCTAAAACTTAGTATCCATGGGTTTATCTTAGTGTTATCTATAATATGTATAAGATTGGGAGAAACAAACCACTCATTCAATATGCAGGGAATAACTAAGAAAAATATTCATAGCCTAGTTTCAAAGTCCATGATGGATTCATTTTTCTCCTCCAAATTAGTGATAATATATTTCATCAATCTCTCCTAGAGTATTAAGATGTAATTTAATTTTCTTTTCCAAGGAAACCATAAATCAAACCAATTGGTGGTGAAATATCATTACATATTTTAAGACCATTCTCTACTCAACTGTATGTAATAGGGTTTGAGAATATTTGTGATTACTATGTCAAATATGTAATGTATTCAAGGGTCCAAAACCACTTGAATAAATAATATATTAATTCTCAACATTTATTGATTCCCCCATTACCTTTTATAACAATCTACAAGGGTGATTTGATGGATTTCAAAATTAGTTTTTTTAGGATAAGAAAAACATACTTTTTTTTAGAGGCCCTTGAATCAACCAAACAACTACATTTATTGCTATTGTATACCTTAAATTGTTTAATGTGTTCCACATTAATGATTTACATTAAGTATACAACTAGATTTGTTAATCTTGATTTGAATCCCTCAAATACAATTATCTAGTAAACTTTCAAAAAAATAAAAGAAATAAATAATTAAGTTTACAAAATTTAAAATAAGTAGCTTTAAAAAAAAAACAAAAAAAAAATATAATATACATGTTTGTACCAATGGGTAATATTTAATGGAAACCAAGGACTAAATGAATAACAATTATATTTAACCTAGTGATTGTCATATTTGTAAATCAATAAAATGCCCTCTTTATATTATTTGAGAAACATTTAGAATTTCCTTCAACAAAACATCATCTATAAAACTTTGATTTCCACAACATCATTCATAGCATTCATTCTTCACGGATATCATTCTTCACGGATAGAGTTAAAACTTATGAATTTTAAACTATATAAATTATCCACAATCTTCTATAAGGGTGGAATAGAGAAGTCAACTTGCTTCCTAAAACAACTTCCCTATTGGAGGAAGAGTATAAGAAAGGGAAAGCACTCTTGCTAGATTCTCTCCTAGCTTTTAGAATTCTAATTTCAATAAAGAAGGATTGAATATTTATAAAGAGAAACAATAAATCAAATATTCCTCTAACCATTACAATTATCCTATTGGTTTTTTTTTATCATTTTCTAAAAAAATCATATTAAATCAATTATATGTGCACCTCAATTTTAAATGATTTATAAGCACAACCTAAACTTTCACCTAATAAAATCTAGTCAATAATGGTGCCTTTAGAGATTATACTAAGAGATTGCAGAGCAAAATTTATGTTGTTTCCTCACTTTGATATTTTTTCTTCAAGCTTCAAGATCTCGAATGGCTTCTAAAACTTGGTAATTTGTGTCTTTGGAGACTATGCTAGAAGATTGCAAAACAAAATTTATGGTATTTCCTTGCCTAAGACTTTTTCTTGAAGTTTCAAGGTATTGAATGTTTCTTTTATCTCTTTTCTTGCATCATTTCGTACAAAGTCTAGTAGTGTTCAAATATCTTGATTTTGTCTTATTTCCATTGCTTGGAAACTTTGTCTTATTTCCATCACTTGAAAGTGACAACTAGAGAAGTTAGAAAAATAAATGTCATGCAAGGCATTCATAAAAGACTTAAAGATGAATATTTGAGAAGAAAACCCCTGCAAATTTTTACTTGCTTGAAATAAATTATTTTTTAACAAGTATATCAAAAATTTGAAAAAAAAATAGAAAGAAAAACCTACAAAAAAACTATCCCTAGGAATGTACTAACTACTTTAACCTAGATTTCAATCACATTCCCAAAAATAATTCTTTAAAATACAGTATGAAAATATCATTTAAAACACATAAACATAATATAGAATGGCATTACACAATTTCTAGAAATATTTAAAAACTCAATGATAAACTAAAATATTTTCACCTACTATAAAAAATGAAGAAAACCATATATCCAACACATAAAATTGGTCACACCCCGTACCCCCCTCTATAGTAATGGTTTTTGTTCTACCCACCGTGGCCTTGGCCATAGATGCAAAAAACTATGCAGGTCCAATACCCACCCCCACGTCAATCTAAGTGAGTGTTTCGTGTATCAAACATCTAATTCCTTTTGTTCCAAAGTAGGTCATTACTTCTTCCTCCACTCACAACCTCTGTAAATGTAAAGCTATCATTTAATATTACTTTATCATTGTCACACCTTAACAACTCTTCCCTATCATTTAAGAAAAAAATTATCAATTTCACTCCTTAATAGCTTTGCCCAATGCCCTCCTAGATAGATTTTAGTAGGAGAAGGTTGTCTCCATTCCCACTAAAAATGTGGCTAAGTCAATGAAATGACAATCCTATTTCCCTAAGAAAGATGGGCTCAGTTTCCACTTCACCAGCATGTCACTAAGATTGGTGGATCTACACAGTTTGGTTTCTCAAAGTTGTAAGTTCCATTGATCGCATGAGGCATATACCTACTCATGTGCTCAAGGCCTTTCCATTGACGGGGAAAATATTTTTCACTCCAACCCCTAGTTTTTGGGTTCTATTGGCCTTTCCTTGAAGGCCTAGTACCCTACCTTTGACCCCTCTTTGGTCATTTTAACCTCAACCCCACTAGGGGTAAGGATCCCTATTATTCTATTGCAATTTTGACCCCTTGAGACCCTCACCAAGATTGAAAATGGATTAGCAAATTCCATTACTACAATGTGAAAAACAAAAACAAAAATGAAACACGCAACCTTTCCAACAATCAATGTCAAAATGATTCTTTCAGAAGGCCACCTTGAAAATATCTCATAATTTGCAAGTGAATCCATTTGTAAACAAAAGCTAAACTATGAGCATGTTAACTTTCCATCACAAATCTTATTTCATAATTGGCCACACATTCTCCTCTTGCGCAAATTGCAACTTTGAAAATGTGACTTGTAAGCAAAATATATTAACACCCTTGCTAAAAGAAAAATATTTAAAAGCATGCATAGTGGATTGGTAAAAATGTGAACCACTAGCTTCCAGTAGTAATAGAAGTGAAGAGAAAAAATCAAACTCAAATCTCAACAAAGAGGTAGTGATTTCTAAAGCAATGCCCAAAGTCCCACTAATTGATACAAAAGCAATCCCTCTCAATCAAATACTAGCATCTCAAGATAGTGCAGACCTCTGGAGAATGCAAAACCTATCGTGTAGGAATTCAATCCACCAATAACTCCAAACAACATAAGTACCTCATTAAGGAAGAAGCAGCAGGAAAAAACCAACACACACACACATAGAATTTGTATTTAATCAACTTGATGAATATTATATTATTGAAAAAGAACCAAAAAAAATTAAAACTATTTTTCATGTATTATAATTAAACTCATGCTCTTAATCCAAAAATTCAAAAATATTGAGAAGATTAAAAATATAAATATTTTATAAATAATGTTGGAGAAAAATTATTGATAAGGTAAAAATCTCCCTAAATAAATAATGATTTAGAAAAATGATCTTTCAAACACATTTTCATTAATTTTTTGAAGATACTTAAGATTTTCTGTTATTAAAATTTTTTAATGGACTAATTATGCACACCCCTAAGCCTCTACAACCCTATCTTTTATCTCCCACTATCTCAATGGACAGCTAGGAAGGGGTTCCTCCCCCTCAACCTCCTCCTCATGATGCTACTACAGTGGTCTTTCAAGCGTTGAATGCATCGCTGTCGAAGAAGCAGAAGACCAAGCATTCAAGTTCCAAATTTATTTGGAAGGCCAAAAACATACCCTCTATGTCGCTCCACCCTTGCATTTTTATATCAAGCATTAATAGGAAAATTTACCAACATGTGATCGTCTCCCAAACTATAGAACAATGGGCGGAAAAATTGGGAAGCAAAGATCAAAGGCAGATTGGGCATATATACACTCGGCAATGGATATTTCGCATTTTTGTTTGAATCAAGGGAAGACAAGGATATCATCTTCACAATTGATCCCTACTTTTTTGGGGCAAGAGAGATGTACTTGAATAGATGGTCATTAGACTTTGATCCAGCAAAAAGACATCCCAAATGTTTTTCCAGTATGGATAAAGTTATTGTGGCTTCCTCTATCATGTTAGGGAGATGGTTGTCTCGGGTAAATTAAAAATGGAGTTGGTAGATACAAAGACAGAGCAAAGCCCAAAGGCAGGAAATTCGCTTGTGTTAGGATATGTCTTGAGGTATATTTGGAGAAGGGGCTTCCTGCAAAAATCTTCCTCACAATGGGGGATTGGAAACATTGCTAGGTTTTGGACAATGAGCAGCTACCATTCAAATTTCATGTTTGTCATGATTATGGACACTTTGCTCCAGACTGTTAATTCAAAGTCCAATCGAGTGGAAGCATCATAGGTCCCCTATGATGAATAGTGGCAAACCCAAAATAGAGGGGGAAATAGACAAACACATGCTTCAAATAAATCAAATACTCCTCAAAACAACGTGCCCACTTCATCATCTAATCCCTTTGGGGCTTTGCAACCAAGTGGAGGATTCAAAAGATTCTGAAGACATGTCTGATGGAGAAGATAACAAAATAGAGGTGCAAGAAGAAGGGGAGATTCCAAAGTCACCAAAAGTGGGAAAGGAGAATTAAGTCGTTATTGTTTCCGTAAGGCCCATTTGTTTTCCCTAACCCTAAGATGAAAAATCCTCTGAAGTCTAAAGCTAACGATCTTAGCCCTGTCTTGTGCCAAATTTGCCCAATGGATTCCAAACCATCTGGTCGATCCCATCCTTCTAGTGGCCCAAGGAAGATAATTACCATAAATATGTCACATCACTCAAGCAGGGTGGATTAAGCCACCAGTCATGAAATGAAAAGTACTATTAAGAGGCGAAGTATACACTAAAAAAATGAGTTAATGGAAAGTGAGGCAAAATTGTGGCAGAACCCAATAAGAATTTCCGAACCAGCCACAAATATCTGGCATTTTAAATGCTTTAGGGTCCAAAAGGGTATAAGGTCAAGTGGATGGAGGTCATAAATCCAAATCTCCTCCCAAAAATGATGAAGTTAATATCATGGAATATAAGGGGTATAGGCGACCCCAAAAAAGCCCTCTTCATCAAGGATTTGGTTAAATTGAAGAAGCCCTCAAAATTATCTTTGCAAGAAACAAAACAAGAATATTTTGAGCTCATGAATGCATCTAAGGTGTTTTGGAAAGACAGTAGCAGCATCGCCCAGAGCTCCATGGGAGCCTCTAGAGGTCTTGGTATTTTTTGGGATAGCTCAGCCTTTTCGTTCATTGATTTTTTAAAATCTCTCCATTGGGTAGCAGTAGCGTTGGAGAATAAGGGTTCAAATTTAAAAGGAAAGAATCAAGATATTGAACATATATGCTCCTGTAAAATGCAGCGAAAAATTAGAGTTTTTGGATAATATGATCTCTCTCTAAGAGAATTTTGGCATCAACATTCCATTGTAGGAGGCAATTTTAACAAGAGAGAAACCCAGGATGGAACGCTCTGCGATCGACCATAAGGGTTTTGGATAACCCTCATTGTTACCTGTTACCTCTCAACCCGCGTACCTATTGCTGCCTATTACCCGGCCCATTTTTTCAGGTCCTACTGTCGCTTTCAGGATGTCATCAGCTATAATGGGTGAATCTATGGAAACGGAGGAGGCGGTTGATTATTCAGAAGACCCGCTTCTTAAACAAGTGATATTCGGGTGCTCTAATTTTTCATCTACAGAGGCAGGTCCTAGTCGTCCATAGATTCCATCGCCGCATATACCCTCTCCGGCGGTTACCCTGCCAGATCACCACTCTGCCCATCACTCTGCCGGAAATTCTCCTCGGGGTTCTCTTGCTCTGGATCTTCCACCTCTGTCACCTGGGACCCTACACTTTCTGTCGATTTTTATTCCCCCGTTTCCCTCTTTTGACCCGCATCCACAAAATACCACTTTCTTTGCTGCGACATCTTCGGGTCCTCCACCTCCAGCAGCTACAATCCCTTCTGTTTCCCTTCACTCACCCTCGGGCTATTTTGAAACTCCGGCTGTTAAGGTTAGACCTACAAAATCTATCCATTTCGAAGGCTCCCCGAATCCATTAGTAGATCACCCATCTGCACCGCGTATTGGGAAGAAAATAACTAAGTGTGTTAAAGCAACCTCATGGGATATCTTGATTCATTTTGGAGAAACCTCTACTATATGGGAAGCAGCAATCATGGCGAGTACCATACTCGTTGGACATGTCCGCGGGAGAGCGTATTCGGCGACCCGGCTCACACAATGGGTAAAGGAAATTTGGGGAGGGGTCCTCAAGGAATTACCTGAGGTACAAGTTTTACATAGAGGCTAGTTTGCCCTACACTTTGCAAAGGAGAACTATACAGACTTGGTCCTGGCTGAGTATTGGCACATTGAGATGGTGCCAGTTCTGTTAAAGAGATGGAGCCCTCTCTTTGATCCAAAGAGAGATTAAATTGGGGCTGGTCTGCTATGGGTTCGTCTGTTGGGGCTCCCTCTATAGTACTGGAGTGAAGAGGTCTTCATTCGCATTGGGAATGCTCTGGGATCATATCTTTACCATGATCGAACCTTCGTAGAGTCAAGGAACAAAACCATAGCTCGCATCATGGTATACCTGGATACTCGCGAAGGTTTGGAGGAGAAGATTACTCTGCACTGGGGGAAATTCACAAGAGTACATATATTGGACTACGAAGGGGTTCCATTTCGTTGCCATCGTTGCCACAAGGTGGGGCATATATTCAAGGACTGCCCCCTCAACAAGAAACCGGAAGAAACCCCACCACCTTCCAATGCACCCTCGAGGACTATCTCGTCGGCTACCTTGCGTACTCCGGCGCCAGGACCTCCCATTATCAACCCTCAAGGTGCATCAGGAGCCGCACGCAGAACTCTCTCACCGCCGGTCACCAGATCTCGGGCTGCTGCTGAAGCTGCCACTGCTTGGGGTACATCTCTCTCTCCTCCTTTATCATGTTTTGCTCCTTCCACCTCTTTGCATACTCCATCCATGTTTGTTGCATACTGCACTTTACCCACTTCTCCGGTCTATGCTCCATCGGTGCCTTCCTTGCATTCTCTCCCCTCGCCCTCCTCTTCTCCATCCTCATCTCGGGGGTCAAAGCATCATTATAATCTTCGCCCTCGCTTTCACCCCCATGGATCCCATCTAAAAATTGCTGGTTTGGGTCTTGTTACTTCGGGGTCGACTCCCTTGACTCCCCGGGGGAGAAAATCATTTATGTCCAAAGCTATCAGGCGTGCTGGAGTGGAGGTGGCCTCTGGTCACCAATCCACTATTGACGGGGTTCTTAGAGCAACGAACACCCCTGGCAATCTCCCTCCATGAAGTGCCTTTCCTTTAATTGCAGAGGCTTGGCTAGTGCCTCCAAGAAACTAGCTCTGCGCAGACTTTTTGAGACTGTTCCTGTCGACATCATTCTCCTCCAAGAAACCCTTGGCCCGGCTGACCCTATCTCTGTTTCTTTATCCTCTATTATCCCGGGATGGAAGTTTTTGGCTATGGATTCTACTGGTAGATCGGGGGGCCTCGCGATAGGCTACAATCCATCAACCATCAAAGCACAAGCTACCTGGGGAGGACAGGGGTTTATGGGCATAGACCTCTTCTCGGCCGACCTAGGGAACAACCTTAGGGTTATTAACATCTACGGCCCCTGTCAACAAAGGGAGAATTTTTGGCATCATTTGCTGGGACTATCCATCTTCTCTGCTGACAACATCATTATTGGGGGTGACTTAAATT
Source organism: Pinus tabuliformis (assembly GCA_031772625.1). Taxonomy (NCBI): domain Eukaryota; kingdom Viridiplantae; phylum Streptophyta; class Pinopsida; order Pinales; family Pinaceae; genus Pinus; species Pinus tabuliformis. The sequence continues at coordinate 107,993,658 of CM062811.1, read as the reverse complement.
TCTCCCTGGGATATGGTGAATCTTGGGGATCCATGGCTCAAGTAGACTCGATCACAGGTTATATGACAGATCTTCTGGAGAGACATAACCTAATTGATGTCCCTATGCACAAACCACTCCCTACTTGGAGGAACAGAAGAATTGGAGAGGCTGCACTTGCCCGCAGATTAGACAGATTTATCATGAAAGGAACCCTTATTCAACAGCTGCATTTCTACAAACAATGGGTTGGAACTGGAGGCATTTCGGATCACTACCCAATATACCTGGAGATCCTGGGACCTCACAAAAAGACAAAAGCCCCATTGAAGTTCAATCACGACTAGCTTCAGGATCCTTCATATGTCAATATGGTCAAGGAATTTTGGAATTCAAACCCGATTGATAGGTCAGAATCCTTGGCAAAAGGTTTCTGCTCAAACCTATCTCAACTCAAGCACCTCTCTATTAATTGGGCCAAAGATAAACACCAAATGGAAAACTCAGCCCTTCTACTCATCGAATCAGAACTCTCCACACTATTGGATGAATGAGGGTTAGGGTTCTCCACAGCAGAAGACAAAGCACACCTGGTGGATCTAGAAAACCAGAAGTCAAAGATATTAAAAGATAGAGAGGAATCCATTCATCTTCGTAGCAGAGCCATTTGGTTAAAAGCAGGAGATGACAACACTCGGTTCTTCCATAATTATGCAAAAGGTAGAAAGGTCCAAAATACCATCTGGAATATCCCATTGCCAGAGGGTGGAGTGGCTAACTCCTTCAATAAGCTCTCACACTTGGGATCTTCTCACTTCAGGAATCTCTACAAACAACCTCCTGGCTCGACTATTGTCGATATTATCAACATTGCTGGACACTTCCCTAGGTTTGTAAACGAGGATGAGGCGGAGGCATTATATGATCCAGTGACACCTGGGGAACTTGAGGGCACTCTTAAATGGTTCAAAAAGGAAAAAAGCCCGGGCCCGGACGGTTGGACCATCGAGTTCTACATTGCTTTCTATGAACTTCTCAGCCAGGACTTACTAAGGGTAGTGGAGGAATGCGGGGTATCTGGGTCACTTTACAATGCCATAAATTTGACATTCATAGCCCTTATTCCCAAATCGGACTCCGCATCCTCCTTTGATGATTACCACACTATTTCTCTATGCAATGTGCTCTATAAGATCATCTCCAAGATCATTGAAAATCACCTCAGACCTATCCTGTCCCATAATATTGCCCCTCAACAATTTGCATTCCTTGAACATCGTCAGATTCATGAAGCCATCGGTTCGGCCCAAGAAGCCTTTCACACCATTTGGACCAGACACCATAAGGCCATTATCCTTAAGATTGACTTGGAAAAGGCTTTTGATCGAGTCAGTTGGCTCTACATCAAGATGCTCCTTATCCATCTGGGTTTCCCCATCAATTTCATCACCTGCATCATGGCTTGCATCACCACCCCCACCTTCAGTGTTCTGATCAATGGGTCGGCATCTCAGTTTTTCCACTCTGAACGAGGTCTCAGATAGGGTTGTCCTCTGTCTCCCCTACTTTTCCTGATAGTTATGGATGGTCTGAGTCGATTGATTGCTTCTGCTAAGAGAAATGGGGATCTTTGTGGTCTCAAAATATCTGATGATTGCTTTCTCACCCATCTTCTTTTTGTAGACGATGTCATGATTTTCCTTGATGGTAGCATCAGGGACTCTCACTCATTTTCGAAAATCCTCACCCTTTTTTCATCTGCCACTGGGATGCTCGCAAATCATTCAAAATCATCTATCATTCTTACCAGAACTTCTATCCATGAGTCTCAATTTGCTCGTCAACTGTTTCCATTCTGCAATAGTCCCTTAGATCGTGGTCTTAAATATTTAGGATTCTGGATCAAGCCTGTCAGCCAAAAGATAGCTGACTGGATCTGGCTCGTCTCAAAACTGGAAAAGCGACTAAACATCTGGAGTCACCAATATCTATCTAGAGCTGGTAGACTTGTATTGGTTAAATCTGTTATGGAGGCAACACCGGTCTTTTGGATGGCTCTTGCATGGATTCCGAGGAACATATTGGCAAGGTTACATCAATTATGCAACAGATATCTTTGGAATGGGAATCAGGACAAACGTATATTTGCATGGGTAGGATGGAAGAAGATAGCGCTGCCCAAAAAATGGGGAGGCTGGGGATTAAAATACTTGCCCACATTTGCACAGGCTCTTGCAGCAAAAAAGGGGTGGACATTACTCACAGGTCATAATCTTTGGACTAGCATCACATATCACAAATATATCTGGCCTCTGCACATAATGGATTGGATCCGGCTTCCAAATTGGCCCAAATCCGGTATCTCTTCTGTATGGAAAGCACTTCTAAAATCCATGCCACACATCAGAGATAACCTGGTTTGGAAAATCAACGATGGATCTTTGGCAAGAATCAGTACAGAACCATGGAATGGGTGTGGGGGCAACCATCTATTACCCGAGGCACTCATACAGCACATAAACTCACTCGAGATCAAAGTACTCGCTAACATCGCGAATCCACTCAACTCATCCATTTTAGAACAGTGCTGGAAATCCGCATTACAGATCAATCATCCACACCACTGGCACCAGGAATGGACCAATTACATATCTACATTATCAGAATCTCACATAAGGATTAAACAGGGCCCGGATGAATTGATTTGGCATCAATCTGAGCACGGAATGTATACACCAAAAGCGGGGTATTTAGCACTGATCTCTCATAAGGTACCGGATCTGATCTCATTTTGGTGGAAGGCAATATGGAAACTTATTGCGCCTTCTCAGAAAAAACTCTTTTTTTGGTGCATTTTAAAAGGTACAGTGCCCACAGGTGAGAACCTTATGCACAGAGCTATCTACGGGCCTACCTAGTGCACTCTATGCAAAAACGCAACCGAATCGATTCTTCACATGTTCCTGAAGTGCACAGCCTTGATGAACCTGTGGCAATCCGTTTCCACATCCATACACTTTTCGGGTTCTTGGGAAGGAGAGGATATTAACAGAGCCTGGGAATCATGGTATAACCAACATAAAGGATCTAAACTACAAAGTCTCCCCATCATTATCAGCTGGTACCTCTGGTTGGCTAGGAATCGGACCATATTTGATGACAAACATGTGAGTTGCCCGCATCTATCTACTCTTATTATATTGGCTTATAATGATATGCCAAATCCACCCCAACCTCGCACTAGAAGACCCCGCGACCCTCCGCTTATTGACAAAGGTACCCCTTGGGCATTTTTTGATGGTGCTGCCCAGCAGCAGGGGTGCAGGGGTGGTTTTATTTTATACATCAACGAACATCATTTCTATAAAGTTTGGATGGGTTTAGGGATTGGCTCAAACAATTTTGCTGAACTCATCACTGTAGGGTCCCTATAATACTAGTGATTACCCCATTACTATTGTAGTTATACCCCTTATTAATAGTTTTGTGCCCCTATTTCCCCCATATTGTTATTACTGTGCCCCATAGAATCCCTCTATTGTTATTTTTGTGGCTTTATATTATTATTGTTAGGTCGGCTGGACTATATTGTGACTCCTTAGACTTCTATATGTAGAAAGGAGGTTTTGTCATTTGAATCATCCAAGAATTGTTCATTTATGTAATGTAAAGGAGGTTGCCCCTTCGAAGAGGCTGAATTCTAAGGCGTTGATCTATCTTTTCTATCTTTTCTTGAGCTGGTTTCATAACATTTGGTATCAGAGCTTTGGATTCTAGGGTTTCGCTGCTCCAAACAGGTCATCGTGGAATTTTCGCTATAACTTTTTTTCTGCGACGTTTCAGAAGTTGCAAACAAAACCCATTTGAAAAGAAATCGTGCTGAACCTCGAGTCCGAATTTCAGAGCTTTTGCGCTATATTTGCGGAGATATGATCTAAGGAAGTTGGTCTTTTTGTAGACTCCTGAATTACATTCCAAAAAGGTGACCTGGGGAAAATCGTCATAACTTTCTCTTTGGGGATCGGATTGAAATTTAGTAAGAAGGTACAGAAAGAGGACGGACTGTAGTTTCTTGTATGCACTTTTCAGATCCAAAGGTTGAAACAATGACTTGTGGCACGTCGTACAAGTTCGCTCTACTGAACTAGTCTATAATCAAGTCACTGTGGGAGATTTCGCATAACTCTTCCTTGGAAAATCCAATTTGGGTCAGACTTGTGGCATTGGAAAGAGGACACAGAAGGCTACTACAGGTCACAATTTCAAAATTGGAGGATCTGAAATTACAGAGATACATCAGATTTAATATCAGGCTTCTACAAAGTGAAAAAAAGGTGTGTAGTTTTTTTTTAAATTTTTGTGTAAGCTTGGTTTGAAGGAAAATTAAAAGGGCATAGTAAAGCATTATTATCAGTAACTGATGCCCCGAGGAAAGAAAATGCAAACACCTAGTAAGGAACCTGAAAGCTCTAGCATGACTCGTGAAGAAGAGGAAGAAATGCTACATGATATATCAAAATTACAAGAACAAGTGCAACAAATGTCACACTCACAAAAGCTAACAGAAGCTAAGATAAATGGCGTGGAATCTAAGATAAAGGGCATGGAAGCTAAGATGGATGATTCAAAGACAGATTTGAAGATAGACATGGCAGATTTGAAGACAGACATGGCAGATTTGAAGACAGATTTAACAAATTTTCTACAAGAAATACTTACTAATGGTGAAAAGGTTGTAAAGGAAACTCATGATGTGAACAAAAGAAATGTTAATCATGATTCCATAGACTCTAATGTTGGATCGAAGACCCACCATATTCCAAAAATCGATATGAGGAAGTTTGATGGCAAGGATCCCGCCACATGGATATTACAGATGGAGCAATTCTTCGATCTCAATAATGTGCAAAACACACAAAAGGTACGTATGGCAACCTTATATTTGGAACCAAATCAGTTTGTATGGTATCAATGGCTTTGCTCTCATAAACAATTTATCACTTGGGCAATTTTTACGGAAGAATTGATAGCACATTATGAGGATACAAAAAGCAACACTTTTTTTAGCCAATTGATAAGTCTCAAACAAAAGGGTTCAATAATGGAGCACATTGAGAAATTCCAAAAATTGAACATAAGGGTAAAAGATATTCCAGAGGAGCATAGGATTGATGTGTTCATAGGGTCTTTAAAGTATAATATCCAACATGATGTTCGCCTTTGGGAACCTGATTCATTAGAGAAGGCATTCAGGTTAGCAAGAAAAATGGAAAGTAAAATTATGGCAACCAGGAAGCATAGCACTCACAACTATAAAGACGGAAGTGTTGTTTCCCCTAGTCTTCCTCAACCTATAAGGTTGACACCACAACAATTGGAAGAAAAAATAGCAAAAGGGCTTTGTTACAGTTGTGATAGAAAATACACTAAAGGTCATAAGTGTGCTGAGAAGAAATTATTCTACATAGATTGTGAAGAGGAAGAAGAAAAGGAGCAAGAAAGGTCAAAAGAAGAGGATATACTCCAAGAACAAAGCCTAGATGAAGAACAAATAAATCCGACCATATCTTGTAATGCATTGGCGGGAATTACCACTCCTCAAATCATCAAGATAGAAGGACAAATCAAGAAGAAAAAGGTAATAGTGTTGATTGATTCAGGAAGCACCCACAATTTTATTCATTGTAAGGTAGCAAAAGAATTGAATTGCTTCCTATATCCAGCACCAGAGTTTCAAGCTATCCATGGGAGAATATGTATTGACTAGCCCAATGCTTTCCATTCCAATGGGAGGTGTTGATGTTGTGCTAGGAGTCCAATGGCTACAATCCTTGGGTACAATAGCTTTTAATTTTCAAGAACTTTTCATCAAATTTTCTACGCAAGGAAAGGAAGTTGAATTAAGGGGTATTGCAGGGAAACCAGGAAAGATAATCAGCTCTAATGGTATGAAAAATCTTCTAAAAAAGGAGCAAAGAGGTGTAATTGCACAATTATGTTCGCTAGATGTTTCCACATCGGAATCATCTATTTCTCCAGATCTACAAAAAGTCCTGGACAATCATTCCAAGGTATTTGAGACTCCCAAAGGTCTCCCACCTATGCGTGATCATGATCATGCTATTCATCTGATTCCAGGAAGTGTTCCTCCAAACATCAGGTCGTACAGATATCCCTATGTCCAAAAGAGTGAAATTGAACATATGGTTGCAGAAATGCTAGAGGCTGGTATAATTCAACCGAGTCAAAGTTCTTTCTCTACTCCAGTAGTATTGGTGCACAAGAAGGATGGATCATGGCGCATGTGTCCAGATTATAGGGAGCTCAACAAGCTCACTATTAAGATAAGTTCCCCATTCTTGTCATTGATGAATTACTGGATGAATTGCATGGATCAATTTACTTCACCAAGTTGGATCTTCGTTCGGGATATCATCAAATCAGAATGAAGATTGAAGACATTTCGAAAACAACATTTAGAACTCATGAGGGTCATTATGAATTTTTTGTCATGCCTTTTGGCCTTACCAATGCACCTTCAACATTTCAAGGTTTGATGAATTCAATTTTCAAACCATTCCTTAGAAAATTTGTGTTAGTATTTTTTGATGATATACTAATCTACAGCAAGTCTTGGAAGGATCATGTTGAACATGTTGACAGGGTGCTACAACTATTGGAGGAGAAACAATTATATGCAAAAAGATCCAAATGTTTCTTTGGAGTCCAGGAGGTGGAATATTTGGGTCATATTGTATCTCATGAAGGAGTTAAGGTAGACCCTAGAAAAATTAAAGCCATTAAGGAATGGAAAATCCCCACATCCATAAAGCATCTGCGAGGATTTCTCGGGTTGACAGGGTATTATCGCAAGTTTGTTAAGAATTATGGGAGAATAGCAGCACCTCTAACAACATTATTGAAGAAAGATGCATTTTCATGGACTCCGGAAGCAACAAAGGCCTTTGAACATCTTAAAGAGGCAATGTGCCAAGCACTGATCTTAGCTACACCGGACTTCACAAAAACCTTTATTGTGGAATGTGATGCTTCAGGAAATGGAATTGGTGCTGTTCTAATGCAAGATGAAAGACCCATTGCTTTTGAAAGTCGTCCAATCAAGGGAAAGTTTTTAAGCAAAGCTATTTATGAGAAGGAAATGTTGGCAATACTCCATGCACTTAAGAAATGGCGACCCTACCTAATGGGAAGACACTTCAAGGTAAAAACAGATCATGATAGCCTTAAATACTTTTTAGAACAAAGATTATCCTCTGAAGAGCAACAAAAGTGGGTCACAAAGATGTTGGGTTATGACTTTGAAATCATCTACAAAAAAGGGAAGCAAAATGTGGTGGCAGATGCACTCTCAAGAAAGGATGAGGATGTGGAAGCATTGTTGTGCGCCATTTCTATTATCCAACTAGATTGGATAAACGAAGCAAGGGAGGAATGGAAGAATGACGAAGAAGTGTGGGCACTTATTCGAAAGTTACAACAAGATTCCAGTACATCTGATACATTTAGCTGGAAAAATGATTTGTTATGGTACAAAGATCGCTTATACCTCTGTAAGAATTCCCAGCTAAAACAAAAGATTCTTATGGAATTGCACACTTCTCCCTTAGGAGGGCACTCAGGATTTTTAAAAACTTACCACAGGGTTAAGAAGGAATTTTTTTGGGATGGCCTTAAATCAGATATTCAAAAGTTTGTGGCGGAATGTTTGGTTTTCCAACAAAATAAAGTTGAAACAATTAAGACACCGGGTCTATTACAACCTTTATCCATTCCAAGCCAACGTTGGGAGGAGGTTTCAATGGATTTTTTCACAGGTTTACCCAAGTCTGAGGGAAAGAGTGTCATCATGGTGGTAGTTGACAGACTTACCAAGTATGCACACTTTTGTGCATTATCACATCCATTTAAAGCCAGTACAGTTTCTACTGCATTTATGGAAACAATTCAAAAGCTACATGGAAACCCAAAGATTATTGTAAGTGACAGAAATCCCATTTTCACTGGAAATTTTTGGACAGAATTATTTTCTTGTCTTGGTACTCAGTTAGCTCATAGCTCATCTTATCATCCTCAATCTGATGGGAAAACTGAGATAGTAAACAAATGTTTGGAAGGATATCTTCGTTGCTTTGTATCTGATAAACAGACACAATGGGTCAAATGGTTGCCTCTGGCTGAATGGTGGTATAACACTTCCTTCCATATAGCAACAAAAATGACCCCATTTATGGCACTTTATGGGTATCAACCACCATCAATCACATCATATTTAAGAGAAAATTCTAAGGTTCAGGCAGTGGAACATCACATCGAACATCAACAACAAGTCCTCCAACTCTTAAAGGATAACCTCGTGTTGGCACAGAATAGAATGAAACAACAGGCAGATCAACATCGCAGTGAAAGAAGTTTTGATGTAGGTGATTGGGTATTCCTACGGCTACAACCATATAAGAAAATGTCCCTCAAGCAAGCTAAGAAGGATAATAAATTATCACCAAAGTATTATGGTCCGTACAAGGTGTTGCAAAATATTGGTACTATGGCATACAAATTGGAGCTTCCTGCAGCTTCTCGATTTCACCCAGTTTTCCATGTTTCATGTTTAAAGAAGGTTATAGGCAACAAGCTCCCAGTTCAAACAATATTTCCAGAACTTGACGAGGAAGGAAAAATTATATTGGAACCGCAAGCAATCACAGAAACAAGAACTCGACAGCTACGAAATCGATCAATTCCAGAGTATCTTATCAAGTGGAAGAACTTATCCACTGAAGATTCCACATGGGAGGATGAGAATTTTATGCAGAAGTATCCAGAACTACTCAAGCGTTGAGGACAACACTTTTTTGAAGGAGAGGGGCATGTTGGGTCCCTATAATACTAGTGATTACCCCATTACTATTGTAGTTATACCCCTTATTAATAGTGTTGTGCCCCTATTGCCCCCATATTGTTATTATTGTGCCCCATAGAATCCCTCTATTGTTATTTTTGTGGCTTTATATTATTATTGTTAGGTCGGTTGGATTATATTGTGACTCCTTAGACTCCTATATATAGAAAGGAGGTTTTGTCATTTGAATCATCCAAGAATTGTTCATTTATGTAATGTAAAGGAGGTTGCTCCCTCGAAGAGGCTGAATTCTAAGGCATTGATCTATCTTTTCTATCTTTTCTTGAGCTGGTTTCATAACAATCACTCTTCGTCATCTCTTGCATTTCTCATTGGGTCATCATTGCATGAACATTCATATATTTGGAGATTCGAAGATCATCATAGATTGGTTCAACAATATTAATGTTTGTCACACACATACACTAAGTAAGATATTGGATGAAATATATATTATGAAGGCACATTTTATTGACATTACTTGCAATCATATCTACAGGGAACACAACAGCAGTGCCGACCAACTTTCCAAGGAGGCCACGTCACTTCCCCGAGGAGAGTGGATGATCCAGGAGCGGCACGGGTCAAATGCATATCAATACTATCATCGACCTTATATAGACCCACATTACCATAGGGCGGTCAGCCCATGAGATACAATATCTGACTTTTTTGCTATCTTTGAACAGTATATTTTGTATATAGTGGATAGAAAACTTTTTTACAGAGCCCTGCGTGGCAAATATGTACATGTTACACTAAAATTTGTCACCATGACTATTTGCAGTCAGTATGGCTCCGTCAATAGTCATACTGTCCTCCTTGGCAAGTCTTATACGTCTGCTCCTCATGTCAAACTCCAAGAAAGAGAGAAAGTCCTTAAAAGTCAATATAACTCTGGTTACGCAGTTTCTCTTAGCCTTACCTGCGTGTACGCACCTCAAGTTCATAAAACCTGAGTACTTGTACGCTCTGTCTGTAAAGGGGTGGGTGCGTAATCCTGTAAAGGTCAAAAGCGCAAGTTTCACTTCAAAAAAGTCACTTGTGGTCGATTCTAGAGCATTCTAGAAGATGTTTTGACGTGGATTGAGCGCCTCCAGATGGTTCATGCATCCCAATGAAAGAGGAGCTTATCCCATGAAGAGGGGAGCTATCCCATTGAAAGAGGGGCTTATCCCATTCATGGTGGACCTGATTAACTTCCTCCAAAGCACTATAAATACAGGCATTGGTCCAGAGGGAGAGGAGGTTGAAAGCTGAACATTCCTAAGGGTAGATGCTCCTGAAATTAGGACTCCCTTATAGAACTTGAGAGGAGAGATTCCAATCCTTTCCTAGCTTCATTTGGAAGTGGGTGAACTGATCAAAGTAAAGGAGAACTCTTGCTGGACCCTGGGAGGGACCTGCACAACACCAAGGCACTGGTTGTAATGGTTTCTTTTATTTCCAATTAATACAATAAAGTTCATTTTTCTCAACAAGTTGTTATATATAATTTGTTTCATAAAATCCTTGGTCTTTATGATGAATATGTTTTATTATATGAGTTATTCAGGTGCTATGTAATCGTTTGCTTGTTAGTGAATGCAGGCTTCAAGGAGAAGGAGCTCATCTGGATCAGAGAGGCTGGACTACAACAAACAAGCGTTGGACTAAAGGTAAGCCTTAAACACCTAGTTGCTTTTATTTTAAATGCATATTTAGGGAAAGATAGTGCTTGATTGTTTTGCTTGTCACTAGACGACCTTTGGTTGCTAGGGAGGTCGGTTTTGTCCGCAAAATTGACTCTTTCCGCATGACAAAATGGCGACTCCGCTAGGGAATCCATGGATTTGATTGATACTTTGATTTGAGAAAATTTGATTTCTTTCTAGTTTTTGACTGATTGACTGTGAATTTGGGTGGAATAGCTTAGGGTTAAGTTAGTTTTTATTTTTCTTGATTTTGAGAGCAGTACGCACCCTCTGTGTTAAGCACAGTGCGTACCTGTACGCACTTTTGCTGTGTACACAGAGCGTGGCCGCACCTGTGCAAACAGGCTGCCTGCGTACCCCTGTCAAAAGCTTAGAAAATTTCCATTTTTTCCTTTTTATCTTTTAGATTTTGTTTATAGCTTGTTTTTGCTGCCCAGATCCACTGTTCACCTGTCAAAAGTTTTCATCTAAGCTTGTTTCATTAGCGTCAAGGGTTTTAGTGAAGTTCATAGAGATTCTAGCCCTAGGTTTGATTTTTGCATTGGTCTTGTAGTGACTTTGGCTTTAGAAGTTGTAAAAACCTTGGATCTCCCTGGTCTTTTCAGTCTTCTTAGAAGTCGGACCTTTCGTAAAATCCACCTTTGTGAGAAACCTACCTTTGTGTTGTCTCTTTGCGGAATTTCGAGAAGGCTTGTTGGTTAAGCTGTGAATTTCATTCTTAAGAAAAAGAACAAAAACATTTTATTTTGTTTTTGACTAGTTTATGATTCTGCATGAATTAGTCCTTGGTTGGATTGTAACTGAGTAAAACATCCTGGAATTATATTTTGTAGGCTTTTACCTCATTAGATTTGCTTTTAGGTGAATTTCTCTTAGATTTGCATAGATCTTAAAATTGATTTTCGTTTTCATAAATCTTAGATTGATTTGATTATCATAGATCTTAAGATTGGTTTTTGTTAAGTAGTCTTGTATGCTTTGTTAAATAGGAAAAATACAAAATCTCTTTTGAGGAAAGTTTGTTTTAGTAGCGTTTGAAGTCTTTGAAAAGAGAAAGGAAGTTTTCGTGAAATAATTAGTGGTCATGTGTTGTGTGCTTTGGAAAAGATAAAAGAGAGTGTTTCTTTGATTTTCATTGCCAAGAAAGTTGTCTTTATAAATTTTGCATTCTCCAACTCTCTTAGCTAGGGAATTCATTGAAAAAGGAAAGATTGTTTTGTTTCATCCTAGGTGCATCTTTTTAGTGGATTTGAGTCGAGTCTACACACCATCAGTTTCATCTCCGCTACCTTTTGTCCTAAAGAAAATCCATAAAAATTAACGCTTAAAGTAAAATCAACTTAGTAACTTTTTATTTACTAGGGCTCTGAAACACCAATATAGATCAGGCTAGTGTCTTGGAGTAGGAGAGTAATTAACTCTCCAAGATAGTAAAACCAAACAAGTAGCTTATCTTGTGGTAGGATAAATCCAACTGTTTCATTTGTACTCTGGGAAAGCTCCTCTTAAAGGAGAAGCACGAGACCGTGTCCGAACCAGTGAGGGAATCAATCCTCCTTCATTGGGAAAGACGCCAAATACGCACGTACTACAAACGGTAAACCTCGGATTAACCATTGTCGAGGAGCCTGGGGTCACTTGTCGGTAAACCTTGGATTATTATCAAGGAGCCGGCAAGGGGATTGAGCTTGTTACTATGCCCTTGCGTGCTATCGGGTCGTAGACTGTTCCCCCAGGTATATTTGTTGCTGTTGGTAACCTTAGTGACTATTATCTTTAGGATTCTACCCAAGGTGACGGTGGAGGGAAGATCCCACTATACCTGGAGCAGACGTCGGCTAGACTCACTTGGATTTTCTAGGGGGTTCACTTCACTCGAGACGGTTTAAGTGGAGGAACTTGGTCCAGTCTATTCATTAAGTAGGTTGTCGGGGTAACTGTTCCACCTACCACTTCTGTACTGAATTCGGCGATGTTGGATTTCATCACCAACTAGTGTTTTCGGTCCGGAAGGTTACTGTTTGTGTTTGGTTTGACGCCCTAGATTCTTTAGGCGTGTGATTCGAATTTGTTTGGATCTTAGAGACTTTAGTCGGTTTGCTTTGAGATTTTACTTTGTTTGCGTGTGCAATAGTTAAAAGTTTTTAGCTGTGGCTGAATTACCAAGACAGTCCCGTAGACTTCGGGGCCAGTCTCCTGAGGTTGTAACCGTGGCTGATTTGTTGAGGAAGTCTCGTAGACTTCGGGGCCAACCTCCTGAAGACGTCCCGGGCCATTACGAAGGTTTGAAAGTCCTTGTAACTCCTAGTGGCAGTAAAGTAGGGTCACCTGAAGAAGGAGAGTCTTCATTGGTTGTTCATCCTGATTACCAAAGTCTAGAAACAGGTTATAATCCTGAAGCTGTTTCGGTCTCTGAGCTTGCTGGTAGTTTTTCATCTGCTAGTGATATAGGCGAAGAACCTGAGATATCTGAACCTGTTACTCCAACATCGGGGTTAGTCTCTCCAGTTTCTAGTGCTCCTAATTCACCTAGGGTAGAAAGAGTCATCACCGAAAATCTTCCTTCTGGTTTGATAGCTATTGAAGAGCTTGCTCCGGAAGAAGAAATAGGTGTCCCTATCCCTGAGAATCAACCTACTATTGATCTAAGGGAGCGTGAATCCATTTTTTACAATCCACCTAGAAGTACTACTTGGTATCTTTCTTTAACTAATTATTTGGACAACTCAGTGTCGAGTTTTTCACCACCTCGTGTTTCTTATCCACCTAGGGGTATTTATACTCCCGTAAATATGTCAGGTCAGTCGTCCATGTTTACTCAATCGCCTGAATCTTTTTTGTACGGCGGTCCTTCTGTTCCTGCTGGGTATCAGTCTTTGTTCGGTACTTTTTCAGGAGCATCTCCTCAACCCATTGAACAAAGGATGTTCACTGGAAGCAATGGTGCAAAGCCGTTGAGTGTAGAAGACATTCTTATGATGTCAGGTTCTATTCCCGCTTCTCAACCTCAAGGTGGCCAGTTACCACTGGGGGGGCAGCCTCAATTAACGCCTGGGGGGCAACCTCAAGGTACACAATTTGCATCTGGGGGGCAACCTCAAGGACACTACGTGCCTATGGTACAATACATTCCTCAAGGTCAACCCCAGACTCAATATGTACCCCAAGGTCAACCCCAGTATCAATTTACACTTCAAGGTCAACCCCAGTATCAGTACATGTCTCAAGGGTATCTACCCCAAGGTCAGTACTCGAGTCAAGGTTTCCAACCACCCCAAGGTCAATCTTATGTTCAAGGTACGGGAAATGTGTTTTTCAATTATCAATCCTATCCTCAACCTGGTTATGGATCTCAATATCCTCAACCTGTTATGGGTCAATACCCCGGAATAAACATAGTGTGGGATCCATCACAAGTTCAACAGGTGTTGCAGCCAAGTGTACAGTTGTCATCTCAAACTGGACAACCCTTAGTTTCTGGTTCACCCCAGCAACCAGTCCAGTCTAATATTCAAACTTCTGTACCTTCGGTAGTTTCTCAGTCTGGGCCTATTTCGCCTTGTACTCCATCTCAAACGACTGCTGCAACTACCGCCACATCTGTTCCATCTACCACACTTACTTCTGGAGTATCGACAGCTCCAGTTTCTACTGTCCCTGTAACTACTCCTCAGACATCTTTACCATCATCTGGATCCACAATTCAAACTACGGTTCAGATGCTTGTAGGACAACCTGGTTTAAGTACGGTTGTCACAAGTCAACGACAATTCACTTATCAACCGTACCAGGGACAGTACCAATTCGGTCCTGCTGTCCAACAGCTAGTTTACCAGTATCAACCGTATCTTGGGTACACTTATCAACAACCACAGCAACCCCAGTACGGTCCGGTTAATCCTGGTTTTCGAGGAGGATACAATATCCCGAATGCGATTCCTATTCCTAGTTATCCTGGATATCCTCCTCCTGGGGCTGGTATTATGACCTAGAGTTTTAGGGATCCTAATCGGCAGCTGCCGTTTATCGCAACTTTGGATTTACCAGACTTGTCGCGCCTAACGAACGATCCAATCAATTATCTTCCGTTTTGGCCGCCAATGCCGAATAAGTTGCCCAGTGACATTCCCAAGTTTGAGGGTAAGTCTGGAGAGGACCCGTCGAATCATGTGATGACTTACCACCTCTGGTGTGCCTCAAATTCCATCTCGGATGATTCGATCCGTTTACGTCTCTTCCAGCGCACTCTCATTGGTCTCGCGGCCAAGTGGTACATTGAGTTACCACGGGCCTCTTTTTATAATTTTAGCCAGTTAGCTACCTCGTTCCTAACTCATTTTCAGTTGCCGGTCAGATATGATAATGGCACGGAGTTACTAACTTCATTAAAACAATCGACGTCCACTTATATTTCCGATCATATTCATGAATGGAGACGTCGAAGGCGGTTAGTGAAAGTTTTTATCCCGGACCAAATCTTAGCTGAATGGTTTGTTAAATCATTGTTACCGAAGATTACTGAAGACGTAGCTAAGGCCGGAGTAGTTACTGAGGAGCAAGTGATTGCTCAAGCGCAGTACCTTGACTTAGTTTACACTCAGTCAGGTATGTTACACGAAAAGATCCCAGATCTTCCAAAGTCAAATCAAATCGTTGCTGCTCCTTCGGGATCTCATGCTGCTAATGGCATGATTGGTACGGTGAACACTAAAAGAAAGAAGAAATCCTCAAAGAATTCTTCTCCTATTATAACCTTACCAGACTCCCCGACAGGAGATTCTTCTACTGAACTTTCCGCAGACATTCACGCTATAGAGTCATCTACGGCTAAATCAAAATCCGGTGGGAAGAAGAAAGGCAAGAAGAAGAATAAAGCAGACAAAACTCCAAAGGAGAAAACTGAAAAGGCGGAATCCAATGATGAAAAACGCAAGCCTCGTTATCCATGTCTTATTTGTGAAGAAGAACACTTTACAAGAGACTGCCCTCATTGAGCAAAGGTTGCGAAAATCGTCAAGGGTTCCCAAATTCCTGCTGTCTTGAAGGACCCATTTCCGAAAGATAGCAAAATGATAGGTTCTTCCTCGAGTGCCACTGAAGAACCCATATTGATGATGTCTCATGTAAGGATTGCGACTCGATCGCAAGATTATGGTAGTAAAAGTCCTGTTGATGGATCGAAAGAAGCAGAATCTTCTCATTCTAATCCATCAACCTCAGCTCCCGGTTCCGATCCACTACAGATCGAGAAACCTAACCCAGACTTAGTAATCAAACCGCCCGCCAAGGGTGTACTTCGAAGGTCTGCTTTCAATCCACATGCGAGAGCGGCCCAGAATTACAACATTGTTGAGGACTTAGCTGTTTCACCCTCAGCAATGTCGGCTTTGGAAGTGTTGCAATCATGCCCAGCACAATGCAAATTACTTTTGTCGGCTATAGGAGCTGTTGATGTTCAGGACCCGAACCTAATAGTCTTTGATCTAGAAAATAGTACACCACGTTTGGCTCATCAAATGGCTTTCCAGATCCCAGTGATAGTCAAAAACAGGCCTATTCATCGGACTGTAATTGATGAGGGAGCTTCCACGTGTATTATGTCGATGCAGTGTTGGAGATCGCTTGGTTCTCCTTCACTAAATCAATCCCCGACGATTCTTAAGGCCTTTGATGGCCATGGGTTCCGTCCTTTTGGCATTCTACAGGATTTGCCTATAGGGGTTGAAGGAAAAACCATTAGTCTAGATGTGGAGGTGGTTGATGCCCCTCTAGACTACAACCTTCTCTTGGGTCGAAGTTGGGCTTACGCTATGACAGCGGTCGTTTCATCGGTCTTCCGAGTAATAAAGTTTCCACATAATGGAAAGATCGTAACAATAGACCAGCTGACTTACTTTTCATCCGACCCAACCTTTTCAGAGAGTATCCAGCATGTCAGTAAAACGACTATCCCATATAAGGATGTTGGTGTAGGATTAGTTAAAGATGTCGGTTTACTGGGAACTTTTCCTTTTCCTCCACTCAACGCATCGTCTTCATTCGCAACCATTCATATGATTACATCAGACACTATTTATTACGACGATCCTTGGATCGTTCCTTCTGAATCTGAAATAGACTCGTTTGGTAATTCTATGCCGTTGAGTCCATATGAAATTGCCTATGAAGCCGTGCAGTCTTTTACCGACCCGTGTTCAACCAAAGTCGACCAAATGAATGTGGTCCGTGAGGAATCACTTTTCACATCAACCTCGGAGTTAATAGCGTTTCCCGAAGTTGTGTCATCTGACGAACAACTTCGTGAAATCCTGTGTATAGATGATTTACCATGGGAGGATCTCCATCATAGATCTTCGTTTTTACCTGAGGATGATCGTTTTGAAAATGATTTCTCATCAATTTTTACAACTGAATATGCCAAGGAAGCTCAGAATCCCATGAAACATCCTGATTTAGAGTTGAATTTGGGGAACATCTCTCGAACTATTCCCATTGACATTTCAGTTAAGCCCGGAATTGTTGAAAACATTCATATAGGTGCCTCGTGTACAAATGACGAAATTCAGACATACAAGGCCCTATTTCAAGAATTCCGCGACATGTTTTCCTGGTCCTATGAGGAAATGCCAGGAATTGATCCCGCAATTGTTGTTCATGAGATCAAGACTTACCCGGATGCTAAACCCGTCCGGCAATGTTTGCGTCAGATTCACCCACGAAAAGCTACTGTAATTAAAGCAGAAGTTGAAAAGCTGTTGAAAGCGGGTTTCATTTATCCGATCCCGTTAACGGATTGGGTATCGAATATTGTTCCGGTTAACAAAAAACAAGGAACAATAAGAATATGCATCGACTATAGGGACATTAATCGAGCTTGTCCAAAGGATAACTACCCAACGCCCTATATCGATCAAATCATTGATGATTGTGCCGGCAGTGAAATATTTTCCTTTATGGACGGTTTTTCCGGTTACAATCAAATCAATATTCTACCTACCAATCAACCAAAAACGGCTTTCATTTGTCCATGGGGGACATTTGCTTACTGCAAATTACCTTTTTGGCTTAAGAACGCCGGAGCAACTTTTCAAAGGGCAATGTCTTATGCGTTTCATGACATCAAACACATTGTGCAACCGTATCTCGATGATTTGCCCGCTCATTCATTACATGGGGCTTATCACCTTGTCCATTTACGAGCAATCTTCATGAGGTGTAGGCATTATCATATTCGGTTGAACCCACACAAATGTGTCTTCTGTATAGAAGTGGGACGATTACTAGGATTTGTAGTTTCAAAAGCCGGCATTCGCGTCGATCCCTCGAAGGTAGAAGCTATCATCAAATTACCTCCTCCTTCGAGACTTCGCCAACTCCAAAGTTTGCAGGGGAAAGCAAACTTTTTACGACGATTCATTCCTAACTACGCCGAGGTTACAAAAGGTTTTAGACGTTTGTTGAAACAGAACGCTCAATTCTCTTGGGATGAGATAGCTCAGACATCTTTTGATGCACTCAAACACGCGTTGACCCATGCACCGTTGTTGCATCCTCCCAACTACAACCAGGACTACTTTTTGTACCTCGCCGCCTCCCATTCCATCATTGGAATGGTCTTAGTTCAGGAAGATGAATTCGGAACGGAACATGTGATATATTACCTTAGTAGGACGTTAAATCCCACTGAGCTGAAATACTCACATGTGGAGAAATTGGCATTGGCAGCCGTTCAAGCTGTCCAGCGTTTTCGTCACTACATTTTACTCCGTAAAACTACAGTCCTTTCAGATTGCAACCCTATGATCTACATTTTGACTAAACAATTGCTAGGGGGCAAGTACTCCAAATGGATTGTTATCCTGCAGGAGTTCGACTTGGAGTTTGAGAAATCTAAGTCTAAGAAATCCTTAGTTTTTGCAGAGTTAATGTGTGACTTCCCGCGTGCTGACACGGAAACTGTGGCAGAGGAGCCCATTGCGGACGAATCTCTGTTTCTAATCAGCACTTTAGATCCGTGGTATGGGGATATCATCATCTATCTCCAGACCCAATCCTTTCGGCCCGAAGCTTCAAAGTCGAAACGTCGGAAAATTCGATTCCAGTCCCAACAATACAAAATTATTGGAGATACTCTTTATCGACGTGGGGCAGACTCTATTTTTCGACGTTGCTTAACTCACGAAGAGGCAGAAAGGGTTCTAAATGACTGTCACTCTGGAGCGTGTGGCGGTCATATGTCTGGGTATGCCACAGCCCAAAAGGTGTTGCGCGCTGGCTACTTTTGGTCGTCCTTGTTTAAAGATTGTATTACTGCGGTCCGAAA
The DNA here is from genome assembly GCA_031772625.1 of Pinus tabuliformis. NCBI lineage: Eukaryota > Viridiplantae > Streptophyta > Pinopsida > Pinales > Pinaceae > Pinus > Pinus tabuliformis. Next base: position 107,974,745 of record CM062811.1, on the reverse strand, counting down.
ATGCCACAACTGTCAAGTGTTTGATCGAAAGATGCGTGCTCCACCTGCTTCTCTCCACCCTATAATTGTCGTTGGTCCTTTTGCCAAATGGGGTATCGATTTTATTACATGTAACCCTCACTCAGCCGGGGGGCATGCGTATATCATCCTTGCAGTTGATTATTTTACTAAGTGGGCCGAGGCGATGCCTACATTCGAGGCAGATGGCAAGACAACTGCAATTTTCGTATTCAATCACATAATTGCTAGGTTTGGTGTCCCACAAGCGATAATCATTGACCATGGGCGCCATTTTCGAAACGTTATGATGGCAAAACTTACAGGCCAGCTTGGTTTGCGTCACGATAGTTCAACTCCTTATTATCCACAAGCGAATGGTCTGGTTGAGTCTATCAACAAAGTTTTAGTTATCATGATCCGACGAATCATCGGTATTCATCGGTCGAATTGGCACAACATGTTATTTTCAGCGCTTTGGGCGTACCGAACCTCAGTGAAAACATCAACAGGGTTCACTCCTTTCCAACTAGTTTATGGTTTGGAAGCTGTGCTACCCATTGAATGCGAAATCCTGTCATTGCAAATGGCCATCGAGTTACTTCTAGCTACTTCTGAAGAGGAGAAGCATTTATTATACTTAGCTCAATTAGATGAGAATCAACGTGATGCCGCATTGGCAATCGAGACTCACGCAAAACGAATGAAAGTTCAGTATGATCGAAATGTAACCCCTCGAAATTTTTCGGAAGGAGACCTAGTGTTATTATATGATCAAGCTAATGATAAATTAGGTGCTGGAAAATTCGTTCCTATGTGGCATGGGCCCTATATTGTCAAGCGAAAGCTAGCAAAAGGGGCCTATGAGCTGGTAGACTTTGACGAGGACTCTTTGGGTAAACCCAGAAATGGACTTTACCTTAAGAGGTATTATGCTTAAAAGATGGGTATGGAGATTTTAGTTAGGTTAGGTTTTTCTTTCTAGCTTGTGTGTTTGTTAGTTTAGACAGTGTGCTTAGCTTAGAAAGCCTGTTTTCGTTGTTATTCTGGCTTATCTTGGTTTTACTCTTGATGATGCAGATATCGATGCCTCTCCAAGCATACATTGGTTTCGCTGATGGTGCTTGTCGTAGTACACGGAATATTTCTTCCGTAGCTTGGGTTATCTATTCGCCCTCTGACGAGTTAGTTTCTATGCATGGGGTAAGCCTCAGTCAAACAACAAACAACATTGCAGAATACAGTGCAGTGATTGAGTTATTGTCTGAATCTATTTCATTTGGGATTCGGAGTTTGATAGTGAGGTTAGATTCTGAACTCATTGTATTACATCTTAATAGAGTGTATGCCATTAGAAATCCAGTGTTATTAAGGTTATTTTTGAGAGTGCGTACTTAGTCCAACGCTTGTTTGTTGTAGTCCAGCCTCTCTGATCCAGATGAGCTCCTTCTCCTTGAAGCCTGCATTCACTAACAAGCAAACGATTACATAGCACCTGAATAACTCATATAATAAAACATATTCATCATAAAGACCAAGGAGTTTATGAAACAAATTATATATAACAACTTGTTGAGAAAAATGAACTTTATTGTATTAATTGGAAACAAAAGAAACCATTACAACTAGTGCCTTGGTGTTGTGCAGGTCCCTCCCAGGGTCCAGCAAGAGTTCTCCTTTACTTTGATCAGTTCACCCACTTCCAAATGAAGCTAGGAAAGGATTGGAATCTCTTGGTTTGCGTCACGATAGTTCAACTCCTTATTATCCACAAGCGAATGGTCTGGTTGAGTCTATCAACAAAGTTTTAGTTATCATGATCCGACGAAACATCGGTATTCATCGGTCGAATTGGCACAACATGTTATTTTCAGCGCTTTGGGCGTACCGAACCTCAGTGAAAACATCAACAAGGTTCACTCCTTTCCAACTAGTTTATGGTTTGGAAGCTGTGCTACCCATTGAATGCGAAATCCCGTCACTGCAAATGGCCATCGAGTTACTTCCAGCTACTTCTGAAGAGGAGAAGCGTTTATTATACTTAGCTCAATTAGATGAGAATCGACGTGATGCCGCATTGGCAATCGAGACTCACGCAAAACGAATGAAAGCTCAGTATGATCGAAATGTAACCCCTCGAAATTTTTCGGAAGGAGACCTAGTGTTATTATATGATCAAGCTAATGATAAATTAGGTGCTGGAAAGTTCGTTCCTATGTGGCATGGGCCCTATATTGTCAAGCAAAAGCTAGCAAAAGGGACCTATGAGCTGGTAGACTTTGACGGGGACTCTTTGGGCAAACCCAGAAATGGACTTTACCTTAAGAGGTATTATGCTTAAAACATGGGTATGGAGATTTTAGTTAGGTTAGGTTTTTCTTTCTAGCTGGTGTGTTTGTTAGTTTAGACAGTGTGCTTAGCTTAGAAAGTGTGTTTTCGTCGTTATTCTGGCTTATCTTGGTTTTACTCTTGATGATGCAGATGTCGATGCCTCTCCAAACATACATTGGTTTCACTGATGGTGCTTGTCGTAGTACATGGAATATTTCTTCCGCAGCTTGGGTTATCTATTCGCCCTCTGACGAGTTAGTTTCTATGCATGGGGTAAGCCTCGGTCAAACAACAAACAACATTGCAGAATACAGTGCAGTGATTGAGTTATTGTCTGAATCTATTTCATTTGGGATTCGGAGTTTGATAGTGAGGTTAGATTCTGAACTCGTTGTATTACAGCTTAATAGAATGTATGCCATTAGAAATCCAGTGTTATTAAGGTTATTTTTGAGAGTGCGTCTCTTGGAACGAGAGTTTGATTACATTGAATATCAACATATTCCAAGGTCTTTAAATACATTAGCAGATGCAATTGCTTCTCGAATGTTAAATAGACATTTGCAATAATCATACATGTAAATTTAAAAACATTTCATTGCACATGTTTAACAAGATAAGCCGGTAATAATGATATATATAGATAAGAGTGTGTCAAAAAATACATCGTCTTCGATCATAGGTTGAAAAACACCTTATGATCGGCAAAAATGATAAGTACAAAAAACCAAGATGTCACATGTGTCTACAAAGCGACCATCCAATCACTGGTGATGATCTCTATATGACACCACTACACGAGCCACCCTACACAAGAACCTCCAAAAAGGTCCTGGGACCCCGACTACAAAGCGCTGAAGCCTGATAGGAATATCATCTATGGTAGTCTCTGGTATGTCTGCTGTAAGACGCTCTAGGTCATGTTCCAACTCAGCTAAAGTTTCTGTGGCCTCGTCCTGTGGGGCCGGTGCCGCTGCAACTGGTAGTCTCCTCTCAAAGGGCCGGAGATTGGCCGGTCGACGTGGGCCTACATCTGCATTTTGAAAATTGTCACTGTCAGTTTTGAGACGATATAAAAACAAAAAAAATAGATAGTTTAAAAACTTGTGGAAAATGAAGTTACCTGTGTCATCCCATTGTTCTCCCGGTGGAAGAATCATGTCTGGATCTCCACGAAAATCAACTCCGGCATAAGGAAAATCCTATATCGAAAAGACCTGGTCCTCTAACCAGTGAAAGTACTCCGGAGTAAATCGAACAACCTTCGTTCCCTCATCAGGATGACGGGCCATAACCGCAACCCATCGCATCAATTTGGGCTCTCGAGGAAGCCCAACACCAACAGTGAGCTGCTGTGGGATCAGCATCGAAACCCTCTCTAAGCCAAAACTGACAACTAAAGGCCCATAACCAAAAGTCTTCAGCTGCCCGTTTTTGGCTCTAGTTAGTTGGCCTTTTACATTGGCCAACACAGCATCACACCATTTAAAAATGGTTCCTCAATAGCAATCAATTGCCATCCGCATCTGGGACCCAGTGGCAATATGCAAAGCGGAAGCCCCGCAAAGTCTGGTAACTGTAAAGGCAATCACCATAAGTTCAGGTCAGGATATAGTTTTGATCTCTATCCCCTTCTCCTGGTTCTGAGTGTTACACCACTCTAGTCGGAGACTAGCGATGGACTGGCCACCCGGCCTAGTCCCGAACAGAGTCAAGTGTTCACCTCTCTTGGGCAAACCAGTGAGAAAGTAAATATCTGAGGGCTCTATCTCGAGCTGGTGCCCTCCAAGGTAAAAACATTGGTCCTGAACGTTCCACCTTTCTACCAGCCATTCCAGAAATCTCACTTGGGCCCTCATTCCAGGTATGGCCCAGTATTTATAAAGGTCGCATGCCTTCAAAGCATCAATTGACGGTTGATGATTATTGGCGGCCAAATCAACATCTTCGTGCTCTCCCTCGCGCCAATCAATCATGGTGAGCAATCTACACACCAAAAAACATCTGTTAGATTCAATGAAATCAAAAAAAATTGGTCCTTTTTGAAGAAATTGGGGTTTGAAAACTCGTTTTGCGGGGTATGCACCCCGCCTTTAGGAACAGAGCGTGGGTACGCAGATTCCCTTAAGGCAAGGTGCGTACGCCCAGCATTTCCCAACTGAGAAAATGTCGGGGTACGCAGGTCACCAGTGGAGCACCTGCGTACCCCGAAAGGCGGATCTTGAAACCCCAAAGCCTCCAAAAAATGAAACTAGGGCCTAAAAATGAATTCCAAACGGATGAAAATGAAGAGGAGGATGTTGTAGAATACCTGAAAGAGACGGCGTTCGATTTCGACGGTCGGATTCTCCGCAATGTCCACGGGAAGTTTCTTGCCAAAAGCCCTCTTTCTCTCCTCAACAGTAAAATGGTAAAAATGAATTGGTAAAAGCCCTTTTTATAGGTTTTTTGGGTAAATAAATGGTAAATTTGTTTATTTTTCACCATGAAAAGGTATTTTTCAAAGTATTTTTATCTATCGTAAACAGGTATGAGTAATGTGTTGGTTTTTGTGCAGGATAAAGGATTTTCAGGGAAAAATTGTCATTTTTTACGAACAAAAACATCAGAGTCATCTTTAAGCCCTTTTATGACTCCTAAAACATGAAAAGATTGCCGAGCGTTTCTTTTACACTCGTTAAAACGGAATTAAAAGACGGTCCTCTTATAGCCCTTTTCTGACCATAAAAACATGAAAAGATTGCCAGATTTTTGTCGTTTCAAATTCGATATTGGAAATAAAACGACGTGTCCTTGATCGCTTTTTACTTTTCAGGTCAAAGACACTAATCATCAAAGTACTCCTTGGTCGTAAAGATCAAGCGGTTCTCTCAAGTATTATTTTATACTTTTTTGGGCTTGGGAGACACAAACTTACGAAAAAGGTCAACCCTGGAGTCTTCTTAAGTTTTTCAGACTCTCTAAAATCGAAAAACACCGAGTTTCTCCTATACTGGACTCGTTAAAATTTCACAGTAAAGGACCTGTTCGATTACAAACAGGAACGGACCACTCCTTCTTAGGGTTCGAATCTAAACTAAGTTGGACTCATCCGAAGATCAAGCAAATGTTATCCTCCTCAAGCTTGTTAAAAAATAAAGAGGTACTTGCCAGAAATGGTGGGGGAAAAGAGAGAAAAATGAGCCTATTTGTTATCCTTTGTCTCAGAGAAACCTTATCACCGCTCTTGAACACGACACTTTTCATTCACCTGGGTTGGGAAATCCTTTGCCTCACAGTTGATCAAACCACATTGAAAGCCTTCAGCTGGGTATTAACTTTGGGTCAATTGTCACCAAGCCATCTGTTGTGTCGTTATGTGTTCAAGAGGTCACTGCAAATAAACCATTCATCTGCAAAATACCTGTCATCCATCTTGACCGTCCCTGAGTCAGTCCTTACAGCTACATTTCTTCAACTTGATTTATGATTTCGTGTTGTAGGCTTGCCTACGACGGATCGCTTTCTATCGACATCAGCACATTATCTAGAAAGATGATCTAGAAATCGTCAGTACCTTGAAATCCACATGCATCAATGGCAGATTTCTCGCCTTCGACGACAGTTTACATCATTGACTTTCGATCGAAGGATTCTGTGACATGTTCGACATCAGCACATTCATTCACATCTCATGGATTGTACTGGGTACTTTGAGAACCATTGACATCACTGGTGGTCTCTCTCACACTTGTTAACAGTTTACATTATTGACTGGTAATCAAGTGGTTTCTACCATGCTCGACATCAACTCATTTATTCGCATGGATAGAATCGTACTATTTCGGGAAGTAGAAATGAAGACCCTGGATCTAGTTTCCGCCATCCAGGCTGCGAGGAGTTTTGTATTCATTATATAGTAGACTAATTATAAACAGATGGCTGCGTCCATACTGTGTCTACATGAGTCTATGATTATGATGTACTGCGAAATCATTCTTGTATCAGAGCAGTAGTTAGTTTGTTAGTTAAAGTTTTTGATCTGAGTATGGGAATGCCTACCTCAGTGATGATATGATCTCATACATGTATTTTGTGTTGAATATTTGCAGGTTCCGACTGGGCTCTCCACAAGATAATCCTTGAAATGATAAAGTACTTCACCCTTCCTAGATGATATGAAACCCTAATCTACTACAGGCTTCGCACTTTAGGGGGCAATCTGTTACACTAAAATTTGTCACCATGACTATTTGCAATCAGTATGGCTCCGTCAATAGTCATACTGTCCTCCTTGGCAAGTCTTATACCTCTGCTCCTCATGTCAAACTCCAAGAAAGAGAGAAAGTCCTTAAAAGTCAATATAACTCTGGTTACGCAGTTTCTCTTAGCCTTACCTGCGTGTACGCACCTCAAGTTCATAAAACCTGCGTACTTGTACGCTCTGTCTGTAAAGGGGTGGGTGCGTACTCCTGTAAAGGTCAAAAGGCGCAAGTTTCACTTCAAAAAAGTTACTTGTGGTCGATTCTAGAGCATTCTAGAAGATGGTTTGACGTGGATTGAGCGCCTCCAGATGGTTCATGCATCCCAATGAAAGAGGAGCTTATCCCATGAAGAGGGGAGCTATCCCATTGAAAGAGGGGCTTATCCCATTCATGGTGGACCTGATTAACTTCCTCCAAAGCACTATAAATATAGGCATTGGGCCAGAGGGAGAGGAGGTTGAAAGCTGAACATTCCTAAGGGTAGATGCTGCTGAAATTAGGACTCCCTTATAGAGCTTGAGAGGAGAGATTCCAATCCTTTCCTAGCTTCATTTGGAAGTGGGTGAACTGATCAAAGTAAAGGAGAACTCTTGTTGGACCCTGGGAGGGACCTGCACAACACCAAGGCACTGGTTGTAATGGTTTCTTTTGTTTCCAATTAATACAATAAAGTTCATTTTTCTCAACAAGTTGTTATATATAATTTGTTTCATAAACTCCTTGGTCTTTATGATGAATATTTTTTATTATATGAGTTATTCAGGTGCTATGTAATCGTTTGCTTGTTAGTGAATGCAGGTTTCAAGGAGAAGGAGCTCATCTGGATCAGAGAGGCTGGACTACAACAAACAAGCGTTGGACTAAAGGTAAGCCTTAAACACCTGGTTGCTTTTACTTTAAATGCATATTTAGGGAAAGATAGTGCTTGATTGTTTTGCTTGTCACTAGACGACCTTTGGTTGCTAGGGAGGTCGGTTTTGTCCGCAAAATTGACTCTTTCCGCATGACAGTACATATAAATAGAACAACTATAAACGAACATCCTGCGTGATGATTCTGGTTATATGCTGATATTATAGATCACATACTAAGCCCACAGAAGTCTGATCGACTCTATATCATATGCATAATGCATCTACAACATGTAATTTTTCAATATTAATGAAAGATTACGATTTTTCCTGTGGGAAAAAAGGAGGCAATTTTAACACACAGTTGTTTCAAAATGAAAAAAAAGAGAGGTTCATTGGTTAGAGATCCATTTAGAGAAAAATGGACGATTTAATGGTAGAATAGGACTGTTGGACATTAAACCCTACAAAGGAATGTATATTTGGTCGAATATAAAATGTGGGGTATCTCACATTGTAGTAAGGATCAACCGGTTTCTAACCCAAAGTTCTTGGCTATTAAAATGATTGTATGCCCCCTCCTCGATCTTGCCTCTAGGCAAATCCGATCATCGTCCTATTCAGCTAGAGCTCGGAGAGAAAGATAACTTGGGCCCAATCCCCTTCAGATTCAATCTAGGTTGGCTTAAAGGAGTATTGGACATTATCAAAAAGGCCTGGCACACTCAAGTTGAGGGCTCCACAACCTTCATTTGGGAATCGAAGTTGAAATTTTCCAAACACATCTTCGTTAATGGGTAAAGGATTCTTATGTTTCACCTAGTAAAAAGAAAGAAGCCTTAGTAAAATAAATGGAGAAACATATGGTAAATATGGAGAACATCGCGATAGAGGAATGACACATGAAGAAAGAAAATGAATTAAAATCCCACTATTATCAAGAATTTAGAAAGGAGGAGTATTGGAGACTCAAATCCAGGATTATTTGGCTCAAAGCAGAAGAAAAGAATACAACCTTCTTTGATAAGCAATCAAAGGCAAGGGAGCTAAGAAATAGAGTAAGATAAATTACATCAGAAGGTAAAGAAAAATTATTTTCCTTTTCTAAAATAAAATATGACGCCTTCTCTCGTTTTCAATCTCTCTATGCTTCATCCGGTGATCTAGATTATGCCAAGGCTGAAGGTTCTCTATCTCCCTTTCTCCCCAAGATATCGGAGAAAGAAAACCAGTAGTTAGTAAAAGAAATTGAGGAAAAATAAGTATTGGAGGAAATTTGGTCTATGGATCTAGATAAGGCTCCTGGACTAGATGGTTTTCCAATCAGTTTTATAAAGATTTATGGCTAGAGATTAAAAAATATCTTATCAGAGTGTTGCATTGGTCCAAGAACAAATGTAAGGTAGTGGGGGGCACAAATTCCTCCTTCCTTCCTCTCATTCCAAAATAATCAAATCTGGTAAACATTTCTTGTTTCCAACCAATCTCGCTTTGTAATGCTTCTTACAAAATTTTATCTAAGATCATTGCTAGTAGGTTGAAGATGGTTTGGTCGAGGTTAATCTTAGAAAATCAAGGAAAATTTCTTAAACAAAGGCATATCTTGAATAACATTATTCTCATCCAGGACATTATTCATTCAAGCAAGGATCAGGGTGACTTGGTTTTCCTCATAAAGTGGACATGGAAAATTCCATTGATCGTGCGTGTAATTCCTTTCTTTTCCTCATTCTTGAAAAAATTGTGTTTAGATGCCAATTTATTTCTTGGATCAAATCATGCATTGAGTCCCCTTGGATTTCTCCTTTAATTAATGGCAAGCAAACTCCTTTCTTCAAAACCACTAGAGGCCTCTGCTAAGGTTTCTCGCTTTCTCCTTTGTTGTATATTATAGTCACGAAAATTATAAGCATGAACCTTGAGAAGGTCGGGGAGAATGGCTCCCTGTCGGGTATAAGCATAACCATAAATGTCAAAGAAATAAACCATCCCCAACTTGCATATGACACAATTATTTTGGGAGAGGCCTCCAAAATCATTGCCAAAAGGTTCAAAGTAGTCCTAGATTTATATCTCAATTTCTCAGGGGTTTTGGTTAATAAAAGGAAAAGCCAAATCTATGGGTGGAATTGTTCTAATTTAGTTTTGCAAGAGATTCCCCTACCCTTGAATTTTTGGTTCAAATAGGTTGGAAGTATTTCAAATATTTGGGAATTCCAAACTCCTTAGGATCATCTTCTAGAGAGGATTAGGAGGAAATTATTCAAAAATTTATAAAAAAAAAGATTCAAGATTGGGGAGCACTCGCTGGGAAATCCATTCTCATTAAATTTGCCTTGTCTACTCTTCCAATCTATATTTTCTCAGGCCTTTTGGCTCCAAAAAGTACTCTTTCACAAATTGGCGCATCTCTGAAAGAATATATTTTGAAAGGTGGTAAAAATAATGGTTAGAAGTTTCATTTTCTAAATTGGACAATTGTTCACCTCCGAAAGAAGTTTGGAGGTATGGGTATAAAAGATATTATATACATGAATCTAGCGTTGGGAGCTAAAATTGTATGGAAACTTATATAAGACTGCAAAGAGTGGTGGAAAGTAGTTTTTTTAAAGAAATATTTCAATAGATCTAGATTGTTAAGATTCTAAAATGTGTAGTGGGAAGGGAGGGGTTCAAAAATATGGAAATTATGCAAAGAAGTCGCTCCAATTATAATAGGAAATTTGAGATGGTTCGCAGGGAATGGGGAAAGAATCAATATTTGGAAGGACAATATGCCTTCGGCAGCATTAAGGTTGGAACACAATGAGGCAACTATCTTAGTAGAATGGATGAGAAATACTGGCATCAAAACACTGAAAGATATTTCATCTTAGGATGCAGCCTCGAGTGAATGGTTAAGTTGGGTATGCCCAGGTCTCCTGACACATTTGATCTCTCAGTAGGATTCTTTGCTTTCCCTATTGGAAGGGTTAGCTTCCATATCTCATGACTCCTTGGACTTGTGTTCATGGAATCCAAGCAGGACCAGGAATTACTATGTTAAAGAAGGATATAATATTTTGTTGAAAAAGCTTCCACACCCTCCCACGTCGAGACTTCGGAAAAATATTTGGAATGATAATGTTATCCCGAAGGTCAATTCTTCTTGTTGGGTTCTCACTTATGGGAAGGTATTAATAAAAGAAAATCTTTTGAGGAAAATTGAGGGCCCTTCGTGATGCACATTATGTAATTCTGATGAAGAAATGATTTCTCATTTATTCCATTCTTGTCACTTTTCCCTCGTCATCTATAAAACGGCATTTGAGAAAGGTATATTATGTTAATTCCATCCCGAGAAATTGGTTAGCTATGTTTGAATCATGAAAGTGTAACATCCCAAATGATAAAATTAAATCTTCTCTAGTGCGTACAATCTGGATTTCATTGCCAAAATTTCACTGTTGGTCGATCTAGCTAGAAAGAAACCGATTTGTGTTCAAAGAGATGACCCCTTCCTTTCTTAGAACGTATATTAAATCCCAATGTATCCTCAATGAATCTATTGTTTCCAAATGTATAAAGGACTTGGATCAAAAATATTTAACTTTAAAGGAAAAGAATTGGATTGAACTCCCAGCTTCATTTGATCATGTTGTCAGCTTCACTTCTCAACCCAAAGATCACTCATTCATTCAACTTAGAATGGGAGTTGAAGAGTTTTTTGATTGGAAAATTTGTCAATCATCGACCTTTTTGTGTTTTGATGGGCCCTCTAAAGGAAACCCAGGGGTGAAAAGAGGGAGGGATTATTTATAGCCTCGAAGAACAAAAGGTGTATAGCTTTGCTTGGGCCCTAAGAACTGCAACAAACAACCAAGCCTAATGTTGGGCTCTTATGAAAGGTCTAAACATAGCCATGGGAAAAAGAATCAACAAATTAATAGTTCTTAGAGACTTTATCGTTGTAATAAGACAGATTTATAAGGAGTTATTTGGAATTTGTCCCAATCTTCCCTCAATCATTCACCGAATCGCCCTTCTGTCATCAAAATTTGAAGAAATCTCCTTTCAGCTTATTCTAGGAAGCATAAACGACTAAGTGGAAAATTTCACCAAACTTGGCTCCCAACTCGAGCAAGGAATAATCAAATTCCATGATGGAGTAAGACTCAGGGCTCTAATCTCGTGAATGCGTCATAATTAAATGAGAATATCTTGAATGTCAATATAATAGAATCCCATGGTATTTGAACCAAGGAGAATAAGTGTTTGTTTCCGAGTGAAACTTCATTCCCCTGAGATGGAGGGTGCAGGAGGACAAATGTGTGACAGGCTCAACACATACACGTTGCATCATGTGCATGGTGGTAATTATTGGAAAATGTAACTAGTTGTTGAAGCCCCGAAAATTGGGTCGACAGCAAGGGGGATACCCGCCCGGTCCGGACCTTGGTTGGCAGCTCCTTATCCGTTTGGTATAGCGGGTCCGACTGGGGATAATGGGACCAGTTTCCCAATCTATGGGTGTGTGTGTGTAGAATTTGATGTTGCTTATCTAACAATTCCTATTTAAGATGTTCTAATTCTAATTTTAATCTAATTCTATGTTATTGTAATCTAATAAACAGCACATCTAAATCTATACTAACCCGGGATGTAATTTTTCTATTATGTGATCTAAAGAGATTTCAAATAACAACTGGTAATAAAGATCATTCAGCGATTATATGAAAGGAAATCAATAAATATGAACCACTTCACATAAAAAGTTAGACGAAACAGTTGTGAAAAACATATCGCATAATGAGCTATTCATACATTAAGCATAAATAAATAGCTATCACCGTACAAAAGTTCCAAATGATAACTCAGGCATTCATGCAATAATACATAAACAACTAAAAACTGTATATCACTTTAACATATAAGCAGAAATGGTCAAGAGATAAAAGTACCATTTATGACTAGTCCTACTCATAAGATTCAAGCAACAATGATTTATCTCTCCTTGCTCTAACATCCACTAAGAGTACAGAAGTGCAACATCAGTAGCAGATATCAAATGCAAACATCAACAAATCTTGATCCATTCATTCACCAAAACCTCCTCTAAGGGTGCAAAAGTGCATGTTCTGAGGACAAGTTTTTGATAAATTTATGGACCCTTCTCTAAATGCATGAGAAGGGTTTAAATACTACTAACAAAATAACTTAATTACACAGATTCAGGATACGGTTTAAATGACCGCCCTTTTTCTAAGAAAAACTATTTCTAAAAATTAAATCTAATATCTAACTATTTCTGCATTTTCTCCTTAATGTTGCAAGCATTCGGTATTTTCCTGGGTAGAGTCGGCTGGCTGTCTTCCGCTTTTCGTTGAGCTAAGCAAACAGAAATGGTAAGAGCTGGCACCATCTTTTCAGCAAAATCGATGATATACTCGAGAGTCATACTCTGACTATGTGGATTTACTGCGTATGCCTAGTAATAATCCAAGTTCAACTTGGTTAACCCTTGAATTGCTTCTGCCTTTTTCTCTAGCTTTCTGTTTCCAGTTTGTTCTTTACCATTGCTTTCTTGCATTTTTCGGGCTTACAAATGACTGAGCAGTTAGAGGCTTTGCCTTTTGAGAAATTTTCTCAATCGCGCATCGGAAACTGCCTCTGTTCTTTGATCCGGGCTCTTCTGATGCGTTTTTCGCTTTTAGCGCCTTTTTCTTCACTGGGTATAAAGCTTCAAAATTTGCAAAAATAATGTTTTCGTGAGCTCTTGACCTTGAGTCATTAAACTTCCAGTTGATATCAGCATCATTCAATACTCATTCAACCATGGCTGTAAATGAAAGATCTGTAATGGATGGCTCAGCAGCGTTCTGTGAATCTGCGGCTCTGTTGCATGCATCATCTGTTTATGAGGGCATCTTTTCTCTGTCTTTGAACATTGGAGCGTTGCCCTTTTTCCTCATAGCTTCCTGCACATCGCTTTGGGTAACTTCTGTTTTTCATTCCTGCAGTTCACAAGTGAGGAAAGAGTAATGACAATAAAAATCGACAGGAAAGCCTTAAACTCTACGGATGTACAAAAACATGCCACCTTATGTGAATTGACTCTTCGAAAAACACAAAACCATCTTTCATTAACAACTGTCGTATAATTCATTAATTATCATTAAAGCGCGTATCCAGTTCTTGGTTTATGGAAAACTTTTCTTGAATATTGAGCCAGGAAAATTTGCGATGGAATGTTTCTGCGATCTGTATCGCATTTCATTGTTATCGAATTTCTCAATTTCATCGTGTTGTGCTATCGCAAGGTTGCTTGATCGCGCTATCGTAAGGTCGCGGATCGTAGTATCACAATATCGCGGGTCGCAGTATTGTTATAATCATTATGTGTCTTTCCTGCAATTATGCGATATGCGATATCACATATCGGTGATTTTTAAGGTTTTCCAATGTGAGCATTTATTAATGCATGCGATGCGATGGGGTTCGCGTCGCAATCTCGCAGTTTATCATTTTTACTCATAAGGAAATGTCCTATCCTTCTTTACGCGTTGCGATGTTTCTTTAAGGAGTAAAATACATGAGCCTTAATTGATTTTTTGAATTTTTTACTAAGGGTCCCCACTTACCTAGTGTTATTGCTAATACTAAATAAGGAGGGGGGTTGTTGGTGGCCACAACAATTGGCAATTCACCTTAAAGAACCAGTAATCTCTTTTTTTCTATTGAATTTTCTAAACTTCTAAAACAGAAAATTTTTCAGAAAATTAAACTTTATTATGGAAAGATAAAGTACATTATGCTCTAACCTGTTAATGATATTTTGTTTCAACCATTTCCCACTTTGATTATTTGCTTCCTTAGGCTAGTCCTTGTATTTACATTAGTCATTACTTGGTCTTGTAAAGATAAAAAAAGGTCTCCTCTGTAAACCAGTTTTAAATATGCTCATTTGTCGTAGGTAGAGCCTCTGCTGCCAGCAGGCGTTTATAGCCTCCACAGGGTTACCTGTTACCCAGCAATGATCATGTATCCTACTTAAGGCAGCCTACAACTTTCATAGAAAAATCCATATCCACACTTATTGCTTTGATTTTCTTTTTTATTCTTAAAGAACAATGTCTTGGTTTGGTAGCCAAATTATGACACAGTCATTCACTTGATTTATAACTTTGCTGAACAAGTTGGCTCGTGATGAGACCCCTTGTCTTTTGATTGCAACAATCTTAATTCATTTCTTTGTTGTGGTATACAGTATTGGCAAAGTCAGCAAGTTATAATATTTGTGATAATGATAGGCCGGCTCGTGATGACACCTCTTATTCTTCAAGATAAAGTGTATCCTTGGGTTGTTTCTCTGAAAGTTGTGATTTCCTTAGCAGGGAGGAAGTCATTGTTTCCTTAAGATAGCTCTGGACGACAATAATAGAGTTTTTGGAAACAGCTGTTCTACAAAGAATCTTTATTTTGTTATTGATACCTTTCATTGTAGTGAGATAAAACAATTTCTTCACTAAAGGTTGTTTTGATCAAACTTTTTGAAGTTGAAACTAGTATCATATCTGAGCTAGAGTCTTTAACTGTATCTATCAATAATAAAGATCAATTTTCCAAAAGATTTGCTATTTATACAAGTGAAAAGTTCAAAATCTGAAAGAGAATTGGTGTCTTTTTCGTAAATGCCTAATGTAACCACTCACAACTGGTTTTATTATAAAAAAGAAAGACAACTACTCTACAAAAATAGAAGAATAATCTTCTATGGAAGATATTTCTTGAGAATTTGTCCATTAACAGGTAAAGGATCCCTCTTACCTGCTAAATCCTGTAACACAAACGTTGATGGACCTATGACTTCTACAATTTGAAAAGGACCAAGCCACATTCTTTGAAATTTTGTATGTTTGCCCTTTTCTTCATGAGCCTTGTCCCACTTTAAAACTAAATCTCCCATCTGAAAATCTTTTCTGGTCATTATGTTTGAATCAAAAGAGGATTTTACTAGTGCTTGATGATGAGCATGTGTTTTCCTAGCCTGTTCTCGTTGTTCTTCTAATTTAATTATTTCCATTTGTCTCAGTTGTAAGGAGGAAGTGGGTACTTCATCAATGTATTGAACTAAAGACAAAGATGGAATTGCTAAGTGAGTCGGAAGAACCACTTCTTTCCCAAAAACTAGATTAAAGGGAGAAGTGTCGATAGAATCCTTTTGCGTTATTCGGTCTGCCCATAAAGCATATATCAAAGCATTGTGCCAATTCTTATGATTTTGGTCAATTGTTATTTTAATAATCCTGATTAGGTTTTTATTTGTGGACTCAGCTAACCCATTGCCTTGCGGGTAATAATTGGCCGAATATTTAAGTTTGAATCCTCTTTTAAGTGCGAATTCAGTCATTGCATTTACAGAAAAGTATGATGCATTATCAAACATTAAAGCGGATGGCAATCCAAACCTGGTGATTATAAATTGATCTATGAACTCAATGATATTTTCAGAATTAGCCGTCTTGAGCGGAACTGCTTCTACCCACTTAGTAAAATAATCTATTGCTGTGAGGATGTATCTATGCTGCTTGGAAGAGTGAGGAATGATCTCACCTATTATGTCCAATCCCCACTGACTGAAAGGTTGCTCGATATTTACCGGTTGTAGTGGCAAGGATGGCTTCTTTTGTCTTCCAGCAGTAGTTTGGCAGATTTGACATCTCCTCACGTAACTGTGCGAGTCTTTAAATAACGTGGGCCAGTAATATCATGAACGTAATATTTTATGTGCAGTAGCATCTCCAGCATAGTGTCTGCCTGCCGGCCCATCGTGGAGTTCCTGCAAAACTTTTTCAGCTTCAGATTTCTCAAGACATCTAAGAAGAACAGAATCATAATTTACCCTAAAAAGAATATCATTTGTGAGCTGATATTGTTTGGCTTTCAACCTAAGAGCTCTTTTCTTAGTATGATCGAGGTGTGAAGGAGCATACCCGTTCTTAAGATAATAAATGATATCAGCATATAATGACTCTGTATCGTTTAGGCTTACCTCGCACATTTGTACTTCTTCAGATGGAATTACAAAAATTTGCGATGCTCCAGCCAGCATTTTGCAAAATCCTTGACCTCTTACAATGTTTGCTGGTTTAATCTCAATGTCATATTCATGTAAGGCAGTAACCCAATTGGCCCTTTCCTCACCTACATCCTTCTGTACTAGAAGGTTCCTTACCGCTGGAAACAGTACTATAATCTTAGTATGGGTTTTAAGTAAGAAAGGTCTGAAGTATTTGACCGCTTTGAAAACGGCATAAGCTTGTTTCTCCACGTCTGAATAATTTAATTTAGCACCCTATAAATTTGAACTAAAAAACGCAATTGGAGCTTCCGCTTTTTCTTGATTTGCTTGAGTTAGTATCGCAACATATGACTTATCTGAGGCAAATGTGTATAAAATAAAAGGCTCTGAAAAATTCGGAGTTGCTAAAGATGGAGCATTAATAATAGCTTGTTTGATCAGGTTGAATGCTTCATGTTCATCTTGGCCCCATTTAAAATTTGAGTTCTTTTTAATCATGTTTTGCAAAGGAGACACGATTCGTGAAAAATCTGGAACGAATCTCTTTACAAAGTTGATCTGACCAAGGAAAGATTGCATGGTTTTTTTGTTGTGCGGTAGGGATATTTCAGAAATTTCTTTGATTCTGTCGGGATCAATGTGAATACTGGATTTTGACACTATGAATCCTATAAGTTTCCCTTCACTTAGTGCGAAAAAATATTTCTTTGGGTTAAGTGAAATTCCATACCTTAAACACCATTGAAAGATTTGTTTCAAGTCTTTGAGATGGTCGCTTCGCTTCTTTGAATACACTGTTATATCATCCAAATAAATTACTACAGATTTATTGACTAAACCTTTGAATGCGATGTTCATGGCTCTCTGAAATGTGGCACCAGCATTAATCAAACCAAATGGCATTTTTCGATATGCGTACATGCCCCACTTAGTTCTGAATGTGGTTTTCAATTGATCATTGGGATGTGATCAAGTGCTCATGTCCTAAGTGTCGTAAAATGCTCAAAAAGTTCTCAGAACTATTTCAAAATTAAACGACTGGAAAGTGCTCGTCCTCCTAATTCCGGCGCAGCGAACGGTTCAAAAAATGGTCGTCGTATGAGAAAGTTATGCCAAAAACAAAATCGCCCAATAACCCTTAATTTTTTGAAGTTTTCAAAAAAAAAAAAAAAAAAATTCCACAGAATATTCCTTGGAATATTCCATAGAATATTCCTTGGAATATTCCAAGGAATATTCCTTTTTGGGCAGCCAATCACAGGTTTCCACGTGGTACGCCCGGAGGCTGCCATGTGACCTGGGTGACGTCAGCAAAGGTATGCGAGCGCATATGTTTAAAATTTTGGTGTGGTTGTGAATCGAACGCACGACCTGTCAAACACAATTAAAACGCTTTACCAATGCACCACACAGGCAACACTTGTTTAATGTGTGGAACAAACTTGTATTAAAGTTTCAATTGGTTAAGGTGCATAGAACCGGGAGCTTGTTCATAACCCGCCAGCACATAATGGTTATGTGTTAAATACGTGGTCACATATATGCGGAAATCAATGGTAAACGGATAGTTAGCCCAAACAGTTCGGCTCAAACTCCGAGGTAAACCCAAAACCGTCGGGACCGTTCACATGTTATTTATTATAACTGCAGTTCAACCAAACCATTACGGTTAGTCTGGCGGAAAATTTTGGCGGAGCGCCAAATTTGGGCGGTCCCGCCATAATTGGCGGAGCTAACAAGCCCCAACTACAGTTAGCTAGAGTTTTTTTAGGCCAAACTGGAGGGAATCTTTAATGAGCCATAACTTTGGCTAGGAAAGTCCGTTTTGAACGATTTTTTTTTTTATTTTGGGTATCTTCGACCTTATGAAGCCATTGGTATAGTTTTGATAGCCATCTGAGGTCATTTGCAGAGGTTTTGGAGCCGTGGAAGTTCTAGGAGCCACTAGGGCCCAGTATTGGGAGAACTGTATAGGGTTGCAGGTATCCATTGGAGGTGAACCAGTAGTCAATACTGAATGATTCAAGTGTTCTGAATCCGTTTTTATAGCCTATTCTACCTATAGAGACTTTTATTCAGCTATATATTCATTTTGAGCATTTAATTAAAACGAGGACATGCCCATTTGGGAGCCTTGGACCCAGCAGACGTAGACCAAGAGGGGTGAATTGCTTCATCAACTTCTTTTGCATCTATGGTTGATTTATTTTGCAGAACAAATTTGTTTTAGTGTGTTAAATAGTAAAAGGAAATAAATCTGTTATACTTAAATGGGTCATGAACAGCTGAAATTTTCATTTGTTTCTTTTCTGCAGGACATGGACATCTTTTAAACATGTATATTATTGAATTGAATACCTTGCAAACCATTTACAAGTAGTTTCAAATTCAGATCAAGTTGGTATCAGAGCTATGTTGTTGTTTCTTTGTATCAAATGCAGTCAAATAAACTATAGACAGAGCCTGAAACGAGCCAGGAAGCCTTCGAAATGCTCTTGTTATACAGTTGCAAAGTAGATAAATGCTCTTTCAGTCAATCTCTGGTGTAGTTGTCTTTTGATTGTTTTTGTGCAAAGATCTTCTAACTGTCTTGCAAGTATTGATGCTTACCAGGTTGAAACTTAAAAGAGGGGAAGGACAGTTGACTAGAGAACGAGAGAATCCTCAGTCAAGGAAGGCCAGAGAGCCATCACCTCCACCTTCAATTTCACCCTCAAGAGTCTCAGCAGAAGCTTCAAGAATGTCTGAACATGAAGGAGAAATTCCTGTAGACATGGATCCAAAAGAAGAAGAAAGAGTCTTCAGAAAGGATTTCTTGGACCTCACTGAAATGGTGAGGATATTGTACCAAGAAATAAATGAGAAATTGGCTGGAGAAGGGTCCAAACATCCACATGAAGGAGAGGGCTCTTCAGGAGGTAAGAAGGATGATGATCATTCCAAGAAAGGACATGGAGGTAATGATGATCCACCACCCCCATCGTCACCTTCTTCCTCTTCATCCTTGTCTTCTTCTTCTGTGCATAAGCATAGATCCCCTGGAAAAAGTCCTTTTTTGAATCTTGATGTAAAATTCGAATTACCTATGTTTAATGGTGAAGTGAATGCAGAAAAGCTTGACAACTGGATTAGGCAGTTGGAAGTTTACTTGAGGATCTAGAATATGCATGATGATGCCACCAAGATTTAGTTGGCTTCTTTGAGAATAGATGGAGCAACATTGGTCTGGTGGGAGGCCAATACTAAAGAGGAGATCAAGAAATTTGGTAAGGTTACCTTAACATGGCTTGAATTTCTGTTAGCCATTAAAAAACAGTTTTATCCTCTTGCTCACATGCAGAAATCCATTATGAACTGGCAAAATTTCAAACAACTTAAGGGTCAGAGTGTCCAAGACTATACCCAAGAATTCAGGAGAAGAGCTCTCTTGTTAGGGGTAGATTTACAGACCCAGAAAACCTTGCTGAAATACATTGGTGGCTTGCATAGCTACCTTAGACACACCATCTTGATGTTTAACCCTACTAGCCTGGACGAGGTTTGTGTCCAAGCTACCCATTTAGAGGCAAGGGGAAAAAACACATTTGAAGAGGGTAGAAACAAGCCCCCCAAGGGGAAAAACAAAGAAAAAGCCTCCAAGGGAAAGGGCAAAAAGAATGCATCTGTCAAACAGGAGAGTGAGAAAGTGATTAGTAAACACTGTTCTAAACCAGGCCATGAGGAGAAAAACTGTTGGAAATTACATCCTGAAAAAAGACCTCAATTTAACAAATCCAAAGGGAAACAAAAAACTGCTGCTACTACATCTACACCACAGGATTTAGGGGATGATTCAGGTGATAAAACCAAAATTGTAGCCATGGGTTTGAAAAACTTGAAGGGAAAAGAAATTGAAACTCAAGCCAGCACTAGTACCTCAAACTGCCATGTACAAGCTCCTAATGAGGAAGAAAGAATTGAACTGTTTCATGTGAGGGTGATTTCAAAACATACTAAAATTGACACACTTTTTGATAGTGGGTCACAAGCAAACCTTATATCAGAGGACTTGGTCAAGCAGCTTAAACTTGAGACTATTCCACATCTGAAACCATATCCACTTGGATGGATTTGCAAGGATGCAAATTTACAAGTTTCAAGAAAGTGCACATTGCGCTTTGCAATTACTGCACATTTTATTGACACAGTTGAACTTGATGTGGTACCTTTTGATATAGCAGGAATTGTTTTGGGAAGTCCTTACTTGTTTGACAGGAAAGCTATCTTTCATCGCCATGAAAACAAATATCATCTTTTCAAAGATGGCAAGGAGTTCATTGTTAGAGCTCATCGCAAGAAGACAAATATAGCGACGGTGAATGCAGGACAGGTAAAAAGGCTGGTCAATTCAAGTAAGAATTTTGTTCTTCTTATGATTAAGCCCAAGGTTGATGTGAATCATGAGTCATTTGACAATTGTGATCCAAAACTTAAATCAGATCTATATGATGTAGTTGATGCATATCATGAGATGTTTCAGGAGCCAACAGGTTTGCCTCCTAAGAGGGAGATTCAGCATGAAATCCATTTGCATCCAAATTGTCCTCTTCCAAACATAGGCATGTACCGCATGTCTATTATGGAGAATGCTAAAATAAAGAAGCAAATCAAGGACTTGTTGGACAAGGGTTTCATAAGGCCAAATACTTCGCCATGTGGGTCACCGATTGTATTGATTCCAAAGAAAGATGGCACTTGGCGTATGTGTGTTGATTTCAGGGCCTTGAACAAGATAACGGTAAAGAATCGTTACCCACTCCCAAGGATAGATGATTTGCTAGACCAGCTGAAAGATGCTCGATATTTCACTAAGTTAGACTTGCACAGTGGATATCATCAAGTAAGAATTGAAGAAAGTGACATTTGGAAGACAGCCTTTAAAACCAAACAAGGACTCTTTGAGTGGCTTGTGATGTCGTTTGGTTTGTGCAATGCACCTGCAACTTTCATGCGGGTAATGGATGATGTCTTGCATCCTTTTCTTGATGATTTCATTATTGTCTACTTAGATGACATATTAATTTTCAGCAAGTCTAGAGAAGATCATGTCATGCATGTTAGGAAAGTACTTGATGTTTTGAAGAAGAATCAGTTATTTCTTAAAATGTCATAGTGTGAATTTGGAAAGACTTCTTTGGTTTATTTGGGACACATAGTAGGAGGAGGTGCTTTGAGAATAGATCCTGCTAAAATAGAGGTTATTGTGAATTGGCCTACTCCCAAATCCATAACAGAGGTAAGAATTTTTTTGGGTGCAACTCAATATTGGAGGAAGTTCATCTCTAACTTCTCTTCTATAGCAGCTCCTATGCAAGCAGTGACAAGTGTGAAGCATGCTTTCCAATGGGGAGGAAAGCAGCAAAAAGCTTTAGAATCTTTGAAAGAGAAGATTAGTTCAGCTCTTGTCCTTGCATTACCAGATTTGAGACAGCCATTTGAGATACAAACTGATGCTAGTGATTATGCCATGGGTGCAATTCTTCTACAGCATGGTAAGCCTATTGCTTTTCATTCTGAAACTTTTAATGGTGTTGTTGTAAATTATCCTACATATGATAAGGAGTTGTATGCATTGGTACAAAGCGTCAAAAAGTGGAAACACTATTTGATGGGCAAAGAAACTGTTATACATACCGACCATCAGCCCTTACGGTATTTGCAATCACAAAGCAAGTTACAACAGTCATGACACTTCAGATGGATGGGCTTCTTGCAACAGTTCCATTTGGTAATAAGGTACAAGAAAGGTACTTTGAATAAAGTTGTTGATATGATTTCAAGGCCTATTATTGGTGTTTTTACTTTACTTAAGAATGATTCCATTGTACATGATAGTTACATAAAACAATATGCATCTGATGATGACTGTAAAGATGTGTATGCTAACTTGAGTAAAGGGAATCATGTAGAGGAAAATGACTATCACATGCATAACAATTTGCTGTTTCATTTCGGAAAGTTGTGTATACCACAGGGGGAGAGAATAAATGTCATAAGAGAAGCTCATTCTTCTCTTATTGCTAGCCATTTTGGTGTAAGCAAAACAGTTGCACATCTACAGAGGTATTGCTATTGGCCTCGCATAGTAGATTCTGTTTCAAGATTCATAAGAGGTTGTTCATTATGTGCTACAAGCAAGCCTAGTAATAGAAAGCTTGGTTTGTATACTCCTTTTCTGGTACCTTCTAGACCATGGGAGAGCATCTCTATGGATTTTGTAGGAGGTTTTCCAAAATCTAGAAAGCAGCATGATTATTTATATGTAGTAGTTGATCGTTTCAGCAAAATGTGTATACTTATGCCTTGTAAGAAAACTATAACTGTTGAACAAACTGCTGAATTATTTTTTCATCATGTATGGATTCACTTTGGTCTGCCTACTTCCATTATTAGTGACAGGGATTCCAGATTTGTGGGGAATTTTTGGTCCAACATATGGGAGATGATGGACACAAAGTTGAAGAAAAGTACTGCTTTCCATCCGCAAACAGATGGACAAACCGAAGTTGTGAACAGAACCATTGTGCACCTCTTGAGAGGATATTGCAGCAAGCATCCCAAGCTTTGGGATGAACATTTGCACTACATACAGCATGCTTACAATCGTGCCAAGCACTCTTCCACAAACACCTCACCATTTGAAGCTTGTTTTGGTTACTTGCCAAAATCACCTCTTGATTTCATTCTTGAGAAAGATGACGCCATTGAGGGACATAGTGATATTGACAAAGCTCGTTCATTCATTGAAAGAATTCATCAAATACATCAGCAAATTCAAGAACAGCTTGAGAAGAGTCAAGGCAAGTACAAGGAAAGACACGACAAGCATAGAGTCGATCACAAGTTTCAAGAGGGGGATGAGGTATGGCTGTACATTAGTAAGGAAAGGATGCAAGGAGAAGGTAAAAAGCTGAAGCCTATTCGTTATGGTCCATTCAAAATCCTCAAGAAGGTTGGAAATAATGCTTTTCAATTAGATTTGCCTTCCTACATGCAAATGTATTCTGTTGTCAATGTGGAGAACTTACGTTTGTATGAACCTCCTTTGATTGCTGATCATGAAAGTGTTGTTCAGCTGCCATCTATAGAAGATTTCTCGCCAAAATTCTTAGATGAGCTGAAAGAAGATACAATCCTTGACAGAAAGACACGCACTTCAAGGAGGGGCAATGTAGATTATGTGTGGGTTGTTTTCAAAGGCAGCAAACTGAATAAGGCAAAGTGGATGGAGGTCGACAGAGTGAGGGAGTTGTACCCTCACCTCTTTAACAGGTAGTTGAAGGCTTTTGGGGTCCAAAAGCTTCCAATGAGGAGGCGTGATCAGGTGCTCATGTCCCAAGTGTCGTAAAATGCTCAAAAATGAAAGTGCTCAGAACTGGTTCAAAATTGAATGACTCGAAAGTGCTCGTCCTCCTGATTCCGGCGCCGCAACGGTTCGAAAAACGGTCACTGTATGAGAAAGTTATGCCAAAAACAAAATCGCCCAATAACCCTTAATTTTTGAATTTTTCAAAAAAAAAAAAAAAAAAAAAAAAAAAAAAAAAAAAAAAAAAAAAAATATATTCCACAAAATATTCCTTGGAATATTCCACAAAATATTCCTTGGAATATTCCACAGAATATTCCTTGGAATATTCCAGGGAATATTCCTTTTTGGGGAGCCAATCACAGGTTGCCACGTGGCAGGTCCGGAGGCTGCCACGTGGCCTGGGTGACGTCAGCAAAGGTATGCGGGCGCATATGTTTAAAATTTTGGTGTGGTTGTGAATCTAACGCACGACCTGTCAAACACAATTACAACGCTTTACCAATGCACCACACAGGCAACACTTGTTTAACGTGTGGAACAAACTTGTATTAAAGTTTCAATTGGTTAAGGGCGGGGCCCAAGGGGGCCAGCCCCCACACATATGACCATAGTGCGCAGAACCGGGAGCTTGTTCATAACCCACCAGCACATAACGGTTATGTGTTAAATATGTGGTCACATATATGTTGAAATCAATGGTAAACGGATAGTTAGCCCGAACAGTTTGGCTCAAACTCCGAGGTAAACCCAAAACCGTCGGGACCGTTCACATGTTATTTATTATAACTGTAGTTCATCCAAACCATTACGGTTAGTCTGGCAGAAAATTTTGGCGGAGCGCCAAATTTGGGCGGTCCCGCCATAATTGGAGGAGCTAACTGGCCCCAACTACAGTTAGTTGGAGTTTTTTAAGGCCAAACAGGAGGGAATCTTTAATGAGCCATAACTTTGGCTAGGAAAGTCCGTTTTGAACGAATTTTTTTTTTTATTTTGGGTATCTTCGACCTTCTAAAGCCATTGGTACAGGTTTGACAGCCATCTGAGGTCATTTGCAGAGGTTTTGGAGCCGTGGAATTTCTAGGAGCCACTAGGGCCCAGTATTGGGAGAACTGTATAGGGTTGCAGGTATCCATTGGAGGTGAACCAGTAGTCAATCCTGAAGGATTCAAGTGTTCTGAATCCGTTTTTACAGTCTATTCCACCTATAGAGACTTTTATTCAGCTGTATATTCATTTTGATCATTTAATTAAAATGAGGACAGGCCCATTTGGGAACCTTGGACCCAGCAGACGTAGCCCAGGAGGGGTGAACTGCTTCATCAACTTCTTTTGCATCTGTGGTTGATTTATTTTGCAAAACAAATTCGTTTTAGTGTGTTAAATAGTAAAAGGATATAAATCTGCTATACTTAAATGGGTCATGAACAGTTGAAAATTTCATTTGTTTCTTTTCTGCAAGACATGGACATATTTTAAACATGTATATTATTGAGTTGAATACCTTGCAAACCATTTACAAGTAGTTTCAAATTCAAATCAGGATGTACCAACACTTGATTGTATCCTGAAAATCCATCCAAGAAAGACATTAATTATGGGCCCGCCACTGCCTATAGTGTCTGTTCCATAGGTGGTAGAGGAAAATTATCTTTTTGGCAGGCCTTGTTAAGGTTTCGAAAGTCAATGCAAATCCTAATATCTCTGTTTTTCTTTCTAACGGGTAGCATATTGGAGATCCATTTGGAATGTCTGACGGGAAAGATTATTCTGGCTTTCAATAACTTATTGAGCTCAGTTTTTATCTGATTTTCTAAATTGGGGTGGATCTTTCTCAGCTTTTGTTGGACAGGTTTTTCATTATCGATCATGGGAATAGTATGTTGGATGATGGAAGTGTTGTATGTTTTCAGCTCATCATAGTTCCAGGCAAAAACATTTTTATATTGCCTCAAAAGACGAATATACGCTGATTTTTCTTCAGGGGTTAGGCCGAGGCCTAGATTAATGTTTTGTGGTTTGGCATCGGTTCTTAGGTTTACTAATTCGTAGTTCAAGGTTGAACTTTGGAGTTTTGAATTGGTAGACCTTTTAAACCGATCTTTCAAATCGTACAAGTCTTCTAACTTGACCACCGACTTAGGTATAGCATTGTTAGTGCTATGTTGTTGCAATTATCGATCATGTTGGTCTTTGTCAATTATTTGATTGGAGTAAGATCCTTCAGATGTGAGGAAATTTACAATATCAGGATCATCATTGAATACTCTCCAATTTGTGATGTTATCAGGAATGGATGGTCTAAAGATTAATTCTACTGAGAACCTATCTGGACTAAAATCTTTGGAAGGAATAAGCTTAGAAGCTACGTTAGCCAAAAGGTCTGCACTTGCGTTTTGGAGTCTGGGGATTGAAGAAATATTAAACGATATGAAATGCTCAGTCAGATCTTGAACTAAGGATTGATAATGTTTTAAATGACCTGATAAGCAATGTATTGTGTTACGTACTTGTTTAACCACAATCTCAGAGTCTCTGAAAACTTGAAGATACTTGATGTCTAACCCGATTGCTTTGTACAAGCCTTGGACCAAAGCCTCATATTCTGCTGTATTGTTGGTGCAATCAAATTCGAGTCTGCATGTAAGCATGATTTTATCTCCTTCTGGACTAATCAAAACGCATCCTGCTCCTGCTCCTTCGTTAGATCTAGAACCATCAAAAAATAATTTCCAAAACAAAGATTTATTTACAGGTTTATCTAAAAAATTGATACATTTCGAACTATCAGTTCGAGAAAAAATTTCGACTTGGGACAAAACGGAGTGTTCTAAATAGGGTGACGCATGAGCATTGAAATTGCTGAGGAAAGAATCTACCGAGTAATTGCCAATAATGCTGTTGTTATACGCTACTGGTTCATTCTCCCCCTCTAGCTCTGTTACTATGTACTTCTGGTGTAGCTCTCGTTCAACTTTTATTTGATTCGGTTTACCATTGTAGGGCAGCCACATGTGTGACCAGTCGGTTGCGAAGTATCCATGAAGTTTTTCTGACCAATCCCTGCTAAGGATTAAGCCATAGAATTCTGGAATATCAGCAACTAGAATGTCAATAACTTGACATACCTTCGGGTTGGATGACAACCTTATGGTTACTTGATTTAGTTCGCCGATCACTTCGACTTGAGATCGATCTAGCTGAACTATGCGCACAGCGGATTTCTGTGGTTGAACGTTTAACTTGGCACATATGGATTTGGGTAAAATATTCGATGAAGCACCAGAATCTACCAAACAATTGTGCACATTTTTATTGAAGATTTCATAAGTAAGGAGAAACGGGGGAGTGTGAGATCTTGATCTTCCTCCAATTAGAGCGATGTCATTTGGATCAATCTTATTGATCGCGTTAGTTGGAGGTCTTCCCATATTATGAGAAGCTTGAGAAAGTACAGCGGCAGGCAAAGGTGCTACTGGCACGGCATGTAATTCTTTCATCATTATCTTCTGTTGATGCTTTAACTTGCTCAGTTCGTAAAGGGTGATGTTGGCCCTAGTCTTCTTCATGTCTTCTATAATATTGTACTCCATTTCATCCGACACGATCAGTGTTTTAGATGGAGTTGTTTCGTCTGTTTGGACTGGGCTGGTTTGAGTCACTTTAGATGTTGTTTTCTTTGATGCGACTTTATCCTTTATTGCAGAGCTTGCGCTCTTCGGCTTAGGGATAGTTTGGGGAGGATCACGCTAATTTTTGCTTCATGTGCTAACTAGGAATACTTCTTGATCTTCTTCTTGTGGGAGGATGAAATCCCACATTCCTTGTAATTCCACAACTTCTTCGTCATCAGTCTTCCCTTCAGTGGCCATTTCCTCTTCCTCTTCCTCGGATTCAGCATTTGAAATGGCATTGGGTCGCTTTGAATCCGTAGAAGGACCTCTTTTAAAAGCTCTGTAGGGCTTTTTTGAAGAAGTTTCTGCTACTTGCTTTTTGATGTCAACCATTTCATTGGACATGGTCTTTAGAACTTTCTGCAATCCTTCCAAATCGAATGGATCCTTTGCTTGTTTCTTCTTGGAGTCTTCCTTGAAGGTGAATTTTTTGGATTTACGTTCCTCTATCGCGGATTTCTTTTCCAGAGCTATTATTCGTTTCTCTACTGTTATTGCTTATTTCATGTTATCGGCTAAGGTTGTTTTATTGGCCCTGTCCACGAATATTGCTATGTTCGATGGTAGAGCGGTGATATACCATTCACATCGTACTTCTTCGCTGGGCTAGGAAGCAGTAGGAATTTTGTTGAAAATTTTATTAAAACGTAAATTGAAATCCTTGATAGGCTCTCTAGTTTCGGCTCTAAGGTTGGATAGGTCATTGATTAACGTTGCCGTAGATCTGTCATCACCAAACTTGGTCAGGAATTGCTCCTGGAAGATGTCCCAACTTGTGATGGATCCGGAGGGTAATGAAAAATACCATGACCCGGCTGTTCCTTGCAGAGTATAAGGAAAAAGCCGAACAACAACATCTTCATTAGTAACCCCATTGAGATTAATGGAAAGCATGAAGTTGTTTATGTGCTCTTCTGCTAGCATCCCTGCCTCGGGATTAAATTTAGGCAGCCATTTCTCAGGATGGGCCGGTATTTGACTCAAGGGTGCAAGCATTAAGACTGCCCCAGGGTTATTCCATGGAGACTAGGCCATTGTTGAACTGCTAACAGAGGAAAGTGCAGAAGATGATCCATGTGGCTAGGAGGATGAGGATACTACGATTATAGATGATTGAAGAGGGGTTGTGGGGGTTCCAGTGGACGAATGGACGATGATCTGGAGTGGTGGATTGGATGGTTGACTTCGAGGTGAAGAAGTTGAGATGGACGATGTTGACGAAAGAGTCTCGCTGTCGGACTCTTTGGGTGATTTCCTCGCTCTTTTCCTGGTGGGGAGAGGTAATTCGGTTGGCTGAATGCCAAACTTTTCACTCTTTAGCCTGGTCAGGGGATGAGCAGGATTGTAATGTGAAGTCATGCTGCCTTGAGATTTATCAGACCTTTGAGGAGAAATGGAAAATCGTTGAAGTTTGTGAATCAGAGATTTGACTTCAGGAGGTTCGGCGGTAGATTGTTCTGAAATGTCAGGGTGGGTAGCGGTTGATACTCGAGCGACTTCTAACTCTGGATTTAAGTGTAATGGAGAAGTCGGGGGAGATGGTGAAGGCGATTTACTCTCATAATGGTATTCAGATTTGGATTTACTTGCCATTCATAGTTCAGGCCCTCCTTCTAGCGCCAAATATGTTGAAGCCCCGAAAATCGGGTCGACATCAAGGGGGATACCTGCCCGGTCCGAACCTTGGTTGGTAGCTCTTTATCGGTTTGGTATAGCGGGTCTGACTGGGGATAATGGGACCAGTTTCCCAATCTATGAGTGTGTGTGTGTAGAATTTGATGTTGCTGATCTAACAATTCCTATTTAAGATGTTATAATTCTAATTTTAATCTAATTCTATGCTATTGTAATCTAATAAACAGCACATCTAAATCTATACTAACCAGGGATGTAATTTTTCTATTATGCGATCTAAAGATATTTCAAATAACAATTGGTAATAAAGATCATTCAGCGATTATAAGAAAGGAAATCAATAAAGATGAACCACTTCGCATAAAAAGTTAGACGAAACAGTTGCGAAAAACATATCACATAATGAGCTATTCATACATTAAGCATAAATAAATAGTTATCACCGTACAAAAGTGCCAAATGATAACTCAGGCATTCATGCAATAATACATAAACAACTAAAAACTGTATATCACTTTAACATATAAGCAGAAATGGTCAAAAGATAAAAGTACCATTTATGACTAGTCCTACTCATAAGCTTCAAGCAACAATGATTTATCTCTCCTTGCTCTAACATCCACTAAGAGTACAGAAGTGCAACATCAGTAGCAGATATCAAATGCAAACATCAACAAATCTTGATCCATTCATTCACCAAAACCTCCTCTGAGCGTGCAAAAGTGCATGTTCTGAGGACAAGTTTTTGATAAATTTCTGGACCCTTCTCTAAATGCATGAGAAGGGTTTAAATACTACTAACTAAATAACTTAATTACACATATTCAGGATACGGTTTAAATGACCACCCTTTTTCTAAGCAAAACTATTTCTAAAAATTAAATCTAATATCTAACTATTTCTGCATTTGCTCCTTAATGTTGCAAGCATTCGGTATTTGCCTGGGTAGAGTCGGCTGACTGTCTTCCGCTTTTGGTTGAGCTAAGAAAACAGAAATGGTAAGAGCTAGCACCATCTTTTCAGCAAAATCGATGATATACTCGAGATTCATACTCTGACTATGTGGATTTACTGTGTATGCCCAGTAATAATCCAAGTTCAACTTGGTTAACCCTTGAATTGCTTCTGCCTTTTTCTCTAGCTTTTTATTTCCAGATTGTTCTTTACCATTGCTTTCTTGCATTTTTCGGGCTTACAAATGTGTGAGCAGTTAGAGGCTTTGCTTTTTGAGCAATTTTCTCAGCGCGCTAATCGCGCATCGGAAACTGCCTCCGTTCTTTGATCCAGGCTCTTCTGATGCGTTTTCCGCTTTTAGCACCTTTTTTTTCACTGGGTATAAAGCTTCAAAATTTGCAAAAATAATGCTTTCGTGAGCTCTTGACCTTGAGTCATTAAACTGCCTGTTGATATCAGCATCATTCAATACTCATTCAACCATGGTTGTAAATGAAAGATATGTAATGGATGGCTCAGCAGCATTCTGTGAATCTGCGGCTCTGTTGCATGCGGTATCTGTTTATGAGGGCGTCTTTTCTCTGTCTTTGAACATTGGGGCGTTACCCTTTTTCCTCATAGCTTCCTGCACATCGCTTTGGGTAACTTCTATTTTTCGTTCCTGCAGTTCACAAGTGAGGAAAGAGTAATGACAATAAAAATCGACAAGAAAGCCTTAAACTCTACGGATGTACAAAAACATGCCACCTGACGTGAATTGACTCTTCAAAAAACAAAAAACCATCTTTCATTAACAACTGTCATATAATTCATTAATTATCATTAAAGTGCGTATCTAGTTCTTGGTTTATGGAAAAATTTTCTTGAATATTGAGCCGGGAAAATTTGCGACGGAATGTTTCTGCGATCTGTATCGCATTTCACTGTTATCGCATTTCGCAATTTCATCGTGTTGTGCTATCGCAAGGTCGCGGATCGCAGTATCACAATATCGCGGGTCGCAGTATTGTTATAATCGTTATGTGTCTTTCCTGCAATTTTGCGATATGCGATATCGCATATCGGCGATTTTTAAGGTTTTCCAATGTGAGTGTTTATTAATGCATGCGATGCGATGGGGTTCGCGTCGCAATCTCGCAGTTTATCATTTTTACTCATAAGGAAATGTCCTATCCTTCTTTGCGC
This sequence comes from Pinus tabuliformis, assembly GCA_031772625.1. NCBI lineage: Eukaryota > Viridiplantae > Streptophyta > Pinopsida > Pinales > Pinaceae > Pinus > Pinus tabuliformis. The sequence continues at coordinate 107,943,468 of CM062811.1, read as the reverse complement.
GATGCGATGTTTCTTTAAGGAGTAAAATACATGAGCCTTAATTGATTTTTTGAATTTTTTACTAAGGGTCCCCACTTACCTAGTGTTATTGCTAATACTAAATAAGGAGGGGGGTTGTTGGTGGCCACAACACTAGTTTAGGTCTTCATAATTGTCATTATGTATATCTTATGTAACAAGAAAAAAGAAGAAAGAAAAATATTATTTTCAAGCATGGGTTTCATGCTTATTTTAAATGGTCAACTAGGTCAATCATGCATTTCATGCTCCTAGGGTTTCATGCTTATTTTCAAGCATGGGAAAGAAAAATATTATTTCCATTCGCATGCATGCACTAATTATCGTTAAATATACATATCTTAAAGTTTAATAAAACCCTAGGAGCATGAAATGCATGATTGACCTAGTTGACCATTTAAAATAAGCATGAAATACATGATTGACCTAGTTGACCATTTAAAATAAGCATGAAATCCATGCTTGAAATTAATATTTTTCTTTCTTCTTTTTTATTGTTACATAAGATATACATAATGACAATTATGAAGACCTAAACTAGTTACATTTTCATCACATGCATGGTGGTGATTGACCTAGGAGCATGAAATGCATGATTGACTCGCATTTGTCTCCACTTCAAAGGGTCGCTACAAGTTTGGTAATGCCAGAACTGGTACTTGGATAATATTCTTCTTTAGTTCTTCGAAATCCATTTGTTGACCTTTTCCCCACTAGAAAATCTTACCACTTGTTGTTATGGCATGGAGCAATGTTGCTATTGCTATAAATGAGACTATGAACTTCCCAGGCACTGTGCTGCTCCAATGAAACTCTTGACCTCAGAAACATTAGTAGGCACCAGTCATTTCATGATGGCCTCCATCTTGGAAGGATTTATCTTTAGTACCCCTCAACCGATCACATACCCTAGATACATCGAAGAATGTTGTGCAAACTCGCACTTCTTAAGATTTGCTCGCAGTCAGTGCTTCTTCAATGTTTCCAGCACTTGCGTCAAATGTGACATATGTTTCTACTAAGTAGAATTATATACCATTATATCATCCAAATAGACTATCACAAATGAATCTATAAAATGGTGCATTACATCATTCATTAATCTCATAAATGTAGTTGGTGCATTACATAGGCCAAATGGCATGACTAACCACTTGTAATTTTTTCCTAGTTTTAAAGGTGATCTTCCATGTATCTTCTTCTTTGACTCGAACCTGGTGATATCCAAACTTCAATTCCAACTTGGTGAAGTACTTTTCATGCTACAATTGATCTAACAGATCATCTATCCTAGGCAAGGGGTATATGTCCTTGAGCATGATTTTTTTCAACGCCCTGTAATTTATACACATCCGCAAAGTCCCATCCTTCTTTGGCACAATGATGATGGGTGACCCACATGGTGATGTACTCGGTCCAATGACACCATGTTCCAGAATTTATTGCAATTGTTTCTTCAACGCACTTTCTTCTATAAAAAACTATTTGTACAGTCCAATATTTTGGCATTGGGGAGTCTGGCAATAGTTGCATCTAATGCTCCACTTCTCCCTTAGGTGGTAACCCTTTAGGCTCTCGGAACACATCCTTGTATACCTGTAATAACTCCTCCAATTTTTGTTTATGTTTCTTCGTACACCCCTCTAAGAATGCCTTGCCTCGTATTAATTCCTCTTTAGACTTTCTCTTAAAAATAATAAACATACTTTTCGTTGGAACTGTTCAAGTTCTTGGCATGGTTCGCACTTACCAGTGATATTTTCGACTTGCCTTTATGCATGTTGATGATGAAGGATTTTCCATCCTTGACAAGTCGATACTGATTGGATCTCCTCATCAATATTGCATCGCACATGTACATGCATGGACTCCCAAACTTGACTCCACATACATCAAGGGGAACCACATCTAGGTCTACTTCATCAATAAAATCAACATTGATATCAGATCTAATTTTACACTATTTTGTTACCTTCAACTTTGCATCCTTATTTACCCATCCCAATGGATATGGGTTTGGATGATCACAAAATTTCAACCCCAACTTCTTGACCAGCTCTATTGCAATGAGATTCACCTGCAATCCTGACTCAAATAGAGAATCAATCTATGTCTTATTGACCTGTATCTTTATATGGAAGAGTCTGGTCATTTCTCTCTCTTCTTGTTGTTGAAGGGTACTCAGATTCACCTCCTTCTATACTAATGTACAAATGATCTTCTCATCCACATCCGAGTTGCTTTCAACTTGGTTTCTTGAATCAATGGCCATCATATTCTACTTCTTCTTTTTGGGTTTTAGCTCTGGATGCAACTTCCAACATTTTTCCTCTGTATGGCCATCGATGTTGCAGTGGTTTCTAGGATCTTTGCACTAGTGTGTTGTGGTTGTCGTCTTCTTATATTTTCCCCACACTTTTCTTCTTTTTCCCCTCCTTAGAAGCTTCTTGTTTCTCCTTATGCTTCGATCCACTTGATTGCACTCTCTTCAAACCTATGTTATCCAGGTATTATGCCTATACATAAGCCTCATCCACCAATTTGGACTTGAAAAGCATCACTTGCTCATGCATGTGGCATTGAAGACCCCCCAAATATTTGAGTAGTGCATATGGGTTCTTTGGAGAAATACCCAACATTGTAACCATCTTCTTGAATTCCGTGGTGTACTCCTACATGCTTTAGCCCAGCTTTTCCCTGAAGTAATGCCACCGGATCCACTGGTCCTCCATGTACCCAATGGGATAAAACTATGACTTAATGAGGGTTTTTAAATCCTCTCATTTAGTCACTGGAGGTTCTCCCTCCAAACTCAGGGTTTCTGTGTGGCTCTCCCACCAAGTCAGTGTATGGCCCTCTAATTTCAGTCGCGTGAATGATATCTTTTTCCCTTCCTAGAACGGATGGGCATTGAAATAAACTTTCAGTTGCTGCAACCAGTGGTTCATCTTTAGAGCGTCGATCTCGCCATGGTACAGCTTGATATCAATTTTGGCTTCCATTTTAAATAGGGACTGTGATTGGTTCATGACACTCAAACTGGGTTGATATTTTTTGGGTCCTTTCTTTAACTAGTTCTCTGTTTCTCCTTGATCTTTTGATACTTGTTCTGATTTGTCCTCTGCATTTGAACACCCATCTTCTCCAAATATCCCCAGCTTGTTATTCAAGGCCGCCATGAGGAGGCTTACATTGCGGTTGATTTCTGCAACTTGTTGTTCTAATCGCGTAAACCTCACCTTTGCAGGATCACGAGGTTTGTTTACGAAATTTGTTAGTCATGATTAGGGTTTTATGATTTTTGACTCCGTCGATCTAGATCCCTGCAATATCCACAAAATACCCAAACAAAATTTCTCTGATACCAAATGATTCGTAAAGTGTGGTGGATATTCCACTGGACAATTCATCACAATAGATCTAATAATATTATATTAAAATTTTGATACTTTACACTATTAATGTTTTATTAAACTTTAAGATATGTAGATTTAACTATAATTAGTGCATGCATGCGAATGGAAATTATGTAGAAAAACAGAGAATGAAAAAAGAAGCTCACGCACACACATAAGACACAAGATATGTTTTGTGGGAAGTCCTTTCGGGAGAAAAACCCCGCTGGAAGGTGAGGTCGCTTTGCGCTCTTTCTCTTTCTGGAAATATGGTTGCGGGTACAAAAAAGTATTGTTAGTGGCCCATGGGCTACTACAGTGCATAAATCATCTCTATGTGTTCTACCTCCTATCTCTCTTGACTATCTTTGCTCAGCTATGGAACAAAATACTCTTGAAATAATAGAATGTCTCTTCCTCCTAGTGCCTCAGTTATAACATAGCCTGATAGCCTACTAGTCGTTAATTTTGACTACATCAACTCTTAACTAGAGTTACAATATAAATTCTTCTAGAGTCTTTTACATCATAATCACGTGGCTAGCCCATTTTTCATGAATAATGGGGGTTGACGCGGCATCCTCTCGAACTATAAGTGTGAAAACAGGAAGGTCAACTTCTGAGTGTCATAACTTTTGCATACAAACTTTGATTGACACGCTTCTTGCATCGTTGGAAATATCTATGTGTGTAGAATAGCATGAAATGGTGTTGCACTAAAGCGAAAAAGTTTTACCCCCAAAAAAACATCGTTTTATGCCTCAAATTCTCCCAGAAGGTTCCAGACCTCGTTTCGCCAAACTGGGTCCCACTGATAAAAACAGTGCCATGAGCTGATTTCTCCACTTTTTCCACTCCAAATGCATCGATATGGATGACAAACAATATAATGATCCAACCTGGATCAATTGTAGACCTGAATTGAGGGTCGAAACTTTGATTGGAGCGTACCTTAAAGAAGTTGACCTTTGTTGACTTGGTAGACTTTGTTTTGTTTTGAAGGGGATCCTTTGGAGCACTAACTTGGTGCTTAGATGAAGTCTTGGTCTAGATGTTTGAGTCTTGTATTTATCATTTGAATTGATTCTATAAGAAGAGAAGAAATGATTTCTCGATTTTCACCTTAGAGGGGTTTTGCCCTAGCTTGGAGCCTATATTTTGTGTCCATTGTCTTTTTTGATTTTCATGGTTTATGTTATTGATGATTGTTTGATGAAAGGAATCTAATAAAGAAAAATAAGAAGTTAACATAATTTCACAAGCTTTTATCAAGGATAAAGATAATTGTATTAATAGTTGCCCTACTTTATTCTCCAACATGGTATCAAAGCTAAGGTAAAGAGAAGGCAGCTTGGAGATCATCTTGTTGGCATAAAAGAAGGTTACTTATCAAAAGGAATCATTTTCTAAGGACACAAGGGCATAAGGAAGAATACCTCATCATATTAAGAAAGGATCAAGGTCTCATTAAAGGGAGGAAGGTTACTACGTCAATCTCTCATTGAAGGTCTCATCATATTAAGAAAGGACATCTATATTTCTCTCTCTTGAAGGCTCTTTGTTATTGAAGGATATCTTTGAAGACTCTTGAATATTCTTGAAGGAATCAAGATAGTTGAAGGAAGTATCATATTGTTCTCCATGTCTCAACCTACAAATCAAATGACTTCGTTTTGTAAGGAAAGCGACAAGCTCATTGGATCAGCAAACTTCCTAGCATGGAAGAAAAGAATTGATTTGGTGCTCACAGAAAATGAAGTCATGGAGTATGTTTTTGGAGAAGTTACTCAATCAGACAAAGAGAAGACTCAAGAATTACATATATATAAGAAGGGAGAGGTGAGGGCACAAAGGATTCTTATTGAATCCATAAAGGATCATACCATTCCGTTTTTTGTTGATTTGAGTACATCTCAAGAAATATATGATAAGTTGGTGAAATTGTAATCTATAAGTACATCAGGTTAGAAAATATCCTTCAAGAATCAACTACATAGAACAAGGATGTCAAAATATGAAGATATGTCTACATATTTTATGAGGATCTCACAATTGAAGGACCAGTTGCAAGGGCTTGAGGAAGTCATTTCTGATTCAAAGATGACGACTTGTGTACTAAATGTTTTGCCCCCTGAATGGCGTAGTTTTGCAACCAGTGTTTACTCAAGAAAGGATACTACTCCCTTTGATTAACTATGGGCTCAATGTATTTTGGAAGAAACAAGGATAAAGGAAAAGTATGACATCGAATAAAATGAAAAGTCTCAAGCCTTTGTTGTAAAATCCAAGAAGAAGAAGGGGACATTTGTAAAGTCCAAAGGAAAACAAGATATATCCAAGATACAATGTTATGGATGCAATGCATATGAGAATTAAGATGGATTGTCCAAACAATCTTCAAAACAAGAAAAACAACAAAAGGAAAGAGAGAAGTGGAGCTCACACAACTAAAGAAAAGGAAGAACTTGAGAAAAAATTGAAAGGTGAAGATCCCGACAATCTATACTATTGAAGGGAGTTCCATCTCTATCAGGTTCATTTGTAGTTTATCTTTCTTTTATTAGAAAGTAGTAGTTAGAGTAAGCATGCATCGTTGCATTCTTTATAAGAGTCTTTGTTTTATAAAGCATGGAATTATAGAAGGAAGCATATGATAGTAGAGGTATTAGAGTCTACATGATCAAATTTCTTTTGAAGAAGACATCTAGCTAGCAAGAATCAGAAGATTGGGACCATCTTGCACATCATAATTCATCCAAACATTTTCTAACATAATGTTAGAGGTAGTCATTTTGCAAAAAGGATCATCGAGATCCTCCAATGAGAACCATCATTTAGGAAATGTTCTTTAATATTTGGTAGAAACATTATGGCATGACTAGTATATTCTACTTAGTATGGAAATAGTAGTCTTGAAGGATGAAGGCATGTAGATGGTCGAGTTGCAATATGAAAGGAATAATTGAAGTCTTTCTCCTCTTAGAGAAGGAAATGTATCTTCTATAAGGTGAAAAGCAAGTTCATTTAGAGGATGGCTAGATGGTCATATGAAAGAAAAATTATGCATATCTTTAGTAAATCTTATCTAGAAGGTAGAATTCAGGTCTACAAGAATCTCGCAGAAAGAGTTGGTCGTATGGATATGTTTCGAAATCTTACATGTGATTACTTTATGCTTGGAAAAAGAAGTTTTGTATGCTTTGGAATGGCTAAAGATCAAGACTCTTGCACAAGTTGGCATGATTTAGACATGATGATATTGTTCAACATCAAATATGGTCTCCTAAAGAAAGAAAGAGAGTTGACAATGACAACTCCAAGGAAGAAGATATTGTAGCTTGCTCCATGGGCACTCTGATTAAAATCGAAAGCATGGAAAAAGACTCTTGTGCAAAATGGAGATAGACAAGGCAAAAGGATGTTGATCTCAAAGAAAACAAGTAGATAAAATATGATACTTTGACGAAAGGCCATCTTGTTGAGGTAATTATGATATTGATGTTTTGGTATTGGTTATCTTGTTGGTATATGGTTTTTCTACATGGAAGAATGTTGCATAAATGCATCATGGTTGTTAAGGCAAGTACAATTGTTTTTTTTCAACTCAATTCAATGAATACATGGATTCAGTGGATGACTTTCGTAAACCTTGGAGGCTTATGTGGTCAAGATTTCTATATCATCTTGGGATTAAAAGGTAGCAGTACAAAGAAATAATTTGATGTTTATGTTTCGATGATAATGAAGATCACTTTCATGATTTGTAGGAGCTATGATTAAGCTCTACTTTGCCATTGGCTCAATATAATGTCTTTGTTGATGATGATAAGAGGAAAGTGATATGAAAGGTTGATGCCCTGAACCCTGTCACCGATTTGGCTCCATTACATCTAAAAGATAATATGATGAGATGCAAAGAAAAAGGAGCAACCGTGCAACTACATGAAGATCTCCATAAAGAAATGGTAGTCGATGTATTGATGAAGGCACACTAAGAGCTAACTTCCCAATTAAAAGGAATTAAGGAATCTCCTCTATGCTTAGGAAGGAATAAGAAGTATGTTTGGTGAGGAGCAAGGATGAATTCCCCGATCAAGAGGGAATGAAGATCTCCTCTTTGGTCGAGAGAGTGATGTTAGGCGTTGAATTCTCCATGTGTCATGCACTAGACTAGGACTAATAGTGATAAGTCTAAGTGAAAGCACTGGGAAGGAGAATGGAGGATCGGATAAGCTTCTAAGATTAATACTCCTTGAGGATAGAGAATTCAAGATAGGAGGTTGACCAACACTCTCAGGAATGGACAAGTATCCAAGACGAGTGATCAAAGAAGACTAATATTCTTTGAGGATGGCTAATCCAAGATAAGAATGGTCATAAAAGGACATACCTAATGAACATCTGGATGGGATATGTGCCATAAGAGGTAGTGTGGTGTCTCACGTAAAGCCTCCCAACATTATGCTCTAAATAAATAGAGCTTGTCATGTTAAAGTCTTACTATGATGACAATGTCAGTTATGATGTTGATGCTTAAAGATAGCATATCAATCTAGCTCTTCTTATAAGAACTCTTCAGTTTGAGAATATCTTTGCACTGGTTGTACAATTATGAATACCTCCCTAATTAAGGAGTGTTCGAAAATGTAACTAGTTTCAATTTTCATAATTGTCATTATGTATATCTTATGTAACAAGGAAAAAAAGAAAGAAAAATATTATTTTCAAACATGGGTTTCATGCTTCTTTTAAATGGTCAACTAAGTCAAACATGCATTTCATGCTCCAAGGGTTTGTCAAGTCATAAGAATAATTGTCATGAGTCAAGACAGTCGGTTAATTATATAAGACCCATTTGGCCAAGTTGTAACATGTAAAAGTAATTATTTGAGTTTAGAAAGTCAAAACAACCTCCAAGACCAAGTCGGCCTAAGAGGGGTATTCAAACTCATGAGAAGCATATATATAGAAGCTTCGACCTCATTGGCACACACTGCACAAGTTCAATATGCAACAAGAAAAGAAGACAATCTAGAGCGAGAAAGTGAAGGAGCTAGAGAAGAAAGTCAAAGCAAAGAAGGAAGACCAAAAATGTAAATTGTGTGATCATTTTCTCTCACACATGCGAAGATTCTAGGGATTTTGCAGTTGTTGCGACGCTAAGCGTTATGGGTCAAAGTTGCAAACCTGAACAGAGGGTCGAAACTTTTATTGGAGCAAACCTTAAAGAAGTTGACATTCATTGATTTGGTGCTTAGAAGAGGTTTTGTCTTGAATTTCTCATTTGAATTAATTCTATAAGAAGAAAAGAAGTTATTTCTTGGTTTCCCCCTTTGAGGGGTTTTGCCCTGGCTTGGAGCCTATATTTTTCTGCCTATTGTCTTTTATGATCTTCATTGTTCATGCTCTTGATAATTGTTTGATGAAAGGAATCTAATAAAAAACGATAAGAAGTTAACATAAGTTCACAAGTTTTTATCAAGGATAAGGAGAATTGTATTAATAATTGTCCTACTTGATTTTGCAACAATGATTACATCTAGATCTTATGTTATGGGGGCGGCGTGGTTTAAATGCAAAGTAGTCTTCTAATACATTGTTAAGGATCAATTGAAGCTCTACGAGGTCTGGAGCATTAACATTCCCGTGTGCTCTCTTTACGCGAGGACATACAAGGTGGCCAAAAAAAATACTTCGAGACACCACTTGCAGGTAGAATTAATGCTTTCTCAAGGATAGACTCCACCATGGAGTGTTGGCTTTGTTAAATAGGGTTAGCCGAGGAGCATTTTTGTTGGGTTGTGTTATATTTTTTCCACGGCTAGCTTCCCTAGCTAACCGAAGGGTTAGAAGGGGGGCAAAGCCCCCCTTTCATTGCGATGATTGCGCAACGAGGGGGCCACGGGGGGGCAGTGACCCCCTTGTCCAAGGGGTTTGAGTGGGGCGAGTAGCCCCCCTCTACGGAGTCTGGGGAACACCCCAGAGAAAGTTTTTTGGACCCTATAGGTGGACCTACCTATGGTTTTGTGCACAGTTTTCACACATGGTTTTGGGCTTGATGGTTTTCGGGCCATGGTATTGGATGCTTCGGCATGTATAAATATGTATTGTAACATTGAAAGAAATAAAATGAAAAAAACACTCCCAGTTTTTAGATCCAGGGGAAAATCTCTGTGTATATTTGTTTTATGTGCTATGCTCTCGCTATTATTTATTTTCTGTTTTTAGAATTCAAATGCAAGTAATTTCCATACAGGGTTAAAACCTACAGCATTTGCATCCGTATTTGTTCTTCCCCGCTAGAATTTTCAGTGGAATATTTGGACAATTGTGGTAATGGAGAGTCAAGACGTTGCAAGTGAAATGGCTCAATGGAATAGGTCTATGGCGATACAATTCAAAATTATAATGGTCATCTATGATCTAACCAATAGGAAGTTGGAATTTATGGAAAAGGAAGGGGACAAAAGGTCCAAAATGGTGAATCACAAGCTAGAACGAATGCAAACTCACATGGAGAGGAGGCTCAGTGGGATGGAGAAAGAAATTCTCTTGTTGAAGAGCAAGACCCAAGATGCAGTGTGAAGCTCAGAGGAAAATCATGTTGACGACCCTCTAATTTTGACATCGAATTTGCTAATTGTTGCTTAAGGAGAAATTGAGGGAGCTTGTACAAACCATGCTAAACAAGGGATATTTGGAAACAATTCAGACCCAAGCCCCTCTGGAGCAACTTAATAAAACGTGATGAATGTTCTACAAATTTGAGTTATTTTTGGAAAAGTTTTATAAAATTAACAAGCGGCGTAATATTGTGGTCCAAAAACTCTATGTTAGTAAGAAAACTATCTTATGGATATATTGGAATTTTAAAGCAACAATGTTACAAAAGAATGTAAATGGTTCTAGCCATAAAAACCCAACTTTAATAAAATGAATAGCCGTTATGTTTAAAAACCAAATTATTTGAAAATATAAGATTATCATATTTTTTAACCCAATGTTACTAATAGTCCAACAAATTAATTTTTTTAGACATTGAACTTTTTTAATTTATTGTATCAAAAATATGATTTGCAAATTATATAAAATAGAGATTGAATTTCTCTGATTTATGTCAATACATCATACTACGTCAACTCCGACAATTTTGCAAATTATAGAAAATAGAGATTGAACTTCCGACAATTTTGCAAATTATAGAAAATAGAGATTGAACTTCTCAGATTTACTGATTTACTTCTATACATCATGCTATGTCAATACATCATGCTAGGTGGCAAATTATAGAAAATAGAGATTGAACTTCTCAGATTTACTGATTTACTTCTATACATCATGCTATGTCAATACATCATACTAGGTCAACTCCGACCATTTTCTTAATTTTTTAGTTGAAATTAACCAAAACTAAATATTGAACAATGTATAAGCCCTAATACATAAGGTTATAACTCGAAATTTTCTTTAATTTACATTATGGTATACCTCGCAATTTCGGTAGATTTTTCTTAAATTTTATCGAAAGTAACCAAAACAAAATGTTGAACAGTGTGACTTAGGCATGTGACACAATAACTTTCAATTTAAAAAGATAAAGGTAACCTTTCATTGTCAATTTAAATAACGAATTAAAAAATGAAAGGAAAGCACAAAAAAGGAACCACGTATCAAGAACCAAAAAAAAATTCAAAGTCTTAAAAGAACAAGGTAAGTTTTTTCATTATTGTTAGATATTAATATTTAATTCTTAAAAGAACAAGGTAAGTTTTTTCATTATTGTTAGATATTAATATTCAAGTCTTAAAAGAACAAGGTAAGTTTTTTCATTATTGTTAGATATTAATATTTAATTCTTAAAAGAACAAGGTAAGTTTTTTCATTATTGTTAGATATTAATATTTAAGTCTTAAAAGAACAAGGCAAGTTTTTTCATTATTGTTAGATATTAATATTTAAGTCTTAAAAGAACAAGGTAAGTTTTTTCATTATTGTCGGAGGAGAACCGTGTAATGGATTTTCGATCCATGCAACGTCTAGTTTCGGATGGTAGGATGACTGAGTAAATAAGTTCTTATTTCATCTCCTCAATAGGATCAACGCTGGGATATTTGATGCGAAGAATATCATACTTCGTCTTGTCAAACACCACCAACCTAGAGCTAAGGACAAAGTCAGCTGGATATTCTTCAGAAGCTATACACTTGACTTCACGGCTGAGGATGAAAAGGCCAGTGTTACCTCTGATCATTTCTAAAAATAATGTCAGTAACCAAAAATATATTTGGAGCAACCAGAATTTGCATTGATCACACGAGTAAAATGAAAATCGCCTTAAACAGGACTCTGAGTTGCAAACATTAATATCCATTAAACTGCCTTCACATGAGGCGTAGCCATAAAAATTTTGCAGACTGAGAATTCTGGATCCGGTCATCATTACAGGAATGGAAAATTCATATAAAAAAATTATGCAAGCCAGACATTTACATCAGAAATTATAAATAATCACATCTAGTTCACACCATCAGAAATCAATCTGCAACAGAATCGCTAGGTAACAAATTTCATCGACTTTTGAAGTTATGAATCAAAAGGTCAAAGCCAATAATTAAATCATTTTATTATGACGTCGAATTTCTGTTAATTTGAAGACAGAAATTTGCCAATTTTTAAAATTAGATGTATAAAACTCGCATATCAACATATTTGTCTAACTGCATTGCTGCATGCAGGAAACATTAGTTTTGTCATAGATATATGTATGGTTGGAGATGGGAATATGGAAATATTGGAAAGATCTGTGAATAATAGACAAGTAGCAAATTGCATGTGCAGCGCATTCGCGGCAGTAGTCCTTTCCTTCAGGTCCAAGGCCCTCCTAAATGAGGGCATCCCAAAAAGAAATCGGTATTGGTAGTGATATTAAGACACTATCCAAATTTAATATTAATCCTTTTTGCGTAGCACCTCTTGGGTCTTGGTACGGTTTATATATAGACGGTATTCCATCTATTTTACACACGGTCCCCGCAGTGTCCATATCTCCTGAGGCTGTTGTTCCAGCCATCTTTTCTTTGTAAATCTACCACAAAAGCCAACCAAGATAATATGCATGAAGATGTCAACTATGGAGCAAAGTAGTCTCTAAAGTGAAACGCATAACCCATTGAAACCAGTGACAGCACAACTAGTCATCATCAAATATGCACAACACTGAAGTTTTGAACTCGTACATGAATAAAATGGATAAAACGACGACTTTACAAAAATATGCATGCAAGTTGTTGATGCTCTTTCATCCGAAAAGTGCATAACAATAAGCATTACAAATTTCAAAATATGAATATGTATGCAAGTTGCGAATTGATGCTATTCTGCCGAAGGGTGCATAAAAAGCATTAATCCCTACCTTCCAAACACCCTATAAAGACCTGTTACCCTTGTTTTTCTTCCTTGGCATAGCTATGCCAGCGTGAGCCTTCTTACAGTAGCAATATTTTACATACACCACTCATAATTACCAATCAGACTGGCATCACGCTTCCATGAGAAAAGCTTCCACAAAAAAAGGCTTCCATCAAAACATTTATCAAGTCTCAAGTTCTTGAGTGAGCAATGGAATAAAACAAGTCTAGTCAGAAAGAAGAAATGGCCTGGCGAAAGTTTAAAGGATTAAGCTGCGATGCTCGTAAAAAGTTGCCATCGGGACCTAGTAAACCACCCTTTTGAGGCAGTATCAATTTTTTAGAGTTCCTGGTATCTTGATCTGGAGTCTGCATTTCTTTCATTCTTTTCACAAATTCAAAAAATTCAGCAACCTGACGAGCATATCTGTGACAATAAAAGACATTCTATAGTCATAACCAACAACCCAATAGGGAGAAAACATGATGGACAAAAATGCCCAAAGCAAAACAAAATTTACAACACTTGAACAGGAATCAAACAAGCTACATATTTTCTTCTGCTAATGTCCCATGAAAACATGTACTATGGCACCACAGACAATTATCTAAGAGATTATCCCTCAATAGGAAACCTGGAATGGAAACACGGTATCCAAAACATTCGAGGAAAAGATAAGAGGCAAAATGGAACCTGCACCTGACCTTGAGGAACCAAAACACAAAAGGGCATTTTTATACTAATTTTGAATATATGTTAAAATAACAGCAATTCCCATTTATTACAAAATTGAACGGAAGTTTAACACAGGTTTGACCCAATGCTTGTGTCTGTCAATAGTTGCATATATTTGGTTATAATAGAGCAGATGGGCCTGCTGAAAGCAATGTGCAGCAAAAATAAAAAAAGAATTAGTCAAGAATATAGAGAGTTCAGTCGTCTCACTGGCACCATACAATGGTAAACCACATGGTTCAAAATGGCCCAACATATCCAATTTAATGTGTTTGAACTCGGTTTTAACATAAGCTACTAATGTATGTCAGTGAATGATCTCCCACAATGTTCAGTTGCCTCTATCTAATTCGCTTTGGTATTCAATTTGTGGTTTGGTGAATTTTAAAAATTCTAGCACCATTACAACTACAGGTAGCACAAAATGAACTTCCTACTTAATGCACAAATGGGCTTCTGACAAATTCTCATTCTGAAAGGGCCTAGATGGCAAATGGCTAATGAAGATGACAGAATAAAGACAATTTATTCAAACGTTTGAAGGCTTTTTCTTCCACTAGCCATGGCACTGGTCGACTTGTAGCTAAACAGCTTAGCAGTCAAATTCTTCTAACTTCCTACCAGAAATTCATGTGTCCGGGGCAATCTTCTTTGTCCAAACCTACAGAAAAAGTTAAGAAGCTTCAAGTTTTACAAGACGTGGCAAAGGAAAATTCACCAAGCCTGGATTGGTTGCGCCCTGTGAATTTTATTTGGCTCTTTGGCCAGTACTTTCCTGGATGTGCCAAGTGACTCTTAAAAAAAGCCAGATAGGGGAGCAAATAAATGCAAAGTTGATCTCTAAAGGGACATGAAAAGAAACTGTAAGTGGTCAGCAGTCTTTATCACTTTGCTTAATGTGGCTACTTGCATCAATCATACAGCTGCCTTAAGTGTTCAACCTCTAAGCAAACAGGTTTTGTTAACGGCCATTTCATCCTCGATGATCTTGTTACCTCCCGAGAGAGTCTTCAGTGGGAAAAGGAAGAATAGGTAAAAGGTCCTGTTTTGACGAGGCATAAAACAAATTTTAGTGTGATTCCATTCTTGATATGACATAATGGCTAAAGCAGTCAGAACACGTTCTTCAAATGCCTCTACTACTTTGTGTTAGTGGACAGTTGTCAGCAGTGGCTCTGCTTCACCAGTCCAGTGGATAGGGTTTCCTTTGGCCTCTTGTTTATATTTCGTTGCAGTCAATGCTCTAGGATATCTTCTTGCAGTTGCTGAGCTCAAGAAGAAATTTGAGGAACTCACTTCTCAGTTATGAGCAGTTACTAAGTGTCCATTTTGTTGATGGCTCGGTTATCACTACCAATCTACCTTGTAACTCTGTTAAAGGCAACCTATCTTATGGTTTTGTTGAAAGTGCAGAGCTATTTGATGACTTTACATTTTTGCAAAAGTTGCTAGAGCTATTGTGAGGAAGGAAAAGATGGGCATTCATCAGAGAGCAAAACGGTTTTCCAGTGTAGCTTAACATCAAATGGAAACTCATCCAACTGTGGTATATGGAAATCCCTGTTGGAAAGAAAGCTTCAACGTTGGGCAGCCCAAGACGTTCCCTTTTAAAGCTGAATCACTATCATGGTTAGAAACCTGGCTGCAAGTCATGTTTTTACTCTTCCTGTCTAATTCCTAATGCAGGATAACAGCAATGGATGATGCTTCTTTGACCCTTTCTCTGGGAGAAGCAGAAAGGCATGAAAAGGGATCTATAGTTGGTTTTCTTGAACCTCTAATTGCTGTCTAGAAAGGATGGAAGGATTGGACTGACAGATATTTGTATTCAAGGGATCGTGTCAGTGGCAAAACGTGACCTGAGAGATACTTGTATAGAATTGCGTATGGTATCACACTTGTAGAAGATATACCAGAGCAATATGAACGTTGCACTGTGAGCTCAAAGATTTTAAGATATCCAGTTCATTTATTCTTAAGTAGATATGGCAAGCATGTCAGTTGGTTTCCCAACAATTTTGTTATGATGACTACAATCAATACTAGAATATTTTAGTGTTTCTTTGTGGCCTAAACAACTACCTTGTCGAGCAAGTCTTGGTGATCTCATGACCACAGTTTGGGCAGGCCATAAAATTAGTGACCGGTTTCTTGTATTGATTTGTATATATAGGGGAGACTCTCCCCTCATTTGTGCATCGTTCAAGAAGTTAAAACCATCTCTTGGGTACTAATTATCTACCTTATATCTCCATTGTGCTTTAACCATGGTATCAAAATGAGGGTTTTGACTGCTCAACTGTATCAACATGCACATTGGCGTCTGTGATAGTGAAGACTATACTACCTGTAACTGAAAAGAAGCTCTTCATTTTGCATGCGCTTTGTGCATGACAGGTGACAGTTGGCCAATTCACTCTATCCGGTTATTTTACATATAAAGGCATCATCAAATAGATATGTGAAGATCATGAATGCAATTTTAACACCCATGTACATTGTCATTTTATCTTAGACTCTGCTGATGACCAGCAGAAGTGTGATTGTTGTGGGAGGCCAACATAAGACACAATACCTATGAACTGCACAAAGAAGATCTATGTAAAGACTGCCACTAAATGCAACAACCTTGTAGGCTGTCACACTTGGGGAGCCTATTTTGGCTCTATTGCACCACGAAAATAATGGGGTGAAGATACAGAGAGGTCACCCCACCTCCTTATACCCATTAAGTTCATTTCCTCTTTACTACAAAGTCCCTGTGTTGTGTAGAAAAGTATTGACCAACCTAGGAGAAATTGTTGAACCAAAGGTACAACCATATACAAATGAGGGAGGAATCCCCTAATATTTGTAAGAACCACTCACTAAACCCAGCATTCACTCAATTACTGTGCATGCCAAACCACCTACACTCGGCCCAAGAGGTTAAGCCCACAGTTAAAACATTGATTTATTCTAACATTCCCATTGATGTTTATTTGGTGAAAATACATCATTACATTTGAAAAAAAATATATTGCATCACTTTCGGCTCATATAGAAGTTGACATTACACCACCAGACAAGGAAGGTATCATGGTACTTGTTTGTAAAATCACTTTGTACTTTCTCGACAAAAGAGGGTGACTTGGGTTGAATCATATCATTGCAATAAAGTGGTCAGGTGAAGAAATGATTTGATACCTGGCAAGAATTGTGGGACACAGACACAGGTATGTGGTTAACCTAGGCAACTCTTAATCAGCCTCAACAACTTCAGGTGGTTGATCTACCTACTTTTACTGTAATTTGCCAGATGGTCCTCAATGAATAATCATTTTAGTTAAATTTGAATAACCGAGGCCCTGAGTTGCAGGAAACTCTCACCTCCCCACTCCCCCCCGCACCAACAATGTTTTGGTACTAAAACTGTTTCAGAATTTAGAAGCACTCCAGAAAGGGTCAGAAATGCCTATAGATATTTCAGAGTGATTTATTGGCTGTCTCTAATTTCTAAAATCTAAAAATAAAAACACACATTGCTGAAGAAAATTCAAAAAAGAGAATACGAACAACAGAAGAGAAAAAAGATACAATTTGGTAATTTCCTGCATTCTTAGCATCTCTCTTTCATTTCTGAACACAACAATAACTACAACCTAAATAGCTACCCCCATACCCTGCATACAAGGACAAGCTGCATACTTTGGCAGAAATCAGCACCTGACAATGCCCAAATGTTGATACTGAGGTGGGTAATTTGCCAATTTGGCCTAGGACGTTTGAGATATTTTCAATAGGATTTGAACTTAAATTGTAGCAAACTCCTAATGGTTATAACCCTAATTTTATTGTCTCGAATTTCTAATAGCTAAGTAAATTTTGCATAATTCATTTTACATTTTGCATATATAGCCTAATCAATAAGTCTAATTTTGGGCACAGCATTATGACATGCTATATGCATAATATATTAATGAGATTCTTTATTAATCTGTTCCCCATGTTTATTATTTTACTTTTCTTGATATATATATATATATATATATATATATATATAATCTGTTCACTGTGTTTATTATTTTTATTTTTCTTAATCAATTGTAATTTTAAAATACACCATATACACACACACACATTTATATAATTGTATAGTTTTTAAATTTGTCATTTCCTAGTTTCCTATGATATTGGGGGATCAGTTTTCGACACTGTTCTTGTTTTGAAAACTCTACCTAATACCAAGTTTTGTAGGACCTATTTTGAAGAATTGGAGATCCGAGATGGCCTTATCAAAATCCATTTATAAACTACCAAACCAACGAGTAGTATAATAAGATTTAGCTAACTTGTTCTATGGCATACCATCCTCACACAAATGGGTTGTGCAAGACTGATGCAACCAGAGGTGTGATGTCCCAAATCTCACCAACTCTGGGTGGCAACCTGCAACTTAGTGGTCTCACAGAATGTTGCTAAAATTCCTTCATAATAAACCAGCACACAATCATGGGGCAATGATATGGTCATGTATCAATTGTCAAAATACATAGATTACAAATTACACCTCAGGAGATCATGCTCTCTACTGTCTATAAGTGGATTTTTATAACACTCTTTTCTGTCCACAAGTGGACTCTCTAACACTCTAACCTTTTTCTACACTCTCACTACTAACCTACACCTAATGTCCATCCTGCTATTTATGCCTCTTAATTCAGCTTCCAATTTGACTCTCTAGATTTTTATCTTACTCCATCTCCATCTTCTTTTGTCTTCTTGCATCTCCATCTTCCCTTCATACTTCTACATTCCATGTTGTCTTCTTTTACACTAATCTGTGTGTTCCTCATCACATTGCTTTGGATGTGTACAACACCTCTCTACGACATGCCCTTGTACCTTGTCATCGTCAACACAATCATTGTGACATCATCTACACATTCCATCATCAAGTCTTGCATGCTTCCCTCCTCATCAAAGTTCTCCATGACTCCAAACTGCCTTTGCATGTACACCTCTTGTCGCACCCATGCCATTTCAACTACACTTGCTTCCAATTTATTTTCATCTCCTTCTAGTGCATGCTATTTGCACCCAAACAATTCATGAATGATCCTACATCAACTTCCCCATGCGAGAAAAAGACAACAAGTCCCCAAACTAACTCAATATCATTTGTGTTGCCATTCCCTTTACAATATTTTTGCTACCGTAGTTAGAAATCCATGTGTTGTCCTCATCTAGTTGTTCATTCCAATTCATCAAACATTATCTGGACTCAACACTCCTCACCCTGAATGTCTTCACTTCAAGAACTCGCTCAATCTCCTATTGCTTCTTTTTCGACAACTGCTTCCTTTATTCCATCTTTGTTCTCTCTTTTACATCATCACATGCAACAATTTATCCTTGTACATACTCAACAATATTGATGTTGGACACCTAATCCATTAGGGTTATGGTGTGGAATGTGAGGGGAGTCCAAGGGACCTTGGAAGTTGAATCTAATGGTCATGGACATTGTATTTATATGTCTATCAACTTAATGAAAAGAAATTGACATCTATTCTTTCATTATGGTTTGCACAGTTCAACAATGGTATCAAAGCAAGCTAAGCCTAATCATTTTCCAAACCCTGTTAGCTTTTTGTTCTTTCCAGAGCTTGTCAACATTGCATCTATCATTGCTCTGCTCTGCATGGAGTATAGAAATGCTCCCCTTCTAAGCATTGTTGAGCGCTTCACTTCGAACCAAATATTCAACGTCTTAAATATTTGTACCCGGACTGAACAAGCAAAATTTCGTGCAATAAGCCCATACTTTGCGCTGCCCTAGATGTGATCTTTACTCTAGAAGGCCAATCCAGGGACAACTTATTAAAAGTCCTTTCATATAACAATTGGTCCAGGTTGTCATTGTGCATATTGGCATCAACCACCAACTACTCCTACGAGAGTTTCAGGTTTGAATCTAGGGCCAAGATGTAGACATAGAAGCCCAAAACATCGCAAAGATGTGCATGTCATAGTGCACCATGGATTTCAACACCACGATCCATTTTCTTACACTCTTCAGAGGCTCAAGAGTGATCCAAGCAATGTCAACATCTATTATGCTACCCAAGCAGCATCTGTAAACAAGTTCAGTAACTACCTCTTAACAAATCTAGCAAGAAGCTTTGGTAGGCTCCAGTGAGCTCTTCCTACAAAATGTATGGGACATGGTGAGCTAGCTCTTGGGTGGTTAGTAACAGCCTCAACTCCGAAGCATACAGTGTCCACAAACAAGCTTTGCTTCTTGAAATGGTCGAGACGTTGATGTGAAGGCAACAAATCAACTCGCATTCTCTAGGTTAGCTGATAGAGGAGGCAACTATGGCCCACCGAAAAGCCACACCATTTGCTCTGCCAAATTAGGTCGAAGAGACCGAAATCCCACTTCTGAGGCTATGAATATGTTCTTGCAGGCAGGGTAGCCAAATGGTTAAGGAAACCCTATGGCTCCTTAAGAGGGGTTCCAACTCTTAAAAGCGTTCAACTTGGAAAATCATCTCCCATGGGTGCGATCGCTAGACCCTCTAAAATCCATTATCATTGCACCCGCCTTGTGCCACATGTAACAACTTTCGTTAGAAATATCATCAAAGAACACCATCGGGAAGAGCAGCCTAGAGAAAGTGGCAATCACTCTAATTTTGTTGACATTATGTTGTTGTTGCGAGAAGAGGATAAGTTTGATGAGGAGGATATGATCGTTATTATCTGGGAGGATTTTTTCACAGCACAAACATGATGGCTTTGTTGACAGAGTGCACCATGGCAAAATTGGCGTTGAACCTTGAAGCTCGGAAGAAAGCTTAGGAAATGTTGGATGACGTAGTGGGGCACCACTTTAGCATGAAGGATTCAGACATCCCAAAGTTGTCGTACCTCCAAGCAGTGGTGAAGGAAGTGTTGCGAATGCATCCCATCTGGATCACTCCTACTATGGGCCTATCTTTCCAATGAACATGTCAACATGGTTGACAGAATGTGTGTTCAAGCAAACACTTGGTCGAGAACATAATATACATGGGCTAGTTCACAACATTCTCTCTCTCTAGCTTTGTCCAAGCACAAGGGTATGCTAACAATGTGATTGATAGGCTCTGGCATAAGATGAAAGTAAAACTTGATTTTTCCATAAATATTTACCAAAGTCCAAATTATGCCAATGTCTCATAAAATTACGTGGCAAGAAAATGTGTTTATAACGCTACATCAGGGGACACTTATCAGGGAATTTTATCCTCCCTTTGTTGCATCAATGTTTTTTAACATCAGTCACTTAAGTTAAACAAAAACACTAGTGTATTTTTTCACTGTAAGGGTCCATGGGCTTATGGAATCACAAGGTGACAATTGACTTGCGACAAAACAACATAATAATGGTAAATAGAAAATAGTGATTTTTGTAAGTTTCCTTGTTAAATTGCTTTGTAAAATAGTGCATTTTTGATAGAAGCCAACACCCTCATGTAGTTGGCCTATGAAGGATCATAGTTTTTTATCATCTTTGTGAGCATTGTAGAAATATTATTGTCCTTTCACAATGAGGCTTCTAGTTTTGAAGCCCTATTAATGCAAGCATGTACAAGCGAGCCTGAGCAACGGATAAAACCAAAGCCTCAACACTGAACTAGAATTAAATTTGTAGCCAAAATCAAAGCCACGAGTGTGATTCAATTTGTGGTCATCTTCAAACCTCAGTCAATTTGCAGTCATCTTCAAATTGCCATCTGTGACCACTTCCAATCAACAAAAGACAATAGCTTCGCCAAATTTGGAAATGTTCTGGGAACCATTGAGCCAAGTTCCAACAATTTGTCGTCAACTTCAAACCACCATTTTGTCAATTTATGGCCATCTTTAAACCATCACTAGAGAGCACTTCCACTTCGCAGAAAACTTTTGTATTTCAACTCTCTTCTTAGACTCACATGGCACCCCTTTGGACTGGGGGGAGGGGGGGTTGTTGTTGAAAAGTAGCTAGTGAAGGTCTTCTTTGACTTATGACTTAGTCAAAGAGACCACAACGAATTCTTCTTTAGCATGCTCGAGTTCATAAAAATTAGGACGAGTTATGACTTATGCATGGGAGTGGAAGGCTCAGTTTGGTGTCTTTTAGTGTGCGTTATCTTTGGAAAAGGACAAGCGAGTCTTAAGTTCTAAATTGAGGCAAGACGAGTTACATGAGTCAATTAGACCCAGTTAACTCATCAATCACTAGTTTGAGTTCCAAAAATAGAACTTGCCTGAATTAGCTAATTTGATTTGCTTATAAGGAAGACGAAGGCACAATTTGTATCATTATTCTTGAGCATGAGTTTGTGTGTGGAGCTTGTGGGAGGAAGAACAAGCCAAGGAGAGGCTTGTGCGAGTTTGATAGAAGGCAATTTTTCCTTGTGGAATGCGCTAGAATTTAGGAGGTAATTCCTAAGAAATAGAATCTGCTCATACACTAGAAAATAGGAACTAATTTCCTGGACTGGCGCAAGGAATTCAGAGGTCAGCCAAGCAAGGAAAGAGAGGAGCAGCATCACAATTCTTGCAAGGGTTTCAAGCTTAGAACAAGCAGGGAAGACAAGAGTGTTTTCTATTGATACAAGATTATATTGTAAGAGATCTATTGCTCAAAATTTCTATCAATAAAATTCTCAAACAAGCAAAGGGTTTTCCCAGTTGTGTTCCCTATAAAAATATTTTGTTTTGCTATTGTGTGATTGTGTTTTATTTCTGTTCTATTCTGCTACAAATAAGTAGAGAAATTCTGTCTTTATGAATAGAAACTAGTTTCAAAATTATTCATTGAAGCAGTTGCGGAATTTCAACGAAATTCCACATTGGACACCTGATCCGTTAAGGTTATGGTGTGGGATGTGAACCATCACGGAAAGTCCAAGGGACATTCGAAATTGAATCCAACTGTCATGGGCATTGTATTTATATGTCTATCAACTCAATGAAAAGAAATCTACGCCTATTCTTTCATTCTAGTTTGCACAATTCAACGATTGAAAATGGGTGATATGTTCTGGTCACCCGGCATTTCAACTTCAAATGCATTATCTCCAATTTTTCTTCAAACTTGGAACTGCTCCTCAGGTTCAACCTAATGTAGGTTCCTTTGGGATAGTTTCTTTCCTCAGATGCACCATCTCTTGATCACCATCTACAAATAACATAAATCATTTTGTGGGCATCCAGATTCTATGCTTTCCTGATATTTCATGTCATTCTCCTATAATTTTTTTTCGATTTGTGCAAGGTTGCAAACCCCTCTGTAAATACTTCCACATCACAGCTCCTTGTCTTGTCCACTGCAAAATAAAGTTTGCAACTCTCTTTGGATTCCTCCCATACATAATTTAAATGGAGAAAACCTTGTCAACCTGTTAACAGAGTTGTTACATGAGCACTGTTTCTGCATAAAAACCTGATCCTACTGCTTTGGCTTATCTTCAACAAGACATCTCAAAATATTTCCCCAAGTTTGGTTCAATGCCTCTGTTTTTTTATCAATCTAAGGATGATATGTTGAACTAAATTGCAACTCTGCCTCCATATTTTGCCACAATGTTCACTAAAATGACTTTAAAATCACCTAACACAGTGGTTTAGGAGGTGTCATCGTATCTACAAGTCGTGCTCTTATTTTAAAACTCAGTACTTGGGTGGTTGGTGACCCTTAGTCATTAGTAAAATTAAAGATAGGTGTTCTGTGTTTTGTCATAAAATTGAAAATGCTGATCATGTAAAGTGGAAATGCAAAGTTACCAAATCATTTAAGGCTTGGATTGTGTTGTTCTTTCTGTTTCTCCCCTTCAACAGAATGGGCTATGAGGATATATGGATGATGCGGCAGCTAAGTTGGAATATGTGGGATGTGCTCATATTGGCAATCATGTCTTTCTTATGGAGATGATGTTGCAGAGCAACTTTTCATAAGGCAAAATAATCAGTTCAACCTGGATATGAAAATATTAATGTACATGTATATATTGATTTATTATGAAAAATGTGATGCTTTGAATATAGAACTAAGGGTGTCACATATAACAAATTAAGTGAATCATTGAATTCCATCAGGGCCCTCATCTAAGACCTTCCTTAGCAACTTCCTCTACTTCTCATCATCAGATGAAGCTTAATTTTACAATGACTAAGGGCTTGCTACTTCATCAAATCAGGATATACTAATCCTGCCCATGCATATGGCACTCCACTGTGTCCGCTAGTTGTGAATACAGACAAACATAACAGGGAAAGAGATATTCTATCTTCCCCCCTAACTATTTATCTTAGGGATCAAGAAACCCAATATGCAAGAAAAAGCATAATTAAATATATTTAGTATCAAGCAATTCCATTCCTCGAGAGGTCAAAATACTGTGCTTTTTTCTTTATATCAAATTTGTTATTCCACAATGTATGAGTAAACACCAAATCGATGAAAGATTTCTTACCCTTGCTTTGCTTCAATGTCTCTGCTGAAGTCAATATTGGGCTCACAATCCAGCACTAATGTTGGAACCTGAAGTTGACATGTTTGCATTAGAAGCAGCCAATTAGCATCATAAAATATATAGCAACATTAGCATGCAAGTTGATTATAAATATAACAGATCAGTATTTGGCTTACCTTCTGAATACTGGCATGTACATGATCTCCTTACAAAAGAAACGTGCGATCTCTGATCTCAGGATGTAGAGACCTATCAATATCAAGAGGTAATTGGCTCACAGACAACAACCCATGACTACCACATTGAGCAGGGAAGAGCCAGTTCTCATGCTTTTCATGCAAACCTCTCAAATAATCTAATGACACACTATTTTCTTCTTCTCTCTTTCGTAACTGCAAACGTCTATGGCATGTGTCTGGACTGGCCCTCAAGTAAATAAATCCATCAGGAACAAGCCCAGGTAAAACAGAAACAACTGGATCAAACCATGAATCATAGATGCTAAGCTCCATCCCATTCATCCACTTTGCCTCATGAACAACTCGCACAAACACCTGGTATATTCAAGACCAGTAAATTTGTTTCTAACTTCTTGTTTCCAATGCTAAAATGTCAACAACTGCACTAAAAGCAGGCACTAGAACACAAAGTAGATATGCAAAAACAAAGAAAGCAATTAGACTGACTCAGGACAGATACACTACAACATCGATTTACTTGTAAATTTCTTTATCTATGACAGTAATAAAATTAGACCTGAACAAAATAGAGTATGAAAACTAAGACTCTCAAGTTACTACACTGCATAAATGTATGAGAGCCTATTGACCTTTCTACCAAAATGAACCTCAAAACATACCATCCGATCACTGAAAACACTTCTTTCCATGAGTCGTAGAGGCTTTAAGCTACCTGCAGACTCTCGCTCTTGCATCACCCTCGTTACAAAAACATAATTCTGAAATGTGTAGGCATATCGTTGAGGTTCAACATAGAAAGCATCCAATATATTGAAATGATCAGGCCCAATATCTTGAAACTTAGAAATAAGCTCAGGAACCACCTCTACAAGGTCACGTAACTCAAGTGTCTCATTCGCAATCCTCTGTAGAAATGTGGTTTTCCCAACACTAATATTACCTTCCACACAAAATGTGAGCCTCTTTTTCTGCATTTTTCTCTCTCCATCCTGCAGGGTTTCTTCTTCCAGCTCTTCATCCACACTCTCCTTGATGTAAGATGTTATACTCTCCGCATGGTTCTTGTGGATGATCCCAATGGAACTACGTAGAAATTCAACCATCTTTTCACTGCCATCTCCAAGGAACTGTACAAATAGTAAGAGGAGAAGAATGTCAAGCCAATCTGAAATTGACTGGAGTTCAAGAAACAATTTCATCTGCTAATCATCTGCAGTTTAATGTGCAAAAATAAGGTAAATAGTAAGAAATGAATTCATAACAACCCACTCCAAATTTATGCTGACAGGACAAACCTGTGTTCGTTAGGGAAAATGAACTTTAGAAAAATATCATTCTACATCTTGGTTCCCTCACATTCACTTTACAACTTATGCTCCTGCTGGCTCTGCTAATCATAAGAATTTCCAGATATAAACTGGAAGAAAACAAGAACATACAATTTCATTCCATGTAACTGAAATGCCATGTTTTGCAGCTATTTTCCCATAACATTTCCAAATGTACGCTGAACAACTGAACACACCTACTTTGTTAAGGAAAATGAAATGAGAAGAAAAATATCAATCTACATCTTGATTTCATCACATTTGCTTTACCACCAATGCCCTATATGGTTCTAACTTCTAGATAATCATAAGAATTTCCAAAAATAAACTGGAGGCAAACAATAACATACAGTTTTATTCAATGTAACTAAAATTCCATTTTTGCAGTCATTCCCATAGCATTTCCTATATGGAAGCTGCTTGAAATCTCTGGAGATCTATGTTGCAAGGGGACCCATCCACACCCCTACCCCCCACCGAAAATAAAAAGACCTGTACTGCCATTCTAGTGTTTTGGGTATTTGGGGAACCCTGGGGAGGTAGCATCCCCAAACTGCTGAGGAACTCATAGGGACTTGGGGACTTGCTGGCCATCCCCAACACATTCTAGCCAGATTTGTAGGATGTTCAGAACAGATTCCAGGAATATTCTGAGCACATTTCAGCTATAGTCGGGCCATGTATCTTCACTTTTGACAATAGGCACCGATGATTGAACAATATTATAATTTTCCCATCAATTTTTTGTATTACACCGAATCTAAATTTGCTGTACAAGTTGTAGCTCAAACCACGGGTTTTGTATGGCAGATTTTGATTCGAGTTTCCGGTGATTTAACTATTGTCTTTTCAGCAAAAGACATTACAGCAAGCAAATCTGCTATGTCAAAAGGCCAGGAAATGCAACATTTCAAAGAGCTGATCCTTGGGGTTATTGCTCTTATTCTTCTCATTTTTTGAGTCATCTCAGCTTTTCCACATTGTAAATGGATTTCCAAAAGTCATTTAAGTCCAGTTCATCCACCATCCCAACCTCAAGCATTGTGAAAAGTTCAAAAATTTGTGAAAAGTTGAATAAATCAGATAGTAGTGACCCAGATTGGTTACTAAATGTTTGAATAAATTCCTAACAATCACATTCTTAATCTGAAACGTGAATCTAATCTCTTTACAGAACCATAGTGGTTTTCAACACAGCTGTAAAAACCATAGGAGGGACTGCCTTTTAAGTTTTAGGCATTATCATCATTGACAAGAAATTTGAGGAAGAAAAATCGCTATAGAGACAGTTCTTTGTCTTATAGATCCTCCATGGATCTTATTGCAAATTGAAAATAGATATATTTAAGTTTCCTAAAACTAAACTGCATTTTGCTTATGTCTATGGGGCCTGGGCCAATAATGGAAAATGCTCCAGAATTGGCAAGTGTGAGGGATGTGCATAGTACTATAGTATATGCCTGTTATGCTTACAAGAAACTATGAATGTTTATGGTAAATTCTAAATTTATTATTATTATTGACATCCCCAACCCAACATCCTTTGAAAAATTTAACGGTGCACTCTATCCATCCCAGGGACACATCCCCCTGTCCCTGCCATTTCCCCATCCCAAAAACAGTGCAACGTAACTGAAGATAGTTTGCCAGTTTTTTCCCACCAAGTTCCAGAAACTGAATTTATTTTTCTATACTGTTTTAATGTTTTCTCTTTATTTTCAGTATGGGTGCACCCTACAACTTGTAACATTGATAAGGTGAGAAACAAATAATGAAAGAAAAAAGCAAATGTATCTGTACTGTTTTCAAAAAATATGCTATTCCTATAGTCCTACGTCAAGCTAGTTAGTTTGCAATGCATTTATAGCAGTTTTTCCCTTAAGCATTAATTATTGTGTCATGCCATTTCCCAGTTTCCTAGAAATTTGTAAGTGACATTTTTTAAACCTGTACCATTTCCCAATACCATATGCACTTCTTGATTCCAGGTGGCAAGAATCACATTAAGTGGCAATGCTTTGCTGTTGAATGGTTGAGTTTGCATGGTGAAGTGCAGATCTTAAAAGAGTATGGATGGTAGCTATCCAATCGTCCTAGCCCAAACTGCCCTGTAATGATATTGTACCACAACTTGATTCTATAAAGATTTACAATCAATCCAGTACCACAAAGATGACACCATAGTTCATGGTTTTACCATACAGCAGATGACACAACAACTCATATTCTAACTGAACTTATATCAAATGACTGAACCTAGTGATAGGTTGAAGTACTTTGTCCACTTAAAAAGCATCTGATACTGGCCAACAGGATGATAATTCACTGGTGAAGTCGATGGAATGTTAAGCGACCACCAGTGTTCCATTCCTTTTATGCTCTCAATATATTTCTATCTGATTTGTTGGAGGAGAGCCATTTCAGAGGAAAGGGGTAAGCAGAATTCAGGAAAGATTATCAGATTATGGAGCACATATTCTGATCTTAACTCTCTAAACAATAATTCAATGATCTAGGCAGCAATATTTTAACATCTATTGTTGTTTTGTTGACTTCAAGAAGGTCTTTAGCTCTGTCCCCAAGGCAATGGTTCTCTAAGAGCTCTTTGTAACATCAGAGTTTCCAAGATTCTTATCACTTCTATTGTGACAACTCTATGAGACACTGACACAGTAGTTGGCCCTTCACAGAACATGCATGATCTCTTAGGATTCATCTAGATAACTATTGTAGTCAAGCAGGGGTGCCCCTTCCCCCAACTTTATTCAGAGCTTGTATTGATGAGGTTGAGGAATTCCTTAAGAAGAGTAACCTTCCATAAGACAGCTCCCTTCTACACATTGTCCTAGTCTCATTGCTTCTCTTTGCCAATGATGTAGTCCTCATAGCCTCCTCTCTTGAGGGGGTTGTAAACACAGTTAAAGGGTCTTGCATCATTTTGTAATTGTCACCAGCTTGTGGTTAACATCAGTAAAGCTAAAGTCACAGTCTTCAATGCTACAAAAGATGCAATATCTAGGTTTCTTTTCTTCTTTAGAGAGACCACGTTGAGACCACTATGCCTACAATTATTTAGGTGCTCAGTTGACAGGTCCCACTTTCAATTTGAGCCCAGTATACCGTTTGTGTCTATGTTAGAGTTACACATCCCTAGCAATACTTGAGTGTCATTGTTTCCAGACCATTTTTGGGGCACTCTGTTCAAGATGCATGTCTTGAGACAATCATTAATAAAACTGCTTTCTATGGTTTAGAGATTTGGGAACCCAGCCTTAGGTCAGACAGTTGGGCTTTTGTTGAGAGAGCCCATACCCTATACTCCAAAGTATAATATCACTGTCAGTGGACTATTCCCAATGCATTGTCAAGGTTAAATTTGTGGCTCACACCCTTTGTATGAACCATCCCAAGCAGAATTTTTCTTTGGGATATTAGCATGCTTTACTAAATTGTGGTATTTCTAGAGGACCCTGGTGCCATGGCTATAAGCACAACATAGAACATACAATTTTGTGTTACCTAAATCAGATACATGCCTTGGTGTTTTCAAATTGCAATTCTTAGCACTCTATTTTAAGAGAAAGAAAAAAAAAGTTGTCAAGCTAAAGCCAGCTTTTGCCATATTTGTAATTTCCTACAAGCAGATGGTTTTTCTTTAACTTACATTATTTTTATGAATTTGAACACGCGGAATATTACGTGCACATTGATTAACTGCATACATTAAAAACTCCTACTAGAGGAGCAGATTGACTCAGCTCAGTGAGAAAAGGACTTGAGATGGCTTATTGACTTGCCATGAGCTCAGTGAGAAAAGGGATTGAGTTGGTTCATTGCCATTGATCAGATCAAGTCACTCAGCCAAGTAGTCAAACCCTAGGTTGCTCACTCAACCAAGTCGGCACCAAGCGTGATCCCCATTTCAAAAAAGAAAAAACAAATCTAAACCTATCTCACCTCTTCAAATGTCTCCCTCACTTCATTTACTCAGTGATTGCTTAGATGTGATTCGTTAAAGGTTTTAATTTGACTGATGAGAAGACACAATCTGCTGTTGGATACAATTTCACTGTTCAGAAAGTAACCATTTGCGATCATTGCCTACCCATTGGTTTGCAGATTGAAGAAGGCATTTGTGAATGCTTGCACCCATTCGGATTTGAGTTGTTGCCCATTTTGTCTCATTCTAACAGAAGTTTCTCAAAAAAACTGTTCTTGATGTAATTTTGCCTATTTGCAACCTTCGACACAATTGAAATCAGCAAACTTGTGAATTTGGACAACTACGGTTTTTTTTTTTTTTCTCGGTAAAAACTAATTCTATTAAGAGAAAATATGGTACAAAATGACATTACAGCCAAGAGAAGCAAGAGAACGGGCAGCCGGAAAGGAATGACGATCCACCTCGGCCCCTGAGAGAAACTAGGAAGAGAACATTGCTAAACAAGAAGTAACAAGAGGAACAGAGAAACAGGCGCAGAAACAGAGGATTCTACCCAACGTGGGTAGGATCAACTATTCGACATTTTTTCCCTTTCTTTTTTCCAACTTTGACCCAATCAAGATGACTCTGCTGAATTGGCATGATTTGCAAACTAAGCTGGGCTGACGGAGAGGACTCCTTGTCTGAATCCGAGGGAGAGGACTCATGAGTTCTTTTCTGTGAGTTTGGAGGGACCGAAGAATCCTCACAACCAGTCGAAGGCGGATCTTGAGCCTGCTTTGTTTCCATTCCTTCTGCATCCCCTGCCTCTTCATCTGAGCTGGAATCCAAATCATCCATAGGAGGAGGATCATGAGGCTTCCAACTTTTGGATTTCGACTTAGGATTGGCTTTCTTCTTCTGGGCAGGCCGCGAGGGACAAGAGTTCTGAAGGTGCCCTGTGTTATGGCAATTTCGGCATCGAAAGGCTGTGTTCTCGTAGTCTAGGGACTGGGTCCAATGGAAGTCTCCAATTTTGAGATTAATCTGATCCGGTAGACCTTTGCTCATGTCTATTTCTGCACAAATTCTGGCGAAGGTGTATATGCCTTTTTCCCCCCTAGAGGTGTCTGTTGTTAGAAAGCGGCCTAGAGAGTCGTCGATTCCTTGGAATACAGCAAAGTGCCATAGATGCGCCAGGAGGTTAGGAAGTCTGACCCAGATGGGAAGCTTTGTGATGATCGCTGAAGAAGGATCGAAATCGGGGAACCAAGGGGTGAGGAATAGTCCTGCTGAGCCCCAAAACCATGGGCCTTCAGTTAATGCTTTTTGGTAATCTTCGCTGAAAGCAAAAACTACAATGAAGAAACCCTTTGAGCAAAGAAGAACCTTGCAGTTGTTGGTCCAGTGTGAGTGGATCCATTGGTAGAGATCCGCTGTGCGAGGCCATAGTCCATTGAACCTGCAAATAATGCCATGCTCTGCATATTTTTGGATTTGATCATCCAGCGAAGGATGCGTTATTTCAATGGAGGGGGTTTCCTCCAGCTTGTCCACCAAGAACGGTTTAGGAGCCTGAGCTGGTGGAGCAGCTTTCTTGGGCTTCTGAGCATGGACTGCATCCTTGTAAGAAAAAGCCGCAGCTGAAGATGACTGTCCCACAGCTCCCCCTCTCAAACGGAGGGTAAGAATGATGGAGGCATTTCTTCTAATGTTGTAAAAAGAAAGGGGATACAGATCCTCAAGATGTTTACCTTCGCAGAGGAGTCGTTGAGAAGCGGAGGGAATCCCCAGCCTAAATTCCAGAGATTGCTTGAGGTTTTGCACTAGATCTGAAGCGCTTACCCATTGTAGCAGAGTTTTTCCAGAAAGGAGCCTGATCTGGATCTGGAACGAGGCTGAGAGATCCGACTGCTGCTTTCCATCGCTTATCTTCTCCATAGAAAAGCGGGCTGTCTCGATTTCTTGCTCCGGAGCTGCTAAGTTGGCATAGGCCGGGAGCATATTGGGGTATGTCTTCGTGACTGGCTTCCTTCCAGCTACTTGCATTTGGATAAAGATCTTCATTGCCTCCGCAGCTTGCCCAGTCTGTGCAGATCCTGAAATCACTGCCTCCTTGCCATGCCCATTCTGCATGAACCCCGAAATCATTGCGTTCCACGAAGCCATTTTCTTGACATCTCGTTCAGGCATTTCGTCAAGCAGTTCGCATGCAATCTTAACCCTTCCACATTTTATGAACAAATCCAGAAGGGCATTCGCCACAGGCTCAATGCGACCTTTGGGGAAGGAAGCGAGGAGACGGGGTCCATGGCCAAGCCTGGAAATGAAAACAAACGCCCGAATCTCATATTCCAGATCGAAAACCACATTCGCGCTCTCTTCTTCGTGGATTCGAACGAGTACCTTCCTGGGCTTCTCGTCCTCTCTGTTCTTACAACTGTACCGGAAAATCTCATTCTTCATGCCCCCGCTGAGATGCGCGGTTTCCATCTTGTTTGCGCCGAGGGATTGCAGAGCCATTGGACAACTACGGTTTTATTCCATGCCCAAGTACAATTTGATAAGGCCTATCCTCTTTGATACTTATAGCAGTTATTAAGGTGTATTTAGGGTAGTATAATTTCACTTGTGGTGACAGCCCATTTTTGGGGTCAAAATGGCCTAATATGTACATTACTGTTCAGTGTTTATATTAATAGTTAAACGAGGCATTTTCTAAAGAAGAAAGAAATGAATAATATTTATATAATAGGGTTAACCAAAAAAAAAAAAAAGACAAAACAAAACAAAATTAGGATAACAGTCTCCTCAGGTCATCAATGCTAATAAAAAGTAGCCCAGGGCATCACGTGTGCATTCGTACTTCAATTATAGCGGAAATAATGGAATCTTCTCCATAAAAACAGAGTAGGAGAGCTTTGCACAGCAGCTCAGTTCCAGCACCCAGTGAAAGGGAGAGGCTGTGAAACCTTCTTACTGTTTATCAACTCTTGTCTCTTGATAACACAGACACGTGGTGCAGGCCATCGTATGTGCATTCTTGTTTCACCTGTAGGAGAAATAATAAAATCTTTTTTCCCTAGAGCTAGAAAACTTTGCAGAGCTCGGTTCCAGCAACTAAGATGGAGGAAATGTGAAGCCTTCTTACTGTTTATCAACCCTAGATAACACAGACACAAATTGACTGGGAATTAACGAGATGAAGTTTTACGATGTCTGAAGTTGGCTGAACATTTTTCATGATGAATGACATGCACCTAATGATTCTAACTGGTGAATGAAGCTCTTCCCTCTTTGTTCCGGATAGGCCATTCCAGCAAACAGAAGTAAGCGGCACTTTCCAATTTGGATTATTACAATGAAGCAAATTCGACTCACAATTTACTGAAGCTACCCTTCCGCTAAGTTGCCGCGGCTGGGGAAATGGTCCGCTTGCTTGGGCAAAGAAAACTACGAAGGGTGAAAACATCCCTTTTGGGGAGGGGAATGTTAATGGGGAATAAAAACACCTCGATTTTGCCGACCAGCCAAGACCTTTCGTGTTGACAATTGTAAAGAGGTCAAGAGCGGTTTTTCTTTTCTTCTTGGGCTGGCAGAAGGCTCTGAGAAAAGGAAGCCGGAGTAAACCTGGCGTGAGTAGGCCGAGAGCATAGAGACTTTGAAAGAGCACCTCAGAACTTCACCTTTAAAGAATTTTGGGAAAAAGAAAAGAACAGGGGAAAAAACAGGGTTACAGATATTAAGCCGCCTCACCTTGTCTCGGTAGAGCTGCTTGAGGTCTGAAACTCGGCCAATACCCTTCTGTACCAGTTTTTGCATATTACGAGGCCCAATGCCGGGAACCATTTGAAGGTCTACCGTTTTTTGCCCTGTTGTCCCTCTCCGCCTCTGCAGACGAACTTTGTCACTATGCAACCCGCCACCACCCGCAGCAAAAGACATATTATCCTCCTCATCCTCGTCATCCTCCTCGTCTTCTTGCTCTTGCGGGGCTTGAGAAGTCTGGCATTCTTTTTTGAGGCCATGGGACTCTTCTATTTCAGAAGCATTGCTAGCAGGTCCCTTATTCGAGCCCCTTGCAGAGCAAGTGCAAAGCATGCGAAATGGGTATACCCTTTTGCTGCTACTGTTATGAAGTAGAAGAACCCGTTGCTTTTGAAAACTGGTCTTCTGAAACTGCAAGTACGAGCCGGAAGGGGACAATCTGTACTCAGAGGGTTGCTGCCACAGATATTTCCAGTAGCGGTTTCTGGCATTCAGTGGCTTTGAGCAGGCCAGGTTGTAGCCTTGCTGCAACATTCGGGCTGCACGTATGGTATCTCGCATTGAAGCACAAGAATAACAAACCGACGAATTCTCCGGTCGCTTCCAAGATGAATAGGCAGTTGTGGTGAGAGTAGTGGCGGCGTTAGTAAAAAGACTGGTTAAGCCCGTTGATCGTTAACTAATAATTTGCATCATTCAGCTTATTTTTCCCTTGCTGCTGCTTCTTCTGACCATAATTCACACCTGCCTGCCTATCATTCATTTGTCCATCATCAAAGTTTCTACAGAAATAACCCCAGAATTTCGCTTGAGAAGGCGCACATTGTTTTTACCCATACTGGCGGACTGACATGGCGGGAGCAGAGTTGATAAAAAAACTGAAGATAACGGCGCTGGGGAACGCAAGTTGGTTAAAGAAGATGTTGCTGCTCCAGGCTTCTATAGGGTAACGTGAGGTAGGGTAGGGTTTCTAGGGTTTTTGACTCCCAATTCTCGCAATTCTTGGAGGGATGGTCCCTCCCTGTTCTTTGGGTCATGTTGCAGATATCTTGTAACATCGCGTTAAAAGTATGAATCTTTATGTATGAGGTTGAACCACCCGTGAGTCATGCTTGGAAGTAAGGTGTCTTACCCACTAAAAGGCCTTGGTATAGTAAATTATCTCCTTGGAGAGAGGTCTGTTAAAAAAAGGAGTTTACATATGGGGTAAAGTGAGATGTCTCACTAGTGTTCTTGAAGATCTTGATCGTGAAGATCTCATGTCTCACTTGTGTTCTCAAATAGGAAGTAGAATTAGCCATCGACAATGTTAACAATGGAGTGATATTCTAATGCACCTCATTCCATTGAGAAGTATTTGTTAGTATTGAAGTGAGTGGTTCATTTCACTCGATTTACCATGTTAATATTGAAATGAGACATATTTCATGGATTTACCATGTTAATATTGGAATGAGATATAGGGAAGTGAGGTAGTTCACTCTGTTGTTAAATGTTTTTAATGAATAGATTTACCATATTGACAGTGGAGTGAGTAGCTCACTTCACTGATAAATGTCTTGAGTGAATAGACTTGCTATGTTAACAATGGAGTGAAGTGGTTTACTCCATTGGTAAAAGTGAATAGATTTACCAGAGTGGCTCCCTCCATTGATAAATGTCTTCAATGAATAGACGTACCATGTTAATCACCCCACTGATAAATGTCTTGAGTAAATAGACTTGCTATGTTAACAGTGGAGTGAAGTGGTTTACTCCATTGGTAAAAGTGAATAGATTTACCAGAGTGGCTCACTCCATTGATAAATGTCTTTAGTGAATAGACTTACCATGTTAACAGTGGAGCTCACTCCATTGATAAATGTCTTCAGTGAATAGACGTACCATGTTAACAGTGGAGTGAAGTAGTTCACTCCACTGATAAAAGTGAATAGATCTACCATGTTAGTACTGAGCTAGGCATACTGAAGCGAGGTGAAGTGAGATGTAGCACTGGAGTGAGGCATATTGAAGTGAGGTGTAGCACTGGAGTGAGGCATATTGAAGTGAGGTGCCTCACTCCACTAGATTTACCATGGTAGCCCTCGCGTGATGCAGATTGAAGGGAGTTGCCTCACACCATTGATCAATGTAAGTGAAAATTCTACTCGAGCAAATGGTGTCACATAAGTGTCTCACTCTAGGGTTTTGAATTGAGAAAAAATTTAATATAAATAATTATTTACAACATAAAAATACAATTAGAACATGAATATTGAGATTTTTAATAAAATATGAACGAAAATATCATATCCATTAGAATAATTATATTTACAAATCAATATAAAATTAGATAAGTTTTTGCTTTCTATAACTAATTACAGCTTCACGAAAATTTAAAATATCACTTATAAAAATTCAAATTTATAAGAGTATAGTATGGCACATAAACAGATTTGACATGTTAGTATTGGAGTGAGGTGCTCACTCCACTCATCATTAATAGTGAAGATCTCATTCCACAACAAAAATACAATTAGAAAAATAGTTAAGATTTAATAAAGTATATACAAGGTATAAATTTACATAATTATACTTCCCAGCCAATTTAAAATTAGTTAAATTTTGTGTTTTCATAATTGATTACACTTTCATGAAATTTAAAATATCAACTCTCATAAAAGATCAAAATTTATGGGTAGAGTATGACACAGAGACATCCATAAAAACATAAGGGGTATTGAAGGAAAATGCTATTAAAATTAAAAGGATAGTAGACATGTGTTGAAGTTGAAAGCAAGGGAAGATGCCATTAAAATTAAAAGAGGTGTGCCACTTGCATAGGGATATATTAATGTGTAACTAAATTAAAAGTAGTATTAATGCGTTACTAAATCTTTGACATGGAATATGTTAACGATAAAGGTAAATAAAATGAGAGTATTAGTGTGAAATAAATATGAAATGAAACCTTGAGATAGGATAGTCCAGAGTAAAGGATACTAGTGTAAATCGAAATCTTGACATAGGAATCTACTAGAAGTGAAGGTGGACATTACTAAAAAATAAAAGGGATAAGTAATTTATAATAAAATTTAAAATAGCATTAACATTGAAATGAAACAAAGAGATACAATGAAAATCAATTGAAATTACAGTTCCAAGCTTTGAAGTTTCATTCTTATAAAAAAAATATTCTAAAGAAAAGAAGATAAAAACAATGGCAAAAATCTGGTTGAAATATTTAAGAGAAGGTTTTCTCTCAAAATTTGAGGTTAATTATGGGGCAAGGTCTTCTATCCAACCGTTGGGCTATTGGAACATTCTTTTTTTGGTGCTCAAATTGTCATGATGTAGGGCATTTTTTGACTTCCAACATGGAGCCGCCTATTAAAAGGACTTCATCCATAATATGGGTAAAAAAATCCAAAGTTTCAAAAGGAATAAAAGACCATGCTTCAACTAAATTTGATAAGGATCTATCACCAACAAATCAAGGGAAATTTTGCGTTGGATGTCTCTAAAGTTGGAAAAGAGAGGGATCTTGATTCGCATGTCATTTAAGAAACAAAGAACTTAGATATTGGAAGAGAAGGTGCTTGATTCTCCAAGTAAGTATGCTCATGATTTCATATCTTCTTTATATAGGTCATGTGGATAAAATAATAGGTGTAAAACAATAGGGGTTGAGGAGAGTGGTATAAATAATTCTCCTATGTTAGAAAGCACTAGAGCCACACATTTTCCATTAGGGCGCTTTGATATATCGAAGGCCCATGAGAACTCTAACCCTTTAGGGCGTATCCCTTCGTTAGCAAATGAAGAAACTCAAGAGGTCTTGAAACCTCAAAAGCCTATCAATATTCTAGGTCTCTTTATGCTTTAAGGCCTAGGAAAGCTCGAATCTTGGAAGATAAAGAAGAACCTGAGGGGGGTTTGGCATTGGATGTAGAACAACACTCAAAGGTGGGGAGAAAGTCTCATTGTTTAGCCAATCCTCGAATGCAAAGTCTTTGCAGACTTCTTTATAATAAAGGAATGTAGGGTAAACAATGAGGTGGGAATATATAAAGGAATGCATGACTGAAGAACGGTTAAGGTTGGATAAAAATATATAAAAAAAAAAGCACCCTATGTTTAGAAATATTTAGTCAAAGCCTTTGAGTAGTTGGAAAATGGATGGCATGGAAAATTAGAAATGGAAATAAGGTAAGAGTGGGTGAAGACCCTTGGGTGGGGTGTGGTGGAAATTTTAGGTTGTCTAACCCCATGCTAGAGGATTTGCATGCTTTAGGGATACATTAAAAATTAAAAGATGCCACAGGTTTAGATGTTGGGTAGGTCTAGCAGTGGAAAACAAGAGCAGATTAAATCTGCTGGATGAAAAGCTTATCAAGTGGAAACAATTTATTGATAAGATAAAGCATAGTGGTGTATCTCAAGGATGAACTAAAATGGAAAAAAGAAGAAAACTTCAGATAATTACACAACAAAAATAGTTTATGAGGTAAAAGTGGCAAAAGAGAAAAAGGGTGAAAAAGTTTGGCGGTGGGAGGTGGTCTTCAAAGTCGAAAATCCACTGAAAACCATAGTCTTTCCATGGTTTCCTCTAATGAAAAAGATACTTATATGGGATAATGAGTAGAATATAAATTGGAATGGCCCAAGACGGTGCGTTTTATGTAAGGTTCATAATGAAACTGTGGACCATCTATTTGTTCTATCCCTTAGATATTTATGTTGAGAAGTGCAGCAAGAAAGTCTCAATTTGATTTTGCCAAAAAAATGAATTTCCATGTCAACAGACAACTTGGATGCAGTTAACTTGTGTGACATGGCTCTTGTCACTCAATTAGCTCAGTAAATTTGAGTTAGAGGACTTGGAGTTCAGTTAAGCATGTGTGATTGCTAAATTTTAGTAATCTAATTCAATTATATCCACTTGAGTTTAGTTAAACTAGTTCTAACAATTGGGGGAACTAGTGGAAGGTCAGTTGTGCAATGGGATAGTAGTCTAACTTAGTGATCATCTAGTTAACTGATCAATCAGCCTAAAATAACTAGTGCATGCAGAGAATTCGAGTTCCCAACTATGGTGGAGATTTCAAGGCAGTGTCAAAGTAGTTGTAAACTAGTTTGATTGTACATGTGTTGCATGTAGTCAGATGATCAACCCTTGGGAATTGCGAAAACAATTGGAGGAAAATTCCTAAAAAATAAGGGCTGATTCTCTAGGATTTGTGCAAGGAAATAGGGGCTCAAGCAGAGGCAAAAACTGACTAAGTTTGGGTGAGAGCTTCTCATTGAGTAGAGAGACAAGTTATTCATTTGTAGTTTGAGCTTACACTGAGCTAGCAATTGTAATACATCTATATTCATTTGATTAATTCAAAGAGTCTTAAGGGGTTTTTTCTAGTTGGATTCCCCAAGAAAAAATATTTGTGCATGTATGTTATTTCTTATTGCATGTCTGAGATTGTTGTTCTAGATTGTGAGTTGAATTCTGCAGATTAGTAGAGTAGAATTCTGTCTCTTCATTTAGATTGAAATTTCTTGAATAGTTGCAATTCTATCACCAAATTTTTACATGGTATCAAAGCAGGATTCACATTAGAGCAGGAATTTCGAAGTTGTTTATCAGGAGGTTCGAATTTGCAGGTTCAGTGTAGCAAGATCTCTTCAGATTTGGGAAGATGACCTTCAACAAGTTTAGATTAGAGTATGCCTTGGAAAGCAACTTGAATTTCATTGTATGGACGGATGGCATGGAGGCAGTGCTTTATTACAACAAATTGTTGGAATATGTCAAGACAGACATTTCAAAACCAACATCACGGATGCCCAGAACCTAGCCCAATGGAAAAAAGATGTAGCCAAGGCAACGAGAATGATCTTGGAGGGAGTGTGAGACCACATTGTCTCAAATCTCCATAGAAAAGAAACACCTTTCGCAATGTGGAAGGCACTGACAAATCTATTCCAGAATAGTAGTGACCATAGGAAACTGGCCCTCAAAGACAAACTTTGAAATATTAAGATGCAGAAGAATGACACTATTTCGTAGTATCTTAGCATATTTACCCAAGTTTTTGATGAGCTTGGAGGGGTTGGTGTGAATGTTGTAGAAGGTGACCTGGTGAGCCTAGTTCTTCTAGGCCTTCCCAAAAGTTGGCATAGCTTCCAGGAATCGGTGAATGGGAGACAAAAATTACTAAATTGGGAACACTTGTGGCCTGCTTTGGTACAAGAAAAGATCAGACAAAATACCAGAGATGGAACTTCATCCAAGGGAAAAGATGAAGAAAATTTTGCATTAGTTGGAAAGGGAAAGAAGGGCGAAGGCAAGAAGTCTCAAACCAAACCAAAATCTAGCTAAGGGGCCAAGAAGAAAGACTTGTCCAAAATAAAATGCTTCAATTGTCATGAATTCGGGCACTATGCTACAAAGTGTCCACACAAAATGTCTGGCAAGAAGAACTCTAGAGGAGCAGCAGGTGAGGCATTGGCTTCACAATTTGAGCTAGACTTCACCCTTATCACATGCATGGCCAAAACTATGATGGGGAGTGTGTGGTACTTGGACTCTGGTGCCTCGTTCCACATGAAAAGTTGTAGAAATTTTTTCAGTGACCTAGAGGAGAAATATCTCCATATGCATATTGAGCTTATGGACGGTGAAAAGTACAATGCTACTAGGATTGGTACATTAACCTTTCAGAGGGAGTTAGGATCTCCTCTTTGCCTCAAATATGTCATGTTTGTTCCAGGCCTAAAGAAGAATCTCATCTTTGTAGTAGTTTTGGAAGACCGTGGTTATGATGTGATCTTTAGCAAAGGGAAAGCATTCTTGAGACACATAACCACTGGATAGGTGAAGCAGATCGAGGTTCGGGTGAAGAAACTGTACAAGTTGGATGTGGAATATTATGATGCATTAAACAGTAAGGTAGAGGAAGTGCAGAGCCACGATGTCGTTGAACTTTGGCACATGAGATTGGGCCATTTGCATCATGGCGCCTTGAATATTATGTAGCAAATAACCCCTGGCCTCTTGATAGGAGCACTTGAGCAGCAACATGTCTGCATAGGTTGTACCTTGGGTAAGTATGTGAAATCCACATTCCATGAGCGAGACAACAAAGCACATGTAGTCTTGGAAAGAGTCCATTTTGATGTTTGTGGACCTTTCTCAACAACCTCCACTGCCAGACACAAATATTTTGTTATTTTTATAGTTGATTTATCAAGGAAGCGTTAGATCTTCTTCATGCAGAAGAAGGACGAGATGTTCTCAAAGCTTGTAGAATTCAAGGCACTAGTTGAGAAATAGACCAACAAGAAGGTGAAGGCTCTCAAGAGCAACAATGGAGGTGAGTATGTTTCGAATGACTTCAAGGAGTTCTGTGTGAAAGAAGGCATTCGAAGATAGCTAACAACACCCCACAATAGAATGGGGTAGCTGAAAGAAAGAATCAGAGTATTGTTGGAGCAGTGAGAGCTATGCTACATGACCAAGGCCTACCACTACATTTGTGGGTAGAGGTATGCAACACAACAACCTAATTACAAAACCAGTGTCCTCATCGAATTCTTGGTATGATTACACCAAAGGAGGCTTTCTCAGGGAGAAAGTCGGATGTGTCTCACATTAGGATTTTAGAGCCTTTGTTTATTGCCATGTCTCTAAGTATTCGAGGAAGAAGCTTAAGACGACAACAAAGTTGGGAGTTTTTGTGGGTTACACCGAAACTCCACAAAATTATCGTGTGTACTTACCTTCCCTCACAATGACAGTTGTGCGAATGGATGTAAATTTTGATGAGGAGAAAGTGATGTGGTGCTCTCTTGAGAGGAAGTTTCATATCCCACCAAAAGAGGAGCCTCGGGAAGTTGTGGAGTAGCCACAAATAGAGGAGTAGAGAGTGGAGTCATCCACTCAAGCATAACCATATAGAGAAGGGAGAAAAAGAACCAGGGAAATTGATAGACTTGTGTAGGATGCAAGGGAGAATGTGGGAGGTCCTTCAAATTTGCGCAAGTAAAGGAGGTCAGTTGATAGGTACACTAGCTACATGGCTCTAATGAATAAGCTTGTAGAGACTGAGCCATCCTCTTTTGAGGAAGCAATAGAGCAACTTGTTTGGGTTGATGCAATGGTGGAAGAATAAGAATCCATCATGAAGAACAATGATTGGGAAGTGGTCCCAAGACCAACAATAAATCAATTGTGGGTTCGAGATGGATTTTCAAGTTAAGCTTGCAACAGACAAAAGAATAGAGAAGTCTAAGGCCAAATTTGTGGCCAAATGATTCTCTCAAGTCGAGGGAATTGACTATGAGGAAACCTTCGCTCTTGTAGCAAGTTCTTCATCAATTAGATCAATTCTTGCACTGGTTGCACAGATGGGGTGGAAGATCCACCAAATGGATGTAAAAACAACATTTCTCAATGGTGTTATTGAGGATGAGGTGTACATAGAACAACCATAAGATTTTGAGACATTTGATCTGGAGTCTCATGTGTGCAAACTCAAGTGAGCATTGTATGATCTCAAACAGGCACCCCGTCTTGGTACACCATGATCGACAGTTATCTCACTAGTTTGGGCTTCACCAAAGTGAAGCAGATGTGAACCTCTATCATATTTTGGTAGAAAGTAAATTTCTTATCATTGTTTTATATGTTGATGATCTAATATTAATAGGTGATGAGCAAATGATTAGCTCTTGCAAGGAGGACCTTGCAATGGAATTTGAAATGACGGACATGGATCTCATGCACTACTTCCTTGGGGTAGAAGTATGGCAAGGCAATGGGGAATTGTTTGCATCTAAAGGAAAGTATGCAAACAAGATACTACAAATATTTTGCATGGAGAGTTGTAAACCCATGGAGACACCTTTAGTGACCAACTGGAGGAAGGAGAATGCCACTTCAGGTGAAGAGGTGGATGCTACCATTTACCAGCAGTTAGTGAGTTCACTGATGTATATTGTGAACACATGACCAGATATGTGTTATGCAATCAACTAGTTGAGCCAAGTTATGGTTAGGCCAACCAAATTACATTGGAAGACAAATTAGCATGTTTTACGATACCTAGGAGGTACTACCTAGTATGGATTATGGTACAGACGAACATAGGGGGTGAAGTTGTGTGGCTTCACAAATGCAGATTGGGCAAAGAGTCCATTCGACTGAAAGAGTACATCAAGTGGAATTTTCAGTGTTGGGTCCGCAACAGTTTTCTGGTACAGCAGGAAGCAAAGATTTATGGCACTCAGCTCGATAGAAGCAGAATACATAGTTGTAATTCAAGCAACATGTGAGGCGATATGGATGAGAAAGATACTTGTGGTACTGTTTGGTTAGATGATAGAAACAACTATAATCTATTGTGATAATCATAGTTGCATCAATCTCTATGAGAATCCATTATTTCACGATCGATCCAAGCATATATATATCCAGTATCATCATTTATGGGACTATGTGTAAAGGTAGATAATGTTGCTACAATACATTCTGACAGAGGAACAAGATGTTGGCATTTTGAC
Source organism: Pinus tabuliformis (assembly GCA_031772625.1). Taxonomy (NCBI): domain Eukaryota; kingdom Viridiplantae; phylum Streptophyta; class Pinopsida; order Pinales; family Pinaceae; genus Pinus; species Pinus tabuliformis. The sequence goes on along the minus strand of CM062811.1, from coordinate 107,900,667 downwards.
AAAGGCTTTGTCAAGAGGGAAGTTCGAGTTCCACAGGTGCAAGATAGGGGTGGTTGATAATCCCTTTTTTGTTGAGAGGGAGTGTTGAGAAGTGCAACAAGAAAGTCTCAATTTGAATTTTCCTTAGTCAATTTGAGAAAATTCGAATTTCCAAATTAGTAGACAACTTGGATGTAATTAACTTATGTGACATGGCTCTTATCACCCAGCTAGCTCAATAAATTTGAGTTAGAGGACTTGGAGTTCAGTTAAGCATGTGTGATTGCTAAATTTTAGTAATCCAGTTAAGTTATATCTAGTTGAGTTTAGTTAAACTAGTTTTAACAGTTAGAGGAACTAGTGAAAGGTCAGTTGTGCAGTGGGACAATAGTCTAGCTTAGTGATCATCTAGTTAACCGTTCAATCAACCTAAAATAACTAATGCATGCAGAGAATTCGAGTTCCCAACTGTGGTGGAGATTACAAGGCAATATAACAAGCAGTTGTCAATTAGTTTGAGTGTACAGGTGTTGCATGAAGTCAGATGATCAAACCTTTGGAATTACGCAATCAATTGGAGGAAAATTCCTAAAAAATAAGGGCTAATTCTCTAGGAATTGTGCAAGTAAATAGGGGCTCAAGTAGAGGCAGAAATTGACTAAGTCTGGGTTAGAGCTTCTCATTGAGTAAAGAGATAGGTTATTCACTTGCAGGTTGAGGTCAGACTGAGATAGCAATTGTAATACATCTTTACTCATCTAATTGATTCAAAGAGGTTTGAGGGGATTTTCCTAGTTGGGTTCCCCTAGAAAAAATATTGTGCATGTGTGTTATTTCTTATTGCATGTCCGAGATTGTTGTTCTAAATTGTGAACTGAATTCCACATATTAGTAGAGTATAATCGTGTCTCTTGATTTATATTAAAACGTCTTGAGCAATTGCAATTCTATCGCCAAATTTCTACAATTTCAGTGTGGAAATAAATATTGTAGTTGACTAAAGGAATAACAAATGGGACAAGGATTATTTGTTGAGTTGTTTTGAATGTTAGTTCCGTGGCCTTTTTATTGTGAACCACAAGGCCTTGCTTTGTTTTATCTCATGGAATTTATGGCTAGTAAGGACCAAAACACTCTTTCAAGGAATAAAAACTCATCTAGGTCAAATGGCTCGTCAAATTAAGAGTGTTTATGGTGGTGGTATAAAATCTCTAACTTCAAAAGTCCCAAAAATTTTAAGTGAACTTGTGACCAACTTTACAAGGGCCATGGGCTACTTTTATGGTGCTTCTCAAGGGAGCCCCCAGTACTTGTGGCTCATATTATTATTATATATCAAATATGTGGTAGGTCATGACACTAACAATATAGTTGAGCTTGTGGCCTTTGTTGAAATGTGTTGCAAATAAGGAAATTATGAAGCTTCAAATATTTTAAAATTCTAAATTATTGATAGAATGGGAAAATGAAAAATGGAAGATGACCAATTTGTTTTTAAGCCCAATTATCAAAAGAGTTGAAGGAATTAAAAGAAGGTTTAAGGAAATCTCCTTTAATAATATTTATCAGAAAGTTAACATGAAGGCTAATCAATTGTTAAAGGAATCCCTGGTGATACAGGAAGGAGTAATCTCTATTCAAGAATATGGGGATGATGTTTTCAGTTTTTGACTCAGAAATATCTCTTTTCCATTAATCTTATGGAGAAAGTATCTCATTTTTAATGTTTTTCTTATATATAATTTAGTAGTAATTAGGAAAAGTCTAGTAGACTTGTTGACCAAAGCACAATATCCAATGTTTAAATGCATGATGTAGCAAGAATATTGTATTAAGTAGCTTTGGTTGTAGACAACATTAGCTTTTGTTTTAGGTCAAAAGTCTAAGAACAATGTATATGTTGATTTCTTCTCAGAAATATCAAATATATGTGTGTGTGTCATATTTAACTTGATGGGAAGAGAATTATCCCATTAATCGTGTTTCTCTTAACTTAGGCATCACAATTTTGAAAAACACAAGGGAAGGCCCTAAAAACATCTTAGAAGCTCGATACCCAAAATTGTGAAATTTGATATTAATTGTCAAGTTTGTTATCATAAGGCTTCGAACAACCACATGGATAAATGCTTGCTCCTTAGCCAACAATGGTCTCCATTGTGTCATGTTCATGTACTATATGGGGTGGCTTTTGTTGATTTTGGCTTTTGGTGAACCACTTTCCTTAGTGAAGATGTTGTCTTGCTTTGACAACCCAAAAGAGTTTATATTTTGTTGGTGAGTTTTATTCAATTCATTGTTCATGAAATAAAGCATTTCACCTTAATTGGTACAGTCAAGAAAGAGTTTTGTAGTGGTCAAATGTTCTCCCACCTCTAATGTATCCATCAGAGGTGGAAAGTATCGTTAATGCAACTCCATATTAAACACATAGTGTAACCCAAGGAAGGATGAAAGGCTCAATTCAAAAGCATTATCACCCAAAATTAAGGGGAGCCCTAAGCTTTATGGGCACGTGAATCACTCTTTCTACATATGCAACCATAGTTTATGAACAACTTGAAACTTTTGTGTAATCTAATGTTGATCTTGTTATTATTGGTACATAGTGTTGGTTCTTCGCATATTATTGTGAACTTATTGTTAGATGCACTAGACCCATTCAACAAAATTGTTTTCTTTGGCTACCTTATTTTTAATTGTGTATGGACTTTCACTGCATTGATGTAATGAGCATAACTACATCAATTGGATCCCATCATTGGAACCCCACACATGCATGAAAAGTGTTGTGGTTGATAAAATGGTGAAGAGCTCTATTATAGTTGTGTTGAACATATAAAAGGTTTTCATCCCACATGCATTGATTCTTAAAGTTGTATATTATGAGGATATGTACAATTATCATGTTGACTACCTTCATTTATCCATCAATTTAGGAATGAGAGGTAGTAGATTTTGTCAGTATGGTATCCATCATGGGCCAAACACTCAATCATAAGATACTTAGGAAAATGTTGTCTGTATTAGAGTGAATGGCCTTTAGCCGCCTAAAGTGAATGTAAATATGCTCAAAGAAGATATTAACAATGGTTTTGGTTATGACACTCTTCTTGCAAGGTGTTAAAAGTTCCATCGTAAAGATCCAATCAACAATGAAAAAAACAAAACCATTACCCAACATAAAAATACTTGCATTATGACTTCGAAGACTTATCTAGTGTTGATCTATAAACTCTCATGGATATTCCATTGGACATCCCATCACAATAGAGCCTCTAAGTTTTTGCAAAACTCTATGAGATTATTCTTTGTTATGTAGTATTTGTTTATTTTCATAATTGAATATTACAATCATAGTGCCGAAATTAGTGAAATGAAATGAGAATGTAACAAAATACGTTACATAATAAATACCCCACCATCCACACAATGAACACAAGATGTTCCCTAGAAAACACAACTAGAAGTTGAGGACTATGCCTTTACTCTTTGATTCTTACATATAAAATGCAAATATAAAGAAAGATGAGTTCATTGCGAAGTTATAGTCATTGTTGCTTGAAGCATTATTGCAAGGTCTTCTACTTCCTCTGTTATACTCACAATATCCCACTCATTTGCTCTGCTCAATTATGAAATAATGGATTAATATAATAGGAATATAACTTCTTCCCTTCCCTTAACATCCTAATATTTAACATGTCTTAATAGTCATCTAAGGTTAAGATTAGAGTTTTTGCATGCCTCAACTCCATATCGAGGTCAGGGTATGGACTCTCTAAGATGTTGTTGAAAGTCCACAAATGACTAGCTCCATGTGTGTGAGCACTGGATGACACGACGTCCACTTGGAACTATGATGGTTAAAGCTTATGTTAATTATGATAGGCATAAATTCCTCATATGTACTTTGATTAAGGTTATCCTTGAACTATTGGAGATATATTGTCAAGTAGCACAATATTGAAGGGTTTTGAACTTTTCTCACAAAGGTTTGACCTAAAAATGATGATTTAATGCCCCAAATGAGCTCCAAAAGTTCAAGGACTCCAAATGATCAAAATAGAACCTGCCCTTAAAATGAACTTGACAAGTCCATAGCTTTAATTTTTCCACTCAGAAAAAAAACAAAATAAATGGAAAATATATAGTATTCCATTTCATATTAGAAGTTGAGTGAACAAGCGTACAATCGTTACTTCTTGATTACATGTTTAATGATGCCGCATGCAATGCATATTACATATATTTGTTAATGCCCCACCAAAGCTCTAACTAGTATAAGTACTCTTGTGGCACTATCATTATATTATCTACTCCAAAGTGCCATGCCACCTCAATGCAGCGTGCTTACGAAACCATATTTTGATGCTTCATTGAAGGAACACAAATATGGTGAGAATGGCGCAAAAGTCCATCGTGGAGATGAAAGTTTGAAACTTGTTTACCTCTGACCAACATTTTGTATATATAATGGAATCATGGTAATCATCGTGCAATTAGGACCACATTCATGTTTAGTGCCCATAATGTCCCGCTCAATTTGCAATGTTCTTCTTGTACTCTTATTTTAATGGCACTATTAAAATTGCTTGAAACTCTTTTAATCATAATCATTTTAGCATTTACTCTAACTTCAAATAATTAACATAAGATTTCTATCAATATTTAAAATAAAAAAAATCAATTTCTATTTCATTATTAAACTACAATTATAGTATTCAAAGTCCTATAAAAATAAAAATAAGGAAATGCATATTGTATTTACACAATTAAATTACATTAATAATATGTATTTCATTTTTACCCTTTATAAAATAATTTTTAACCTTACCCATTTTCTTTTACTCCTTTTTAATTTTTAAAATTAAATATCTCTTATTTTACTTTTATCAAAATATTTAAAAAAAAATTTACCTACTTACATCAAAATGCTTAAATGTAACTAAATTGAAATATGGTAGACCTTATTATCACACCCATCACAATTAGAAATGTAACATAAAAAAATTTCAAAAAATTAAAATTATATATATATATTTTTTAATTAATAAATAAAATGGTTTTTTTTTGAAATTCAACAATACAATTTTTAAAGAGATTTTATCTTTTGTTATTTAAAATGTAATTGTAAATGTATAAATGAATTCAACACTCTGAAAAATTTGTGAAACACTTCAACTTTACAAATTAAACAATTTAAGCTTATAATTAGTAAAAATCTTTACCCAATTTTCAACAAAATTAACCAAATATTCACACAAAGACCATTTCATTTGTTAATTAAACTAAGTAATATACAAATATAACTTATTATTGATAATTTTAATATTTTATAAAATTATAAATTTATGTTTTAAAATGAATTTAGAATTAAAATAAATTTTATAAATATAAATATAAATCTTAGTTTAGATAATTGAGAAAAACAATTATTATTTTCCTTTATTAAATTTAATTTTTACAAATAATATTTTTAAACTCATAAAAAAATATAACTTTGGTAAATAATATTTTTAAGTTTATAATAAATTATTAATGTAATGATTTCAAACTTAATTTTTTAATTTTTAAAATTTAAATAAAAAAAAACTCCAAACTTCTCTTTAAAAAAAAAAATCTCTAAACCATATAACTTGAAACAATTACCAATCTTAAAAATAAACATAATATTTTTCAATAATTAAAATCAAAATTTTATCACCATACCATAATTACAGATAAATCTTAAATAAATCATAATCACAAATAGATTATAGATAAATGGAGAGAGGAACGCTTTAATAACGTATCGATTTCTACCAAAAAGTGAGTCAAAATTACTTAAGTGCATGCAAAGTCACTTTAATCACAAAATGATTTCAACAAAAGTTTCTCATAATTAAGGAGTGGACGTAAAGGCACTAAATTACGAAGTGATTTCTACAAAAGTTACTCAAACTTACTTTACTTTCTGGTTTATAGAATGGTGTATCAAAATTCTGGTAGGATTCATGTACAAAACATTTTTTACTATATTATTGTTAAACACCCTTTACTAAAAAAATAGTTAGTTTGCCAATATGGTTATGAAAAGATAACAAAAAAAAATGGTGAGCTGGTAAAGGCTGATAAAAAATTTGCCAATATGGTTATGAAAAGATAAACCCAAAAAAATGGTGAGCTGGTAAAGGTTAATAAAAAATTTCACATGGTAAATTGGTTTTTAAGTGGTTATTATGGTTTTTAGATTATGGTAATTAATTTGCTTATTAATATTTGTTAATTTAACATTAACAAATATAAATTATAATTATAATGTTTAATTTTGAAATACAAATATTTGTTTTTAATACATTAAAAAAAATATTTTTCAAATATTTGATTGGACTATAATTTAATAGTCTTATTACAACTTTCACATAATATAATGTCATATAGAAAATTGCTTCCCAGTGAAATTTTGGAAAACCACAGGCCCGCTCAAGGCAATATTATTTTCATGGTTGTTGTTTTCCAACCGGAACCTCACATGGGAGGTGCTCCAGCGAAAAGGATGGGCTGGTCCAGGCCGATGTGTCATGTGCTGCCAGGCTTCAGAAACCAATGCCCATATGTTCTTCCACTGCCCAGCAAAGGCGCAAATATGGTATGATCTCTCCGTTTCTCATGGATTTCCTCACAACGTTTTCTCTTCTGTACAGGAGGGGTTTATGTGGTGGAGTGCACAGCGTCCAAAATGGAGATCTCTTTTTATCATCACGTGCTGGTGTCTCTGGAAGTGGAGGAATGCCTGCATCTTCCAGGATTCCAAGTCTCCTATTGCCTCTACGCTGGTTGTTATATCTGCTATGCTTCAACAGGCTTGAATAATTTTGGACCCGCTCTTTATGTTTTCAGTTATCTGGATCTATCTCTTCTTCTTATATGTCAATTGCTGCACCATGCGGAACTTTTTTCATATCATTTTGGAGACATATTTTCTCAGCTATTTTGTTTTTTCCTGGATAACCTCTTATGGTTCATGTTACAGGCCTGTATCAGAAGGCTTATGTGTATTGGTTCTATATGTACATGCTCATTATATTTCCTGAATATAATATATCTTGATTTTCTCTCTGAAAAAAAAAAAGAAGAAAATTGCTTCATATTTTTCTGCCATATTTTCTAAATACAGTTACAATATTTATGTTATGGGTTTTAGATATTTGTGAAATAATTTCTGATTGTTAAGTTTTATTAAAAAAACCGTTTATAATTAAAATTCTTGAAAATAACTCATACTTGTATAACTAACATATTTACCATTATTTATTACATACCATAATTTAAACAAATATTTACATATAAAATAAATAAATATACCTACTACAAATTAGTTCCCATTATATTTATATATTTTTCAAAATTTTAATAAATAATAAAAACTAAATTATCAATATTTATTATAAATTATATTAAAAAAAATAAAAAATAAAAATAATACACAATAATAAATTTGATAAATTTGGCAATATAACTAAAATTGTATAATCATTTAACATTAAATCCTATTAAAGAAAAAAACCCTTTCCATTAGGAGGATCACCTCTAACTAATCAAAATTTGGGCGAGAAGACATCAAAGAAATGTATATTGTTCTTTCTGGATAGCGATGGAATATGAAATGATCGAAAAGAGGTGAAGTAAGAGGGAGGTTGAGGAGTTCAGAGAACCATAAATTTAATATATTATGTGGTATTTATTGTTTATGGTGATATGTGGTAAAGAGGAAGACCGCATGGTAATTAGATTTTTAAAAATGGTTTTGTGTTTTAAATTTTTAATTATTATAAGTAAATGTATTAGGAAAGGGATAAGCACTATGAGTGGGTTAGGTTTATTTTAATGTTTAATTACATGTTTTATGAGGGGGTTATGTTTATTTTAATGTTTAATTACATGTATAGTGGGATGTAGGTGTATAAGTACATTTCATGATGTTTTTGGAAATTATTTAGATAATTGAATTTATGTTTTGTGTATTTTTTGCTAATGTATTATTAGTGTATTAAGTATTTGAAAGGTAATAATAAATGTGTTAAATTGCTTTAAATTATTAAGATAGGGTAAGATTATGGGAAGAGGTATATTGATTTTAATATGTTATTTCTAATTTAAGATATATTGGTCAAATCATTATGGACAAATACACTAAAAATTTACAACATTTTTTTATCATTTAGTAAATCTTTTATTGATGGAAAATGGGTATTGAAGTAGGTAGACTCATGGTTGAAACAAATATTCTCATAATTCAAGAAGATTGAATGGGTAATGAAGTAGGTAGACTCGTGGTTGAAACAAATATTCCCATAATTCAAGAAGATCAAATATGCTCTATCGATAGTTGAATGGTGGGGATGTCAAGGTGCATGAGACTTGGATAATAAGATGGAGAAGAGTATTGCCACTCTTTTTTAAAACCACGAATGTAGCCTATAAACAAAAGTTAAGGAAACCCATAAAATATAACCAACACACTGGATATATCAAAGAAAACATGCATAGATCAGTGCATCATTCCAAAGGGAAAATTGATTTGCAATGGATCATTATATGTTTGTTGTCTATTTTGGTACTTTAGGGGTGCAAAAATTGGAACTATTGCGTTATAGGGCCTATTTTAGAGGTGAAATATGTTTTGGTGATTGGTGAAGCCCATTTAAAGTATTAAATGGTAATTTTTGGGATCAACTTTGTAAACAAAGTTCCAACCTCTCGATGTTGTTCTACACATTGAGAGTTTTCTAATGGAGTGAAAATCACCTTACTCAAAGCTCATATATGAAAGTCATGTCTCCCACAAGTTGACTTATCATGTTGGCTAACATGATACGAAGTAGATGCCACTCAACTCACATTACTCACATGTATAGAGCTAGTCATGTGTGGATTATCAAGAAGATTCTAGAGGGATCCAAAACTCCAACATCAATTGGGATTGAGCCATTCAAAAACCCTAAACAAAACTCTATCAGGTTGTATTAAACACTAGACCATTAGGAAATAAAGGTATTACATTCTTATTATATTGTTTATTGTTCCATAATTGAGTAGAGCATTTGGGAATGGGACTTTGGAACAAAATAGAGGAAGTATAAGATCCCATAATAGCCAAACTAACCACAATGTACATGACAACTCCACACAAAGTATCTTTTTCTTCATATTTTCATTTCATAACTGAGAAGAAAAACTATAGCATAAGTCTCACCATTTGATTGGGTTTATCTTATCTTAAATTTTTCTTAGATACATATGTTAATTATATAAATAATATGTTGTTTACTTAACTTCTTTTATTTTTATTTCAATGTATTCTAATATTCAATATATTAAATCTAAATTTAAAATAAATCATTTTTTTTTTTTCCGAGGAAAAAAGCGAACTTTTTTATAAGTAATAAAAAAGTTACAAGCACATGAGTAAACATTCAAAAACCAACTGTGGTATTGAGACCTACATCAGTCCCAAGAAGAGAGAAACATCTTCTCTGAATATCACCAGGCGGCATATAAACCAAAAACATTCTTCACCTACAACCAGCACAGGATCTTTGCCTATCCCAAACAGCCTAGTCATAATAGAAAATTGTCCATATCCAAAAAACGTGGGTCTCCTTTCAAAGGAAAACAACCCACATGAAACCACCAAGATCTCCATATGTTCTTGTCCAAAATTTAAAATAAATCATTATATAATATAAAATTTCAAAATATTATATAATTTATTATAACAAATTAATACAATTAAATCGCCATAATAATTTATAAATCAAAAACTCTTAAATTAGAAAAGAAAAGAAAGAAGACGACGACGACCAACCAAAACCTCCCTCTTTTCAAAGTGAAGTCGAAAAAAAAACTCATAACCAGCATATTGAAAGGTGAAAATAAGTTCAGTGAGTTGTTAAGGGGTTGTTAAGGCATGAGACTTATAACCAATTTATTGGAAAGGTAAAAACAATAATAATTTTTTTTGGTTGATACTATATTATATATGATTATATTATTTATTTATATAAAATTTAAATGAACTAAAATTTTAATTATTATTAACAAGAACATTTTTCAGGGAAATTAGAAAAATTAGAAAGCAAGGCAGCAAGTTGTTTCAATAAATTGTTTAAGCGTTGATAGGAGAGTTATGTTTCCTTTCAAAATAAAGTGAATGCGGGAGAGATTAGAAAGCGAGGCAATGAAGAAATGAAGGCATACGGAGAAAAAGATATTAAGAGACCAACCGTCTCTTTATCAATTGATCCAAAGAATAATATGATCCAAAGAATAATATGAATATGACGTAATATTTTTGAGGTAGCAATAGGCTTAAAGTAATAAATGATATGATTGTTGGTTTAGAAAAGGACAAACCAAATGGTGATGAAAAAATATGAGGATATGATTATCGATCCAGTAAACATCAAATAGTTTAGAGGAAATATGAAAAGATCTCAAATCTTAATTAAATCTTCCATGCAAAAAAGCTAGATGAAAATAATCAATGACGGGACCTACTTATCAAGGAAAAGTCCAACTTTATATCTCATACATAGAACATGTCAAAATTATTGTACCTAGGAGTAGGTGAAACGAGGGCTTGCATCCCAAAAGTAACTCTATCTCATGAAAATACATTATTTTTTTATCATCAATGATGGAATAGATATGTTTTCATTTTAGGGAAGATAGAAAATATTTGTTTATTTATTTTCCTTTTTTTAGTTTTTCTTATATGTTTTATAGATTTCAGAGATCAATAATTGCTACGTCCATGGAATATTTGTATTAGGCAAATTCACTTGTGTGGATCACTTTTTGTTAACTCAACTACATAGCTTGACCTTGAGAATGTCAATTGAACTCATAAATTCTCAATAACAAAGATGTTTTAATGACAGACTCCAATAAAACTAATCCTCAAAACTAGATCTAATATAACTTTACTAGAGTGGTTTTACTTATTTTTTTCATTTAAAAAACAAAAATATTATCAAAATCATTAGATTATAAAATATAGGAAATAATCATTATATCAAAATAGATTAGATTTTAAAGTGAAGCTAAACACATTATAATTTTTTAATATTATAGTTTAGTATTAAGATTTTTTTTAATGTGTTGTAAAACATTTCATTAAATTTTTGTGTTAGGGGAGGAATATTTAAATTATAAAAATTAATTAAGTTAAATGCTTATTATAATATTGACTTATTTTAAATTTTGGTAAATAATTTTTAATAAAATAATTAGTTTAGTAAAAATTTATTAACTTTAACTATATATAAATATAATTAATTAAGTATAAGTAATACTAAAAATTCGATAAAATTTTATAATATTACAAGATATTTAACTTTAAAACAACAATATTATAATAATCAATTGTTATAGTTCTGAGGGTTATCTTAATTGGTTGAGGTCTATGTTACCGTTTAAATTAGCAAGCGACCTAGGAGGGGATCCTAAAGGGCAGCTACTAGGTCAAGGGCAATAATGGAGCGAGAGCCCACTATTACCTCAACTAAGGTTCCCTACTCTTTACGAACTTTCACTGATGGGAGGAGACCCAGTATAAAGTGAATCACTAGATAAATGAGTCAAAGAAAGGGTGAGGAGTGATTCCTAAGGCCTATTCACAAGAGAGACTCAATTGTATGGTTTGCTTACTTGAGAAGCAAGGTATAAGGCTCCCTATAAAGGGCCAAGGGGATTTCAAGGGCTAGGGTTTGAGGATAAGACTTGTAAGGAAGATCCCTAGTCCTAGAATCCTTGTAAAAACTTGGTTCCCAAGTGGTTTTTGTGAAATTATCTTCAATAGGTTGTGGGACCACACGGGACCAAGTGGACCTGAAATTAGGTCAGGGGATGGAATTGATCAACCAGGGGTGTGCTTGACCTAATTGAGGGGGAGAAGGGGATCAAACGAGAAACTTTCGGTAATTTTGATGTAATAATCCTAATGAGGTCACTAGCCAAGGGAAACTAAAGGCAAGAATCAACCTTAGAGCTAGGGCTTGAAATATCTCAAGATCCCACCATCGAAATTGCTTCAAATTTGGAGGGCCTCTAGAAGACACGACAAGACAATAGTGGGCAAGAGATCGAAAGTTTTGGGTGGATGAATCATGAGAAAATTTATGCCCTATGTCATCTATGGAGGTTAGGCATAGAAAGAAAGGGAGAGAGGTGAGGAAAACTATGCTTTTGAGTGATCACCTATGGAGGATTAGTGCCTTGTCCTTTGGGAGAGATGGAGTCAAGGAGAATTTAACTTTTGGAATGGATTCACTTAGTGAAGGAGGCCTTAGAAACAACATTTCATGGCATTAGGGCATGAGAATAGATGCTTCAAGGTCTTTATACTTCGATTTGCAATATTTGATGACTTATCAAGATAAAATTTTGATACAAAATATCTCTGGGAATATTCACTCATTCATACATGGCCCATGACATGATGCAACACTATAAAAGATCAAAATTCCACAATTTCGCATTAGAAAAAAAATAAATTTAAGCCTAGTATAACGAAAATCCCAGCAACATGCATGTAACAAGAGAAAATAACAAGTATAGCATTTAAAGAGTACTTACATGTAAGAAAGAGTATATCCAATCATCAACATATGCTAATAATGAAGCTCCAAGACAAAATGAAAGAGATCCAAACATCAAAATTCATCCATTCATCCAAACTTGCCCTCCAAGAAGGATAGTGAAAATATCACAAGAGAAGATAAACCAATCCAAGTGATGATGATCAAAATGAATCATCTCACTTCTATTTATACACTCTCTAATGAATTCTATTTAGCTAAATTGACCTAACTAAGCTCCTAAAATAAAATAATGTGCATAATAACAATACTTTCGATGACAAGCCCACTAGATAGCTCAACAATACATGAATACGCCTCTCAAGATGGCCAAATGATCAATAAAGTAAGTCGTTGGGCCTTTGAGGAGGCCTAATAAAGTCTAAGGGGTGCCATGATGCAGAAATTGATTCCCAACATAGTGGACAAGGGGTTGGCCCCTTGTTTTCCAAGTAAGAACATGTGGTGCTCCCAAGTGGGCGTGGAGGCACAAGGACATCCTCATGGGTCTCCAAGTGGATCGAAATGCCTGTAGACCATTTGTAATGGCTAGGATGGTGACGTAAGCCCCCACTCTACAATGAGAGACATCCTCTAGACCTTGGAACATCTGCCAAGTGTATGGTGCAAGTGTGGAGTTGGTTGGGCATGGTGAACGAGGTGCATCATCCTCATCCAAAAATGTGGAACACGAGCAATCAATGATCTGTGTTGGGGATCCATGAAGTAATATTTGCTATGGTGGAGGCCCATGGATCTCAACTCTCACCCTACAAGTGTCAATGTGGCCCGCTAGAGGGCCAAGACCGCGTATTGGGAGACCAAGCCCCAAATGAAGACCCACCTGCAATCCTGCATAATATCTAATGTGTCCCCTTACCCTCCAATGCAACAATTCATTAGAATACTCAAGTAATAAAGCTTACAAGTCATGGGATCAATGGGGCACTTCATGGTGGCATGCCCTTCCATAGTGGGTTTAGCATGTACAAGTGTATCCAAGCTTAATAAGGGGTTAATAAAGAACCCTATTAGGTGTTTTCAAGTACCTCTAAAGGGGGTGACATGTCCATGGTACATCCTTTAAGTGGTAGGCGGAAAATGATATAGTAATGGAATGAAGTGGGGATTAAGGGAATCATCTAGAGCACATGTCAAGGTTCATGGGTAACTATAATAAGGGAAACCGACACCTGGGTATGTGAGTGTAGGAGGGAGCAAATCATGGTACATGAGTTACCCTAGCCTTTGTTTTTCCACCCTTCTTCATATGCCTTTTTACTTTTATTTATTTTTCTTCATAACTGCTAGGGGCTCCAAGGGATGAGAGTATGATGTGTAATATGTAGAAGTGGATACCCCCTTAAGGTGGGGTGGTTCATCACCCACTAGGGGTTGGGACAATCACATGTTCCTTAATGATAGAGGGGGCTCATTTAGGGCCCATAGGATTTAGGGTGATGGCCATGGATAAGGGGTAGATCTCATGTTTGACTTTTTCCCACACGCTAAATTTGTATGTCCTGGCCATCTTTTGCATTTTGTGGTACATTTCCTATTGAGAGTGGCCAAATTATGCTTTTTATTTTCTTTTTAGTTGCATCAACCTTTGGGGCATCGCTCTAGGCCTAATCCAAGGTGTGGACAAAGGACAGGGAGGCTAACCCTATGTGGACCTAGTGGACACATGTGGACCAAGATGGGAAAATAGATGAATGCGTCTAAAATGAGTGGAACAAGATTGATGTAAGTGGTATCGGGAAGTGGGACCACACAACCAAAATTGGGATTTCCCATGTAGTGCTAACCCAAAATCCAAATGGTCAGTAAAGGAGATCCCATGAGATTAGGATACACGGGTAACCACGAAATTAGGAAGTGGAGACAAGAATACAAGCGTAACCCACTCTTTCCACTGACAAACCAACACCCCTCCCCCCCTCCCACCAATTCATGCCCAAAAAGCCCATGAAAAGTAAACAAAATTACTCAACTTAACCAATGAAAAGTCACACCTTTGGGGTTGAGAGGTCCATCTTCAAATATACATTCATAACAGATGGGTGAAGGACCACATGGCTGTCTCAGGTGGCAGAGAAAATGGCACATCGAGTTATCTGAGGGCTACAAGGGGCTGTTGGCTGCTAGCTGAGGGCCATCTAGGAAAAAAAAAATCTCATGTTCATACTATCCACAGGTGGTGGGTAACAATCTCATTGCTACAACACCTTCCCATTGGGAGGTCACAGGTTCAATTCTCCTTGACCTTCAAGGTTAGGCTTGGATTAGTTTGACCATGGGGTGTGGTACCTTCAGGTGGACCTACCTTGATTTATCGCAAGAAAAAAGGCGAAAATAATAATCAATCGTTATTATAATTAATACATATATGTTCTATACTGAAAAGTAGTACTCATATATGTATATGAAGCATCATACACTAAAAATCATTATATAATCTCCAAAATGAAGTGATAAGAAGAATAACGACACCATAAGCAATACGATACATGGCTATACTATCACCGATCAATGCAGAGGGGGCACATCTCTTATAGGCAAAGAGTAGAGAAGACTTCAAGGATGATATTCATCCACATTAGCTTGGATTTGCCTCTAAATGAGGCCACACGAGATAATGATGAAATAGTTATTACATAAAAAGGATTATGGCTATTAAGAATGCAACCAATATCATTCACATGAACACCTTTGATGAATCAAAACCTTCAAATTACTAAGCAAATAAACAATCGAGGAATAATGTGAATATGAAGAGCAATAAGGAAGTCTCTTTGAAGGAATAAAGAACTTGGTGGCAAAGATGGAAACACAATACCTATTATAGTCTATGAGGTAGAAAATTTGAAGGAGGAAAGAGAGAAGGCAATAAAGCTAGACTTTCCTAGATACAAAGCCAAAGGTGAACCTACCAAGTACATGCTTCATGGGGGTGATACACCTAAAAGAGCTTACTCAAGGCATCCAAATTCAATGGTTTTTCTAGATCCTAAGGTTCCTTGGTAAACAAAAGGTCAGCATAGTCTAGAAATTGGAAAGTTGGAGGATAAGGTTTCGAGAAAAGGGTTGCAACCAATGATGATAAGAAATTAAAGCACATCATCTTAGGCACATGGTTCTTTAGGTGTTAAACCACTATATACTCTCTCACTTTTAACTTATATTATACTAATATGTAAAGGAGATGATAACATGCCACAACGACTTTCTCTTAAAGAAAGACAATTCTCTCTTACACAACATCATTCCAGAGTTGCACCAAGAGGTGTTTAACTACGAGGACTCGACCAATTGAGCTAACCCTCATAGCTCTCAATACATTATCTCGCTTATAAATGAAGATTAACACAATTTCTTTCTAATTCAAGTCTATCTTTCAAAATTTAGTTTATAAGTTAGAATAAGATATGATGAGGGAAAACCATTTTTTTTAATTACAAAATTATCTATTTTTAACATTTATTTATTAAAACGTTTTTACATTTTAAATATATTTTATTTAAAATTTCAATGTTGAATAAACATTATTTAATAAATTGAATAAATATTAATATAAATAAATAGCCCAACTATTATTTCTAAATAAATATAATTATACAGATAAGAAATATCTCGAAAAAAAATATTTATTAATATACTTTAAGACCAAATACTTGCAAGTGGGCTTGGAATTTCAAACTTATCTTGTCTATCAAGTGGAAATTTGATAACAACCATTTGTTTTTCATGTCTATCACTTATGTTTTATATAAATTCACAGGGTTCTAATTTTTATGTGTTGTTATATGCAATTTTGCTTATTATGTGTTGTTAAAAGCTTTTTTTTTTAGCAATAGGGATGTAGGCTTTAATGTAGTTATCATTAGAAAAAGAAATCATAGTAACTCACTACTTTATAAAATATATATCAATGATGTCCAAATAAAAAATGTCACTATTTTAATATTTCTAATCTTTCTAAGTATTCCTTTTGTGTTTGTAAGATTCTCATTTATGATAAATAACTTAAATATTTAAACATCAAATTGATAATTTCAAAATATTTTTACCAATAAAAACTAACATTTCATCCCATATAATTTTGTACAAAAGTTCAAATTCCGAGTTACCTTTTGTAAACTTCCCTAACTGAGGACAAATGTTGTAAATTTGCATTGAATGCATGTCTCTATCGAAATGTAAGGAAATCGTAACAATTCAATTTTTTGGAAACATAACACTAAGAAACATACTTTTCGAAATAATGAAGATGTGTCTTTATCCCCATACAGGACAAAGATAGCAACGGAAAAAAAAATTAAGCGAGAAGACAACACCCTTCCCCATGTGGTAGCCCCAACATAAAGTGAAACATTGAGAATGAGTAGGGATAAGTGTTGGACCAAATTTCGAGAGAGAAGAAACCACAAATAATATTGAAAAATAAAGTTGGTAGGGCAACAATCTCAAAGGGGAGTAACTCTCAAAGGGGAGTAACCCTCCACCCTCTTCCCTCCTATTTGGACTTTGACCAACTTGGCTACTTTTTAATGGTCTTTACAAATAAAATCACCATTATATGAGAATCATTATTAGAGAATTACCAAAAACACGTTATATTAGTTTCAATTTATTTTTACAGGTTTATGGATTATAAATCTATTCGAGTGTAAATATTTTTTATTTTTTTTAAGTAAATATAAGTAAACCTTAAATAAATACAAGTATCAAGTTGTTGAGATTTTCTATTAATTAAATTTAGAAAAAATCTCATGAATGTGACAACAATAGGATTTGTTGTTAAATTAGCTCCATTTATTCCCGAGGAGGAGTTATTGCATCCTATATTTGTTGTGAAAGAATTTATGATTCAGTTTTCTACTCCCAGCTATAAAAAATGTAAGCCCGTAGAGGATATGTGCGATGAGAGGGTGTGAGAAATTATGTTGTTGTAATCTCCTGTTGAATAATAAGATTGTCGATGCCTCTGTTTGGTGGACGTAGCCCAGATTGGTTGGGTGAACCACGTTAAAATCTCTGTGTCTTCATGTTGGTTTATGCTGTGCATGATTATTTCGTTTTCCGCTGTGATTTTTGCTCTTACAAGTGGTATCAGAGCTTCTGTTGTTGAGCTGGTACATGCGTTGAGTCTGTTGCCTGTGACAGAGAGGCTAAGAGGCCAAGTCTGCTGTGTGTGACAGAGACGCCGGCGGTGACTCTGGATCAGCGCAACTACACAGTGCCGTGGGCTACGTTTAGACTGGGGATCGGTTGTTTAAATGACACTAGTGATCGTGGACCATTTTTTCTGTGTTTAAGCCAGTTACTACTGCGAGCAAGGCAGCGTTGAACAGGCGGTGGACTGCGAGCCAGGCTGTGTTGAACAGTGCGGTGGACTGCGAGCTAGGCAGCATTGAACAGTGCGGTGGACTGCGAGCCAGGTAGCGTTGAACTGTTGACATCAATTATTAAACTGCCGCTGTTGAAATGATTATTAAACTGTCGCTGCTGAAATGGTTATTAAACTACCGCTGTTGAAATGATTTGGAACGTTTTATGAAATTGGTCTTTTAAAAAAAACAAAAACGATTGCAAATGGATCGCTTTCGTACATTAAATCACAAAGGTCGATTTGAAGTTTTTATAAAGGTGTTATGAAATGCCTTTTTTTTTACAAACCAAAAGAAACGATTTGTATGATTTGTATTATATATGATATTATATTTATATCATAGTTTGTTTTTTAAATTGTAATGTGCCATGACATGATAAGGCAGAGGCATTATATTAGAAGACAAAGGCATTTTAAATAAACACTTCATTTATTAAAAGTTGCAATTGGAGATTTTGTGTGACACAACATGGCAAAAACTCAAAGTGCTCGATTTGAGATCGAGAAGTTCAACGACAAAAACAACTTCGAGATCTGGAAAGTGAAGATGTATGATCCACTTGTGCAACAAGGCATGGCGAAAGCCTTGTTGGGAAAAGCCAAACAGCCTTACACCATGACAGATGATGAATGGAGTGACCTGGATGAAAGAGCACTGAGCGGCATTCAACTGTGTTTGGCGGATGATGTTTTGTTTAACATCGTGTCAGAAAAAACTGCTGCTGGTTTGTGGACAAAGCTTGAAAAGATGTACATGACAAAATCCTTAACCAATAGGATTCTTCTGAAGCGACAGTTGTGCAGTTTGCGCATGAAGGAAGGTACATCTATTACCGATCATTTGAATACCTTTAATACTCTCCTGGTGCAGTTACAAAGTATAGAAGTAAAATTTGAATCAGAAGATAAAGCTATAACTTTATTATGCTCATTGCCCGAGTCATGGGATCATTTTGTTACTTCTATAAGTCTTAGTTCATCAGAAACCCTTGAATTTGATGATGTTGTTGGAGCTTTGTTGTTCGAAGAAACAAGGAAGAGGTTGTTAGGCCCCTATACTACTAGTGTAACCCCTTATTGTTATTAGTATAACGCACTTATTATATTGATGTACCCATGTAGTGCCCATATTGTTACTATTGTGCCCCATAGAAGCCCACTATTGTTATTATTGTGCCCTTACATTATTATTGTTATGTCGGCTCTGATTATGTTATGACCCCTTAGACTCCTATATATAGAAAGGAGGTCTTTTCATTTGTATCATCCAAGAATTGTTCATTTATGTAATGTAAAGGAGGTTGCCCCCTCGAAGAGGCTGAATTCTAAGGCGTTGATCTATCTTTTCTATCTTTTTTTGAGTTGGTTTCATAACATTTGGTATCAGAGCTTTGGATTCTAGGGTTTCGCTGCTCCAAACAGGTCACTGTGGCATTTTCGCTATAACTTTTTTTCTGCGACGTTTCAGAAGTTGAAAAAAAACCTATTTGAGAAGAAATCGTGCTAAATCTCGGGTCCGAATTTCAGAGCGTTTCACGCTATATTTGTGAAGATATGATCTGAGGAAGTAGGTCTTTTTATAGACTCCTGAATTACATTCCAAACAGGTGACCTGGGGAAAATCATCATAACTTTCTCTCTGAGCATCAGATTGAAATTTCGTAAGAAGGTACAAAAAGAGGACGGATTGTAGTTTCTTGTATATATTTTTCAGAGCCAAAGGTCGAAAAATTGACACGTGACACTTCATACCAGTTCGCTCTTCTGGAAAGGTCTATAATCAGGTCATCTTGGGAGATTGTGCATAACTCTTTCTTGGAGAATCCAATTTGGATCAGACTGGTGGCATTAGGACACAGAGGGCTACTGCAGGTAGCAATTTTAGAACTTAAATATCCGAAGGTACAGTGTTACAGTCGTTTCAAGATTGAGGTCCTAAAATCAAGAAAAAGCAAGATGAGGAAGTTTGATGGCAAGGATTTGGTAAATTGGATACTTCAGATGGAGCAATATTTTGATCTACATGGTGTACCACTGTTACAAAAGGTATGTATTGCATCTTCTTATTTAGAACCAGATCAATTTTTATGGTATAAAGGGCTTTGTTCTCGTAAACAACTTGTTACGGGGTCAATTCTCACGGAGGAAATGATAGCACATTATGAGGATACAAAGAGCAACACCTTCTTTACAGCAACACCACAACAATTGGAAAGAGTAAAAGGGCTTTGTGACATATTGGAAAGTAAAATTATGGCAACAAGGAAGTCTACCCCTCACAAATATAAAGATGGAAGTGTTGTTTCTCCTAGCCTTCCACAACCTACAAAGGTTACACCACAACAATTGGAAGAAAAAAGAGAAAAAGGGCTTTGTTACAATTGTGATAGCAAATGCACTAAAGGTCATAAGTGTGCTGAGAAGAAATTATTTTACATAGAGTATGAAGAGGAGGAAGAAAAAGATAAAGAAACATCAAAAGAAGAGGATATATGCTAGGACCCAACCCTAGAGAAAGAAGAAATGAATCAGACCATATCTTGTAAACTATTGGCAAGAATGACCACTTCTCAAACTCTCAAGATAGAAGGACATATCAAGAAGAAAAAGGTGAAAGAAGTGAAAGATTACATCAAGAAAGAAGAAATGAATCCAACCATATCTTGTAATTCATTGGTCGGAATTACCACTCCTCAAACTATCAAGATAGAAGGACATATCAAGAAGAAAATTGTTCAAGAAGTGAAAGATCACATCGAGCGTCAAGAAATGAATCTGACCATATCTTGTAAAGGATTGGAAGAAATTACCACTCCTCAAAATCTAAAGATAGAAGGACATATCAAGAAGAAAAAGGTTCAAGCAGTGAAAGATCACATTGAGCATCAACAACAAGTCTCCAACTTTTAAAGGATAACGCCACTTTGGTGCAAAATCAAACGAAACAACAGGTAGATCAACATCGAAGTGAAAAATGTTTTGATGTAGGTGATTGGGTATTTTTACTGCTACATCTCAAGCAAGCTATTTATGAGAAAGAAATGTTGGCAATACTACATGCACTTAAAAAATGGCGACCTTACCGAATGGGAAGACTCTTCAAGGATGAGGATGTGGAAGCATTGTTTTGTGCTATTTATATTATCCAATCAGATTGGATAAATGAAGCAAGGGATGAATGGAAGAAGGACGAAGAAGTATGGCCACTTATTCAAAAGTTGCAAAAGATCCCAATTCAAACAATATTTCCAGAAATTGAAGAGGAAGGAAAAATCATATTAGAACCTGGAGCAATCACAGAAACAAGAACCCGACAGCTACGAAATCGATCAATTTTAGAGTATCTCATCAAGTGGAAGAACTTACCCGCTGAAGATTCCACATGGGAGGACAAAAATTTTATACAGAAGCATCAAGAACTACTCAAGCATTGAGGAAAACACTTTTTGAAGGAGAGGGGCATGTTAGGCCCCTATTCTACTAGTGTAACCCCTTATTGTTATTAGTATAATGCACTTATTATATTGATGTACCCATGTAGTGCCCATATTGTTACTATTGTGCCCCATAGAAGCCCACTATTGTTATTATTGTGCCCTTACATTATTATTGTTATGTCGGCTCTGATTATGTTATGACCCCTTAGAGTCCTATATATAAAGGAGGTCTTTTCATTTGTATCATCCAAGAATTGTTCATTTATGTAATGTAAAGGAGGTTGCCCCCTCGAAGAGGTTGAATTCTAAGGCGTTGATCTATCTTTTCTATCTTTTCTTGAGCTGGTTTCATAACATAGCTCCTTGGAGGTGCCAAGAACTACAGATCTTTGGGAAAGTAGGCAAGTGCCTTCATCCAATGGGCAATGGAGTCAATAACTTCAACAGACCAAAACTAACATCTTGACTCAATTTCAGGACTGAAATCCGACTCAAAAATGACTCAATTTCAAGACTGAAATCGACTAAAATACTTGACTCAAACAAACCAAACCAAAATTGAAATCAAACCTCAGTTTTATAGCCTTCACCTCGGGCCCAAAACTAAAAGTATGATGACAGTACACACTGACTCTGCAACTATCTTGAAATTGACTAAAACAAAAAATGACTCAAGACTTACTAAACTGAAATAAGTACTTACAAAGCTTTTTAATGGCAGCAGACCATCGAGATTTGAGGGCTTCAAATCATGATCACAACCACCTGCCTACTGATGAAATATGTACAATCATGTGTAGTGAGCCTTCCACTGTAACCAATCTAGTAGATGGCTACATACTGAAATTATGCTTTCACTTTTCCCGAGTAGGTAGAACGATGTAAATGTAGGCAACTCACAACAACAATTGAAACCAAGGCTTATGCTAAAAAACCATCCAACATTCATCTTCTCTGGTGCTTGCAAAAGAATGCAGAAAGGATCTTGAAAATCCTGAAGCACTAGCTTGTCTTGAGATCCAGCAGCAAAAATACAAGTACTCCCTTCATTCTGATATGAAAGAACGACTAGTTGCTGAGTGATAGGAAGGCATAGAGAGGTATAAGCTTCTGCCATCTGAGTGTTAGCTGTAAATTCCTTGACCATGAGAAATTCTGGCATATTGTCTCTCTTAAGCTCATATCCCTCAACTTCATGGTCTAGGTCATTCTTAAACAGAAAAAAATCTTCAAGATTATCAAACATGACAGTCTTATCATTTTCATGAAGGAAAACATTATCTTTTTGTTGATCTATAAATCTAATTTCAAGACTGTCATCATTTTCAAAAGAGGAAGAAGTTTCACTCACACCTCCTTGATCATGTGCACACTGCAGACCTGCATTAGCTTGGGCTGGAACCTGACCTTTCAGGAGTAGATCTATTTCATCTTCAGACAAAGGAGATAATGCTTTTTGTTTTCTTTTGCTCAAACAATGATTGTCTTCATGAAATAACTTTTCAAAACATGAAAAACCTGAATGACAATCCTTAATTCCCTGATCTTCTAAAATTTGAAAACATTGTCGACCATCTTCATATGACATAGCAACCAAATTATCATTTACCATTGAGTTATTGAAAGAATATTTTTCACTTACTTGAACAAAGATCTGATCTTGTTTTTCATGAAATGATTGGATTACCTCCTCATGAAGGCTTGGTTTTAATGAAATGAGAACACTTGGGTCAATAACTCTATCTTCTTCATTCTAGATGATCTCAACAGCAAAGCTCTCCTTCATGGGATTCAGACCAAGGTACTCTTGCTCATCAAGATCTGAATCTAGATCTGTAATAGCCGACTTGACTTTATCACATTCTGAAATTGAAACTTGACTTTCCTACATACTGTTTTCTTCTATGGATAGAACTGAAATAAAACCTTCTCTTTCATTATTTTCCATTGTACTAAGATCTTGATCCTGCTGCAAAGTTTCCTGAGCATCTTGATGAGTATCCTCTAATTTCTCTTTATGCTGCTGAAATGGTTTTTCGTACAGAGCCTCCATGATCTCATCGTCCATGAAGTCATCATCTTCATAAACTTTTTCAAGATTTTCAATAAAACTATAAACATGTTTACAACAATCCTGAACTAAGGTTAAGGATGGATAAGATTCTTTATACCTCTCAAAGAACATGGTATGAAAATCCTTCAAACAGTAAATACAAGCAGGCGACAAACTTTCATACCAAGATCAGGCTTCACCTTCTAGAGTGACCATGAATATCTTCATCAAACAATCTTCAGGAAAATCAACCTTCAACTTGCGAATATGTATGTGAAATCTAACTAGATGTAAAGCAGCATCCTTCCTATCATCATATTTAAACGTAGGCAAATTCCTTTGCCAATCTACCTTAGGAATTTTATTTGGGAAACCTGGAATGTGATCTCGGCTCATGGGAGCATACCTTCGATCCAGCGAAACCATTTTGATAACAATGAATTCACCAAGAAATTCTTCAGGCTACTGGTTCTTGAAGAGTGGAGTTGCCATAAAATTTTTGAAGCTTGGGATTCTTTGACACTGGAGTCGCCAGGAGAATGATTTCAACCTTCATATGTGTCTGACTGTTGTCCACCATCAACAATCAAATCTAACTTGATTCATGTACTAGGGAAATTTTCAAGTCAGATGTTCAGCTTATAAGACTAGACCAGAGATTGACTGAAGCTGCTTTTATCTACTTATGCACTCGCAAAGCAATGTGCAGTTCGAAGGCTTCCTGGCATAACTTCATGCTCTGTCTATAATTTATAAAGCAAGAACACTAACAAACAAATAAGATTTTCTTCCCCAGTATGGTTGCCACTATGTTAGGGCCTAAATCTACCTTAGGCTGAGAAAGGTAGGATCTAGGGTAACATCAAACCACGCTTAACCTGGTAGCTAGCCCTACCAGGTCGGGAGAGGGCTCTCTCCTGGTCAATATCAGGAAAATATGGCTAATATAGCTTGAGATCACTGATATGATGACTAATTTTAGGCTAGGTATGCGTACAAAGGTGTTTGATTGAATTTGATGGTGTTTTGTTGGCTCAAATGTGAAAGGCAGATTTGGTTCTGGGAATGAGGCTCAGTTTTCTAGAGATCTCTATGGGGCAAGGTAGGCAAGTGATTTGGTACTTCAATTTGAGTGATATGGAGAGGTTTTAGACAAATGAGGAGTTGAAAAGGGCATGAAAAACTCAACAATCCTTTTCAAACAGCTGAAAACATAGATAAATAAGCAAACCCTAGGTAGAGCACTGCACTTTCAATGTTTTATACCTTTATCCTTGTTTAGTTTAGTTAAGATGAAGAAAAGAGAGATAATGACATACATAAAACACATGTAACCTTACAATTACAGAAGAAAACACAATACCAAAGCAAGATTCCACATGAATCCCATAAAGTGCTGCAAACCCTGGTCTATTCCTTAGCCAAACCACTGAAATGAGTATACAGTGAAGCTCCAAGCTTTCTCAAAAGTCCAACCATGCTAATGACTGAAAAAACATAAGATATAGGCAAAAAAAAACTCATCCTAGCCTCAGGGGTCGAGCTCATGAGTATAAGAGTTGTTCCAACTAATTCTAAACTGAGAACTACAAATTAGGCAGTGGAACAACATGCCTCTAAAAACTAGGGCACTGATTCATTAAGTCATAAACTAACTTTTTATGGATGAATCTACCTCCATGAGTGAAAATTTGTCATAATTACATCAATATCCATCAATTTACAATAAATTAGATCACAAGTTTGACATTAAGTAAGAGAAAAGTCAAACTGTCAAGGAACTAGGTGAAAAACATAGTATACTTGGTCAAACTGAGCAAAATTTCCCCTATGCGTCGCGTTGATTTCTCTATGCATAGTGCCTGTTTTTAGCCACTTTTGAAGGCCTTCCCGGTGTCAAAATTTGCTCCAAGTGTGCTTGTTGGAAAGGTTTGCCTGTCTAATTTCTAGAACAAGTGGAATTTTTGAATTTTGCCTCCATTTGCCTCTCCAAAACTAAGTTCTCCCAACACTGCTTCATGTGTGTCAAAATAGGGGCAGTAAGGTAATTTTTTGAGTGTTTTTGACCTATTTGAGGGCTCAAAACCTGTCAAAATTTCTTAGCCATTGGTAGGAAAGCATATTTTTCATGCCAAATCCAAAAATGTTGAGTTTTTTCCATTTGGAGGCCTCTATCAAGTGTGCATACCATCGGTTCTATGGGCGTATAGAACTACATGTAAAAAGTTGACTGGACATACACTATTTAGATCAGTATATGGATAAGAAGTTGTCATGCTGATGGAGTACATCATGCCAAGTTTTCAGATTGCTGCATGTTGGCTTAGAGGGGTCCTGACCCAGGTTCAGAGTTAGTTATAGCAACCAACAAAACCCTACACTACTGGCCTTTTCGGCAAAAACCCACGTAGCGTAGGCTACAGTCCCACCTGAAGCAGTATGGGGTGATGTTGGAACTAAGTTTCTGCATCCAGAGATCAATGTGATGTATTTTAGTGCCCTAGATCTATCTCCATGCAGATCTATAAGCCCTTAGGGCTCGACATTGCAACTCTATTCAAACAGTCTCAATACCTTCGTGAAGGTCTACAATTGGCTTTTACGGACCTTCACTCATTGATTTATCCACTTACGCATATTAGAGAACAACTCTAGATTAGGGTTCGCGTAGATAAGCTTGTGTTATTAATAAACACTATATAATTTATCAAAGTATTCGAGAATTACATAAACATGCTTGTGTACATCATCTAACATTTATTCAATAGAATCACATACTATTATATCAATATTCCATAAACATATTATTCATTAACAACATAAATCATAAACATAAGTAAACAACAATACACAAGATTTCTCCAGAAACAACTTCTTTATTGATTTCCAGTTCAGAATACAGACTCAAAACTTCCCTGCGCACTCAACTGCAGGGGTCCGCGCACTCAGCTGCAGACTCTACCTAGGCCTCTGTGCACTCAACTGTAGAGCCTTTCTCTCCTATCTGACCCACTTTTCTTGTGCTAAAACTTCTCTTATCGACCCATTACATCTTAGATTATCAGAGATCTACCTTAGACTCTCTAATACACACCTATTTATAGCTTTTTACATACAATCCCATGGTCCACGGACCATGGGTGGATCTCAAAACCGACTCAAATTTTACATAAACAAGGGGCTAAAACCCCTTTGAATCCTAACCATCCACACGCTCTGAATCCATAAATCGCGAAGAATTTACATTACTTACAACAATTACAACAAAAATTGGGTTATATTAACCCTAAAGTTGACCTAGGGGACTCCATCCCAACACTGCAGTCACAGATATGGCTGATCGAGATACCATGGAAGAATGCCTCACACAGATAGTTGAGTTGGAAGAAGATCGCTTCTTGGCTAGTTTTCATTAACAAGTGTAGAAGGCTCAGGAAAAGGCGTGGCATGATCGCCACGTTAAACAACACACCTTTAAAATTGGGGATTAGTTCTACTATATGACATTAAATTTACGAAGTTTCTAGGAAAATTCTAGATGCATTGGATGGGGCCATATATTGATAAGGAGATTACAGATGGAGGTGCAGTTTAGCTTGCAAAGCTGAACAGGGAATTTTTTCTAGGAAAGGTCAATGGAAGCCAGTTAAAGTTGTACATGCATGACCCCGCCCTCGTGCAATGACTATATGAATGTAGGATAGTCTTAGTACTCCAGGTAGTTGCAAGGAAGTATGAGACTATAAACTACACAGTGTAGAAATTTTGAATAATTTAAAACATATTCAATGGAGATTATCCTGATCATACAGTTATAAGCGGAACATGTATAATACATAATCTCCTCTACGTTGATCATCAATTTACAGAAGCAGAAACATTCACAGGCACACATAGAAGCATCAATCAAACTCATAAACACAGTATGTATCCCGGGGAAAGCATCTCGCTAAAAACCCCACACTATCTGTATATTATATTGATTGAATCATGTAACATTACAAAGTACAATGCTTATCACAAGCAATCCAGTACCAGCTCCACCTGTTACACACAATACAGCTCAGATCTGATCTCCAAATCTATTCCACTGCTTGCCTGCCTCTCCAGCTCAATACCTGCTCAAGAACTGATGAGAATGGTTTACCAAACTCGTATTTGACCTGCAAATAATCACTCACACTCTGTTGGACGTGAGTACAGGCTACAATTCTTGATATTGGCAAATTCATTGGCATACTCAATCCCTCTGATTGTGCAAATCATCATGCACAGCTATAGTCACAACTGATAGCAATCTGATCCTCTAACACCTGTCCCTGCTGAACTGAACACGCACTGACATGCAACTGAGTTAACTGATGTATTCTATAGTTGCATTATGAGTTAATAACTTGTGAATTAATTAATAACTAATTCACCCAACTCATCTCTAGTCTATTGATCAGTTAGACTAAATACAACCAGTTTAACAAAGCTAAACTGAACACAACTCCATCAACTGCACCTCCAGTCCACTAAACTCAACTCACTTGAGTTCTAACTGAAGTCCTGCATGCAAATATTAGTCATCCCATAGGTAACCACGTATTTCCCTCTGGGATCTGCATGTACCACATCTATAGCTCATCCTGAAGTGCTCCAAGAGAATAAGCTCAAGTTTATAGTCCAAATATTATTATGAGACAATAATATTTGACATTTCTATTTTTGACAGCTAGTCTAAAAATAGACTTTGATCACTCACACTGTGATCACTCACACTGTGGTCACCCACACTGTGGTCACCCACACTGTGATCACTCATTCTGTGATCACCCACACTATGATCATCCACACTGTGATCATCCACACTGTGATAAAAAATAGAACTTGCGCCATAATTTGCCTGCGGGCCCACTTAGTGAAGGCGACTCTTTTCACTAAGCTCCATCATCTTGTTGCATTCTCAACAATCATTTCTTGTTGCACACTTTTCAACACGCAACCATAAGGATAGTTTGGCGAAGTGAATGGGTTGTGAAATGAATCAAGGGAATCCGCATAGGAGAGCTGAGACGAAGGAGCTACACTATAATTGTGGGTCCCACACAGCCTGGTCAAAAAGTGACCATTGGAAGCATTGTAGATGATTGGATGGTGATTTTTCTGTTAAAGGGAGTGGGGGGGAGCATTTAAGGAGCATATCTTTGGAAATCTGCTGCCAAAAGCGCATTAATGATAGGAATATGGAGGGAACATATGAATTTGAATTCAAATTGGGCTATAAATATAACATCCTTCTCCACATTCTAACACTTTGGTTCTTGAGAAATTTCCTTGAGTTTTTGTGCTTTAGTTTGTGCCAAGATAATTGCTGCATGTTTAGAAAGGATTGAAAAATACTTCGAGAGAAGATTTTGTAGCAAGGGTTCAGGAATTTACCTGAGTGAGAGTGCGAAATATTCTTGGAGAGAATGACTACAACCTGACTAAATCCGACCCAACCCATACCTACAACCTTTCCCACCACGGTGCTTAGGTCGTCAAGGCTTAAACCCTCTGCCTCTGCGGCTAGAGACAAGAAGCAAAAGAAGCCCCAGCAATCGCCGATGCGGCAATCACTACGCAAAAATCCAACATAGGTCTGACAGAAGGGTAAGATGGATAGAACCAAGCAGCTGACAAAACCCTTGGACTTAGATGAAGAAGAGATAACTAGGGGAATTGATGAGATTGGTGCATATAGAGCCATGTCAATTACTCAGTTTCTGCCTAGAAAATCCACAGCCAAGGTTACTGAAGAACCAAATTCAACAAAATGCCAGGTCTCCACACCCTTGCTTCCAGAGAACATACCTTTTGAGGGCAATCTGCTAGCCCGAATACCATATTTGAGGATGGAGGAATGGGACATGGGGGATCACGTGAAATTCCTGTAGTTGGAACCATGTAAATACCTGAAGAAAGTATCCTATGAAGAGTCGAATGTTACATGGCTTGAGCCAATGAAGTGGATGGCCGAAGTTGAGCACGTAGGGTTGCTCAATATGTTGTGGGTGCCACATTTTAGTCACAGTACCATCAACACTATCTATGTGCACCAATTATTGATGATGGTTCATGATGGGTGCCTTTAGTTGGGAGGGCCCATTCCAATTATAGATATGTTAATCCAGCAAATCACATTGTTGCCATATCAAGGAGTAGACCCTACGGATGCCTTTGTGGGGAAATCGTAGGAGAAGAAGTTGGCAGGCCAGATGAAGAGTGACTTTAGGCTGATGAAGAAGTCACGCGACTATGCAATTATCTCCATATCAAATGGTGTGGTGCAGTTTTCTGCACAAATATTGGCCAGAAAGATCATGAGGAAGTGTCGCACTGATGAAGTACCGACTCCAGTAATATATCTGGTTGCGCAATGTGCCAAAGGAGTCCAACATAATTGGGCTCATTATCTGTGTCATGAATTCTTAGAGGATTGTAGAGAGGCCCAGGACGATGGAAAAGAATTCCACTAAGCGTGGCTACTTTTGTTGATCACGTTGGTGGAATGGAGGACGCCAGAGGAAAGCCAGTTCCCACATCATGATCCAGACCTATGCGAGGCTGCAGAATTCGCCTCGTTGTGGGCGACAAAGGGCCTTGAGCACGTTATGGAGACAAAGATATTTTGGCTCCTATTGGAATCTAAGTTGAGGATGGTGATTAACCAACGACCACAGTTATCACCAAGCTTGCATGCCCAATATGCTAATGTTGCTGATTTCAAGGAAGATTTTCATAATCTATCTATTCACGCGAAGAAAGATGCCACGGGAACATGGCATAAGTTTCCATACTTGGTCGCTAAATATGATATTATGGGGATCATTAGTAAATAGTTGAGTGACTAGCTCACCCCGTCTGATGCAGGTGCATGAACCAGTAAGGTTACTGAAGGTGAAGTAGAGAAAACCACAACTACGACCTCAACAATGAAGGATAAGAAGAAGGAAGCACAAAATGGTTCTGCAAAATACAAGGCCACGACAAAAGAAAAGGCCGCGCAACAAAAAGAGGCTGCTACAAAGGAGAGAGAAGCACCAAAAGAGAAGGTCTCTGCCAAAGAGACAGAAGCACCAAAGGAGAAAGTTGCCACCACGTCGCAAGCCACTATTGACGTCGATGAATCCAAAATAGAGAGAACCAACATAGAGGTAGAAACAAAGGGTGAAGAGGAAGGGGGCACAGACTTAAAGTTCCCCTTCACTGTTAAAAAGAGGCAGAAGCAGAGTTCTACGAGATTTCACATGAAGCAGAAGTCTGACAAGTCTACGAGTGTGACACCGATGGTCCTCACAGAGGATGACCTGGATGAAATTGGCAATGTGGTCTACAACGCCATGGAAACAATTTGGCACCACATCGAGGACCAATACTATCAGACACTAGATAAGGTGCATCAGGGCCTGAGGGAATTGCAGGTTCAAACAGGGGTTATTCAAGCGAGCCTGAAGCAAGTGAGCAGGTCATCCTTAACAACAAAGATCACCAGATACCACCCCGCAATGTAGTTACCAGAGGGATCACTACACATTGAGGCTTCAAAAGACGGGGCATGCATCTTACATTTGAAAATTTTGAGTCTGAACCTTTCGACACTCCCTATTCAGACACTGCATGAGCTACATCTAGGGATATCAGATGAGCCCAGAGTTCAGGAACAACGAGCATTACTAGTGATCAATGAAGTAAATACCGTCAACCAACATATGTTCAAGTAAAATGCGCAGGAACTCAAGGAACAAGAAGAAGTCATTGTGCATAGTCAACAACAATAATGCAGGCCTGTAGTGAGCTTCCCGAGCTCTAGATCCCAGCATAACTAGCCACTGCAGAGAAAATCCAGAAGCTAGTGGTTGCGATAAAAGAATCAAAGGAGAATATTGGCAAGGTTCATTTTGATTTGCAGCTGCAGATATCTGAGCTTCAACTTAAGCTGCAACCAATTACTCCTCCGGAAGTCTGAGAGCAGCGTGAGGCTACTATTAAAGAAGATATGACTACTCTGGAAGCTACAATCAAGGATTGCAGCTAGTTGTTTGAGCAGATCATGGAGATGTGGACCTCACTATAGGAGGATCCACACTTGCAGAAGATTGAAACAAACATCCGAGAAAAGCAAAGGCAATTCGACGAGATCAAAGCTACAATGAGGACCTTGGCACCAATGAAAATGTTCACCATATTATAGGAGGGGAAGTTCATCCAAACCGAGATTGATGAGTTGCTTCGGAAGGCATCCTTAATATCCTCAATGAGGCAGCCCTAGGTAGATGAGGCAATCCAACTCTCATAGACGATGTAGAGCAAGTTGAAGGCTATGCAATAGACATAGAGAACCATGGGCCTTGCAGTTGAGGGTCCAACTATCGAGAAATTGGTTGAATAAGCTCATCAAGCCATTGTGCAGGGAGCAACAAATCTTCAACCATTGAAGACAAAATTTAGTGGTTTGCAGGCAAAGACCGAGGCAACACCAATAGAGTGACTCGGGACGAGTCACGAATTTGTGTTGGGGGCCTGTTGGGACAGGGTCCCCTGGGGTCAATTTTGTAAAAAGTATTATAAAGCCTCTGGATTTTGAGGAGTGGAGCGCACAGGTCAATAGGAGACAAAGGGGCTTTAGGAAGGTCAAAGCTGCTTAGTTTGTTAGAAGTTAAGCTGTTTTGTGACCTGCCCATGGTTCGCGGACCATGGTATTGTAATGAAGAGAGATATAAAAGGAGTCATAGAGGGTCATTAAAAAGTCAGCCAGGATAACAAAGAGCATAGATAGGAAAGCTTTGGGTTTGTATTGTCTATTTTGTACTCGAGCGAAGGGGAAGTCTCCTGTAGCCCTGTGTGGGAGACCTTGGTAAGTCCGCAACTGAGTGCGTGGGCCCCTACAGCTGCGTGCACAGGGTTGAAAGAGTATGTAATTGAATATTTAAGTATACTACAGGGTGTTTTGGAGCATTATCTGTGTATTTGTGTGTTATTGTTTACTTCTGAATTTATTGTACATTTGCTCTGTTTACTGCAATTTATCATGAAACATACTTAATAGATGCACGAAAGGTGAAAAACTATTTAATTACATGATTTTGTGAATTTTTAGAATAATCAACGAAGAGTTTGAATCTATTATCTGTCAGTTACTGTAATTTCTAGGTTTTAAGCGTTAGTGTTCATGAAGGTCGAAATAAAGCCCTAAGAGTAACAAAAACACGTCACATAGTCCTTTGGATGCAGAAATCAAGTTCTAGCATCCCCCAATACTACCTCAGGTGAGCCTGCAGCCTGCGCTACATGGGTTGTTGCCGAAAGGGCTAGTAGTGTAGGGTTTTGTTGGTTAGCGCAACTAACTCTGAACTTGGGTCCGAGCCCCCTCAAGCTAACAGTCACATAGGAGGTCAAATCTCATCATAGTAGCCTCTCGTCTCATGTTTACCCCGGTTGGCATGGTTTACCTGGGTGGATGTGGGAGGAGGGTGTTACAAAACTATTAGGTTGTCTAGTAGATAGGCACTGCCAACAATGCTCATGGGGGTCCTGATTTCAAAACAACCACAAGAAGCTTGGCTAAGAGTTTATTGACCTAGTCATAATAGTCGTAAACAAGTTCATGAAGAAGAAATATCTAGTCATGCATCTACAATATCTTCTGTCAGCTGAGAAATATGTATAATTTCTTAAGCAAAGGAAGGATACACAACCCGAGGGAACCAAGGTAAAAGAAAGCAATGCGTTGTATCGTATATTATGTAATTCCTTTCTAGATAAGAGAGAACTATCATGTTTGGTATGAATAGTACAAATACAGGTGGACATAACCTTGAGGTAGCGAGTTCACCCCTAACCGACGTGCACTCTCATCAACCAATATAGACTCTAATGAACCAATGTATACTTGGTGCTCAAAGATAAGTGAAAGGAATTTAAGAGTCCTCAAATGGCCCTATAGATGTTGAATATGGAAATTATTACTATGAATCCCACATCTACACCAGTCTTGGTTCCACCCTAGGTGATGATTTTCATACCCATGTAGGAAGTTCATTGTGTGGAAGTTCAACTCATTGTGTGAACCTCCACACATTAAATTTCCGCAAAATAGAATCTTCTGCATAATGGCAATGTAGATGTGGAGGACATAACCTCGTATGCCTTGTAGGGACCACCACCAATCAAATTATTTTTAGTGTGAAATTCTATTCTTGCTTGTGACGATAGATCACTTATTTTCAATACTTGATTCATAACTAGTACTCTGGTAATTGAACGAATATCACTACAAAGTATCATCCCCCACGGACTATTTTATAGAAAATTGATTTATTTATAAGTGAGTATGTGTGCCAATTATTGTGCAAAGAGCATTGTGTGGAGATATTTCACTATACAGATTGCTTTGTGCAAAGAGTTTTCATTGTGCGTCAATCTTTATGCAGAAAGCTTTCATTGTGCAGATATTTTTATTTTTGTGTGGAGTTTTCTTCATGCTCCGCACAACCTTTAATCAATAAATTGGTGATAGTGATAAAGATAGAAACTATACCACATTGCAACTATTACCTTTGTTGTTAATATGTGAATTCTCAATTTTCGAAATCTCACATGCCATGACTTCGAAGTTCTCACCAATGTTCTTTTCATTAAAATTACTCACCCTTCCTCATGTGGCAGTTCATGACACAATGAATTACGTACTCAATATCTAAGATGGTGGTGGAACATTCTTTCAGAAGAGACTCCACCCATTTGTTCAATATAAAAATAGTTATGGGAACGATAAACGATTTTCAGATTCTTGAAAGTTTTTCTTCCCATATCGATGGTACAAAAAAATCGTATTTGAAACTTGAATCTCTTCTTTACCTCATGTTTCATACATACCTTTAAATGTACATAATATGAATTTCAAATTACATGCGGGTGGGCATAGCTACATAATATTACAAGTTTAACGAAAAATTATTATTTGATAATTATTTAAAATAATAATAATTTATAATTATATTATTTTTCTCAATAGATTAATTTGAAAAATAAAATAAATTTACATTACACCATTAACAATAGATTTACATAAGATCGTAAAATATTAAAATATTATGAATACAAGAGAAACGCGTGAATTAAAAGATAAATAAATAGTGTATTTTATTTTTTATGATCTAAATTACACTGCAAAACAAAAAAATAATAATATCTCATTATAAAGCAAATATACAACAAACTACTACATGCAAACCTTCTCCTTATGTTTTTCCAATCTCTTAATCTTTGAATTTGGTCAATTGGTTTGGTTGGTTGATCTAATCAAATTATTTACTTTCCATTGGGCTATGGAGTCAAATATGTTGGATATTGCATCAAATATTTAAAAGAATAATCACAAGGCAAGCTAGTTGCAATTATTAGATCCTTAAACTGAATTATGAAATGGAGAAGAGGTGATTTTAGTAATGACAAAAAGCATTTAAGAATTTTTCAATTAGACTTCAGAAGGAAAACATACAGATTGTAAAAACAGTCCAAATAAGGTGTTCAATTAACAAATCTTATTTTTCACATTTCTTGTTTTACAATTAGATTTCAGAGGATTATAAAGCAAAGAAAAACAATAGGAAAATTTGTTACAATAGGAAAGAATCACTAGTAAATTGCAACACAAGAATCCTGCGAAAGTCTTTGTATTATTAACGCTCCAGCAGCGTGGAAAAAGTATAGTGCTCAAAATAAGTCTTACAATGATAAAAAACCGACCCTCATTGCTTCGAATGAATGAAGTATTTAAACAATATTTCCAAAAGGATTACAATGAATGCCACATCGACATGGAAATCTATTATTAACTACAGAATGACTAATGTTCCCACAAAAGGTAAATTTGGTGAATTGATCTAGATGTCTGGCACTATTTGAGCAGAGAACAGTTGCTTAGTTGCCACAACTTGGGTGTTGCGCTGGACGTAGTTGATCTTTTCTTTAATCTTGAAATTCACATAGTTTATCCCACTGCTCTTCATCTTAGAGTGTGATTTTTGTTGCCTTGCGGTAGATCTCATCTACCTCAGTATATTTAGCACATGTAGGCCTTACCACAAAAATATGCTTTATCTCATGCTGAATGAACATAATGTTACTAATATCTTCGAAAAAAGCTCTCCCTGTCATAACACCTTTAATGTGGGAAGACTTAACAATATCCTTTGCAATGTCTGTAAGCTTCTTATTATAATCTTCCTTGGTCATTAATTTGTCATTAATTACAAATAAAGAAGGCATGCCCCTCTTTGTTAATACCTCTATTCTGGTGAAAAATCTGTTGACTGCTACTTCCAAATTATGACATTTCTCTGTAAGCTGCACAATCAAAATTTTATTTATAAGAACTTTCTTTATGTCTAAAATTGTCTTTGTCCTATCCTCTACTCCCAAATCATCCAGCTCATATTTGTTTTTTGAATTGAGAAACTTGATGATGTTGTTGGCTGTGTCAGGCATATCTCCCAACTCATTGTTAATAGTGGAAATGGCCTGATTGCCTTTCTCAATCAACTCTTTCTATTCAAATATAATCTAGATATATGGCCATATTTCATCCATGGCTTCAACGATATTATTCCACATAATTTCCTTAACTTGAGCCAGTGTGTGGCAAATGGAGGATTCGGTTGCGGGTTTTCGCCATACTTCTATCTGATTTTGAGCTCTCTGTAGTTCTTCTGCATGGAAAGTTTCAATGTTTTCCTTCTGGTCTTGTAGAATATTGACTTGAGCCTGCAATCTTTTCATTTCTTCTATTTGGAGAGACATATTCTTCACTGCACTTGCTAACCGATCTAAAGTAGTCCCTATATTTGTTGTAGAAGATGTAGCTGTAGGAATTATTGTAAGAGGCATTGCTTGCAAAGTGACAATAGACATTCTAGCAGCTTGCTCCTTTTCTTTGATGATTTTTTACATCTCT
Organism: Pinus tabuliformis; assembly: GCA_031772625.1. Lineage (NCBI taxonomy): Eukaryota > Viridiplantae > Streptophyta > Pinopsida > Pinales > Pinaceae > Pinus > Pinus tabuliformis. The sequence goes on along the minus strand of CM062811.1, from coordinate 107,864,201 downwards.
GTTTCCATTTGTTGCAATTGTACATTCTGCTCCATGATGAGCTTCAACATATCTGCCTTCTATGACTCTATGTCTTCATTGTCTTTGGCCAGAGGATTTTCTGTGGCTAGTAATTTCAATTGCTTTCCCAATGCTACTATGTTAGTATTCTTCTTTCTTACGAGCTCTTCTGCAACATTTATATTTGAAGGATCATAGCATACTTTGATTACCAAGTTCTCCAAAGATTTGATCCTTATGTCTTTAGCCAATGAAGAGACTTTCTCCATCTTCAATTGTGACTGAACATTAGCTAAAGTGACTTGCAATTTAGACAAACTCATAGCGGTGTTAGTGAGAGTAGATGAAATCATTTGACTAGTCTATTTGTGCATATCCATTTTGTCAATGGGATGTATGTCTTTTACATCAAATTCAAATGATTTTTTCTTGTAATCTAACACTACCTTGGGCTGTGGCATCTGTGCTTGGAGGAAGGCCATTTGTATTTTTCCTTTCTCTGAATCAAAGGCTGACAACAGTCTGCTTTGAGAACTGGAAGTCTGCTTCTAGAAATGATTATATGTGTTGATCTTCAAGGCCTCATTTCTCACTTTAATCTCTTTGAATAAATCGAATATGCTCTTTTATTTTTCCCTAGTGGTAGATGTGATGGTTTGCATACCTTGCTGCTAATCCTGTGAAGTTGTTGAAGTGGTAGGAGAAAGGGTAGTCTGATCACCTACTAGTGAGGAAACATGTGTCTCTTTAGTGGTGATAATATCCTCTTGATCTGAATCCTTACTTAGCATTAGTTTGGATTTGAGCTTGGTCCTCTTCCTGTACATGATTTTGAAGTCTTCACCACAAATTTCAGTCACTAAAGGTGACTCTTATTCTCTGTTTACCTTTCCTATTTTCTCTTGTGTAACAAGAGTCTGTACTGTTGAAGTTGAGACCAACTGCTCCTCTGCCTCCTGTAGAGTATTTTCAGTCCATTCCAGCTGGTTCTTGTATTTCTCAATCTCTAGTCTGGATGTATGAAAATAAGGAGTAGATTTGTTCTCTACCCTTAACTTGGAGATGACTTCTAATGGATCATATGACCATGTGAAACTAAGGCTGAATTGCATCTCTTTCAGCAATTTGTCTACTTTTTCCTCTACTTTTTACCCTGCTGCCCTGTTGTTGCAAATGAACTATCCTATTTGAGTTTTGATTTTGAATTGATATTTCTTCTCGGCAGATACAAAATGAATCTCATAAACGTTGATCATTTGCTTAATGTATTATAAGGAAAAAATTCTCACTGGGAGGAATTTTGGCATTTTGTAAGGAGCAATTTCACACCCATATATCCTTAGCACTGTGTAATTTTGGTAAAGATACCAATCTCCTTTTTTAACTTGATCTGATAACTGCAAAATTTTCCTAATTTCTTCACTGATTCTTGGCTCTAGAGCGCTGCTTAAGACACTGAGTGTTGGATGTACAACATTTCTATGAATTATTTGTATGAATAATCTTTTTTCTCCTTCATTACAAGCGTAATCCAGAAAATGACTGATTTCTGAGATCCCTCTTCGTCCAAATTTTGTAAGGCAAGCTTGAGGTTGTCTCCCTGAAAATATGAAAACATGTATACTAACACATAAGCATATTTGAATACTTCCTCAGTTTGGAATTTGAAAAATTGTTCATGGATGGAATTTGCAAGGAATTGGTTGAAATTGAATAAGATGGAAGGCTTGGAATCTATGGAGAAAATAGAATGGAAACCTATAATAGCCTCATCCACTCACTGATCTGAGTAATAACCAAGGAGGTAGGAGATGATTGTGATAATCTGCTTGGTCTCTAAGGGAAAACAGAGGATGGATAGGGAGGATTTTTCTTGGGTAGACGAGCATCTTTAGTCAAGAAAAGCTCAAGGGTTTTGGCTCTTTTTGCAAAGTCCAGTTTCTGGTATAATTCAATGAGGTCTTCATGAGAGAAAGGAGTGGCATTCTCTGCAACAGGAGCTAGCATAATTTGATCTATTGGTTGGGCAGTTATGGTAAATAGAATTTCTCCTATAGGGGCAATAAGAAATCTTTGGCTGGGTAGATAACAAGCATGAAATTTTCTGACGAATTCAAGGGCACTGTGGGTGCGGGGAAACATATAATGGCTAAATTGGATTCCCACAATCCAATATCATCCGACTTGTCTATGAACTTGTCTTCAAGCTAGCAGTACATTTCAAATAGATTAAATTCAGATAGGGTTTCATGGATTTTGTCATCCTTATTCACTAGAGGTATATGGTGAAAATTGATGGGAGGGTGGATCAGAGGACTTATGGGTTCTTCCTGTGCCTTGTCTTTCGGAGGCATGATTAGATAACAGATAGAGCACTGACAGAATCTTAATTATGTAGGTTTGCAAGGTATAGAGAGGGGCTTGGGTTCAAGACAATAGGAAACAGAGGCGCTGATTTGAACGGAAGTTAGCTTGTGTGATGCTCAACCGAGTGAGAAAGTTTCATTTTGAATTGGCAATCTGGTCATGTAAAAATGGTATTGGCAGAGTGCGAAACAATGACCTGTGAATGGGTGAAGGGAGTGGAATTTATAATTTTCTAGCTTTCCCATTGATTGTGGCGTGGGTCTGTTATATTAGCAGTTAAGTAATTAAATTACTTAATGGATTAATTATCGAGGGAGTGGATTGATTGGCGGGAGAAACTAATAGATGAGGTGGTGAAGAGATATTGGCGAGAGCATAATAGATAGGGCAGTGGTACCACATGATAGAGAAACCACTTTTTGCGGGTGGGGGGGGAAGGTGGTTAATGGTTTTGGATAAGAGGGGTGTGAAAACATGGGATGGTGACACATTGCGGTGGGTGTGGGTTTGAATACCACCATTTCGGACCCCCCCCCACCCCCCCAACAATAAAGTTCGGATGGTGACGGGGGGCCAAAACGTCATATAAGTTGTCAGATGTAAAAAGGTGGGTTCGGATGATGTGAGAGGTGGTGGTACTTTATTGTGATGTGATGGGTGTATAGTGGGGGAGGCGAATAAATGAAAATATGAGAGGAGGAGGGATTTTAGGGTAGTGAAACTTTTAGGAATAGTAAAATAATGCACCAATCCTCATTTGATATATCAAACCTTAGGATAATTTTTTTATCCCTTTGCCTTTCTTCAGCGCATGAAAATATATTTAACATTTAACTTAGGATAAAACTTTCATGCTTATGCTAAAATCATCATTTTGCTTCTACCTACCCTTCTTCATTTCAATTCTTTTTCTAAGCTAACATTTTCTCTTCTTGCTTTGCAGGGTGCATTTAAACTAGTAGACCCAGATCAATTTTTTTATGAAAATCTACCTTATCCTATCACTTATTTCACCATTGATTGAAATTACACTTTTGAATCAATTTTATTTCTACCTAGCTACTGGTTTACCAAGATTAAACTGTTTGGTAAATCTTTATTCACTAACCTATTCAATATAAATTTAAATGTGTTCAATCATGATTAGACAGTATGATTCGAACAAAACTTTAGTCATTGTGGCATTCAAAAACAATTTGCGCACAACCTTATTTGATAATGAACTAAAAGAACTAACTTATCAATAGTGGGATTTAGACTTGCAACACTTTCCATATTATTTTGTATTTTTCTTTTGTGGGGTTCTTATTTCCTTTTTTCTTATTCATTTTTTAAACATACCCTCTTTTCATATATTTTTGGAAATCATTTGAATATTGAAATTATGTACAATATAAAATCACAAATACAAAATACTCAATCACCTTGAGATCCTATAATTTATAGGACCTTAACAGTGACTCCAGCTGGGGATGGCACTTCTCCAAGTGAAGTGTCAAGAACATATGATCAGTAGCCTTGAGTACTCCATGTCTGTAATGCATTCATATGATTTCTTTGTTGTTTTAAGATACTTTTGGTGGCTCATCAATCCATGCTTAGGGCCTTCACTGCAAGCTTCAACCTTTGTTAATATGTTACCCAATCAAAACCATAAAGACTATGATATTTACAATGATGTAATAAAAATATGTAGGCTAAGAGAAGTAGTGCTTTAGCATCTTGCCATTGACAAAACTTCTAGGTATCTCGGCTCCATCTAGCTCTTTAAGGAAAAATGCATTATTTCCCCTAAAAGAATGAACAATATATGGCCCTTTCCAGAGATGATCAAACTTGCCACGTTTTCCTTTGTCCTCTCTCCTAGAATCACATCTCAAAACTTGGTCCCCAAAGTTAAAGTCATTAGCTTTTGTTCTTCTGTCAAAGATCTTTTTGATATTTTCCTGAATAACTTGGGTTCTATTGTATACTTCCTCCCTAGAATGCTTCATTGGGTTCAACCAGTGCTTCTTAAATGATCTTCATGACTGGAAATCCTAAAGAGGATGGAAAAACTGCATCCATTCCATAGACCCATTGGTATGGTGACATGCCAATTGATTTTTTAGTAGTAAGTCTGTCAGCCCAAAGTGGATTGACCAACTTGTTATGCCAAGATTTTTTGTTGTCTTCTAACAACGTTTTGACGATGTTCACCAAAGTTTTATTTGAGGATTCAGCCAACCCATTACCCTGAGGGTAATAAGCCGTTGAATGTACCAAAGTAATGTGGTATTTATGGTAGAATTCAACCATATTTTTAGATTTAAAGACTGTAGCATTATCAGTGATGAATTTTCTAGGATAGCCAAATATGGAGAGGATATTATTCTCAAGGAATTTAATAATGACAGCATTAGTAAGAGCTTTGGAAGGAGTAGCCTCTATCCATTTGGTAAAGTAGTCAGTGGCTGTAAGAATCCACTTATGTTGGGCAGAGGAAGAGGGATGAATTTCACTAATGAAATCAAATACCCATTGCTGGAAGGGGCTTTCAACAGAGAGATAGTTTAATGGAAGGGGAAACAATTTTCTCTTTCCCTAAAAAATTTGGCCTTTATGACATGAGGTAACTTGTTTGTGTATGTCAAGGAAAAGAGTAGGCCAGTAGAAACCATCTCTAAGGATTTTATTGGTAGTGGTTTTCCAATAAAGATGTCCACCAGATCTCCTTCATGAAATTCCTGCATAACTTTTTATGCATCATCCTTTAACAAGCATTTAAGTAAAATACTCCCAACATCTTTCCAATACAAAACATTATCTATAATGCAAAATTGAACTGATTTTAACTTCAGAAATATTACCTTTGTTTTTGTCCAACCAAGAGGAGCATTTAAATTAAATAAGACATAAAGTAAGTCTACATACCAGGGTCAATTCATAAATGTCTCATCAATTTGTGGAGTCGCTTGTTCCTCTTGATTATCTAATGAATCAACCAAGTTAATATCTAAAGCATGGAAATTTGACTCAACCATCAATTTCGCTAGTCCCTAACCTTTGATTGACTTGGTGGGCTTGATTTCTAAGTCATATTCAAGAATGACAACAATCCATTTCCCTCGTTTTCCATCAGGTCCATTATGTGTCAAAATGTCTTTGACCACTGAATTAGGTACATAAGCAATAATATGGGAATGCAAGATATATAATCTAAAATATTTGATTGCTTTAACCAATGCAAATGCCTATTTTTCCATAATGTTGTATTTTAAAGATTCATCTCTTAAGGATTTACTAAAGAATGCAATAGGTTGTTCAAAACCTTCATTGTTTTTCTGTAGTAAAGTTGCAATGGTGTTTTCAGAAGAAAAAGAGAAGATTATGAAATCTTTTGTAAAATATGGGCTAATCAACATTGGGGCTTTGGTCAAGGCCTGTTTAACTAAGTCAAATGATTGTCTAGCCTCAATGCTCCACTTGATTTCTGAATCCTTTTTAAGAATGTTTGTTATGTTTCTAAGAAGTTCTTCCAGGTTAGGAATGAATCTCCTTAGGAAATTTATTTTTCCAATAAAAGATTGAAGATATTTGATATTCCTTGGGTGACTGATTTTTCATATTGCTTCAATACTATTGGGATCCATCCTAATTCCATCCTTGGAAATAATGTGACCAAGAAGTTTTCCTTCCTCTATGCCAAACATTGTCTTCTTAGGATTTAGTGAGATGCCAAACCTTATACATTTTTCGAACACTATTGTCAGATGTGCTAAATGTTCCTCATTAGTTTTAGAATAGACAGTAATGTCATATAGATAAATCACAATAAAATGACCAATTTCATTAGCAAAGGCAATATCCATTGCTCTTTGGAAAGTGGCTCCAACATTCATTAACCCAAAGGGCATTTTCACATACATGAAAGTTCCCCATGGAGTAGTGAAGGCAGTTTTATCCTGATCATCAAGATGCACTAAGACTTGGTTATAACCTGAGAAACCATCTAATAAGGAAATTCTACTAGACCCTACTACCTTTTGCAATATATGATCCATTTTAGGTAAGGGGTAGTTGTCTTTAAGGGATACCTTATTAAGATTTCTGAAATCAATACGCAATCTAATTTCTCCAATTTTCTTTCTAGTCGGTACAATGTTAGACACCCATTTAGAGAATCTAAGGGGAAGTATAATTTTAGCATCATACATCCTTTTTACTTATTTCTCAACCAAAGGAATTAAGATATGATTTATCCTATGAAGTTTTTGTTTGAATGGTTTTTGATCTTCCTTGATTGGGATTTTGTGTTGTATGATACTAGTGTCATAGGATTTTAGATCCTCATAACTACAGGTAAAGACATCTATGAAATCTTTGAAAAGAGTTATGTATCATTGTTTTGTGACAATAGAAAGTGATTTTGAGAGTTTTATCATTTTGGGATTCATCTCACTACCTATATTGCATTCTTCTATGTTTACCCCATGCGTTCCATTTTTGGCTTCTTTGTTGCATCATTAAAATCAAAAAGTTCTTCTAACGGAGCTAGACCCCTAGGTAGAACATTATCCTTAAGCTGAAGTACTTCAAATTATTATTATTATTATTATTATTGGATTTATTTCATGCAATTCTAATATATGTATATCTTTACTGACTAAAATATTTACATCAGAATGATCAAACTTCTTATCTACATTAACATATTCAACAATATGATTTTACTTCACACTCTAAATCTATGCTAATTTCTTCATATTCATCCTTGGATTGCAAAAAAAATTCAATCTGCTTGTCACTTCCAAATGCCTGCCAGTATCTCATATTGTCGGGTACAGCTGGATGGTGTTTAACTTCCACTCTATATTGTCTGTTAGGGTGAGGCATTTTATATGTGCTAGCTGAAAAATCTAAACCATTAGCTAGGACATTCCGATTTCTGGGAATGAAAGCAAGGTCATATTCTACAAAAGTTCCTAGAAAGTAAAGCACATCATTTCTGTAGGCTCTCGACCTAGGATGTTTTGTAGCATATTCTCCTTTGATCTATTTTAGAATTAATACAGAATCCCCTTGAACTGCAATTCTTTTAGCACCTAGCCTTTTCAATATTTGCAATCCTAAAAGAAGTGCCTCATATTCTTCTATATTATTGTTGCAATGAAAGTTGAGTTTATAGGAATGACCCTCTGCATGATTGTCCCCTGCATTGGACACCCAAATATCTACTCCTGAACCTGCTTTTCTTCAAGAGCCATCAAAGCTCATGTTCCAAAAAGGTTCAGTTTCAGTGTTTTGTTGCACAATTAGTGTTTGATTTTCATGTTTTTCATCAATATCATTTTCTGCTTTAGTAACATGTGCATCAATGTCCCCATAATTATAAGGAATGAAAGAATCCCAGTCAGAATGAACAGAGTAAAGAGGATATTTATGTGGTTTCTCTTGACTAATGGCCATATACTTCATTAAATTAACAGTCTTCTTTATTGACCAAACACTGGTATAGTGGCATAAGTCATGTCCATTTGTAGGGTCCCTTGTAATTTTTCTCCCCAAGAGTGTGACAACAACATGCCATACTTAGGGGGAATGTTTGCAACCACTATTTCCATCACTATAATTTTAGCAGGGATTTGGGCTAAAGTAACACATAGGTCTTTGATAAGACCTAGGCATCTAAATTTGCTAGAATCAAAGGAATACAAATCTTTCTACTGTCTAGTAATGTCAAGTCCTACTTTTTCCATGACATCTTTGAGCATTAAATTATGGGATGCACTTGAGTCTAGCATAGCATCATGGAGAATTTTATCATGAATATTCAAACTGACATAAAATGGAGGGACTCCCCCTTCTTTTGGTTTGCCTTCGACTTCTGGCCCAAATAAGAGTTCAAGCTAATCATCATTCAAATTTACATCATCAATTTTCTCCCCAATGTTTAATGCTTTCATGACCTGAGTCTTGTATGCATTTTTGTTCATTAATTCAGTTAAGGGGATAGAAATTTTCAGCTTGGAAAGTTCATTTTCTATACCGAAAGGTGTTTGATTCTTAAGCAGATTTGGAAAATTTGACTTATCAACAACTATTTTTGTGGCCAATTCTGTTTGTTGGATGGTAGAAGGGAGATCAGTTTGAGTAGTTCTAGAAGGATTATCGTTTGTCCTTTTCATAGTAACTTATGTTGGTTTCTTTCCATTTTAGTGGTTTTCTTATGAAAATTTTCTGTTGTTTTCTTGGAATCTAAATCAGAGACCCTTTTGATATGATTTTCAACATTCTTTTTATTAGCAGTATATTGACTTTTCTTACTTCTAAGATTATACTGCCTATGGACTTCCATTATGGAATTTTCAAATCCTTGTTTGTATTCATCTGACTCTTCAGAATCCATTTCAGTCTGGGCTATAAGAAAAAGCTCTTGCTCCTCTTGAGTGAGGAAAATTGTTTCATCATCACTTATCCCTAACAAATTTATTTGATTATCATCCAAATCTTCCACAATATTCCCCTCATCATCTGTGTAATTTTCCTGAAAAGGAGGTCGGACCTGCTGGTCTGGTCCCTTTTGTTCTCTTTGTTTAATTTGGGGAACATTCATTCTAAAGTTTTGGTTTCTAGTTTGAGGGACATTTTGGTTTTCTCTTAATTGAGTTTGGTCATTAATGTTCACTCTTTGCATCATTTGATTAACTACTCTGACTAAGTTATCAATCTTATGGTCAACAATAGAAGTAGAAGGTTCTTCTTTTATGGTTACTCTGCGTTCAGACTTCTGTTTGGCTTTTTTGGCCAGGATGTTAGCTTCAACTTTAATTTCATTTTCTTGCATTTCTTCCAAAGTTGTTGGGTCTCTCTCTCTAAGTTGATATTCCATGTCTACATCGAAACCATCTAGAAAATCAATCAGAGCTAGGCCAAGGGAGGGTTTGATGTCTTGTGGAATGGAATTGTAAACAATATTGAATCAATCACAGTATTCTTCCACAGTTTCATTGGGTTTTCTTTTTAACCTTTTATATTCATTTAGGAGTTGAAGTGGGTTCTTCTTGATCTCCCATCTAGCTAAAAAAGTTTAATGGAAAGCCTCAAGGTTGGCTATAATTCTTGCAGGTAAACCCCTAAACCATTTCTTGACATCACCTCCTAAGCTTTGGGCAAATAACCTCATTTTAACATCGAATTCATCCACTTCTTGGAGGTCAAACACATCATTCATCCTATCCACATGTTTTTGGGCAGTATTAGCACCAGTATTATCAAAGGTCGCAATTTTGGATGGATAATCTACAAGCATAACATTTAGCTAGCCTGGTAACACCAAGGGTGTATAGCTTCCTGCCATAACTGTCCTAGTAGATTGACTTGAGGATGGACCTAATGGAGGTGCATTTTTGATAACTACGGGGATATTAGGGATAGTAGTATGAGAAATCATAGGTAGGGAAGTTGAAACTATGGAATGAGTAGGAATGGGAGGATTGGGAAGATTGACTAGATAAAGAGGCTGTTAAAATAGTCAAAGCAGAGAATTCAACAAATTGTTGAATGAAAGCTTTTTCGATAGCTTGGTCCAACACTGAAACTAGACCTTGTAATTTGTAAAATTGTTGTAAAGATTCAAGATCAAGATATATTTCAAGGTCTTGGGTTTGGGGTATGTATGGTTGCAGTATGGATTTTTCTATGATAGTTTGATCTACAAAAGCCTCGGACTTTGATCTAAACAAACTTTGTTGGAAAGGTAAATCAAATTCTATATCCTATAAATTTTAAAATTTCTTTGGGAGAGAATTAGACCTTGACAAAGGAATATTCTCAGGGAGAGAATTGAATCTAGACAGAGGACTATTACTACCTTAACTCTCAGTAAAGCTTCTCTTTCTCACCAGTTTCTCAAGGTCATCTACAATTTCAGCAGGGTTGGGATCAAGGTGACATCTAGTGTGAATTATTTTGGGAGCCAGGGCTATGAAAAATCATCACACAAAAAACGAAATCAGAATCAATGATACAACAAATATGTACAAAATAGCAACCTCAGGTCATTTATTTCATAATGATACAACAATTTCTTACTGAATTACTGATTTTAAACCAGGGAAGAATAATGTTTTAGATTAAAATGTATTCTTCCCCAGTATGGTCTCCACTATGTTATCATTATGTATTTTTGAGGTTGTTGGAGTAAATACATTGGACAACATCAAACCACTTTTGAAGCTGGGATCTAGCCTTGCCAACTTCAGAGAGGGATCTCTCTTTATGAATTAACTTGGTTTTTAAATTGATTTTAGGCTAGTTATGATTATGCTTGATTGTTTGTTTGAATTTGGTTGATTGGTTTGGTTGGTTGATCTAATCAGATTATTTACTTTCCATTGGGCTATGGAGTCAATTATGTTGGATATTGCATCAAATATTTAAAAGAATAATCACAAGGCAAGCTAGTTGCAATTACTGGATCCTTAAACTAAATTATGAAATGGAGAAGACGTGATTTTAGTAATGATCAAAAAGCATTTAAGAATTTTTCAATTACACTTCAGAAAGAAAACATACAGATTGTAAAAATAGTCCAAATAAGGTGTTCAATTAACAAATCTTATTTTTCACATTTCTTGTTTTACAATTAGATTTTTAGAGGATTATAAAGTAGATAAAAATAATAGGAAAAACTGTTATAATAGGAAAACATCACCAATAAATTGCAGCACAAGAATCCTATGAAAGTCTTTGTATTATTAATGCTCCAACAACGTGGAAAAAGTACAGTCCTCAAAATAAGTCTACAATGATCAGGAACCGACCCTCAACACTTCGAATAAATGAAGTATTTAAACAATATTTCCAAAAAGATTACAATGAATGTCGCATCGACATGGAAATCTATTATTAAATACAAAATAACATAATGACTAATGTGCCCACAAAAGGTGAATTCGGTGAAGTGATCTAGATGTCTGGAACTATTTAAGTAGAGAACAGTTGCTTAGTTGCCATGAATTGGGTGTTGTGCTGGACGTAGCTAATCTTTTCTTTAATCTTGAAATTCACATAGTTTATCCCACTGCTCTTCATCCGGGACGATGATTTTTCTTGCCTTGTGGTAAATATCATCTACCTCGGTATATTTAGCAAATGTAGGCCTTACCACAAAAATATGCTTTATCTCATGCTAAATGAACATAATGTTACTGATAGCTTCGAAAAAATCTCTCCCTATCATAACACCTTTAATCTGGGAAGACTTAGTAGTATCCTTTGCAATGTCTGTAAGCTTCTTCTTATAATATTCCCTGGTCATTAATTTGTCATTAATTACAAATAAAGAATGCAAACACCTCTTTGTTAATACCTCTACTCTCGTGAAAAATTTGTTGACTGATACTTCCAAACTATGACATTTCTCTGTAAGATGCATAATCAAATTTTTCATTGTAAGCACTTTCTTTACTTCTAAAATTGCCTCTGTCCTTTCCTCTACTCCCAAATCATCCATCTCATATCTGGTTTTGGAATTAAGAAACTTGATGTGTTGTTGGTTGTGGTAGGCATATCTCCCAACTCATTGTTAATGGAAATAACCTGATTGGCTTTCTCAATCAACTATTTATGTTCAAATATAATCTAGATACATGGCCAGATTTCATCCATGGCTTCAATGATATTATTCCACATAATTTCCTTAACTTGAGCCAATGTGTGGCCAATGGAGGACTCAATTGCAGATTTCTGCAATACTTCTATTTGGTTTTGAGCTCTCTGTAGTTCTGTTGCATGGAAAGTTTCAATGTTTGCCTTCTGGTCTTGTAGAAGATTGACTTGGACCTGCAATATTTTAATTTCTTCTGTTTGGAGAGACATATTCTCCACTGAACTTCCCAACTAATCTGTAGTATTCCTTGTGTTTTTTGTAGAAGATGTAGCTATAGGAATTGTTGTAAGAGGCACTGCTTGCAAAGTGACAATAGACATTCTAGCAGCTTGCTCCTTTTCTTTGATGATTTTTCCATCTCTTTTTCCATTTGTTTCAATTTTAAATTCTACTCCATGATGAGCTTCATCATCTCTGCCTTCTGTGACTCTATTTCTTCAATGTCTTTGGCCAGAAGATCTTTTGTGGCTGGTAATTTCAACTGCTTTCTCAATGCTGCTATGTCAGTATTCTTCTTTCTTACGAGCTCTTCTACAACATTGATATTTGAAGGATCATACCCTACTTTGATTACCAAGTCCTCCAAAGCTTTGATCCTTGTGTCTTTAGCCAGTGAAGAGACTTTTTCCATCTTCAATTGTGACTGAACATTAGCTAAAGTGACCTAAAATTTAGACAAACTCATAGCAGTGTTAGTGAGAGTAGATGAAATCATTTGACCAGTCTGTTTGTGAATCTCCATTTGGTAAATTGGATGTATGTCTTCTACGTCAAATTCAAATGAATTTTTCTTGGAATCTGATGCTGCCTTGGGTTGTGGTATCTGTGCTTGGAGGAAGGCCATTTGCATTTTTCCTTTCTCTAAATCAAAGGCTGACAATAGTCTGCTTTGAGAACTGGAAGTTTGCTTCCAAAACTGATTATATGTGTTGATCTTCAAGGCCTCATTTCTCACTTTAATCTCTTTGAATATATCGAATATGCTCTTTTCTTTCTCCCCTGTGGTAGATGTGCTGGTTTTCATAACCTGCTACTGATCCTGTGAAGTTGTTGAAGTGGTAGGAGAAAGGGTAGTCTGATCACCTAATAGTGAAGAAACATGTGTCTCTTTAGTGGTGATAATATCCTCTTGATCTGAATCCTTACTTAGCATTAGTTTGGAGTTGAGCTTGGTCCTCTTCCTGTACATGATTTTGAAGTCTTCACCAGGAATTTTAGTCACTGAAGGTGACTCTTCTTCTCTGTTCCTCTTTCCTATTTTCTCTTGTGTAACAAGAGTCTGTACTGTTGAAGTTGAGACCAACTGCTCCTCTGCCTCCTGTAGAGTATTTTCAGTCCATTCCAGCTAGTTCTTGTATTTCTCAATCTCTAGTCTGGATGTATGAAAATAAGGAGTAGATTTGTTCTCTACCCTTAACTTGGAGATGACTTCTAATGGATCATATGACCATGTGAAACTGAGGCTAAATTGTATCTCTTTCAGCAATTTGTATGCTTCTTCCCCTACTGCCCTGCTGTTGCAAATGAATGGTCCTATTTGAGTTTTGATTTTGAATTGAGATTTCTTCTTGGGAGATACAAAATGAATTTCATCAACATTGAGCGTTTTCCTGATGTATTCTTAGGAAGAAATCCTCATTGGGAGGAATTTTGGCGGTTTGTAAGGAGTAAGTACCCATATATCCTGATTTCTTCACTGATTCTTGGCTCTAGAGTGCTGCTTAGGAGACTGAGTGCTGGATGTAAAAACATTTCTATGAATTTTTTGTATGAATACTCTTTTTCTCCTTCATTACCAGCATAGTCTAGAAGATGGTCGATTGTTGATTTCCCTCTTCTTCCAACTTTTGTAGGGAAAGCTAGAGGTTGTCTCCCTGAAAAATATAAAAACATGTATACTAACACATAAGCATATTTGAATACTTCGTCAGATTGGAATTTGACAAATTGTTCATGGATGAAATATGCAAGGAATTGGCTGAAATTGAACAAGATGGAAGGCTTGGAATCTGTGGATAAAATAGAAAGGAAACCTATAATAGCCTCATTCACCCGCTGATCTAAGTAATAACCAAGGAGGTAGGAGATGAATGTGATAATCTACTTGTCTCTCTCAGGGAAAATGGAAGATGGATAGAGAGGATTTTTCTTGGGTAGAGGGGTATCTTCAGTCAAGAAAAGCTCAAGGGTTTTAGATCTTTTTGCAAAGTCTAGTTTCTGGTATAATTGCATGAGGGTTTCATGAGCGAAAGGAGTGGCATTCTCTGCAACAGGAGCTTGCATCATTTGATCTATTGATTGGGCAGTTATGCTAAATAGAATTTCTCCTATATGGGCAATAACAACTCTTTGATTGGGTAGATAATGAGCATGACATTTTATGACGAATTCAGGGGCACTGTGGGTGTGGGGAAAGATATAATGGGGTAAATTGGATTCCCACAATCCAATATCGCCAGGCTTATCTATGAACTTGTCTTCAAGCCAGTAGTACATTTCAAATAGATCAAATTTAGACAGGGTATCATGTATCTTGTAGTCCTTGTCCACCAGAGGTATATGGTGAAAATTGATGGGAGGGTGGATCAGAGGACTTATGGCTTCTTCCTGTGCCTTGTCTTTCAGAGGCATGATCGGATAAGGGAAAGAGCACTGACATAATCTTAATTATGTAGGTTTCCAGGGTACAAAGAGGGGCTTGGGTTCAAGACAACAGGAAACAGAGGTGCTGGCTTGAACGAAAGTTAGCAGGTGTGATGCTCAACCAAGTGAAAAAGTTGCAGTTTGAATTGGCAAGCTGGTCATGTAAAAATGGTATTGGCAAAATGCGAAATGGTAACCTTTGAATGGGTGAAGGGAGTGGAATTTATAATTTTCTGTCTTTCCTGTTGATGGTGGCATAAGTTCGTTATATTAACAGTTAAGTAATTAAATTACTTAACAGATTAATTTTGGAGGGAGTGGATGTGATTGGCAGGAGCAATGGATAGATGAGGTGGTGAAGGGGGATTGATGGGAGCGTAACAGATAGGGTAGTGGTATCGCACGGTGGAGAAACCAAATTTTTTTTTTTGGGGGGGGGGGGGGGGGGGGGGGGGGGGAAGGTGGTTAATGGTTTCGGCCAAGGGGGTGCGAAAACATGGAATAGTGACACGTTGCGATGGGTGTGGGTTTGAATACCGCCTATTTCAAACCACCACCCCCCCCCCCCCCCCCCCCAACGGTAAAGTTCAGATGGTGAGGGGGGGCTCGAAATGTCATATAAGTCATTGGATGTAAAAAGGTGGGCTCAAATGATGTGAGAGGTGGTGGTACTTTATCATGATGTGATGGGCATATAATGGGGAGGCAGATAAATGAAAATATGAGCAGAGAAGGGATTTTAGGGTAGTGAAACTTTTAGGAATAGTAAAATAATGTACCAAACCTCATTTGATATGCTGAACCTTAGGATAAAACTTTTATCCCTTTTCCTTTTTTTAAGCGCATGAAAATATATTTAACATTCAACTTAGGATAAAACTTTCGTGCTTATCCTGAAACCATCATTGTGCTTCTACCTACCCTTCTGCATTTCAATTCGTTTTCTAAGCTAACATTTTCTCTTCCTGCTTTGCAGGGTGCATTTAAACTAGCAGTGCCATATCACTTTTTTATGAAAATCTACCTTATCCTATCATTTATTTCACCATTGTTTCAAATTACACTGTTGAATCAATTTTATTTCTACCTAGCTACTAATTTACCAAGATTAGATTGTTTGGTAAATCTTTATTCACTAACCTATTCAACATAAATTTAAATGTGTTCAATCATCATTACACTGTATGATTTGAAGAGAAATTTAGTCATTGTGGCATTCAAAAAAAAATTGCACACAACCTTATTTGATAATGAACTAAAACAACTAAGTTATCAGTAGTGCCATGTAGACTTGCATCACTTTCTGTATTATTTTGTATTTTTCTTTTGTGGGGTTCTTATTTCCTTTTTTCTGATTCATTTTTTTAACATACCCTCTTTTCATTTTTCTTTTTCATATTTTTGGAAATCATTTGAATATTGAAATTATGTAAAATATAAAATCACAAATAAAAAATACTCAATCACCTTAAGATCCTATAATATATAGGACCCTAACACATAGAAACATTCAGAACTTGAGGAGAAAATGCACAGAAAGAAAAAAACTTGAATACACACAATTATATTTGAATAGAAACATTCATAGTTGAGAAAT
This sequence comes from Pinus tabuliformis, assembly GCA_031772625.1. NCBI lineage: Eukaryota > Viridiplantae > Streptophyta > Pinopsida > Pinales > Pinaceae > Pinus > Pinus tabuliformis. The sequence continues at coordinate 107,847,942 of CM062811.1, read as the reverse complement.
TTAGTGAGAAAATGTAATGTTTGGTAATGAATAATAAATCAGAAGCTTACCTGCCAACTTTTTCCTTTTTGATGCAGTTGGAAAATGGATACCCACTTTTATAAGAACCGCAAGCATAATTTTACAACATGCAACTTGCCAGAAAGTTGTGGGCTGCCTTTGATATGTACCATGGTGTCTTGGGATGTGATATGTATTATAGTGAAGAGTGCAAAGCATTAAGTATTTTCCAAGTAATGCTAAATAAAAACTAGCATTAAACTAGAATTGAACTAAAGTTTAAAGCTTATCATCCTAAGTTTTAATAAAACCATACAATTTTCCCCATGATAAGAGGTCGAATCTGAAACTTTGGATAAAAAATTGTTTGATCAAATATTTATGTTAAAACATTTTATACGGTGGTTAGTCAAAGCACATTAATGTTGCGTCAACGTTGAATGATTATTATAGTCCCCGCGCTACTAAAGGCAGAGACTAATAATGGTGGATAGTAACAAACACATGACCATAATTACTGAATTAATATTTAGTTCCCCCTATCCTTACATGTATCTTATCATAAACTTATCCCAACTTCAATTATTTTTTCTAATGTTACATTGTTTCCCAAATAAAAGCTAATGTTTTAAAAACACTGAACATATACCTTTATAATATATTATAAAGATCAATCTTTAGTGATACGAAATATTATATCCCTTGCATTATTTGTTTGTATTTAAATTATTAAAATGAGTTTAAATTTATTTTAATTCTAAATATATATAAGATTCGATTTATTTTAAAATACATTTAAATTAATTTATTAATTTCTATATCAGTAATAAAATTTACAATTAAAAATTAATTATTATATTATTCATTTTATTTCTCTAACAACATATATATTGTGCATCTATTAAATGACTTTTTTTTATGCAATCTAATTTGTAGATATATAAGCCTAGATCTATTTGAAATTTGGATCTACCAAGGACTAAAATGGATCAAGTCCAGAATTAAAATTGATCTAGTTTAGTACTTTTACATTACATAATGGATTTACTCAAGCCTTTAAATAGGCTTCATCATAACAAATACCATGAGAAAAACCATGAGCTGTCAAAACCTGGAGCCCAAAAACTGTTATGGTAAATCATTAACTTTATTTAGTTGTTTTATTTTTATTTGATCGATTCAAAATATTTATGTTTATGTTACAACATCTCGTATATACTAAGTTAGAAAACGCATCTTAGTGCAATAACTCCATCTTCATCCTTGTGCATGATGTTTGTGCTATTATATTAAAGAGATATACTATCTATACATATCTAAAATTCAAGGGAAGTGATCTATACAATATTTTGATTGTTCCACCAAACCAAATGATGGGTTTAAAAATAAAATCATTTAAATTGTAAAAGATGTTATGTTATAGATATATATGTGATTTAAAGTGATCAACACACTATTCTAAAACTCAATTATCATTGTATTTCAGGTGTGAGATTGGAATTAATGGAGGAAGATACATATAAAGAAACATACACGGTCAATAAATATAGTTCTCATTATGGTTGGTATTTTTTTAATGATATCATCATGGCTTTTCTATATCAAACCTGTAAGAGTGATAAATGAAGATCAAGCAATGAATTTGAAGAAGATATCACGCATAAAGGAATTAGATCTATGGACTATTGATGGTGCTGGATATCGACAACATATAAGGCATCTCCCTGATATAAGGTCCCAATTAGAACTCACACCATTTGGTGTAGGAGCCCCATCTGAAATACGAGCCGACTATCATTTAGTTAAAAATATGCCCTGGCTTTATTTGTTAGCATGAGAGAGAAGCACACATGTGCTTTTGAATGAGCAAGAGAGTGTGCCTTGTGAATGTTCAATTGCAAATGTATCAAGGTTCTTTCACTGTAGAGGGGAAATAAAGTGAGCCTCTAAGAGAGAATTAATAATACTACCCTAATGGAGACACAAATGAATAAGAAAGGATTGTCCAAAATCAAGTGAAATAGTTCACATAGATGCGATGATCGTTACAATCATTACAACACATTTCCAATAAGTTAAGCACCAAAGTCACCAAAATAGTTCAATTACTTCAGTACATGTGAAAGTGAACATGAATCATAAACATTCAAAGAATAGTCTTAGAAACATCCATAATCCATGTGTGAAAATGTGCTAACCGAAAGGCTTCAATTATTAAGCAAAAGTTCCAAGATACATAAGTACAATGAACATCATTAGCTTCAATAGTGGAGCGTTAGAGCCACTAATTGCTCCCCAAAAGTACTAACTCTATCTATCTAATGGCTTGTGGGAGAAGCCAAGTTTAAAATTCCTTTGTATGAGTAATGATGATGCTTTTATAGCTTGAGGCATGACCTTTCACATACTCATGACGGTTGAATTTCAAACTACTAATGAACTTTGTACTTCTACAACCTTTGGACTTCCAAATGACTTTTGGAATTACATATGACTTCTAGTATTACATGTCTTTTGGACTTCCATGGATCTTTGTCCATACATGACTCTTGGACTTCCACTTATTTGTATTTACAATGATTACATAATAAATTCCACATCATCATGTGATGAAGATGTGACAAGTCACTATCCTTGATGACTGAGACTAATAGTGACTGATGACACGGACTTTCTTCAATGGTGACATGGCTACCACTCGTGTCTTCATTATGAATGCAAATTCCTATTGCTGATGTCTTCACCCTCCAAAGAGTATTTGATTTTGTGGAGTCTATCAGGTGCTTTAATCATCAAGACTTAATGTGTTCCTTTTTCTTTTAAGCTTCTTTTAGCTTCCTTCTTTTAATGATCTTCTTCATTCATGCTTATCATGTTGTTCTTGAGATACTTGTAACTGCAACCACTCATAACAAGTAACCATCAACATGAAAATATATTATTCTACCATGTTTCATCCATATGTTATATTTATTCTTGAAGAGTACACTCAAAAGGATCAAGGAGAGCTTCTGGGTGCAAGGGCACACTTTGAAAGGCTGAAGGGTTGAAGGGAAGAAGATTTCAAGGCTTCAGGATGCACTCATGTGCTCAAGAGAAAGAGGCAACCAGGGTAGGTCACATGGCGCAAGCTCGAAGGATGAAGGAGAAGGCTCCGAGATTCCCAAGTGCAATGTGCGCTTAAGGGATACAAGGAAGGTGCATGGCACAAAGCTAAAGGTTGAAGGTATAGGCTTCAGGGCTTTGGGGTGCACTCATGTGCTCAAGGTGGTAGAGGAGGGTGCATGACGCATTGTTAAAGAATGAAGGATGAAGCTTCAGGGCTTCAGAGTGCACTCATGCACTCAAAAGGCCAAGGAGGGCACATGGTACATTGCTGAAGGCTGAAGGAGTTGAGCTTTAGGTCTTTGGGGTGTGCTCAAGGAGGGCACATTCCTTCGGGTCAAATGAGTGCATTCAAAGGAAGAGTTGGTCTCTCAACGGTGCAGTTTGGAACAAGGAAGGGGAAAGGGCTCAAGGAGTGCGATATGCACTCTTGGTGGGCACAAGGCACACTTCAAAATGCCAAAGTGTTCCCAATCAAGGCTTAAGAGTGCACTCATGTGCTCCTTGCCTTAATGGGTTCACTTTGCAACCAAAATTTGACTAAGTTTGGAAGATAGAGCAAGGGGCAGACATGATGAGTTCATACATAAAACCATGTACGTCACATAACAACTCATCAAGAAAACTTATGCAAGATTGAACAAGGATAATTATGCATAAAAATGCCACTTTACATGCATTCCCCAAGTACAATGGATAAAGTGTGGGAAATTGCGGCCCAAAAGTGTCGTTTTACAACGAACAAAGGTGTTTCGACCATGATATGCACTAAATATGTTCTAATCAATGCAATGAAAATTGAAAACACTTGAAACATATATAGTGACATGAAACAACACTTGAAAACCATAGAAACACTAGATACGATGGTGAAGTAAGCTCCAAAACTTGAATGTAGTGAACTTTTTGGAGGGTGTTGTAGCAACAAAAACATGGAATTAGAGAGAGACGTTAGGTCTTGTGAATATGTCTCACTTCACATCTTATTGAATTCATATTTTTCCTAAGAGATAGCTTCAGTGGCCCTTACTTTCTCTTTTTCCTACTACTTTTCCTTTTTTTGGCCCTTTACTTCATTTTCTTTATCTCTTGAGATTGCCCAACTTTAGAATGAAAAAATAACACAATCTATGAGATATTCATAGTTTATTAGTTTGAAAATCTCTTCTCCCACCACAATGCTCCAATGATACATGTTTAGGGGTTTTGGGACTACCACTAGTTCATCATTGTGGTGGCTCACTATGAACCCAAAGGATTTATGTGTGTGTACTATGTAATGGAACTTAAATTTCAAATGCCCATCATGTGATTATAAGTGAATTAAGTAGTGTTGTGACACATAGTTAAGTCATATCTATGAGAAAAATATTACCTGAAAACTATGTTCACAACTTTGTTGGTTTATTCAGTTTTCTCCCCTTCACTATTTTTATCATGATATTCCCTCAATTTGATATATGTGTAAGAAACATTGTCCAATTCTCCTTTCCTATTTGGATCATGGAATTCGCTCAATTGAACTATGTTTGTGTAGTTTTTCAAAGTGTAATTGGGTTGATATGTATTTAAATAATAATAATTACACTAATAGGTGTGTCTATTTTTTAATAGGGCTTCTAGAATTTTAATTTAATTACAAATAATTATTAGGTGGATGGTAGGAATTTAGCCTCATAGAATATTATAGAACATTTTTAATAGTAGTCACAAATCAAATATTGAGATTTATCTCAAAAGTAGATATGTCCTTTATGCCCTTTATGCCCTTTTAATTAATTTGATGAATTAAAAAAGTGTCATATAGACATGTGCCATATGAACATGAGTTATGGTTTCTTGGGCCTGTGACATTAGTGAACCATGGTGTTGGCCCATGGTATTATAACAAAGCCTATTTATAAATTAATAAAGCCTATTTACAAGTTAATAATTTTCAGGGTTAAAAATCATGTTATATATATATATATACTAAAAATAATAATTTAAACTAAAGTTATAATTTAGTTAAATTTTATGATTTTTTAAATCTTAGCAATGTGAGTTGTTTCGTGACTTAAGTGATTTGATACCTTTTTTTTTTCTTCCAAAGAAAAAAATATACAATTTCATTTCTATATATAAACAAAATTACATCTGTAGATGTTGTCAGCATTCCATTGCCTTGTAGCCTCAATAAAGTTTAGTCCGAAATAGACCTTATGCTTTAATAAGAGAAAACCTTTTTATTACATCTTTCGAAACAATCCTATATCTCTTACTTATTAGCCTATATTTAGCATTGTTTTCATGTAATGAAAATACATGCAACCCATTGAATATAAACATCAAAAAAAGTTTCTCCCAAAGGAGAACATTTGTATAAAAAGTAGTATGAAAAATGAGAAGAAACTAAAGTGTAGAAAGAGTGATTCAACAAGACCCAAGGGTAAAGAAAATCTCCCTGTTGTCGGCCTTCCTAAGTTTGAGTGACTTGGCATGTGCCTTTATCCAAATCCAATGCATCTTTAGAGAGATAATATACATTTGAGTTTTTGTGCCTATATACTTGAGCGAAATTGATTTTGGTGAAAGACAACATCATTTGACAATTTTTTTGGTGGAGGGGAAGAAGGGTGTAGGAATGGAGGTGGATTATTTCATTCATCTAGTTTATCACCAACTTTGAATCCTTATAAACTCGAAGATGAAAAATCCTTTGCTCAATAGAAAGATGAAGGACACGTTTTAATTCAAATTACTCCACAAGGTTATTTATGGAAGTTCCTATATTTGCCGAAACTGAGAAGTTCCTGTCAGCTTCTTTCTTGGTTGGATTCTAGTGATACGACATCACACATCTCCTTCAAGTAGATCCCGGTCCCAGCAACGGAACCATTTGCTGGCTTAGGGGGTCTTGACCCAGGTTCAGAGTTAATTGCGCCAACCAACAAATCAATACACTACTGGCCCTTTTGGCAAAAACTCGCGTAACACAGGCTACAGTCTCACCTGAAGCAGTATGGGGGGATGAAAGAACCAAGTTTCTACATCCAGAGACAAGTGTGATGTCTTTTTAGTGCCCTATATCTGTCTTCATGCAGATCTGTAAGCCCTTAGGGCTCAGTACTGCAACTCCCTTTGAATAACCTCTAGACCTTCGCAAAGGTTTAAAATTGGTCCTTTCAAACCCTTGACAAATGAATCATCCAATTACGAGCATCAGAAAATAACCCTAGATCTGAGCTTATGCAGATCTATTTAAGTATTTTAATAAACATAACAACATGTATCACAATCTTCGCAAAAGTACTTAACATCCTGTGTGTACAATTATTAAGACATATTTCATAGAGTCGTGCATCATTAGACCAACATTTCATAAATACATTATTCGTCCACAACATATATCACAATCATAAATAAACATAAGTAAACAGATAAACATGTGAATTCTTCCGTTAGCGCGCTGATCGTCTCGTTTAGAAAATGTGTACCTCTATCGCTCATCAACACTTTTGAGAAGTCAAACCTAGTTAAATATATTAAAAAAAAACTTCGCTACTGTAGCCCCTGTACAATCCTTAACTGGTGGTGCCTCTACCCATCTGGTTAGATACTCCATTGCGGTGATGATGTAGCATGCACCTGTCTTCTTTCCTGGGGGCTGAATTGGCCCAACAAGGTCAATCACCCATTTTTCAAATGGTTGCAATGATACTTGAGGTTATAATGGAAATTCATCCCTTCACGATGGTCTTCCTGTTCTCTGACACGCATCGCATGCCTTACAATACGCTTTGGAATCCTTATGCAGCGTTGGCCACCACAGACTTGTGCGCAAAATATTTTATGCAGTCACTTTTCTTGCATAGTGTCCTCCCGCAGCCCCTCCATGAGCTTCAGTGAGAATGTTATATCTCTCAAAATCAGGCACATACCTTCACAGTATCTCATCCGCACCCATCTTATACAGATGTCCCACAATTACTAAAAAGTTTGCCATGTGCACTACTAGTTCCTTCTCTTTCTGACTTGTATACCCTTCTGGTGCCACCCCTGTAGTAAAGAAGTGGATGACATCGGCAAAAGGATTATCCGCTACGCACACCGCGAAGAGTTGTGCATTTGGAAAACCTTCCTCCAAATTAGTAGGTTCCTCTCCTATTTCCATCTGCAACAGATGGCCATGTCCTGCATTCAACCTCCCTAGCTTCACAATGACCTCAAAACCATACTCCTAGAATAACAACAACCATCGACAGATCTCCCCCCCTAACACAGGCTTATTGACCAGGTATTTCAAGGCAAAATGATCCATGTACATGAAGTGCCCTCCCAAAAAGTAGTGCCTGAACTTCTGCAGCACGTATACCATGGCCAATCCTTCGCGCTCAGTCATAGAGTAATTCGTCTTGGTCTTCGATAATTTCCTACTCATGAATGCCATAGGGTGGTCCATTTCTCCCTCACCAGCCTATGTTAATACTGCACCCAACACAATGCAAGAGGCATCGACATGTACATGGAATTCCTTCTTCCAATCGGGGGAGACCAAAATCGGCGCGGTCACCATTTTTTCTTTCAATACATCCAAACTATGCTAATATTATTCATCCCATCAAATGTGGTGTCCTTCTTCAGCAGCTTCTCCATAGGCATGGTAACCTGAGCATATGCCTTGATAAATTTTCTGTAATATCCTGTATGTCCCAACATTGTGCACGACTGCTTAATGTTCCTCGGGGCCTCCAGATTCACCATCACCACAATCTTCATAGGGTCCACCATCAATCCTTGTTTGCACACCACATGACCTAGCAGGATTCCAAAGGGAACACAGAATATGAATTTCTTCAGGTTCAGCGCGATATGGTATCTGTGACACATATCCAACATCAGGCACAAACTTGTTACCTGGCGCTTTACTAGTCTAAACACCGTCTAGTCGTAAAAGTACACCTCCAAGAACTTATTAATAAACTCCTTGAATGCCGCAATGACTACGCTAGAGAATATCGCAGGTGAATTCTTGAGTCCAAACGACATTACAGTATATTGAAAACGTCCCCATTCCATTGCGAACGTATTTTTGCTTCTATCTTCAGGCGCAATCTTAATATGATGGTACCCTGAAAACCCATCGGTGAATGAGTAGGCCTCCTACCCTCCAACATTTTCTAATACCTCATCAGTAAATAGTGTCGAAAAGGATCATCGACACAGGCATCATTAAGCTTCTTCAGATCTACGCAAATCCTTATCTCACCCTTCTCCTTCTTCTCTTGAACCACCATTGGGATCACCCAATCAGATTCCTCCACTGGTTCTATGATGCCTGCTTCCAGCATCTTATCCAACTCCAAGTGAACCTTTTCCTTGTACTTAGGATTCAGGTGATACGACCTCTGCTTAACAGGCTTCGCGTCCGACTTCAGAGTGATTTTCATAACACCCAAGTCTCCTATTATGCCCTTCAAGTCCGAAAACTTAGTAGGGAACAGATCCTGATATTCGCGGAGTAACTCAGCAACCTTATCCACAATAGCGTCATCCCAATAATCCCTAATTTTTGCAAACTTCAGTTCTACTTCAGTCCCAATGTTCACTTGTTTGGTTTTCAACAGTGCGATGATGTCCGAGTTGTCTATCTGCGGGCCCCCGACTTTGCGGTGCCCTTCGGCCTCTAGGATATTAATATTTCTTGGATCTTCATCCTCCTCCTCAGCAGTCACATTATAACATTCCAGCGCATGGCGCAGCTAGGTGCTCCAATCTGGTTGGACCCATTCCAGAGGTTCTTGCGGTATTCTGAAGATCACTACCTTAATCTCCTACAGAGCTTCATCAATTCTCTTGAACCCATATTCAAAACTGAAGTTCATTAAGAATCCTTCCCTCAATATATCCCACTCCACGGTGCCATGGCGGAGCTCTATCTCCAAATACTAGTTCATGGGTATTTTATCTAAAGTATGGCAAAACAAGTGTACCCACTTTGGCACAACTCCGTTCCATAAGCTTTAGTCCACTTTGATAGATGATCGTGTAGATCATTTCTCCCATCATATTTCTTGGTTAATCGGATGTAGGTCGCCCAAACCATAACCTCAACATTCTTCTATAATCCCACCATCCCTCAAAGGTATCCTTGTGCATACCCAACCATCATGCATGCATAGCGCACAGTGCCAAATCTAATGCTTGGAAGTGGTGATGATTATGGAATTCACGTTCAAATGCATCCAAAAACTTATCCACATCAATTAAGCCATCGTAATAAGGTAAATTCCTTACCTCCAACGAAACGTAGTGCAGTGATTTAGTCATCATATTGTAGCAGTGTAGATACTTCATGTAGTCAATTCTTCCAATGCTCTGATTCTTCATCTGAATCAGAGGTACAAGGACCTCCCGACCCCATGAAATCCATCCATCTATTGTTCTATTGATCCAGTCTTGATCTCGCACTGTTGTTTTGTAGATCTAATCTAATTCATCCTCACTTTCTTCATAATCACGGACCAGTTCAGTTTTATGTAGCCCTTATGCAGGGTCCAACAGTACTACAACTCGAAGCAATTTCTTTTCAAATGACATTGTCTGCTTCTTCAAGTTGATCACCCCATTCATGTCAAATGGACCAGTCCATTCCCAGGAGGCAAGGTATGGATTACTGTCATCAACGGTCTCTGTTACTTCAAAATCAGCTAGCGCGCTCACAACTTCTATATCCACTGTTACTCCATGTAGTTGTCCCATAAGGATGATCTTCTGCTGGTTTGCCATTCTAAGTTGGATCGGAGACCACAATAGTGCAAGTCTCCCCATTCTTTCCCATGTTTTTTTGGAAAAACGTTTGCATTGGACCCCAAATCCAAGATAACCTAGTCCATCTCATAATCCCCTATCTGTGTGGTGAGCCTCATCTCGTGCCCTGTTCTTGCCTTATGTTTTCCAATTTTTCTAACTACGTGGTGTCCACTATGGGTGTTTTCTTTGTCGGTGCACTTGTTTATTAACTCTTGCAGGCCTTTCACAGCTTTGATATCATGCAACAGTTTCATGTAGGTCTCCAAGAACGTGGTCAGCACAAAAGGATTGACCTCTATAGGCACGCTGGTTTCTGGTACTTTGTTATGGCTTCCTTAGGTGGAGGCCTCAGCGAAGCTCTTCTTGGCTTCCATAAAAGTTTCCTTAGCACACACCAAATCAAAACCAACTTCATTTCTAAGGCCTTGCGGACCCATCTGTCCTCTTTAGGTTGTTTTCCTTTGTCATCAACATTTTTTATTCCACTTCTCAGCACTATGTACATGCTCTAGTCCTCCTTGCGGGGCTCAAGTCTCATCATCTATAAGTTATGTGTAGGTTGTTTAGGCTATGCCTTTTTCTCCTGCATCTTAGCTATCAACACTGGGCATTCTTTTATAGTGTGATCAAACTGGCTACAATATTGACATGACAGGTGTTTCTAATTCTCACACTCCCATGCATAGTGCCCTGGTGTTCCACAGTTGTAACAAATAACCTGACCCCAGCCTCTACCAAGCCCTCCTCCTCCTCGACCTCATCCTCATCCCTGATATCCTCCATGCACTCCTCTAGCACCCTACTCTAGAGGTCGATTTTCTACTTGCATTCGGTAGGTAGGTGTTCTTTCCATCATTAGTTCATAGTTGCGACTGTGGCACTCATCATAGCCCTCTGATTTGCATAAGTCATAGAACAACTGTTGTGGTGTCTGAACAAACTTTTGAAGCAAATGACAATTATTCGTTGTGTGTTTTCCAACCACCTGACAAATAGCGCACCATAACGTAGCCCCCATGCTCGATCCTGCTAGAGCTTCTGGTCTCAGGGGAATTGGTCCCCCTCCTGTGATATAGTTTGCGAATACGGGATAGTGGTCTTTATCATGCCCCTGGCTCTTACACTTCAAGCACCAGACTTCCTCGCACACCTCTGGCTTAGCCTCCTTATCTTTCTTCAAGCTCTGCAATTCTAAGCATAGGCTTTATAAATGAGAATGAATTTGTTGTACCCCCAAGGTCGCATCCTGCATATGCGTCGCATGTAACCTCATCACAATTTCTAGAGCTTATGCCTGAGTTCCTATCTTCTGCTACGACAAAGCAATCCTTAGGTGGGGCAGAAGTGAGGCTATAAACCACTCATGATGCTGACCATCTATGAGCTACATGTTAGCTTCGTGGATCACACATTTCAACCTTTCATCTAAATCCCAAGGCATCTCATTAACCCTCGTCGTGATCTCCTTAAATCCAACTACTAACTGTGAGTCAGACTTAGGCTTATTAAACTCTTTCTTTAAAGTAGCCTTAGTCTCTGTTAGCGTTGCCACAAGATGATCAGAATAGTACTTAATATACCACATCAATGCATGATCCTATAAAGCAATAACTAACTGCACCTTCTTTATGTTGTCATCAGTAATCTACTACAATGTCCACACAACATTCACAACAAACCAAAACTAATATGTATCTTCACTCCCTATACCTTTGAAAATTGGCAACTTCATTGTGTTTGACATGTTGAACTGTGGTGGCGGTGGTGTAGGTGTGGGCGAAGGTGTATGCGGTAGAGGTGGATATGGAGGTAGAGTGGATGGATGATGTGCCCACGAAAAACCCTGTGTTATCAGCTGGAAAGCACTTTGCGGTGAGGCCTGTACCACCCCCTCGTCGTCATTCAAAGGAGGTACAATCAATGGGTTATATTCAGGACCTGATATTTCTCGATCTCTAAAGATTTTCCCACTTTGCGTAGCTCTGAACATCAAGGAAATGGCATAACCCAATTTTCAAATAAAAACATCTAAATCTAGGCATTCAAAGATCTTAAATACTTACCTCAAGGTCCCTTGAAAAATATCTTCTCTGCTTCGTTGTAACTGATTGAGGTGTCAACCAGGAATTCTATAACGCTTCCTCCTATAATTTGATTGGAGCCAATGATCAACAACTTGCATGATTTTGAATTTTGAGGCTTCTAATCATCGTACCAGTTCTGGAGTCCACACTATTGGATTGTCAAGCTTCCATCTTCCTTGGTCATCTGCCAACTTAGCTAACCACTCTTATAATTTGATCAAGAAGGTGTAGAATACAATTTCGTGTATTTCCATATACAAATATCTATCTAACGACTGCTCCTTTGACAGGCGTGGATTCCTATTTTCCTGCGCCATGAATTCATGAATATTTCTGTCCAACCACTTTTCAATTTCCTTCTTGGTCGGATTTCAATAATGCAACATCACACATCTCCTTCAAGAAGATCTTGGTCTTGACAATGGAACCATTTGTTGGCTTAGGGGGTCCTAACCCAGGTTCAGAGTTAATTTCACCGACCAACAAATCCCTACACTACTGGCCCTTTCGGCAACAACCCGCGTAGCACAGGATATAGTCTTACCCGAAGCAGTATGGGGGGATGTAAGAACTAATTTTCTACATCCAGAGACGAATTTGATGTCTTTTTAGTGCCCTAGATCTCCTTTGCGCATATCTATAAGCCCTTTGAGCTCGGTACTGCAACTCCCTTTGAACAACCTCTAGACCTTCGCGAAGGCTTATGACTGGTCCTTGTGGACCCTTGACAGTGGAATCATCCACTTACACGCATCATAAAATAACCCTAGATCTGAGCTTGCGTAGATCTACTTAATTATTTTAATAAACATATTAGCATGTATCACAATATTCACGAAAGTACTTTTTTTTTTTTTTTTTTCTAGTTAAGACTAAACTAAGTACCCACGGGGGATTTGAACCGGTGACCTATCGCAAGGAGTGCCTTAACAGCGCACCCATTCACCATCAATCCAAAGCCCTGTGGGCTATTCACGAAAGTACTTAACATGCAGTGCGTACATTTATTAAGAATGATTTCATAGAGTCGTGCATCATTAGACCAACACTTCATAAATACATTATTCGTCCACAACATATATCACAATCATAAATAAACAAAAGTAAACAGATAAACACAAGAATTCTTCGATAGTCTTCTTTATTGATCTTCAGTTAGGATTTATAGACCCAAAACTACCCTGCACACTCAGCTGCGGACTCTATCTAAGCCTCTATGCACTCAGCTGCAAATCCTTTCTCTCCTATCTGACCCACTTCCCTGTTCTATCTTCTATAGACCCATTACTAACATGATTTTCCTTAGACTTTCTAAGACACGCCTATTTATACAATCCCATGGTCTGCGGACCATGGGTGAATCTCAAAGCCGACTCAAGTTTACATAAAAAAGGGGCTAAAAACCCCTTTACTCCTAATCATCTACGCACTCCACATCCACAATTCATGGATACTTTACATCATTTACAATAATTACATCAAAACTTGGTTTTTTAACCCCGAAGCTGACCCAGGGGACCCCATCCCGCCAATGTCCATATTTGGGGGAGTAAGCTCCATGTGAGCTTAGGGACCAAATTAATTAATCCTCGCTCTCTGAAAGACTAACATTTTTGAATTTTAAAATATGAATGCAATGGTCCTTAACCATAACAGAGTCTCCTTCAAGAGATAAATAAATATAAGATAATCAAGTTGCAAATATACTGAGAAGAGTGTGAACAACTGTCTGATTTAAATAATAAAATCCTTCTCCATTTAGGGCTTCGATCAAGGGGTCAGGAAGAAGATGCCATTATTGGATTCCAATATAAGGATCCTTTGCCAATAATGCATAGGGGCCCATCACAAATTTCCAACATAGATGTTTTCCAAGAAGGGGGAAGGCCTTTACTATATATTTCCAAACAATTGATCAATTTGAGATCAACTTCTAAGGTGATGTAATCTAGTCCATCATAGAGAGATTACATATGCAATTTTTGTGGAGAAAGTGTAACATTTACCGACCATTTTATTTATATGGTTGCATTAGTAATAATTTTCTTTTGACACAATTTTGCATAGCATTACAACATCTCCCCCATAATGGGCTGTAGAGCACCTCTCAATACAATAATATGTTTTAAATTACATATCTTTTTCTTTGCAAGGCCATCTATCACCAAGATACCATTGATCTAAAGATGGAATAAAGAGAAGGAAACATATCTCAAATTTGCATTTTAATAGGAAACAATCTAATTTTGGTGAACATTGTAATAAGAATGACAAATGAGATGTTATAATTATTATTTAATTTAAAAAAAAAACTTTAGAATCAAATCAAATTCATTTAAATATGTAATATAATAATGTAATGAATTCAATGTTATTTTAGATATTAGAATAACTAAAAAAATGATATAAGTTATGTACATTGAAAAGATGAAAGTCTAGGAAAACAAATGGAGGATTGAGTTTTAGGAGAAGGTATGGATGAACATAGATCTGGTTAACAACTTGGTATATTTAGCTGAAGATTTATCCTCTTTGTCAATGTTGGATTGATAATAGAAAATTCAAGTAATAAATTCATTTTTATCTCTCTAGGGAAACCCAAATAATTTTATCCAGGGGGGGGTTTTTAACCCTACCTTCTTCCAACTTAGCAAAATCCTGGGAAACTAATGGGAGAGGGAAGATCCTAAGCTAGTTAGCAAGTCTACTAGGAGGATAGGAGTATCATTAATTGTGATGTAAGGTGAAGGTATGTATGATTATCTTAATTTTATCGACACTATCTAAAAAGGAACTATGGGTATCACACCACATATTAGGGATTGGGCTTAAAGGTTAGAGGTAGTGGAGAGTCATTTAGAGAACTCAATGAAGAATACAAGATATTAGATATAGTGTATGTAGAAATTAATCACCCCATTTAATGTAAATCACTTAGTCTTTTATACTTTAGGCTCTTGTTGCAAAGAATTGGAGGGAGGTAGCCTCTAGTTGAATCCTAGTAGAAAGGGTAAGTGATGCATTAAGTTGGTGAAGGCAAGGACAAAGCTTGTATTAGGAGAAGACAATACCATTGCATAGGTAGTGGGTTTTTCAAGTAAAAAATTGAGTGGGGGGGTTTATGGATGTCTTATTTTCAGGAAAATTTTAGAGAGAGAAGGTATGGTAGTTTGTTTTAGGGTACTCACCTAGGTTTCATACGTTGGTGAGGAGATGGTTGAATTTTCATTTTAGAGCCAAAGATGTAGCTACAATAATTTTGAATGCAAGAAGATTTTGGGATTTGGTAGTGTTATATTTGAAAAAGTGGCTACTTAGTTTTGATATTTAGTGAGGATCTCAAAACATCCTATATGCGTCAAGGTTCCTAGTTTGTCCCTTAAGTTTTGGTCTGTAGGTATTTTTAAGGTTACTGGGGACACATTTAGGACCTTCCTAGAGGTTAATGAGAGGTTCAAAACTAAAATCTCTCACTTTTTAGTTTGAATATTGGTTTAATTGTATTTAAAAGATGGTCTGACAAAGGATATTGAGCTTGGGACAAGAATACATTAGGTTTTTAATTTTTACATTATATTAGTACTCATTTTCATTTTGTAGTTTGTCACACTTATGGGCACATAGTAAGATATCATTTTATCAGTTTCCATAAAAATGATTTAATAATAGGAGTGGTGATGAAAATGGATAGAAGGTAAGGAATGAGGAGATTTCCATTGGGATGATATTAGGTGAAGAGGAAAAATAAAAGGGGAAGGATGGGCATGTTTTCAAAGGGGATAATATGATGTAAGTCCATATACCTTTGGTGGAATCAATTAATCAACAATTGGATATGGTGGAAGGGAATTCAAAGACTCATAAGTATATTCCAATCTAGGTCCATGTTAACTTTGGTAATATAAATTGAATGTACACTTGCTCAATATTTATTGGAAATTTTGTTGCAAATCCTTTGCATGATGAATGGATTTATTTATATGTATAATGGTAGTTCATTTTAGATGTAAACAATAGTAAAATTTGGTAAGAATATTACGCTTCACAATTTTGGGGTTCCTATTTTCAACATGGGCAGTCTATTGGATGGGTATGGATATGACTCAAAGAATGTTGGGGGTGATCAAAATTTCAAGAAGGAAAAGAAGTGTGTTGCTTTAGTATTTGGTGAAGGAGATAATATTATGTGGAAGGTTGTGAATGTGCATGAAGAGGATAGGTGATAGAAGATAGTCCACCATTAATGGATTAGATAATTTTGAATTTAGATACGGAGGTAGAGAAGAAAAAAAAATCAACCCTGTTCTAGTTCTCCCTTGCAAAGTTTGCAAGATTCCACTTTGAAGTCAAGGGAAGGGGAATTTGATAAAGAAGATAATTTTTTATGGGGTTTCTCATGAATTGAATAAGGATATGAAATTTTAAGGTCTTGGATATTGTATAAATTAATGTGTAGATTCAATAATGCTCATGAAATTTATTAAATCACAATTCTTGAAGCTACTCTATTGATCTGTGGAAGTTAATTGACCATCTAGAACAATAATAATAGACATGAAAAAGGAAACATTGCACATGCACATAGATTTATCTAGGGGAAAGAAACTGCTCAAAACCCCTTACTATCTATATTGAATTAATCATAGAATAGAGAAGAAATACATATGCTTTCTCAAGCTTGAGCACATCTTGCAAGTGTATAGTCTATCCCTCTGCCTCACTGACTGACACTGGCCAACACTTAGCCAATTTTAAATCCCTCCTAGATCCTATTTCCTTGCGCTATTGCATTGAGAAATTTCCCCTATTTTTTAGGAATTTATCACCATGGAATTGTGCAATTACCTTAGGCCATTCTCTAACTACATGCACCACCTGTACGCATTGGAATATGCTAAAACTAATAGTACACTACCTTGGAATCTCCATCTCAACTGGGTAACTCAAAGTCTCTGCATGAAACAAATATTTTTTGTTTATTGATCACTTAAATGGTTGATCACTGAGTGTGGTTGAAATTCCACTTCCACAACTTGAGCTCCACTAGTTCTTCTGATAGTTAGAACTAGTTAAACTGACAATAACTCAAATTAACTTAAATATATTGCTACAAATTAGAAATAAAAAATATTGAACTGAACTCAAGCTTCCCTAACTCAAATTTATTGATTTAATTGAGTGACGAGTTCCATTTCACCTCAGTTAACTACCTCCAAGATTTCTACTGAAATAGAAATTTGAATTTTCTCTAGTTTGACCAAGGCAAAGTCAAATTGATATTTTCTTACTACATTTTCAACAATCCCTCTTAGCAAGAAAGGGATTATCAACCACCCCTTTCGTGCACCTATGGAAATTGAACTTCCCTATTGATAAGGCCTTTGTCAAAATATTAACATCTTGTTCCTCTGTCAGAATCTACTGTAACAACATAATCTGCCTTTGCACACAATCCCATAGATGGTGATACCGAATATCAATATGCTTGGATCGATCGTGGTTTTTTTTTAGATATTTTGATGAAACTCTAATTATCACAGTAAATCACACTACGATCCATCATCTTACCAAATGAGACAACAAGTATCTTCCTCATCAAGACCGCCTCACATGTTGCTTGACTTGCAACCATGTATTTTGCTTCTTCTGAGCTGAGTGTCGCTGATATTTTCTTCCTACCGTACCAAGAAAATGTTGTGGAATTAACGCTAAAATTCCACCTAATGTAGTCTTTCCGTCTGATGGAATTTCCACCTAATCTGCATTGGTAAATCCATACAGTTTCACTCCCTATGTCCATCTATACCAAATTCCATATTGGGTAGTTCCTTTGAGGTACCGTAGAACATACTTTGCTACCCTCCAAAATAGTTTGGTTGGCCTAACCATAGTTTGACTCAACTAGTTGACTGCATAACACATGTATGGTCATGTGTTCACAAGATACATGAGTAAATCCACCAACTATTGGTAAATAGTCACATTCACTTCCTCACTTGAAGTCACATCGTCTTTCCCCCAGTTGGTCACTAGAGGAGTCTCCATGGGTTTGCACCTATCCATGCAGAATATTTGAAGTATCTCGTTGCAGTAATTTCCCTGAGAGACAAACAGTTCCCCATCACCTTGCCATACTTCCAATCCAAGGAAGTAGTGCATGAGACCCATGTCCTTCATCTCGAACTCTCTAGCAAGGTACTCCTTTCAAGATCTGATCAGCTTCTCATCACCAGTCAAGATCAAGTTATCAACGTATAACACAATAATCAATCATTTACATTCTACCAAAATATGATAGAGGTTTCATCCACTTCACTTTTGGTGAAGCCAAAACCAATGAGATAACTATCGATCCTGGTGTACCAAGCACATGGTGCTTTATTGAGACCATACAATGATTTCTTGAGTCTGCACACATGAGACTCTTAGTCAAAATTATCAATTCCATCTGGTTTCTCAAAATATACCTCCTCCTCAATAAATCCATTAAGGAATGTAGTTTTCACATCCATTTAGTGGATCTTCCACCCTATGTATGCAGCCAAAGCAAGGATTGATTTGATGGACAAATACCTTGCTACTGGTGCAAAGGTCTCCACATAGTCAATCCCCTCCACCTGAGAGTACCCCTTGGCCATAAATATGGCCTTGTACTTTTATGTGATTTTGTTTGTTTCCTTATTCACCTTGAAGATCCATCTCGAACCCACAATTTATTTGCACGTTGGTCTTGGGACCACTTCCCAAATAGTGTTCTTCATAATGGATTTGTACTCCTCCACCATTGCATCAACCCGTACATGTTTCTCTACTAATTCCTCAAAAGAGGATGGCTCAGTCTCTACTAGCTTAGTCATAAGATCCATGTAGTCAGTGTACCGATCTGGTGACCTTCTCCACATGCACTAATTTGAAGGAGAACCCACATTCTCCCTCACATCCTACACAAGTCTCTTAGCTTCTCTGGTTCTCTCCCTTCCTTCTCTGGATACTTATTCTTGAGTGGTTTTCTCCACTCTTTTCTCCTCAACTTGTGGCTTATCCACAACATCTTGAGGCTCCTCCTCTGGTGGGATCTAAAGTTCCCTCTAAAGAGAGCACCACATGGCTTTGTCTTCCTCAAATTTGACATCCTGTTGCATAATTGTCATTGTGAGGGATGGAAGATATACATGGTAGTTGTGGGGAGTTTATGTGTAACCCAAAAATACCCCCAACTCTGCTGTCAACTCTAGCTTCTTCCTTGATTATTTGGAGACATGGCAATAGATAGAGGCTCCAAAGATCGTGAAGTGCAACACATCTGACCTCCCCAAGAAATCCTCCTTTGGTGTGATCATGCCAAGAATCTGATGAGGACTCTTGTTCTACAAATATACTCATTTTTTTTCACACTTCAACCCATAAGTGTAGAGGTAGCTTTGTTCATGCAACATTGCCCATGATGATACCATAACGATTCAGTTCTTCTTCTCAGCCACCCCATTCTGTTGTGGGTTGTTAGGTGCTATCATATCTCATCGAAAGGCTTCTTTTGCATAAAAAAATTTTCAACTCATTTGACACATACTCACCTCAATTATCATTCCTGAGAGCCTTCACCTTCTTGCCCATTTATTTCTCCACCAGTGCCTTGAACTCTAAGAACTTGGAGAAATTATCATCCTTCTTCTACGTGAAGAAGATGCAACACTTCTACAAGAAGTCATCAATAATGATGAAAAATTAATTGTGCATGATAGTGCAGGCTATTGATAAAGCTACACAAACATCAGAGTGGATCCTTTCAAGGACTGCATGTGCTATGCTGTCCCGATCATGGAAAGTGGCTTTTGTGTACTTCCCCAAGGTACACCCTTTTCGTGTGTCCTACTGCTCTAGTGCTCCATTGGGGAGGCCTATGGTTATCTTTTTCATGATCTTCAAAGCACCATGATGTAAATGGCCAAGTCTTATATGCCAAAGTTCACCGACATTGCGGCTTTGCACCTTCTATGCCTTTGTGCTTAATGCAACAAAATCTTCCACATTTCGCTTGTAGAGGTTCTTCACATGAACCCTAATTTTCTTCACCTGTCCCATTTCTATATGTCTTAGGAATTTCTTTCTTTTCTAAATATCATACCATAACCACGGTCTTCCAAAACTGTAATGGAGACAAGATTCTTCTTTAGACCTAGAGCAACCATCACATCCCTGAGCCTAAGAGGGGAGCCTGAATCCCTTTGAAAGGTGACTGTACCAATCTCGGTGGCACTATAACTTCCATCATCTCCCATATCGATATGCATATGGAGATCCTTCTCCTCCAAATTATTGAAAAAATATTTATTCCCCGTCATATGGAATGAGGTACCATTGTCGAGATACCACACATTGACCATCACTGTGCTGGCTATGCATGTAATGTGAGTAAAATCAAGCTCGAACTGTGAAGCCAAAGCTTCACCCGCTCCTCTTCCTTAGGTCTTCTTGATTTTCTTCTTGTGTGGTCACTTTGTGTCATAGTGCTTGAATTCATGACAATAAAAACACTTGATTCTAGACAGGTCTTTCTTCTTTCCCCCTTGACTAGATTCTGCTTTGGATTGGGATTTCTTCCTTTCCCTTTCTTTTACCTTTCCATCCAAGGCACATTTCTCCTTATTTCCTCTTGTATTAAATTAGACCATATGTGTTCCCAATTTGGTAGTTTCTCCCTTCCATTCACCGAATCTTGGTAGTTGTGCCAACTCTTGGGAAGGCCTAGAAGGGATAGGCTCACCAAATCATCCTCTGCTACAATAAAACCAACTTGACCAAGTCAATCATGACATTATGTGAACCTTCTCAAGTACTGTGGAATGGTCTTGTTCCTTTGCATATTGATATTTTGAAGCTTGTTCGTGAGTGTCAACTTCCCGTGGTCACTACTATTTTGGAACAAATTTTTTAACGCTTGCCACATTGCATATAAATTCTATTTCCCATGGAGATTTTAGAAAATATGGTCTCGTACTCCCTTGAATATGATCCTCCTCACCTTATATACACACTTCTTCCATTCTTCTAGATCCTTAACATCAGATGATGCAGGTTTCAAAATGCCATTATCAATGAATTCATTCAACCAATTATCCTCTAGTACTGCCTCCATGCGGTACTTCCATGCAACATAATTTGAGCTTCCCTCAAGGGCATACTCGAGCCTTAGTCCATTGAAATCCATCTTCTTATTCCTAAATAAAACCTGCAACATTGAGAATCTCCTGTAATCACAACTTCGAAATTTCTAGTCTACAATGATTCCAACTCTGTTACCTTGTAGAAATTAATGTGTAGATTCAATACTGCTCATGAAATTTACTAAATCGCAAGACTTGAAGCTACTCTACTGATCTATAGAAGTTGATTCACCATGTAGAACAAGAATCATAGAAATTCAAAAGGAAACATTACGCATGCACAAATATTTATCTAGGGGAAAGAAACTGCTCAAAACCCCTTACTATATATATATATATTGCATTAATCATAGAATAGAGAAGAAATACATATGCTTTCCCAAGCTTGAGCACACCGTGCAAGTGTATAGTCAACCCTCTACCTAATGGACTAAATCTTGCCAACACTTAGCCAATTTTCAAGGCCTCCAAGCTCCTATCTCCTTGAGAAATTTCCCCTAGGTTTTAGGAATTTCTCACCATGGAATTGCACAATTACCTTAGGTCATTCTCTAACTACTTGCACCACCTGTACACATTGGAATATGATACAAATGATAGTACACTACCTTGTAATCTCCATCTCAATTGGGTAACTCAAATTCTCTGCATGCAACAATTATTTTAGGTTGAATGATTAGTCAACTGGTTGATCACTGAATGTGGTTGAAGTTCCACTTCCACAACTTGACCTCCACTAGTCTTCTAACAATTAGAACTAGATAAACTGGCAATAACTCAAATTAACTAAAATAGATTGCTACAAATTAGAAATCAAACATTTTAAACTAAACTCAAGCTTCCCAAACTCGAATTTAATGAGTTAACTGAGTGACAAGTGCCATGTCACCTCAGTTAACTGCCTTCAAGATTTTAGCTAAAATATACATTCAGATTTTCTCTAGTTTGACCAAGGCAAAGTCAAACTGAGATTTTCTTACTGCATTTTCAACATATATTATTTTAAGAGTTGTTGGGATGAGTAGAAGTTTATGGAGGATGGTAGTAGAGTTGTCTTGGTGTCGAGTAGTGGAGATTAAGGAAAGTAAAAGGTTATCAATGGAATTGAAGAGGATATTTTGATTGAAGATAGTCCATTATTGGTGTTCATGTTATATTTGCATATGTGTTGGGTAGCAGAGGGCCCACGTAATAGTTTTGGGGCTCAAAGCCCGCAATTTTGGAAAGGTATGGTAAGGACTCCGTGAAGTGCGTGGAGCACGAATTGTAAATGAGTCAAATCAAAGGGTTATCCGCCCAAAAATAATGTAAAATAATGGGAAGGGAGTCGGCCTATCCATGGTCCGCGGACCATGGGAATGTATAAATAGAGCAAGGCTCTATGGATAGAAGTCAGTTTTTTGGTATGTACTTTTGGATCTGGAAAGTAATGGGTTTTTGAGGAGCGAAGTCTTGAAGCATCTGTAAGTCCGAGTCAAGGGTGTTGGTAGGTAGATAGAGACTCTACAGCTATGTGCGTAGAGGCCTAGTAGAGTCTGCAACTATGTGCGCGGACCCCTGCAGCTCAGTGCGCAAGGTGGATCTGGATGTATTAGTGAAAGAATTGAATAAAGATAAGTTGATTCTGAAATTCTGTGTTAAATCTGAATTATTGCGGATCTAGCTAATTTATGGTAGATATAACTGTTTGATCTATGTGCATATGCTTATGTTATGAGTTTATGCAAATCTGTATCCTTTCTGGGTGTGCAAACTGACTATTTCTGTTAAATGTTTACTTAAAGACCATAAAAAGTAGACCTAATCTATAACAACACATTAATAAGTATTAAGGATTTTCCTCGGTCCAGATCTACATGAAGCCGCAAAACGGTGTGCGAACCTTCCGGACCACATCAAGACATCCCAAGGGTGTGGAAACCTGGTTCCAACACCCTCCCCTGCTACCTCGGGTGAGACCTCAATCTGCGCTCCACGGGCTGTTGCCAAAAGGGCCGGTAGCTGCGGGATTTGGATGGCTAAATAACTCTTCCGAACGTAGGTAAGGCCCCTATAAGCCAACAAATGGTTCCGTTGCCGGGATTGGGATCTGCCTAAGGGATGTCTGATGTTAGGACACTGGAATCCTACAAAGAAAGAGCTTGAGGATTGGTTGATCAGAAGCTTCACGAGTTTGTGGTTCAGGAAAACAAAAACTCGCAGATATCAGAGGAAGGGTGGTTGGATCGTTACGTATACACAGATATCCATGGAATCTTCTTCGTGACATTCCCGATATAGCTGTACGAGTGGATTTTGAGGTTAGCCGATAGTGTGGGAAGGTGCAGACTAGATCAACCTATTGTGTGGACCCCAGAATTGGTGTGTAGGCTAAAAGAATCTGAAGATAAAATCGCACGTGCAGTAGATCACTGGTTGGATTGGGTAATAGGAGGGTTTATTATTGAGTTCATGATAGACACAACTATGAGTTATAGTGAAGCAGAAAGGTGCTTTCTCCAAGGACCCTAGGGTAAGTATATTAAATCGTTGAACACTTGGATTACGATGATGTTGTGTGAAAAACAGATTATGCACATTTATTGATGTCTGGCATAATGCGGAGTGGAAGAGGCTACCGAGGAACCAAAGGATTAGAGAACAGTCCGCTAATTTCTGTTTCACGAAAGAGGAAGGAGGAGCTCGTGAGGTTCTCTCCAAGAAGCGTGGTCCGGTTGATTAAGCAGCGCTTTCCACTGATACCACCTCCGTCTACGCCATCACCTACTTCACCGACATCAAATCCATCTTCACCCACTCCACCTCCACCTCCGCCACCACTGAAGGTTGGGATGGTGAGCACAGTCAAGTTGCTAGTATTTAAGGGTGCAAGAAATGAGGAACTAGGTTAGTTCTGGTTTGTGGTAAGGGTTGTATGGGAAGCCCAAGGCATAACGGATGATAACATAAAAAAGGCTACCCTGGTTAGCGTGCTGCAAGACCACGCATTGACGTGGTATATAAAGTACTCAAGCGATCATCCAAATGCAAGAATAATAGCGATCCAAGACTCCTTGAACAAATAATTTGGTCGACCAAAATCAGAGACCCAGTCGATCATTGTGTTCAAAGAGATAGCAATGTTACCGAGTGAAACCCCGTGGGATCTGGATTAGAGATTAAAGAGAACAATCCGCGAGGCTACCATGACATTGACGGATGCGTAGCACTGCATGTAGTTTGTGGCGTCCTTAACACCACATCTAAGGACAGCGCTATCACAGCAAAAGATCTCAACCCAAGCCAAAGCATTAGAGACCACAATGAGATTGCACGAAACCCCAATATAGGATCCGGGGTTGGGAGTTTGCAAATCCATGCGCAATCACAAAACCTATGCTTAGAGATGCGAAGTTTGAAACAAGGACAGGTGCCATAGTCATAAGGGTGTGAAGAACTATGGTGTATCAAATGTAAGGGCTAGGGCCACGACAAGGAACATTGTCCGGTCTTTGCGAACTATGTGGTGGCAAGGGGACCAATACCATAGCAACCAGAGGTACAAGTAGGGCCGAACGCGGTGCCTGCACTCTGGTGCACGATATGTTAGGAGGGAGGAAAGCATGCCACAGACAACTGTCATCTATTACAGAATTTGAGACAGCCACCCCCCCCCAAGCAGTTATTTTGCAACTTTTGTAGCACAGTGGACCACGCTGAAAGAAATTGCCGAAGTTATGAGATGTTGATGGATTGAACACCTGCTTATAGGATGCAGATGGAGGTGCATGGGTAATATCCTACTGCAGCAATAGCGCAGGGCGGATTCTAAGGACGCGGATGGGGCCGAGGGGGAATGGGACCTGAACGCGAACGAGGACAATTAATCTACCATAATTGTTGAGGACCGGGGCACTATGTGTGTCATTGCATGAACCCGACCAGAACGTGTTGCCCGTACTGTTACCAATTCGACCACGAAGCAGTTGATTGCCCCACGCTAATTGCTCAAATGCTGGAAAAAGGAGTGCTTCCAGCTACCCCCACTCAGAACGTCCAAATGATGAAGGCTAAACTACGCCCGGAAGACCCTAACATGAATATGATGCTTAGAAGTAGTGCAACTACGGGAGAAGATAAAGGAAAGTGACCAGAGGAGGATGCATGGGTTCGCAAGGCTCCCACGAAACAACTAGAGTTCGATTTGGAATGCCCGAAGGAAACATTTATGGAGGCCAAGAAGAACTTCGTGGAAGCTTCCACTTCGAGTAGCACAGATCAAATAGAGTCAGAAAGGGATACTTCTATGCTAACTACCTTCTTAGAGACATGTATGAAGCTACTCCGGGATACCAAAGCGGTAAAGGGATTGCAAGAGTTAATAACTAGGTGTGCAGGATTGGACGAGCCTCGAATGGTACGGAAGTTGGGCAAGCATGCGTTGCGAACGGGGCAGGAAATGTGGTTGACTGCCCAGATTGGGGACTATGAGATGGACCAAGTTGTTCTAGACTTGGGGTCAGATGCAAATGCCTTACCTAAACAAACCTGGGAGTGCATGGGCAGTCCCCAACTATAATGGTCCCCTATCCATTTGTGGATGGCGAACCAATAGAAGATCTTGCCTATGGGAAGACTGCAGGGAGGGAGTTACAGTAGACATTGACGGTGTAAGCACACTAACTGATTTTAAGGTCATTGAGATTGTGGATGACAGTAACCCATATCCTGCATTATTAGGGATAGATTGGGCAACAGATATGAATGGATTCATCAACCTAAAGAAACAAAAAATGATATTCGAGAAAAAATCTCTCCACGTAGTGGTTCCGCTAGACCTAGCAGAAGGAGCACGTTATACCGAGCCAATGCGCAAGGAGGACAATGACGATGAACTAGATTGTATTTACCAGATAATCACACAGCATCAAGACCGAGTGAATCTGACCATAGACGGACGAATCTCATGGGACCGTGACAATTCTTGCACATCAAACTCATATGAAGAGATTGAGCGGTGGCAGAACGGATTCCATGAGGTAACGACACTAAATTGTAATATGATGGTTAGATCGCTATGCCGTGCAACAATGGAAGCAAGGGATAGGCTAGCAGATGAGGATGCCACGTAGGCGAAGGCACCAGTCAACTATCGCGAAACAACGATTCTAAGACAAAGGTCGCAGGATGACCCCGCAGAGACACCGAGCGCAACGATTGTCCACGAATGGAGCACATGCCCAAAGATTTGGCGAAAGTGGCACAGATATTAGAAGCAGGTAGGCGTAAGGGTTAGGGGCAATCCTGTTCGCTAGCGGCCTGTGACAAAGATAGCAGGGGAACAGGGGGAAGTTCGCTCTGTGTTCGTTCGAGAAAACAACCCACATGGAAATTGCGGATACCATAGGTTCAATGGGCCTATACCAGAAGGGAGGCACAGATGACAATGTCAATAAGTAAATGGACAAGAGCCCAGAGTAAGTGGGGTAGCATAAGGCCTCGTGAAATCGAGAAAATATGGGCATGGCTAAGGAAGAAAAGCGCACTAGTTGGGGAAGGAAGTAGAAAAATGAAAGGTAGCGATGCCCACGAAGGCTGCACGAGTCTGCGCATAAGGAAATCGGGCCAGGTCGGGTATCTCGCAGAATGCGAACGCACCATGACCCTGCTATCATGGCTACGCCCGCACCTACGGAAGGATACACCCCACACAATGGCGCATGAAGAGATAATGGCTACAAAGACACTCAGAAGGTGCTCGTAGCCTAGGCTAGCAGGAAAGTTCTGAAATCGCACCAGGGGTGCGACCACCTGACTAGCTGTAGGAAGCACAGTCCCAGTGCCCCAAGCAGTTGAAAGAAGGTGCGGGACTATAAACGAGTCTACGGGAGGCCGACACGGCAAAAAGGTTCTCTACAGAGTCATTCAATCCACAACATCGTGGCTGCGCCTGGGTGATGGCGGTACCACGCGAAAAGGTCGAGAAGTGACTGTTAACACCACTACTCATGACAAGAATGTCAAGTTACAGCCAGATGAAGCTTCCACGGTCCTCGAAGTCCCAAAATCCCCACACACACCGTGGTCTCGAAAAGATAAGCAACCAATGGGGCCAGTCAAGATATCACCGAGGTTCAATAAGCTATCAGGAGTTGAAAAGGGCAAAGCAATCACCACCAAACCTAAGGAGGATGACAAATATTTGCAAGCTTTGATGGATCAGATTGATGCACAAGACAAGGACGAAGAGGATGCGTTCCAAATCCCGTCACGACCCCCATATATCCCCCCATGGACTGGCACAGTCAAGCTACCAAAGGACATGGACGCTGCAAAGAATACGCTCCAAACCCTGCTTCTTCAGGATGAGCTAAGGTTCGATGGACTGCTGCTGGGCCAAGTCCCGAGTATCAAGTTCGAAGACTGGGGCCTTGTAGACAATGACAAGTTCCCCCAATTGGCCAAAGACAAATTATTGCCGCGGAAGTGGTTACTAGGTGTGGAGAAGGCGGGATTACTTCATCTAAGGTGGATACCTCACTATCACCGCACGACCCTCACCATCTTTGTTATCCGACAGTTACTATCTCTGGTACATGATGGGTATCTCTGGTTGGAGGAGCCGATTCTGATCACAGCTTATTTAATACACCGGATTACCCACTTTACAGTAAAAGGGAATGACCCCACAAACATAGCTGGAACAAGTAGCGATGCGAGTGCGTCGAAACAATGAAGGCTAAACATAATTTGGAGAAGCGGAAGTAGGGGTATGCAATAGCAAGCATCAAAGACCAAGGGGTGCGAGTTGCCACCGAGTTACTAGCCGGTAAACTAATGAGGAAATGTTGTGCGGATGAGGTGCCAGGGCCTATCATTGTGCTTGCGGAACAATGCGTGGCAGGGGTTCAATTTAACTGGGCACAATTTTTATGCGACAAATTTTTGACAAACTGTCAGGAGGCATAGGATAAAGGTAAGACATTTTATTATGCATGATTGTTACTATCAATCCTTCTAGTTGCAGGAGAACTGTTGCAGGGTAGCCAGTTTCCTAGCATTGAAGACAACCTACTGGAAGCAGTGCAATATACTTTGCTCTGGGCTACAAAGGACGTAGCGAGGGCTTCTGACATCAGGGTTTCTTGGACCTTCATGGATGGTACTATCTAGAAACAAATCACTCGCAAGCCACAGATGTCTCCAATAATATACAACAATTTGCCAAGCACAACCAAGTTCAAAGCAGACATACATCACTTATATATCTGGGCACGGAAGGATCCGAAGCGAGCATGGGTCATGCTTCCATTCATTGCAACATATGATGCCATTTATGAGATGTTAGCAACATGGCCCCCAGAATGGCGTGCCCCAACCAAGGCTGTACTAGAAAAAATCGTAGCACAGCAGCGTAAAAAGGACCTCCAGCAGCGACTCACTAACTTGGCAGAAAAGGCCCATCAGGGACAACAGGCAGCTTCGCAGAAGGAAGCACCCAAGGAAGTGCTAGCCAAAGGAACCACGACAGACCAGGAAATGGCCTCAGAACATGACATGAAATAGGAAAAGGAGATATAGGAATGCACGGACCATCTTACCGAATCAACCCTCGTCAAAAGACCGTGCAACACAGAATCACAACACGCACGCAAAAAGTCAAAAACAGCCAAATATTTGGAGAAGGAGTTTCTTGACAGTAATAAACCGCCGAGTAATGTCCCTACCGATGCATTGACAAAACTGATCATCAAGTAGACAACTGTGTTGGGGGAGATCCGAGTACAATTGCAGGCATTACAAGTGCGACCCCCGGGCGGGGTAAGCCTACAATTAACCGAGGGCACAACTGCAGCTAACTAGATGGTGCGTACCAATACAATGAACACCTTAGCGTTTCCAACAGGCACTGTCTTGGCCAAAGTAGAGGGGGATGTGCGAAGTTGGGGATTGAATCTAGCCACTCTTCCTAGAGAAACCTTATACCAACTACAGGATGGGGTAACCACTGAGCTTCGTGCCCAGGAAGGCTGCGCCCTCCAAACATTGATGGAGCACAAGGAAAATTTGGAGCAGGTCAGTCTCCAGTGAGATGATTTGATCTCACACACCCAGGAAGTGGAACAGGCCGTGATGGCCACTTGCAGCAAGGTACTGGAGTTAGCTATCCCAGCTGAACTTCCAACCACTAACAAGATTCATCGCATGGCCACAGGATTTCGTACGACCCAAGAGGAGGCCATGAAGGCTCAATAGGAATTAAATCTACAAATTGTATAGCTAAGACTGAAGGCACAGCCGACCACACCGCCGGAAATCCGAGAGAAACGTCGCGATGAAATTCAAGCAGGACTGGAAATGATAAAGTGTGTTGTGAGAGATTTCTCGGGACTGTTAGATCAGTCCCTCCTTACGCTCACCACCCTCCAGGAAGACCCAACCATACAACAGGTAGAAACCAAAGCGAAGAAGTTGTAGAAAGCTTATGACACAATCTGAGGGACTGTGCAGACGGTCGCTATCATGCAGCAGTTGGCTGAAATGAAGGAGGCCTAGGCTCTCAAGGCACAAGTTGTTGCTACGTGGCAAAAGGAGGTAGTTCTTAAGGAACACATCCAGCCTTGGATTGATGAAGAATTCATGGTCTCCACAGCCATAGAAGGAAATATAGCGCACATGCAGGTAGTATGTGATCCCAGACAAGTAACTCCAAGTGATACAGATGCATCAGCGGCTTGCGTAGAATAGGTACAGAAGCTAGCGGCCGAGTGTGTTGCAAGCACAAGCGACGTGCAAAAATTGTTGACTGACCTTTGTGCGAAGATTACCACACTAGCCAAGTGACTCGGGACGAGTCACGATGATTGTGTTGGGGGATTGTTGGGTAGTAGAGGGCCCGCGTAACAATTTTGGGGCTCAAAGCCCGCAATTTTGGAAAGGTATGGTAAGGACTCCATGAAGTGCATGGAGCGCGAAGTGTAAATGAGTCAAATCAAAGGGTTGTCCACCCAAAAATAATGTAAAATAATAGGAAGGGAGTCGGCCTACCCATGGTCCGTGGACCATGGGAATGTATAAATCGAGCAAGTCTCTATGGATAGAAGTCAGTTTTTTGGTATGTACTTTTGGATCTAGAAAGTAATGGGTTTTTGAGGAGCAAAGTCTTGAAGCGTCTGTAAGTCCGAGTCAAGGGTGTTGGTAGGTAGATAGAGACTCTGCAGCTGTGTGCGCAGAGGCCTAGTAGAGTCCGCAGTTGTGTGCGCAGACCCCTACAGCTAAGTGCACAAGGTGGTTCTGGATGTATTAGTGAAAGAATTGAATAAAGATAAGTTGATTCTGAAATTCTGTGTTAAATTTGAATTATTGCGGATCTGGCTAATTTATGGTAGATATAACTGTTTGATCTATGCTCATATGCTTATGTTATGAGTTTATGCAAATCTGTATCTTTTCTGGGTGCACGAAATGGCTATTTCTGTTAAATGTTTTCTTAAAGACCATAAAAAGTAGACCTAATCTATAACAACACATTAATAAGTATTAAGGATTTTCCTGGGTTCGGATCTACGGGAAGCCGCAGAATGGTGTGAAAACCTTCCAGACCACATCAAGACATCCCAAGGGTGCGGAAACCTGGTTCCAGTCCCCTCCCTTGCTACCTCTGGTGAGACCTCAGTCCGCGCTCCGCGGGTTGTTGTCGAAAGGGCACTGCAGGATTTGGTTGGCTAAATAACTTTTCCGAACCTGGGTCAGGCCCCTATAAGCCAACAATATGGATGATATGATATGGGAGCCAACAAATGTGGAGTCTATTCCAATGTTAGAAAATTTATTTTAGTGCCCAACTAGAGATTTTGTCATGCATTTGTCTCTTGATGAGTGCCATTCTCTGTATATTTAGAAACATATTCTTAATTTGAACCTATGGAAATGAAATCATGTAAAGGAAAGGTTGGGTTAGAATTCTATAATTCCATTGAGCTTCAGCATGGATATGAATTTGGCTTTATACTTGGAAGGGGAACCTATGATTAGGGGAATGGGTTAAAAAACATGTAGGTTCATGTATACCTCAAAATAATATAGAAGGTTCTTCAGAGAATGATGCCTTCATATATCCTCTTACAATTAGGAAGGCTTCCAAAGGGAAATTTGTTGGACTATTGGAAGGATGAATAAATAAGGATGTAGGGAAAGAACATCAATGTAGGGCATGAAAATATCATATATATTTTGATTAGTACCAGATTATTGAAGAAGTGATTAGGGGAAATGAAAAACATTAGAAGGGTTCCCTATAGTAGGGCATGCCCCCGAGAAGGTGTCCCAATGATCGTAATGTTTTTAAACATTATAGGTTTTAGAAAACCATGTATTATAGTTTCCTTGGGTAGGCTTGTGGATCTTCATAAGACATATATCATTATTTTACAATAAAATATGGTGTGGGGTGGGGGTTGGTGGTGGGAGTGTGGAAGAATATTATTGGTGACTTATAAAAGTCATGGAAGGAGTAGGAATTTTTAGCATTAAATTAAATATATCATTTAGTGGGGGGTGTTGATTAGGTGGAGGACATATTCACTCAAATTGATAAATTGCATTGTTTTTTATGGGTTATTTATCACATCTATTTTTGAATGAAAATTTTGGACAAAACTAGTGTGGTCCAACATTAGTATCAACTTTTGAAGCAAAAATACAATTTATTATTAATGAAATATAACCTTGGTTTTGAAGTGGTTTCTAGATCAAATTTCATTTTAAATTGCCTTTTATTTTTATTAAACATTTGTTAATGTGGTTTTGATTTCAAAGTTTATAATTACTCTCTATTATCTCAAACTGGGAAAACATTTCAATATAGTTAATGTTTATAAGCCATATGATGAAATGGTTCCATTTTGGGAGGATCCGTTGACCAATAGTTTATAAAAGTGGAAAAGTTGATATTGTAAGAGACATTCATCTCATGCAAAATGCGTTGAAAATTATGGGAACTTAACAAGGGAGGACATGCTGGTAGAAATATTTTTTCTTTGAAAAATATTGAAGGTAATGGGCGGGTATATGTTGATATAATAAAGCTTTCTCCAACCTATAAAAATATATGGAATAGGAAATTTGCTAAAAATTCTAGATAGATTTTTTATGTCTAAATCATAATTGAATTATCTTGAAACACTTAAATTTTGGGTAGAGTTGGGAGGGGATTTTGGTAACTTTCTAGAGAAGAAAGATATCTCTTTCAAATTCAATTATGGGTGGTCCATCTTGAATGGGTGAGATTTGATCCCTCTTAAAGAGAGTTATTGAGCCTCTACCTAGCAATAAATATAAAAAAAAAAAAGAAAAAAGAAAAAATTGATAAATCTAATTAGGGTTATGATAAGAGGCAAAGAGATGTACATGATTTAGCAGAGAAGGAACTATTAGAGCTATTTTCTCAAGATTATGTTTCACGCTTTGATAAAGATGAGGAGATTCTTGGAAGAAAAGGAAGCCTAATGGAATCAAGAGAATAGGGCCCTTCGATTAGTTAGTGAGGATGAAATCTAAAATCAAGAAATTATCTAATATGTCAGTCTCCTCTTATAAAGGTATATATAAAGAATTGGATATAATCAATATCACTGAAATAATGAAGATAGTTCATTTTTCCTAAATTTTGTCTCGAAGGAGGAAAATGAAGAGTTAGTGGAAGAGGTGATTAAGGAAGAATTAAAATATATATTAGCTTCCTTTAAAGGATATAATAGTCTAGGCCCTGATGGGTGGATGGGTGGATAATGGAGTTCCTTTACAGGATTTTATGACTTGTTGGAATTGGAGTTATTGAGGGTAGTATAAAAAACTAGAATAATATGAAAATAGCTAGGAACTTTTAATTCCACCTTTATTTTATAAATCCCAAAGAAGTATAATACTAAATCATTTGAGTAATTTAACACTATTTCCTTATGTGATTTCATCTATATGAAAATATTTATATTAATAACTATTAGGATGAAAAATTCTTCTTAAAGTAAACTTCACAGGAGAAATTTTGTGTTTTGTCTGGTAGATAGATTTATGAAGCTATATGGGTGGCTCATGATGGATTAAACTTTATAAAAAATTATAGGTTTAATGAAATGGAGCTGAAGTTAGATATATCCGAGGCTTAACATATATCATCTTGCCTTTGTTTAAGATTAATGCCACTTCACATAATATTCTATATTATGGTCAATTGGAGTTTGTACTATCCGTTTTCAATTCCATTTGTTGATATAATTAATGGATCTACTTTGGTGTATTTTAATACTTTTAGTGGCCTAAGGAATGGGTTCCATCTAACACATATTATCTTTTTTATTATTGCTAAAGGATTGAGCAAATCAATCGTAGAGGTTCAATGATTAATTACTTTGAATGGGATAAAATCGGGAAGGTCATTTTTTTTGAACCATTTATTATTTTTTGATGATTTATTTTTTTATATGATGGCCCTTAAAGAATGGAAAATAAACTGAAATAAATCTTGATTTATATAGTACAACTTATGGCATGAAAATTAATAGATATAAGCACTTAATTTATTTTAACGGATGAAGGATGAAAATGATAGGAGCTTTTTAGAGATCAATATTCCAAGAAAGCTTCAAGTGATAGCGGTTTTATTTGAAACCAATTGATTACAAGAAGACATATTATAAGTGGCTAATTGAGAATATGGAACAAAGTGCTAACTAGTGGTGTAATTGTTGGTTGTCCTTGGGAGGAAGATTTATTTTGTTAGAGTTGGTTGTGGAAGCCATTCCAATATACTAGCATACTATTATTTTCATACTTGTAGGTGTGTTGCAAGTAAGAAAGAAGAGGTGATTTAAGTTCTTTTGGACTAGTAAAAGAGAGAAAGAAGGTATCCCTTTGGTAAAGTGGTAGTTTTTTGAAAACCCAAGGACGGAGGTGGTTATGACTAAAAAATATTCATATTTTTGGAAAGGACCATGACGAGACTTTCAATTATCCTCAAATTGTTTTCCAGATAATGAAAGGGTTGTTTAATTAATTATTAATCCACAATTCATACAAAAATTATGAACCACCGTGCACTATATATCATTAGTACTATTTTGTTGGTGTAAACAAAATTTTAGTAATCTGTATGATTGTCATAGTTCAAGATTTATAATGCATCATCAAATCACTAGAATAATTCCACACCAAGCTCACAATTTGATCCAAACTTTGCAAAAATGTAATGCAAATTCACTCTTTGAAGGAAAGAAGTCATAGATCAACTCTAAGGTGACTTGTTGAAGTAATAAAGTGATCCTAAAGTTTGTAACATAGTTGCAATTGCAAATATGAGATACAATAAGATCTAAACTTATATAATTAATCCTTACTTATAAAAGAAACCAAATATAAATAAACTTTTGAAAATATCAAATAATCTGCTCAAATCTTGGAAATGGAGTGAGTACTGAATTGCAACAACATCAATCCACGAGTTACAACAGAGTAAAAAGAACATAGTTGTAAAAGGGAATTGCAAAATATAACATAATTTAACCTATAAGAGTTGTAGCATATAACAAGATTTACCCTACATGAATTGTAACAACATAAACAAATCAAATTGCAACAACGTGAACTATTTGAACTGCAACAACATAAGTGAATCAAATTGCAACAACTTTCATTAATTGAATTGCAACAACATAAATAAATAGAATAACATCAATATAAAAATAGAGATAAAGAAATGATCTAACTTTACAACTATCTTCTAATATCAATAGTACTTGACCAAGGAGGGAGCCCTACCTCCTTAGACTAACATTGGTTGAAGAAGGAAGGTAGATTCAAATTCTTAGCACACCATTTATGAAGAAAATGAAATTCAAATTATAATAGAAATGGAGTTACAATACTTTTTCCTAACAATTCAATATAATATCTTTATTCTCTATGTCCTCTTCTTATCTATATCTTTGTTTCATTTTATATAGGGCATATGGTGGCTTGGACCATAGGAGATCGACACAACATATGACAATGAGGTTATCAAGTTTCACACCATTTATCAAGATAGGACTCTTATGGAAAATGGAAAAAGGCTTCGATTATATCATAAACCTTTATCTAAGGATTCCTTTCTAAGAAGGATCTCCATTGGATGGTCCAATAGCGATTTACAAATTTTTCATAAGGATTTGTTATCTCATTTTCTCCCTTAAAAAAAATAAGATGATGAATTATCCAGGAGGTAACACTTATGAACAACCTCCAAATCACTATCGATCCATACACTATTGATCCTTCTAAAAAAGGCTTCCTTAGATAAAGGTTTATGATATATTCAAATCATGTGTGCATTTTCCATAGAGGAGTTCTATCTTCATTAATATGGTACACAACTTGATAGGTCTGTTGTCATATATTGTGTTAATCTCGTAAGGTCCAAGTAGGTAATTATGGTCATGCAGGGGCGGGTGGGGGGTGTAGATGTAGATGCCTATAATTGCATAGGTGGAAGGATTTGCATGGTTGGATGGATAGGGACATGTTGGGGGCATCCATATGTACAACCTCTGCACTCTTTTTCTATAGTAGTTGAGGACCAGGAAAGGCCATCCAAGGTTGAGAAGGAAAACACCACTATTGAGAAGAATATTGTAAAGTAGAATCAGTCCAATAAGAATTAAAACATCAGGATGTGTCTTGAATCAACCTTATTTCACTCATATGCAAAAGATCTCACTCATATTCTCATTTCCTTAAGCACTTTCTTCATGCATAAGATATGCAAAAGCCAATAAATCACGTCTTAATTAGATTATACCCATAGATCTCCTTACCATCTAATCCATAACAAACCTAACCAATCGCTGTTAACCGCGTGTCGCATATTCATTTTAACGTTTGACTTTAGGCGCTCCAAATCTCCACTATCGATTTGTTTTGCTTGATCCAATGGCTATCGCATCACCTGCTTGCCAACTAGCTTGGTCGATCTCCACCGTTGATCAATCCCACATGATCCAACAACTATCGCGCAATCTCGCGTGAATTATTGCACGACCAATACCCAATCGAGAGCACATGAGAGAAGTGGTTTTCCCGTGCTATGTGTCACTCACTTAAGCTAATTGTGTCAAATTTAGGAATTCCTCTTACAGCTCTTAGGGCGCACAAGATACTTCTTACCACCTATATTCATTTCAATGCTTGACTTTAGGTGCTCCAAATCTCCACCATCGATCTATTTCGCTTGATCCAATGGCTATCTCGTCACCTGATCGCCAACTAGCCTGGCCGATCTCCACCGTTGATCAATCCTACATGATCCAATGGTTATCGCGCAATCTCACATGAATCATTGCACAGTCGATATCTGATTGTGAGCATGTGAGAAAAGTTGTTTTCTCATGCTATGTGTCACTCACTTAGGCTAATTGTGTAAAATTTATGAATTCCACTTACAACTTTGAGGGCGCGTGAGAAACTGCTTACCACCCACGAAGACTGCTCCATCATTCCACACATTTTCCCTCTTCTGCAAACACGTGACTTGATGTGGTCCATCCATTTATTCACTTAATCTCCATGATAAGATCTTCGTCGCTCATCTTTCGTTAATCTTGTTCGTTGATCGATCCATCCATCTATTCACTTAATCCCCTGTGATAAGATCTTCATCATTCATCTTTCGTTAATCATGTTCGTTGATAGATCCATCCATCTATTCACTTAATCCCATGCGATAAGATCTCTACCATTCATCTCCCGTTAATCCTATTTTTCCATCTATTCACGTAATATCTTGCAATAAGATCTCCACCGCTCATCTCCCGTTAATATTGTTCCCGACTGATCCAATGGTTCCTGTGAACTGTTGCTTCATTACATCTTCCTTTCGCTGATTTCGATCTTCAATTGCTCTTTCGCTTGACTCTTTCCTGAACTTTGTCCTGTGTATCATTTAAACGTTGTCACTCCATATACCTTCTATCCATCCTCAACCACCTTCCATCCGCTTGTCATGTCTACAAGAACACTTAAATTACATGTTTGATTTTACCAAAAAACCCAAAAAAGAGTGAAAATAGATTTAGTTTAGTTTCCTTGCTTACACATTACTTTGGTTTGATGCTCTTTACGTATTTAACTTAGATTGCAGCATTAGGATAGTGTTGATTTAGCAATTCTGCTTAGCATAGCTGTTTAAATAGTTAATTAGGATATGGTGTGATTTAGCATTACATGTTGTTCTCTTCATTACTGCAGTAGAGTAGCTCTCTTGGAATAGATTTTCTCTTCTTCCATCAGAGAATCAAGCTTCTTCTGACCCTATAGAAGTCTGGCTTGGAACCCCTGGGGTCTCTCACTAGATGAACAGTGACAACAGGTAGGACCTTCACTTCTACTTGTGCATACAGCACTGTCACCTCCAAGTTTGTACAAACCCCGAGTTGATAAGTAAAGCTGGTAGCCCAAGAGTTGCATCGTCCTTGCTGCAATACTGGTGCTCATCACACACATGTTTCTCTCTATTGAAGATCTCAAATCCTTTCGGATGCTCAATATACACCTCTTCTTCAATCATGTCATTGAGGAATGTTGTCTTCAGATCCATCTAATGTATCTTCCATCCCATCTGCATTGACAGTGACAAAATAGATTTTATTGATGAGTACCTTGCTACTAGAGCAAAGGTCTCATAGAAATCAATTCCCTCTGCCTGAGAGAATCCTCTACACAAATTTGGCCTTGTGTTTCTCTAGACTCCCATATGTTGCTTGCTTTACCTTGTAAAGCCATCTGGAACTCACAACTGACTTGTCTGTTGGTTTTGGGACCACTTTTCGAACACTGTTTCTAATAATGCAATCATACTCCTCAACCACGACATCAACCCATACTGGTTGTTACACTACTTCCTTGAATGAGTATGACTCTACCTCTACACTCTCGCTCATCAGAGCCATGTAGCTAGTATACTGATTTGGTGACCTCCTCTACCTGTGCTATGATGTGGGTGCTCCCACATTCTCTGTAGAATCATGCATCAAACTGCCAACCCTTATGGTGCACTTCCTTCCATCTCTGGAAGTCTTTGCATGATTGGGTGCTTCCACTTTCCGCTCCTCTACATGTGGCTTCTTCACATCACCTTGAGGTTCCTCCATTGGAAATAAAAGATCCTCATTTTCATGTAATTGAATCTCCCTCTCAAGGGAAAATCTCATGGCCTTCTCTTCATCGAACTTCACATCTCTACAAACCACTATCATCCTATTGGACGACATGTACACCTAATAGTTGTGAGGTGTATCAGTGTACCCAAAAATTATACCCAACTCAGTTGTTAGCTCTAGCTATTTTCATGCATCCTTGGTAACATGACATTATATTGATAAACCAAAGATCTCGAAGTGTGCCACATCTGGTTTCTTACCCAAAAAATCTTATTTTGGTGTACTCATCTCAAGAATTGGATGAGGGATTTTGTTCTACAGATAAATCGATGCGTTACATGCCTCAACCCACAAGTGCAACGGTACGCCCTGATCATGTAACATTGTCTGTGTTGCTCTAGCAATACTTATGTTCTTCCTTTTAGCCGCTCCATTATTCTGTGGGTTATGAGGTGTTATAACTCCCATCGAATGACTTCTAATACACAAAATTTCTTGAATTCATTTGACACATATTCTCCATTATTATCA
This sequence comes from Pinus tabuliformis, assembly GCA_031772625.1. Classification (NCBI taxonomy): domain Eukaryota; kingdom Viridiplantae; phylum Streptophyta; class Pinopsida; order Pinales; family Pinaceae; genus Pinus; species Pinus tabuliformis. The sequence goes on along the minus strand of CM062811.1, from coordinate 107,809,098 downwards.
CTTCTGATAGCTTTAACTCTCCTGCCAGTATCTTTCTTGACAAGTGCTTTAAATTCACAAAATTTAGTGAACGTATGATCTTTCTTTTGCATGAAGAAAATCCATCACTTACAAGAAAAATCATCAAAAAATATTACATAATGCCTATGCTTTCCTGTGGATGTTGTCGAGAACGATCCACGCACATATCAATGAACTCTATCAAGGATCGCATGTGCTCAATTGTATTTATCATGAAAGGAAGCTTTGGTGTACTTCCCCAATGTACACCCTCTGCATGTGTCTCTCTGCTCTAGTGTACCGTCGAAAAGTCCTGTAGAAATTTGTTGCATGATCTTCAAAGCTGCGTGGTGCAAGTGACCCAATATTCTATGCCACAACTCATTGATTTCTTGGCTCTGCACCTTCTATGCTTTAGTTCTCAAAGCAGTGCAATATTCTACATCCAATTTGTAGAGGTTCTTCACTCGAACCCTAATCCCCTTCACCTGTCCTAAGGTTATGTGATGAAGGAAAGCCTTTCCCTTGATAAATATCACATCGTAGCCATGGTCCTCCAACATGCCAACTAAAACCAAATTCTTCTTCAAACCTGGGACATACATGACATATTTTAAAGTGAGAGGAGAATCAGAGTCCCTCTGAAAGGTAACAATACTGGTTATGGTCGCACTATACCTTCCATCATCTCCCATCTTGATGTGAATCTAGAGGTTCTTTTGTTACACAAAAATATCGTCACCATGATTATTTGCAGTTAGTATGGGTCTATCATCACTTGTACTACCCTCCTAAGCAAAGTCTCAGACCTCAACTCTTCAAGTCAAGCTTTGAAAATGAGAGAAAGACATTGAAAATCAACAAAGCTCTGGTTCCGCACTTTCTCTCACTGTTGCCTGCGGTCCCGCACCTCCTGTTTACAAAAAATTCAGGCCTGCCCGCTCTGTCCTTAAAGGTGTGGGTGCAGACCCCTGTGAAAGTCAAAAAGGCGCAAGTTTATTCTAAAAAACTCACTTTGGGTTAATTCTAGATGATTCTAGAAGGAATTTTGACGTGGATTGGCCGCTCTTAGGTGGTTCATGCATCCCAAAAGAAAAGGAGCTAATCCCTTGATGAGAGGAGCTATCCCTTTGAAGGAGGGCTTTATCCCTTTGAAGGAGGACCTAGTAACTTCCCTCCATTGCACTATAAATTAAGGCATTGGGCTGGTTGCTAAGGAGGTTAGAAGCTGAACATTTTTGAGGGTAAATGCTGGTGGAATTAAGACTTCCTAGTTAAGCTTGAGAGGAGAGATCACATACCTTTTTGGCTTCATTGGGAAGAGAGTGAAACTTGTCAAAGTAGAGGAGACTTCTTGCTGGACCCTGGGAGGAGCTTGTACAACGTCAAGGCACAGGTTGTAAAGTTCTTCTTTGATTTGAATTAATACAATCAGATTCATTTTTCTCAACAAATTGTCTTATGTCATTTGTTTCATGAATTCCTTGACTTTCATGTTAAATATGTTTTATGATATTGGCTTTTCAGGTGCTATTTAATTTGTTTGCTTGTTTGTGTTTGCAGATTCGCGACAAGGGAGCTCACTTGGATCAAAGGAGCGAGGCTTCCACAAACTTGCATTGGACCCAAGGTAGGCCTAAAACACTTGTTTGCCTTTGTTTATAAATGCATATTTAGAGAAATATAGTTAGTGATTGGCTTGCTTGTCACTAGGTCTTCTTTAGATTCTAGGAAGGTCTATCTTGTCCGCAAGATCGACTCATTCCGTGTGACAAAATGGTGACTCCGCTGGGGACTTGATTTTTTCCTTGTTTTTACTTTGACCTGAGAAACTGTGTTTTTCTTTTTGTTTTTGGCTTGTTGTGTGTGGAATTGGGTAGCATTAGTAGATCCAGGGTTATTTTTTGTTTTTCATAACTTTGGGAGAGGACCTCACCCTAGCCTTTTGACACAGTGCGTACTTATCCGCACTTTTGCTTTTAGCACAGAGCGGTACCGCACCTGTGTTAACTGTGGGACTACGGACCCTGTCAAAATTTTGGAAAACCTAAGATTTTCTCTGTTAGTCAGCTTAGTTTTTGTTTAGAAGTTATTATCCACTACCAGACTTGCATATAACCTGTTAGAAGCTTTCCTTAGGTTGATTTCATTGGTGTTAGGGTTTTAGGTGAAATTCCTAGAAGTTTTGCTTGTTGGGTTTGTTTTTCATTTTGGTCTTGTAGTAGCTCTGAGCTTAGAAGCTATAGGAACCTCAGATCACCTTGGTTTCTACTAGCCTTCTTATGAGTCTGACCATTTGCGAAATATACCTTTGTTGAGGAATCCACCTTGTGTTTTCTCTTACAAAACTTCGAAAAGCTTGTGTTTAAAAGTTTGGATTTCATTTTTAAAGAAGAAAACAAAATTGGACTGATTTGTGATTCTGCATAAATTGGTCCTTAGTTTACATCTAGCTAAGTAAAACATCCTTAAAAAAGACATCTTGTAAGCTCTGACTTCAAATAGGTTTTTATAGTTTATAGATCTCAAAGTTAATCATTTCCATAGTTTTGAGTGTTTTATAAAAGATAAAAAAATCTCTTTTGGAAAAAGTTTGTTTTTTGTAGTGGTTGAGTGTTTTGAAAAGAAAAGGGAAATTTTTGTGAAAATAACTAGTTGTCTCGTTTTGAGTGCATTGGAAAGGACAAAAGCTCTTCTTTTAATTTGTTTGTTAAGAAAGATTTGTGTTTACAAGTATTTTCATTCTCAAACTCTTTCCTAGCTAGAAGTTCATCGAAGGGAAAAGATTGTTTAATCATCTTAAGTGCATTTTTAGTGATTTTGAGTCGAGTCTTCATACCATGAGTTTCATCTCCGCACCTCTTGACTTAAAAAAAAACCAATAAAAATAACGGTTAAAGTAAAATTCATCTAGTAATATTTTTATTTCTAGGGCTCTGATACACCAAGATAGCTTAGGCTAGTGTCTTGGAGTAGGAGAGTAATTAACTCTCCAAGACAGTAAAAACAAACAAGTAGCTGTATCTTGTGGTAGGGAAGAAATCCAATTGTTGCATTTATGCTCTGGGAAAGCTCCTCTTAAAGGAGAAGCACGAGATTGTGTCCAAACTAGTGTGGGAATCAATCCTTCCTCATTGGGAACGACGCCAGATATTCACATATTAAAAACGGTAAACCTCAGATTAACCATTGTCGAGGAGCCTGGGGTCACTTGTTGGTAAACCTTGGATTATGTCAAGGAGCCTTCAAGGGGATTGAGCTTGCTACTCTGCCCTTGCGTGCGTATCGGATCGTAGACTGTTCCCCCAGGTATATTTGTTTCGATTGGTAACCTTAGTGACCATATTCTTTAGGATTCTTCCTAAGGTGACAGTGGTGGGAAGATCCCACTGTACCTGGAGCAGACGTCGGCTAGACTCACTTGGATTTTCTGGGGGTTCTCTTCACTCGAGACGGTTAAGTGGATGAACTTGTGCCAGTCTATTCATTAAGCAGGTTGCCAGGGTAACTGTTCCAACCGCCATTTCTGTATTGAATTTTGCGACGTTGGATTTCATCACCAACTAGTGTTTTCCATACGGAAAGTTACTGTTTGTGGGTGTTTGATCTCCTAGATTCTTTAGGCGTGTGATTCAAATTTGTTTGGTTCTTTAGAGGCTTTAGGTGGTTTTCATTGAGATTTTACTTTGTTTGCATGTGAAGTAGTTAAAATTTTTTAATCGTGGCTGAATTACCAAGGAAGTCCCGTAGACTTTGGGGCCAACCTCCTGAGTTTTCACCGAGCCGGCCTGAAGGATTGAGAGTCCTCGTAACTCCTAGAGATAGTAGAGTTGGGTCACCTGAAGAAGGAGAGTCTTCTTTGGTGGTACATCCTGATTTTCAAGCTTTAGTAGCAGATTATAATCCACAATCAGTGTCTGTTTCCGAAGTTACTGGTAGCTTTTCATCTACTAGTGATATAGGTGAGGAAACTGAAATATCTGAACCTGAAAGTGAATTTGTTGCTACTCCGACATCGGGGTTTGCTTCTCCAGCTTCTAGTGGTCCTGGTTCACCTAGGGTAGAAAGAATAATTACCCAAAATCTTCCTTCTGGACTTATAGCTATTGAAGAACTTGCTACTCCGGAAGAAGAAGTAGGCATCCCTATCCCTGAAAATCAACCTGCTATTGAGCTAAGGGAGCGTGAATCAATTTTTTACAGTCCACCTAGGAGCAGTGCTTGGTATCTTTCTTTGACTAATTTCTTAGAAAACCCAGGGTTAAGTTTTTCACCACCTCGTGTTCCTTATCACCCAACACCTAGAGGTTATTATCCTCCGTTAAATATGTCAAGATAGTCGTCCATGTTTACTCAATCGCCAGAATCCTTTTTGTACGGCGGTCCTTCTGTTCCCTCTGGGTATCAGTCACTTTCTGGTACTTTTTCGGGAGCATCTCCTCAACCCATTGAACAAGGGTTATTAACTGGAAGCAATGGTACTAAGCCGTTGAGCATAGAAGATATTCTCATGATGTCAGGTACTATTCCCAATCCTCAACCTCAAGGTGGCCAGTTACCGCCTGGGGGCAGCCTCAAAATCCTCAATTATCACCTGGGGGGCAACCTCAAGGTACCCAATTTGCGCCTGGGGGGCAACCTCAAGGACAGTACATACCTACGGGACAGTATGTTCCTCAAGGTCAACCCCAGACTCAATATGTACCCCAAGGTCAACCCCAGTATCAATATGTACCTCAAGGTCAACCCCAGTATCACTACGTGCCTCAAGGGTATCAACCCCAAGGTCAGTACTTGAACCAAGGTTTCCAACCACCCTCCAGTCAATCATATGTTCAAGGAATAGGAAATGTACCTTTGAATTATCAATCCTACCCTCAACCCGGTTATGGTCCTCAATATTCTCAACCTGTTATGGGTCCGTACCCTAGAATGAATTTAGTGTGGAATCCATCGCAAAATCAACAGGCCTTGCAGTCGAATGTACAGTTGTCATCTCAAACTGGACAACCCTTAGTTTCTGGTACACCCCAGAAACCTGTCCAGTCTTCTATTCAAACTTCTGTACCTTCGGTAGTTTCTCAGCCTGGGCCTAGTACACCTCGTACTCCGCCTCAAACGACTGCTGCAACTGCCGCAACATCTGTTCAATCTACCCCACCTACTTCTGGAGTATCGACAGCTCCAGTTTCTACTGTTCCTGTATCTACTCCTCAGATATCTTTACCTCCGTCTAGATCCATGTTTCAAACTTCGGTTCAGTTGCCTGTAGGACAACCTAGTTCAAGTACGGTTGTCACAAGTCAACCACAATTTACTTATCAACCGTACCAGGGACAGTACCAATTCGGTCCTGTTGTGCAGCACCCAGTCTATCAGTATCAACCGTACCTTGGGTACACATATCAACAACCTCAACAACCCCAGTATGGTTCGGTTAATCCTAGTTTTCCGGGAGGATACAATATCCCAAATGCAATTCCTATTCCTAGTTATCCTGGATATCCTCCTCCTGGGGCTGGTATCATGACCCAGAGTTTTAGGGACCCTAATCGTCAGTTACCGTTTATCGCAACTTTGGACTTGCCTGAATTGTCGCGCCTAACAAACGATCCCATTAATTATCTTCCGTTTTGGCCGCCAATGGTGAATAAGTTGCCTAGTGATATTCCTAAGTTCGAAGGCAAATTAGGAGAGGACCCGTCGAACCATGTGATGACTTATCACCTCTGGTGTGCGTCTAACTCCATTTCAGATGATTCAATCCGTCTAAGGCTTTTCCAGCGCACTCTAATTGGTCTCGCGACCAAGTGGTACATTGAGTTACCGCGAGGCACTTTTTATAATTTTAGTTAGTTAGCTACCTCGTTTTTAACTCATTTTCAGTTGCAAGTCAGATACGATAATGGCATGGAATTACTAACTTCGTTAAAGCAATCGACGTCCACTTACATTTCAGATCACATTCATGAATGGTGACGTCGACGGCGTTTAGTGAAGGTTTTTATTCCGAATCAGATCTTAGCTGAATGGTTTGTAAAATCTTTGTTGCCAAAGATCACTGAAGATGTAGCTAAGGCCGGAGTCGTTACTGAGGAGCAAGTAATTTCTCAAGCACAGTACCTTGACTTGGTCTATACTCAGTCAAGTACGTTACACGAGAAAATCCCCGATCTTCCCAAGCAAAATCAAATCGCTGCAGCTCCTTCAGGGTCTCATGCCGCTGATGGTATGATTGGTACGGTTAACACTAAAAGTAAGAAGAATTCTTCTCCTATCATAACCTTGCCTGATTCCCCGACAGGAGATTCTTTCGTGGAGATTTCTGCCGATATTCACGTTGTAGAGTCATCTACAGCCAAATCAAAATCCGGTGGCAAGAAGAAAGGGAAGAAGAAGAATAAAACGGACAAAAATTCAAAAGAGAAACCTGAAAAATCAGAATCCAATGATGAAAAACGCAAACCTCGTTATCCTTGTCTCATTTGTGACGAAGAAAATTTTACAAGAGAGTGCCCTCATCATGCAGAGGTTGCGAAGATTGTCAAAGGTTCCCAAATGCCTGTTGTTTTGAAGGATCCTTTTCCAAGTCAAGACAATAAGATGATACGTTCTTCCTCGAGTGCCAATGAAGAACCCATACTGATGATGTCCCATGTTAGGATTGCGACTCGATCGCATGATTATGGTAGTAAAAGTCCTGTTGATGGTAAAGAAGCAGAATCTTCTCATTCTAACCCATCAACCTCAGCTCCCGGTTCCAATCCACTACAGATCGAGAAACCTAATCCAGACTTGGTAATCAAACCGCCCGCCAAGGGTATACTTCGAAAGTCAGCTTTCAATCCACATGCGAGAGCGACTCAGAACTACAACATTCTTGAGGATTTAGTTGTTTCACCCTCAGCAATGTCGGCTTTGGAAGTGCTACAATCATGTCCAGCACAGCGTAAATTACTTTTGTCGGCTATAGGAGCTGTTGATGTTCAAGACTCGAACCTAATAATTTTTGATCTAGAAAATAGTACACCACACTTACCTCATCAAATGGCTTTCCAGATTCTAGTGATAGTAAAAAACAGACCTATTCATCGGACTGTGATTGATGAGGGAGCCTCAATGTGTATTATGTCGATACAGTGTTGGAGATCGCTTGGTTCTCCTTTGCTAAATCAATCCCTGACGATTCTAAAGGCCTTTGATGGCCGTGGGTTTCATCCTTTTGGCATCCTACAGGATTTACCTATAGGGGTTGAAGGAAAAACCGTTAATCTAGATGTGGAGGTGGTTGATGCCCCTCTAGATTACAACCTTATCTTGGGTCGTAGTTGGTCTTACGCTATGACAGCTGTCGTTTCATCGGTCTTTCGGGTTATAAAGTTTCCTCATAATGGAAAGATCGTAACAATAGACCAGCTGGCTTACTTTTCATTCGACCCAGCCTCTTCTGAAAGTATTCAGCATGTCAGTAAAACGACTATCCCATATAAGGATGTTGGAGTAGGACTAGTTAAAGATGCCAGTTTACAGGGAACTTTTCCTTTTCCTCCGATCAACGCATTGTCTTCATTTGGAACCATTCATATGATTTCGTCAGACACCATTGTTTATGATGATCCTTCGATCGTTCCTTCTGAATCTGAGATAGACTCATTTGGTGATGTCATGCCTTTGAGTCCATATGAAATTGCGTATGAGGCCGTGCAATCATTTACCGACCCATCTTCAACCAAAATTGACTTAATGAATGTGGTCCGTGAAGAATCACTTTTCACATCAAGCTCAGATTCAATCACGTTTTCTGAACTTGTTCACTCTGATGAGCAAATTCGTGAAATCCTATGTGTAGATGATTTACCATGCGAAGATCTCCATCACAGATCTTCATTTTTACCCGAGAATGATCGTTTTGAAAATGATTTTTCATCAATTTTTACGACTGAATATGTCAAGGAACTTCAGAATCCAATGAAACACCCTGATCCAGAGTTAAATTTGGGAAACATCTATCGAACTATTCCTATTGACATTTCGGTTAAGCCTGGAATTGTTGAGAACATTCATATAGGTGCCTCATGTACAGAAAACAAAATCCAAATATATAAGGCCCTATTTCAAGAATTCCGCGACGTGTTTGCCTGGTCCTATGAGGAAATGCTAGGAATTGATCTTGCGATTATTGTTCATGAAATCAAGACTTACCCGGATGCTAAACCCGTCCGGCAACGTTTGCGTCAGATTCACCCAAGGAAAGCTGCTGCTATTAAAGCAGAAGTTGAAAAATTACTCAAAGCAGGTTTCATTTATTCGATCCCGTTAACGGATTGGGTATCGAATATTGTTCTGGTTAACAAAAAGCAAGGAACAATAAGAATATGTATCGATTATAGGGATATTAATTGAGCTTGTCCAAAGGACAATTACCCAACTCCCTATATCGATCAAATCATTGATGATTGTGCCGGCAGCGAAATATTCTCCTTCATGGATGGTTTTTCCGGATACAATTAAATCAATATTCTACCTGCCGATCAACCAAAAACGGCTTTCATTTGTCCATGGGGGACATTTGCTTATTGAAAATTACCTTTTGGGCTCAAGAATGCCAGTGCAACTTTTCAAAGGGCGATGTCTTATGCGTTTCATGACATCAAGCACATTGTGCAACCCTATCTCGATGATTTGCCTGCTCATTCATTACATCGAGCTGATCACCTCATCTATTTACGAGCAATCTTTATGAGGTGTAGGCATTATCGGATTCGGTTGAAACCACACAAGTGTGTTTTCTGTATAGAAACGGGTCGATTTCTGGGGTTTGTTGTTTCAAAAGCCGGCATTCGCGTCGATCCCTCGAAGGTCGAAGCTATTGTCAAATTGCCTCCGCCTTCGAGTCTTCGCCAAATCCAAAGTTTGCAAGGGAAAGAAAACTTTTTACGACGATTCATTCCTAACTACGCCGACGTTACAAAGGGATTTACCTAGTTGTTGAAACAGAATACTCCATTCTATTGGGATGAGATAGCTTAGAAATCTTTTGATGCACTAAAACATGCGCTGACCCATGCACCGTTATTGCATCCTCCCAACTACAACCAGGATTACTTCTTGTATCTCGCCGCCTCTCATTCCACTATTGGAATGGTCTTAGTTCAGGAAGATGAATTCGGTACTGAACATGTGATATATTACCTTAGTCGAACTTTAAATCCAACTGAGCTAAAATACTCACATGTGGAGAAATTGGCATTGGCAGCTGTTCAAGCTGTCCAACGTTTTCGTCACTACATTTTACTACGTAAAACTACAGTAATTTCTGATTGCAACCCTATGATCTACATTTTGACCAAGCAATTGCTAGGGGGAAAGTACTCTAAATGGATTGTTATCCTGCAAGAGTTCGACTTGGAATTTGAAAAATCTAAGTCTAAGAAATCTTTAGTTTTTGCGGAGCTAATATGTGGCTTCCCGCGTGCTGACACGGAAACTGTGGCGGAGGAGCCCATTGCGGACGAATCCTTGTTTCTAATCAGCACTTTAGATCCATGGTATGGGGATATCATCGTTTATCTCCAGACCCAATCCTTTCGGCCAGAAATTTCAAGGTCAGAACGTCGGAAAATACGATTCCAGTCCCAACAATTCAGGATTATTAGAGATACTCTTTATCGCCATGGGGCGGACTCTGTTTTTTGACGTTGTTTAACTCACGAGGAAGCTGAAAGGGTTCTAAATGACTGTCACTCTGGAGCATGTGGCGGTCATATGTCTGGGTATGCCACAACCCAAAAGATATTGTGCGCTGGCTACTTCTGGCCGTCTTTGTTTTTTGATTGTATTAAAGCGGTCCGAAAATGCCACAACTGCCAAATTTTTGATCGAAAGATACGCGCTCCACCTGCTCCTCTCCACCCTATAATTGCCGTTGGTCCTTTTGCCAAATGGGGTATCGATTTTATTACATGTAACCCTCACTCGACTGGGGGGCATGCATATATCATCCTTGCGGTAGATTATTTTACCAAGTGGGTCGAGGCGATGCCTACATTTGAGGCAGACGGCAAGATAGCTGCAATTTTCATGTTCAATAATATAATTTCTAGGTTTGGTGTCCCACAAGCGATTATCATTGATCATGGGTGTCATTTTCGAAACGTTATGATGACCGAACTTACAGGCCAGCTTGGTTTGCGTCACGATAGTTCAACTCCTTATTATCCACAAGCTAATGGTCTAGTTGAATCCATCAACAAAGTTTTAGTCATCATGATCCGACGAATCATTGGGATTCATCGGTCGAATTGGCATAACATGCTATTTTCAGCACTTTGGGTGTATCGAACCTCAGTAAAAACATCAACAGGGTTCACTCCTTTCCAACTAGTTTATGGTCTGGAAGCTGTGTTACCCATTGAATGCGAAATCCCGTCACTGCAAATGGCCATCGAGTTACTTCCAGCCACTTCCGAAGAGGAAAAACGTTTGTTATACTTGGCTCAATTAGATGAGAATCGACGTGATGTTGCATTGGCGATCGAGACTCACGCAAAACGTATGAAAGCTTAGTATGATTGAAATGTGACCCCTCAAAATTTTTCGGAAGGAGATCTAGTCTTAGTTTACGATCAAGCTAATGATAAGTTAGGCGCTGGAAAATTTGTTCCTATGTGGCATGGTCCCTATGTTGTCAAGCGAAAGCTAGCAAAAGGGGCCTATGAATTGGTAGACTTTGACGGGGACTCTTTAGGTAAACCCAAAAATGGTGTTTACCTGAAGAGGTATTATGCTTAAAGAACGGGTATGGAGATTTTTTAGTTAGGATAGTTTTTCTTTCTAGCTGGTGTGTTTTAATTTAAAAAGTGTGCTTAGCTTAGAGAGTGTTTTTAGTCATCATTCCTGCTTATCTTGGTTTTACTCTTAGTATTGCAGATGTCGATGCCTCTAGAAACATACATTGGTTTCGCTGATGGTGCTTGTCGTAATACACGGAACATTTCTTCCGCAGCTTGGGTTATCTATTCGCCCTCTGACGAGTTGGTATCTATGCATGGGGTAAGCCTCGGTCAAACAACGAACAACATTGCCAAGTATAGTGCAGTGATTGAGTTATTATCTGAATCTATTTCATTTGGGATTCGGAATTTGATAGTGAGGTTAGATTCTGAACTCATTGTATTACAGCTTAATAGAGTATATGCCATTAGAAATCCAGTGTTATTGATATTATTTTTGAGAGTGCGACTCTTGGAACGTGAATTTGATTATATTGAATAATCAGCATATTCCAAGATCTTTAAATACATTAGCAGATGCAATTTCTTCTTGAATGTTAAGTAGACATTTGCAATAATCATACATGTAAATTTAAAACCATTCCATAACATGATTTACAAGATAAGCCAGTAATAGTGATATATATATATAGGAGTGTGTCAAAAATACATCGTCCTCGATCATAGGTTGAAAAACACCTTATGATCGGCAAAAATGATAAGTACAAAAAGCAAAAATTTCATATGTGCCCACAATAGGCAATCATCCTATCACTGGTGATGATCTCGATAAGAAACCACTGCACGGGCCACCTTGAAAAGGAACCTCCTAAAAGGTCATGGGACCCCAATCACATAGCACTGAAGTTGACGAGGAATGTCATCTATGGTGGTCTCTGGAATATCTCCTGTCAAGCGCTCTAGATGACTCTCCAACTCGGCCAAAACCTATACTGATTCGTCCTGTGGGGCTGGCGCGGCTGCAACTGGTTGTTTCCTCTCGTAAGGCCGGAGAGCGGCTGGTTGCTGTGGACCCACGTCTGCATTTGAAACTTTTACTATCAGTTTTGGGACGATAATAAAAAAAATTAAAATAGGAAAATGTTGGAAATGATTTTACCTGAGTCATCCCATTGCTGTCCTGGTGGAAGAGCCATGTCTGGGTCACCACGAAAATCTACCCCAGCGTAAGGGAAGTCCTGAATAGAAAAAACCTGGTTTTCCAACCATTGGAAATACTCAAGCTTGAATCGAACAACCTCTGTCCCCTCGTCCGGATGACGGGCCATAATTGCGACCCATCGCATCAGTTTGGGTTCTCGAGGAAGCCCAGCTCCAACAGTGAGGTGCTGCGGGATCAACATGGGAACCCTCTCCAGACCAAAGCTCACAACCAAAGCCCCATAACCAAAGGTCTTCAGTTGTCCGTTCTTGGCTCTGGTCAGTTGGCCTTTCACATTGGCCAACACAGCATCGCACCAGTTGAAGATGGTGCCTCGAAAGCAGTCAATTGCCATCCGCATCTGGGATCCGATGGCAATATGTAATGCGACACTCCCGCAAATTCTGGTGACAGTAAATGCGATCACCATGAGTTCAGGAAGGGATATGGTTTTAATGTCTATCCCTTTGTCTCTAGCCTGGCTATTGCAGAACTCTAGCCGGAGGTTATCGACAGACTGGCCACCTGGCCTAGTCCCAAATAGAGTCAAGTCTTCGCCTCTCTTAAGCAAACCGGTCAAGAAATATATGTCTGCCGGCTCGATTTCGAGCTGGTGGCCACCAATGAAGAAGCACTGGTCTTGTATGCTCCATTTGTCAACCAGCCACTGTAAGAAATCCACCTGGGCCCTCATGCCAGGTATGGCCCAGAATTTGTACAAGCCGCATGCCTTCAATGCATCGATCGAAGGTTGGTGATTCAACGCGGCTAGATCCACATCCTCATGCTCTCGTTCACGCCAATCTAGCATGATGTACTCTCTGCATCCAATAAAAAGACAAATTAGAATGCTAGAAATTAATTTGTTTGGGTCAAATTTGAGAATTTTTGGGTTAAAAACCCTTGTTGCGGGGACCACACCCTCTGTATTAGAGACAGTGCGTGGGTCTGCACCTTGCCTACATGGAAGGTGCGGACCCCTGACTTTTTCCCCATTGAGAAAAAGTCGGGGTCCGCGGGCTGCCAGTGTTACACCTGCGGGCCCCCGCGCGCGGGTTTTAAGCCTAAAAACCCTCCAAAAAATGAAATGAAAGCCTAAAAAAAAAATGAAATGGTTAAAAATGAAGAGTAGGATGATGTGGATTACCTGGAGAAGACGGCGTTCGATTCCGACGGTTGGATTTTCCGCAATCTTCACGGGAAGTTTTCTAAACAAAAGCACTATTTTGTCACCCAAATCTCAAACGGTAAAAGTGAATTGACGAAAGCCCTTTTTATAAGTTTTTTGAGTAAATAAATTGCAAATTTGTTTATGTTTCACTTTGGAAAGGTAATTTTTGCAGCATTTTTATCCATTTCAAATAGGTATGAGTAATGTTTGCATTTTTGTTCAGGATAACGGATTATTCAGGCAAAATCTATCATTTTCGACAAAAAAACATTTAGAGTCACCTTTAAGCTCTTTTCTGACTCCTAAAACATGGAAAGGTCGCCGAGTTTTTCTTTTTAAACTCGTTAAAACGAAACTAAAAAGACGGTCCACTTACAGCTCTTTTCTGACCGTAAAAACATGAAAAGATTGCTAGATTTTTTTCGTTTCAAATTCGATATTGGTTATAAAACGACGTGTCGTTGATCGCTTTTTTACTTTTTCAAATCAAGGGCACTAATTACGAAAAGTACTCCTTGGTCGTAAAGATCAAACGGTTCTCTCAAGTATTATTTTATAATTTTTCGGGCTTGGGAGACACAAATTTACGAAAAAGGTCAACCCTGGAGTCTTCTTAAGTTTTTTCAGACTCTCTAAAATTGAAAAATGCCGAGTTTCTCCTATACTGGACTCGTTAAAATTTCACAGTAAAGGACCTGTTCAATTACAAACAGGAACGAACCACTCCTTCTTAGGGTTCGAATCTAAACTAAGTTGGACTCATCCGAAGGATGAGCTTATAATCAAGCAAATGTTATCCTCCTCAAGCTTGTCAAAAATAAAGAGGTACTTGCCAGAAATGGTGGGGGAAAAGAGAGAAAAATGAGCCTGTTTGTCATACTTTGTAACCACTCTTGAACACGACACTTTTATCCACCTGGGTTGGGAAATCCTTTGCCTAATAGTTGATCAAACCACATTGAAAGTCTTCAGCTGGTTTCTGGGTATTAACTTTGGGTCAATTGTCACCGAGCCATCCGTTGTGTCATTATGTGTTCAAGAGGTCACTGCCAATAAGCCATTCATCTGCAAAATATCTTTCATCCATCTTGACCATCCCTGAGTCAGTCCTTGCAACTAAATTTCTTCAACTTGATCTATGATTTCGTGTTGTCGGCTTGCCTACGACGGATCGCTTTCGATCTACTTCAACTCATTATCTAGAAAGATGATCTAGAAATCGTCAGTACCTTGGGATCTGCATGCCTCAATGGCAGGTTTCTCGCCTTTGACGACAGGTTGCATCAATGACCTTTGATCAAAGGATTCCGTGACATGTTCGACATCAACAATTTTATTCACATCTCATGGATTGTACTGGGTACTTTGAGAGCCATTGACATCACTGGTGGTTTCTCTCACACTTGTTAATAGTTTACATCATTGACTGGTAATCAAGTGGTTTCTACCATGTTCGACTTCAACACATTCATTCGCATGGATAGAATCGTAATGTTTCAGGAAAAAGAAATCAAGACCCTGGATCTAGTTTCCACAATCCAGGCTGCGAGGAATTTTGTATTCATTATATAATGGACTATTCATAAACAGATGGCTGCGTCCATATTGTGTCCACATGAGTCTATACTTGTGATGTCTTACAAGATCATTCCTGTATCAGAGAAGTAGTTAGTTTTCTAAGTCAGTTTTGATCTGAGTATGGGAATGCCTACCTCAGCAATGATATGATCTCATATATATATATCTTGCATTGAATGTTTTTACAGGTTCCAACCGGGCTCTCCACAAGATGATCCTCGAAATGATAAAGTACTTCACTCTTCCTAAATGATAAATGAAATCCTCATCTACTACAGACTTCTCACTTTAGGGGGCAATCTGTTACACAAAAATATCGTCACCATGATTATTTGCAGTCAGTATGGGTCTATCATCACTTGTACTGTCCTCCTAAGCAAGTCTCAGACCTCAGCTCTTCAAGTCAAGCTTTGAAAATGAGAGAAAGACATTGAAAATCAACAAATCTCTGGTTCTGCACTTTCTCTCACTGTTGCCTGCGGTCCCGCACCTCCTGTTTACAAAAACTGCGGACCTGCCCGCTCTGTCCCTAAAGGTGTGGGTGCAGACCCCTGTGAAAGTCAAAAAGGCGCAAGTTTATTCTAAAAAACTCACTTTGGGTTAATTCTAGATGATTCTAGAAGGAATTTTGATGTGGATTGGCCGCTCTTAGGTGGTTCATGCATCCCAAAAGAAAAGGAGCTAATCCCTTGATGAGAGGAGCTATCCCTTTGAAGGAGGACCTAGTAACTTCCCTCCATTGCACTATAAATTAAGGCATTGGGCTGGTTGCTAAGGAGATTAGAAGCTGAACATTTTTGAGGGTAAATGCTAGTGGAATTAAGACTTCCTAGTTAAGCTTGAGAGGAGAGATCACATACCTTTTTGGCTTCATTGGGAAGAGAGTGAAACTTGTCAAAGTAGAAGAGACTTCTTGTTGGACCCTGGGAGGAGCTTGTACAACGTCAAGGCACAGGTTGTAAAGTTCTTCTTTGATTTGAATTAATACAATCAGATTCATTTTTCTCAACAAATTTTCATATGTCATTTGTTTCATGAATTCCTTGACTTTCATGTTAAATATGTTTTATGATATTGGCTTTTCAGGTGCTATTTAATTTGTTTGCTTTTTTGTGTTTGCAGATTCGCGACAAGGGAGCTCACTTGGATCAAAGGAGCGAGGCTTCCACAAACTTGCAGTGGACCCAAGGTAGGCCTAAAACAGTTGTTTTACTTTGTTTATAAATGCATATTTAGAGAAAGATAGTTTGTGATTGGCTTGCTTGTCACTAGGTCTTCTTTAGGTTCTAGGAAGGTCTATCTTGTCTGCAATATCGTCTCATTCCGTGTGACACCTTCTCCTCCAATTCATTTAATAACTCTTCATTTCCAGTCATATGGAATGAGACTCCACTATCCAGGCACCACACACTACCCATCACCAATGATCCAGACCTCTTTAGCTACCGGAATTAACCAAGATATTTTACTTCTATGATGTTAACAAAATTTCATATGAAAGAGTATGAAAAGACACATGTGCATACTGTAAAGAAGATGAAACATAATGACAACCATCAAATCAAAACACACACACACATTGATAACAGAGTTCACCTAGTGTGGGTTATGTCTCCAGGCCATGGTTTCAAGAGTGGGGAGGTTGATTCATTAAATTTTGTAACTCTCTATGAGACATTCCCCTATAGGAACTCTCACTCAAATGGGCCCTCCTTCAGCATGCCAAGATAATAAATTCTCACATGGCATGGCATACAAGCACCCTTTCAAGGATCTCGACATCAAAACGTCATCTCGGAAAATCAGAAGAAAAACATGACATAACTGCATCATATACCTCCACTTTCGGGGATGGCCAAAAAAATCAAGGATCTCGACATCAAAACGTCATCTCGGAAAATCAGAAGAAAAACATGACATAACTGCATCATATAGTAACAAGGATCTCGACATCAAAACGTCATCTCGGAAAATCAGAAGAAAAACATGACATAACTGCATCATATACCTCCACTTTCGGGGATGGCCAAAAAAATCAAAGCTCAGCTGACAAAATGGACAACACAACTGAATTCATGGTGAAAAATCATGTAAAAAGACTATAACCTTTCCACATTTTTGAGATAGTCAAATTATGGACCCTTGGGAATCTCTAAGGCTCCCCCAAAGATTCCTTCCTAAAGATGGCTGAAAAATCCACTACTCAGATGAATATTCTGAGCACACGACTGCGCTCCCTGAAATTCTATGAAAAATGACTATAAAGTTGGCATCATTCTACCTCGGTCAAAAATCAACCTCCAAGGGAATCTTTTAGATTCCACAAGATTCTGCAAAGATTCTTTATTGATGGCTGCCTAAATTTTTGCTTCTCAAATCGGGAAATGGACCACACCATCGCAATCCCTATGAAATTTTGGTTCTTTTGAGTATAAATTTGACATGTTTTCGTCACTCTAAAAAATCACCCTCTAGAGAATCTTCTAGATTCCTCACTACATTAGAGAATATTCCTTACAAAGATTATGTCCCAAAAAACGTGTTGGCATAGTTCCACCTCTACATCTTTGTCATGGTTTTGCCTCTATGGACATGCTCATGGTTACGTTCAACGTTGGTTCGATGCTTCCTCCTCCTTCACTGTGTAGAAATTTCTACAAATCAGCTAGCTCTGATACCATGTATAAATTTCTCTATAGATCAGCTAGCTCTGATACCATGTAGAAATTCAGCAAATTCTCTACAAATCTCGCTCTAAGACCATGTAGAAAATCTGACTGTAGATTAACCTAATAATGCAATATAACCAAAGCAAAATACTATAACATACTTCTACTATCAATTTTCTTTGTGGAAGCTTAAAGATCAAGCTAAATTGGAACTGAACAATATAACCAAAAGAAGAAGAATCAATGCACATGAAACACAGAAAATACTCAGGGGAAAGCCTCAGCCAAAAACCCCACTATTTGTATTAACATATAAGGTGGAAATAAATCATAATTATACAAAGCCTTAGCTCTCACAACTAGCCAGATCTCAGTACAATCCTCCTAAATGCTCTCAAGCAATCAAAGCTTCTCACAAGCCTTCTCCTCTGCCCTCCAAGCTCCTATTTCCTTGCACAGTTTCTCCTGGGTAATCCTCTTGTTACCAAGTGGAAAAATCTCAACCAAGTGGAACACTGATCTCTCACATTGTTCTCACACCCTGTCAAAACTGCGCAATCCTCAAGGAACCTTACCTTGACTGCATGCATGAATTTCCTTTATAGGAAAACACATGCAACTGACAGTACACTGTCCTTGAAATTTATCTCAATTGGGCCTTTCTCAGAATATACATGCATGAGTTTCTGATGAGGGAATCTTCAGTTATCTGAAGTACACTGGTTGAGTGCATGCATGCATCAACTAACTGATAACTCACAATTGGTTCCTCAAATAGTTTGGAACTAATTTAACTGGACTTAACTCAGTAAACTAAGTTAACTAATTACAACTCAAATATAACTCAATCTTATCTCCTTAATTAAGGGATAATCTCCTTAATTTAAGGGATAAATCTTGCATGACTTCAGAAAGACTTCTAACTTGAATTTCTCCAACTAATTAATCCATAATGAATTAATTAATTATTTCCAAGCAGCTGGTAAGACTAAATTTGAATTTTAATTCAAGGAAAAATTAAAATTAGAATTTCTGGATTCTATTTTTATTATTTCTTGTTGCTATTTTCAACACTCCCTCTCAACAAGAAAGGAATTCAACTCGATCCCAATTGTGAACCTTTGGAATGTTATGCATGCAACACTTCTCACTAGTGTTGTTGCTCCAAAAACTCCAGAAACAAAAAAACATCCAACCTGAATCAGTATGATGCATCTATCATCAAAGTCTTTGACTACTATTGCCTCTGTCAACTGAAAACTTTGCGCTTCTACTGACTCTGCCTTTCTACACTATTGTCAATCCTTCTTTGCACTCTTTAGTAGCTGAATGCTCTAGCCTCTGTCACTTTGATCTTTGACTGCATCAATCCCACTGATTCCTCCCACTACTATGTACTTTCGTCTCCCATAGCAAGGTATGATCCATGAGATAAAAGCTCTCAATGGACCCTACCCAATTTCAGCCTTCTTGAGACTATCACTTCACATCGCCCCACCTCACACCTGGAGGTATGGTTGCATGTGATCCCTCTACCCTCTTCTCTAATTGTGGCTCCTCCAAAATTGTCTGAGACTTCTTCTGGGACTGCATGTTGAGAGGTAATTTACTCTCCCTCTCAACCACCAAGTCTCTAAAATTTGTCTTGCTCCTCAAGGCTTTGCATGCATCTTGAACCTTAAGAGCATATAGGTTCTTAATTCGTGAACCGATCTGTTTCACTTGTCTCATGGTGATGTGTCTAAGGAAAACCTTTCCCTTACTAAAGACAACATCATAGCCTTTGTCCTCCAACATCACGAATGATACCAAGTTCTTCTTCAGTCCAGGCACATACTTCACATTTGTCAAGTTGATAGCAGCTCCATGCTCCCTCTAAAAAGCAACTGTGCCCACTCCTGAAGCACTATACCTTTCGCTGTCACCCATCTCTACGCGCATCTTCAGGTCTTTCTCCTCTAAGGTATTGAATAAAATTTTATCACCGGTCATGTGGAATGCGGCTCCACTTTCAAGATACCAAACACAACCCATCATCGATGACACCATGCTTGCGATGAGGGTAAAGTCCATTTCAAACTGAGAGGCTAATGCCTCACCTTATTATCCTTCCGAGGATCCCTTCTTGGACTTCTTCAATGG
This sequence comes from Pinus tabuliformis, assembly GCA_031772625.1. Lineage (NCBI taxonomy): Eukaryota > Viridiplantae > Streptophyta > Pinopsida > Pinales > Pinaceae > Pinus > Pinus tabuliformis. The sequence continues at coordinate 107,789,604 of CM062811.1, read as the reverse complement.
GAAATTAGTCGCATAATGTCCCATCTCAATTGAAGTATGATATGAATTCGATTTTCACTTGCAACCCCGAACTTCAAAATTCAAATTCTCTTCTCCATATACTGTTCACAACTCTGATAAACTACGCTCCAATACCATGTCGAAATTTCTAAAAATCAACTAGCTCTGATACCATGTAGAAATTTCTCTATAGATCAACGAGCTCTGATACCATGTAGAAATTCTGCAAATTCTCTACAAATCTCGCTCTAAGACCATAAATCTGGCTATAGATTAACTCGATAATGCAATATAACCAAAGAAAAATACTATAACCTAATTCTACTATCAATTTGCTTTGCGGAAGCTTAAAGATCGAGTTGAATCATAACTGAACAGTAACCAAAAGAAGAAGAATCAATGTACATGAAACACAGAAAATACTCAAGGGAAAGCCTCAGCTAAAAACCCCACTATCTGTATTATCATACAAGGTGGAAATACATCAGAAATATACAAAGCCTTAGCTCTCATAGCTAGCCAGCTCTCAGTACAATCCTCCTAGATGCTCACAGGAAATCAAAGATTCTCACAAGCCTTCTCCTCTGCCCTCCAAGCTCCTATTTCCTTGCGCAATTTCTCCTGGGTGATCCTCCTATTACCAAGTGGAAAAATCTCAACCAAGTGGAACACTGATCTCTCACATTGATCTCACACCCTGTTAGAACTGCGCAATCCTCAAGGAACCTTACCTTGACTGCATGCATGAGTTTCCTTTATAGGAAAACACATGCAACTAATAGTACATTTTCCTTGACATTTAGCTCAATTGGGTCTTTCTCAGAATAGACATGCATGAGTTTCTAATGAGGGAATCTTCAGTTATCTGGAGTACACTAGTTGAGTGCATGCATGCATCAACTGACTGATAACTCACAATTAGTTCCTCAAACAATTTGGAACTAATTTATCTGGACTTAACCCAGTAAACTGAGTTAACTAATTACAACTCAAATATAACTCAATCTTATCTGCTTAATTAAGGGATAATCTCCTTAATTTAAGGGATAACTCTTGCATGACTTCAGAAAGACTTCTAAATTGAATTTCTCCAACTAATTAATCCATAATGAATTAATTAATTATTTCCAAGCAACTGGTGAGACTAAATTAGAATTTTAATTCACAATTTTATTTCAAGGACAAATTAAAATTAGAATTTCTGGATTCTATTTTTATCATTTCTTGTTGCTATTTCAACACACTGCTTGATCGAATGGTGAAATTGGGTTTTTGTAATATTTTGAGGGCAAAGTTTTCAAATCCCAAGCCAAGAACTTGTTGGCAACCACCAACAAGTCATGTGGGGGCGGGTTGGGTTCAAAACTTGCCCACCCCATACCTGGCATATGTTTTTAATCGTTGTTACAGCCGTTGGCGGTAAGCACACAGTTGGAGCAGCAACATTTTATATAGAGCGGTTGTTGATGAAATGTGTGTTGGTGTATTAACTATGGTGCTAACCGTAACAGTTTAATGTTATGGAGTGGTTATCATAGTTGATCTATTGTATTCATGTTATGCGGGGTCACCGTTGACAGGCCAGCCCACTGGCCAACGCAGGTTCGACACCCACTAGCCGCAACGGGTTCGACACCCATCAGCCCCATAATATATGGTGCGCCATTGTATTAATAATATGTGGTTGTAAGGTGGGCAGGTTCCTGAGTCAAAGCCATGGGGCCCATCCTATCTGTTACATTTATTTATTTATTTAAATAAATAAGACCGGAGGTGGTGGGGTTGGAAGCCTACCCCCCAATTATATATATATATATATATATATATATATATATATATATATATATATATATATATATATATATATATATATATATATATATATATATATATATATATCTATAGATATATATTAACAAGTAGCCAAAATTTTCAACTAGTTTTTTAAGGATCACTAGCAAAATTAAGTAGGAAATTTTTTTTCCCATTCCAGTGGCCAAATTCCGTGCAGGACTTTGCTAAATTGTTGCCTTGTTAAGACTGCCACTTGGCCAAGTTTGACCTGACCTTTGACCAACTATAATTTTAGCATACCTCAAATTTGAGTGTCATTCATGCTCTTGGAATCAGGACGATGAGCACTACCATATGGTCTTGGTTTTGCTTCAATCTGAGGACTTTGATTTTTGAGCTATTTCTATATTCTAAGAATTTTTTGAGCCACCTAGATCATTCCTCTCCACTGAGGAGCTTCTGGCCCTCCAAAATCATGAACATAATCTGCAACTGTTGTGTTACATTGTTTGCACCACAAGTGTCGTGACATGCCACACTTCCTTCTCCTTCACCCTTGTTCTTTGGAGCCATAAGTGGTGAGCCAACACCTGCATCCTCTGCAAACCTGTAGTACATATTTGCAAATTACATGACCAAACATGAACCAAGCATCCCCATAATTGCCAAGAGTTTATAAGACACACTATTTCGCTAAGTTTACATTAGAATAGAAACAAATACCCCAACTATCATAAAATACCAAAACATCATTGTTTCTTTAATAAGGGATGAAAAAAAACATCATCACTTTTACATTTATATCGCAACACATGATTTACAAAATCTGGTCATGAAAAGCTATCATATCTAGTAAAACCATATCTCACTCATAAAAGTGAATGGGTCATCATCCTGGAGTTGATTCACTTATTGAACAACTTTTTCAATTGGTTCCTGCACTGATGCTTTGTCCTTGAGATGTTGCTCTGGATGGAGCCTCCAACATGTGTCTCTTTGACGTCCACCATTGTTGCAATGACTGCAAAAAATATTCTTCCTCCATGTCTACTTTACCTTCCTCCTTCCCTAATGTGGAGAAGACCTTTTATGCCTCATCCTCTTTCTTGTTTCCATTCTCCTCCAGCACTCAGCAACCACATGGTTATGTAAACCACAAAAACTACATATTTTTCTATGCCATGAGTTTTTCTCATCATTAACAATATACTTTTAATCAAAATTAACTTGAGAATACTGAGACTATTTATACCTCCCTTGACTATCTCTAGTGTAATCCCGAAGATGAGAGCTTGCCTCAGCTCTTCCTCTGCAAGGTGCACTATCATGGGAGGATTTTGATGTGTCCCAATCATCATATTTCTCCAATGGCTTCGACAATGCCTTGGAAGCTACTGATACCTTTGATGACTCTCCTTTAGTGTACCCCAAACTTGTAAACCAAGGCCTTTGTACAACCTCCATTGGCTGAGTCATTCCTTGGCCACTAACACCAAGTCCTCCTCCTTTTTACCCCATCTTGGTAAGGAGTCTCATGTCAGTTCCTGAAATGGGTACCTCCATGTTTCCAACAGGAATTGTGTCATGTGAAAATGAAACCAAAGAGTGATCAAAATTGTTTATCTCAGCTGTCAATTCTGAAACAGGTGATGATGGCTTCGCTAAGCCTTCGTTGCGCTTCAATTCTTCTAAGGCCTCTTCCATGGCTCGTAGTTGAAGTTACAATCTCTAATTCTCCTCTTTTAATTCTCGTAGAAGTCTCCTTAATTCAACATTCTCTTCTTGAAGGATCTGATTGATCTCCTCATCTGCATGATGAGAAAATGATGAAGAAGATGAATAATCACTCGAAGATGGAGATGGACCATCATCCCCTGCTCTTTCTTTCTCCCGTTCCTCTCTTACCATCTTTTCCTCATAATCTACATACATTATGTCCACTGTGCATGCCATCTTGAGGAGGCCCTCATAGAGATATCTCTTGTTCTCCATTTCCCTTCTTGTTTCACATTCAATTATTCACACTCACAATTCACATCAGCGAGAAGATTGCTCCTATGCAAAACTTGATCTAGATCTCTTCAGCTACCAGAATTAACCGAGATCTTTTACTTCTGTGATGTTAACAGAATTACATATGAAAGAGTATGCAAAGCCACATGTGCATACTATAAATAATATGAAACATAATGACAACCATCAAATCAAAACACACATAAACACACATTGCTAACAAAGTTCACCCAGTGTGGGTTACGTCTCCAGGCCCTGGTTTCAAGAGTGGGGAGGTCGCTTCATTAAATTATGTAAGATGATGATGAGTACATAGTACATTCTTTGTCATTAAAGGGATAAATTCCCTCAACTAGAGTGGCATGTATCTCCACAAGACGTTCTCCCTATAGGAACTCTCACTCAAATGGGCCCTCCTTCAGCATGACAAGCTAATAAATTCTCACATGACGTGGCATACAAGCATCCTTTCAACATAATAGTAACAAGGATCTCGACAACAAAATGTCATCTCATCAAATCAGAAGAAAAACGTGACATAATTGCATCATATACCTCCACTTTTGGGGATGGTAAAAAAATGCAAAGCTTAGCTAATGAAATGGACTATATTGTTGAATTCATGCCGTGAAATTGTGTCAAATGAATATAAACTTTGCCCCTTTCTGACACCGTCAATTTCTGGACCCTCATGAATCTTGAAGATTGCCCCAAAGATTCCTTCCTGAATATGGTAAAAAATTATGCTACTCGGATGAAGGTTCTGAGAAAACCACTGTGCTCCCTGTACAATTATGTGAAAAATGACTATAAAGTTGGCATCATTCTACCTCGGTAAAAAATCAGCCTCCAAGGGAATCTTTTAGATTCCACAAGATTCTACAAAGATTCCTTGTTGATGGCTTCTTGAATTTATGCTACTCATATGGTGAAATGGACCACATCATCGTGATCCCTACAAAATTCTAATTATTTAGAGTATGAACTTGACATGTTTCCGTCAAGTGAAAAATCACCCTCTCAGGAATCTTCTATATTCCTCACTGCATCAGAGAATATTCCCTACAAAGATTTTGTCTCAAAAAATGTGTCGGCATAGTTCAACCTGAGCATCCATGTCAGGTTTCCGCCTCTATGGACACGCTCATGGTTCCTTATGGCCTTGGTTTGGCGCTCCCTCCTCCTTCGCTGCCTGATTGAATGGCAAAATTGGATTTATGTAATATTTGGAGGGAAAAGTTTTCAAATCACAAGCCAACGACTTGTTGGCAACCATCGGTGGGTCATGTGGGGGTGGGTTGGTTTCATAACCTACCCACCCCATACTTGGCATATGTTTTTAATGGTTGTTACAACTGTCAACAGTTAACACACAGTTGGAGCGATAACATTTTATATGGAGTGGTAACATTTTATATAGAGTGGCAGTTAATGAATTGTGTGTTAGCATATTAACTATGGTGCTAATTGTAACGGTTTAATGTTATGGAGTGGTTATAATGGCTAGTTTGTTGTATTTGTGTTGTGTGGGGTCGCCGCCGATGAGCTGACCCAGCGATCGACATGGGTTTGACACCTGTCGACCCCATAATATATGGTGCATCGCTGTATTAATAATATGTGGTTGTAAAGTGGGCAGTGTCCCAGGTCAGATCTGTGGGCCCTAGCCCATTCGTTACATTTTTTTTTAATTTAAATAAATACAACCAGGGGTGGAAACCCGTCCCCTAATTTAATATTTTTTTTTTGTTTTTTTGTTTTTATAAATAAGTAGCCAAAATTTTTGACTGGTTTTTTAAGGGTCACTAGCGAAATTAAGTAGGCAACAAATTTTCCCATCCTGGTGGCTGGATTCCATGCGTCAGTACTTTGCCAAATTTTTGCCTCGTTAGCACTGCCACTTGGCCAAGTTTGACCCGAAATTTGACTAGCTATAACTTGGGCATACGAACTGGGATTTGAGTTTCATTCGCATCGTTGGAATTAGGATGACAAGAAATATGATCTAGTCCTAGTTTCACTTCAATTTGAGGATTGTTTATTTCTAAGTTATTTCTGGATTCTAAGCATCTTTGGAGCCACCTGGATCAACTAATGTAACCATGCAAGCGATGAGGTTGAAAGACAATTTGAATTGTGAAGAAAGAGCTTCACCTGAAACTCCTCTCAAGGGATTCTTACTGATCTTCTTGTCCAGACACTTAGTGGCATAGTGCCTGAGTTCATGACAATGAAAACATTTAATCTTCAACATGTCCTTCTTCTTTCCGCCTAGAATGGAATTTGATTTGGAATGGGATGACTTCCCCTTCCCTTTCTTCACCTTTCCAGCTAAGGCTCAATTCTCCTTGTCATCATGATTGGATGAGGATCCATCTCTGGTGTTCCGCCGAATCTCTTCTTGTACCAAGTTGGACCATAATCACTCCCAATCTATTAGATTATTCCTCCCATTAACTAAGTCCTTGTAGCTGTGTCATCTCTTGGAAAGTCCTAGAAGTGCTAGGCTCATCAAATCTTCTTCAACAACCATAAGACCGACACTTCCAAGCTCATCTCGACATTGGCTGAACTTGTTCAAGTACTTCGCTATTGTGTCACCCTTCTCCATCTTGATCTTTCTGAGCTTTTCCTTTAGTTCTAGGTTCCTGCGGTCACTATTGTTTTGAAACAGGTCTTTCAAGGCCTTCCACACCGCAAATGGATTTTCCTTACCATTGAGGTTCGAGACGATATGATCTCAAACTCCTTCTAGGATAATCCTTCTCGCCTTTGCCACAAACTTTATCCACTTTGCTAGATTTTGAGCATCAACTAACTTAGGAATGTCATTGTCTATGAATTCCTTAAGCTCGCTTCTTCCAACACTTCCTCCATCATGTCCTTCCAAGCATTATAGTTTGAACTACCCTCAAGGGAATATTCAAGTCTCAATCCATAGAACGACATCCTTCTCGCTCTGAATTATGATACTGCAAATTTGATTTCTCCTGCAAAACACAATCTCGTATTCTGCTCTTCTATAGTGATTTCAGCTCTAATACCATGTACAAATTCCTTGTAGATTCAAACTGCAAATTGTAATATGTTAAAACAATTGACTTGAATCTATTATATTCATCAAAAGAAATACTAAACGATCGATGAAATCATGAAGCATAAAAGAGAAAGAATTCAATCACACATAACACAATAATTTTAAGGGGAAAGCCACAGCTAAAAACCCCTACTATCTATATATTGCGATAATCAGAAAATATGAGAAGATTACAATGCTTTTCTCAAGCCTGATCAACCTATGCATAATCTCAATCTCTCTCCTTGATTCACAAATAAGCTCCAGCCAATAGTTAGGCAAATTTGTTGCCTACCAAGCTCCTATTTCCTTGCGCAGTTTCCTAGGGAATTAGCCCATGTTTAATTTGGAAATTCCGCACCCATAATTTCACAATCATTCAATAGGCCTTCCTCTGATTGCATGCACCATCAGTTTAATTTAGATGATTTTACAATTGATAGTACAATATCCCTTAACGTTAATCTCAACTACGTATTTCTCTAATTTGACATGCATGAGTTAACTATGAGTGAATCTTTAGTTTACTAGTTGAGCAGTGTTGGTTAGACCCCACTACCTGATCTCCCATTAATTCCTCCATTAGTTGGAACTAGTTTAACTGAATTTAACTCAGTTGAACTGAATTAAATAATTACAACTCAAAATAACTCAACTTGGGCCCCTAAAATTTAGGAACCACTCTGCATGACTCTAGATAGACTCCCTACATGAATTAACTGAGCCAACTAATTCAAATTAACTTAGTTAACTATTACAAGCTGTTATGAGATTTAGAATTAGAATTTAATTCCTAATTTAATTCAAGGAAAAAATTAAATTAGGTTTTTCTTGTTGCATTGTTTCAACATTGTGTTGTGCCTAGATGGGAAAATAACCTAAGTACATGGAATTGTGCTTGAAAACTGAGGGCGTAGGGTGAGGGTTCAATGAAAAAACCTGCAACAACCCCATGGATAAATTTGAATTAGACTATGTAGGGTTAACCAAGAATATTTAAGACCTGAATAATATATAATCCAAATGAGGAAGAACTTTCTCACCTATTGCATCATAGTGAAGAAGGTTCGTGCCACTATTAAGCCTAGGACAAGCAATTTCTATGGTTAGAAACTCTCTTAGTAAAGTAGACACAATGGAATAAGTAAACCCAAAAATTTCGGGCAGAAACAAAGGAGTATGAACCTACATGCCACATATACAATATATGTTGGGTTTATAAGCTAAAAACTTCAATCTAAACCAAGGCATGTCTAAGAAAATCTAATTCATATAGTAAGCGACGAAAAGAGTTACTCTCGCACCTAATCCATACAAATAAATTATGGCCTTTGAAGGTAATGGCGGAGGAAAAGCGAGTAGGAGATGTAACCTGGGAACTATGGGAAGAAGGAACTTCCTTCTTGGAAAAGAAAAAGAGGATAATGCCTAATGATTTCCGTGCCAGATCTATAAAAGATGAGCCAGAACAGGGTTTGAAACCCACAAGAAAACCTTGAATAGGCTTGCACACAATAGGAAATGTTATTAGAATTCAATACAAACATTATGTTAAAACATATAAATATCAAATAAGAAAAAGGCACATGGATGGAGAAAAATTACCAATGAAACCTCTGCAAGACTCTTTGAACTCCATGAGAAATACAAAGAAATGAATGGTGAAGAAATGTATCAAAGGGATTCATGACAATCACATAAGGAAAACATAAGGGGAAGTTATAGGGGTTCCCCTGTAGTAGAGCGAAATGGTGAAAAAAACAAAGACAAAAGAGAAATGAGAGTGAAATGATAATAGGGGTCCTTTCCATAACCATAAACCCTAAGTTCTGGCATTGTTGGATCAAAAAGTCATCTAGACTGTCCACGAAAACACCCCACAAGTTCCCATGCAAAAACTATATGCCACCGTCTAATTGGGTGCATGCTACAGGTCCATGTAGCAAGTCCACGTGCTATAAAAAAAAAGGAGACATCACACCTGTTGAGGACATCAAATCTTCAACAATGTCATGAAAAACACCTCATAATATAACACCTAGTAACATAATTATCGTAAGTCTTACCTCGATATGAAGATAAATAATTATTTAAAAAAATAATAATTATAACCTCAGCGAATAACATGAAACCAGAAATATTTTTATGAGCTAGCAATCTAAAGAATAATAAAAACATGAAATATGTTTTCGAGGTAGCAATATATTTAAAAGGAGTATTCAAAGGATATGATTGTCATGTAGTGAAGGGAAAATCAAATAGAAAGAGAAAATAGGCAAATCAAATAGTTGGATGGGAAAGATATCTTCAGTGAGAAATTGGATGATGATAATTAACGCTGAAAGGTATATCCATCCTATCCAGTAAATGTCCAACTTTATATTTAATGTAAAACATGTGAAAGGTATTTTCTCTAAAGGGAGAGGGATCCCAAATAGGTGGAGATAATAAAATTCTACTTTCTACAAAGTCCATTATCTTTTAAGGGTCACAGGAGTGACAATATATCTCGGCAAAAGTGTGTGTTAATCGAGACAATGATGAGAAATGTGACATATCGTGCCGTACATTAGGAGGCCCCACATCTCGAAAGTAACTATGTACCGTACAACTCAAAACTATCAATCTAGACAACCTACAGTTATATGCAATTCGTGTATACTTTTTATTGAAGAAACACGAGGACATTTTTATTTGTCTTGCGTGTTGGATTACTTATAGAGTTATTTCACTCATTTTTTAATTCATTTGTTGAAAAAAGTTCGTTTGCTTTTTTTTTAATTAATTATAATTGTGAAATTAGTATAAAAAAAATTCATAGACATCCAATAGTATAGTATGTGCAAAATTTAGCATATCAGATTTTGTGGTTTTATAAATATTTATTGAGTTAGTTATCTCATAGTGCTTTTATCTACATATTATATTATAGTAATCGATTAAAATAATTGACTAAAATATTTGTAAGTGAAAAACTTCCATAAAGAACTCATATACAAATAAAATTTATGGTGCATGAAACTTGATTAAATATTGTGGTTTTTGGCCATTGAATCTTGATCTTCTAGATGATAACTAGGCTCATTGAGGTCCAAGAGACCTTTATTCTTCCTAATTACTAAGCTCACAGAATGAGTTGGTTCTCGACTCATTTAATTTCTCTGCAATTAAATTTATTCCATTTGAACTCTGATTGCCCTCATTTCGTCTTATATCTTGTTCAATTCTATTTTTTATCCATAATTTGTTCTATAAAAGTAGTCATGGAGGAGCTTGAGAAACAAAATGTCTTCTAAAGTCTCATCTCCTATTTCCTTCATTCTAAAATGACATGTGCATTGCTTGGGGAGAAGATCCAACAATGATCCTTTGAGCACATGGATTGAAACACAAGCAAATTAAGGGTTGTGACTTGGGAAAGACACCCTCTAGTGTGACTATTTAATGGGGTTAAAGCCACTGAAATCTTTGAAATAGATTATGCCTCTTGATGTAATGTAGTTTATTTGATGTAATATAGCTTATTGGATGTATTGATGACTCCATTTTTAGTTACTTTTTGGCCAAGAGTAATAGATCTATTATGAGTTGGTTTTCTTGGCTAAGGGTTTCTAGAATAATCATGGTGTTTTGTTGTTGTGTGTTTTATTATTGTTGCTTCTTCGTTATTTTCTCTGACACGTTAATCCTACAATTGATATAAAAGCTAAGTTAAGTTAGACTTTCTAATGGGTTAGAGTGGTTCATTGTAGAAGATGACGAAGAAATATGGAATGCCTCAAGACATGAATGTTAGAGCACATAGCTAGGGTTTCAATGGAAGAAATCCCACAAGGCCCTAGATCATTCTTATTTCTTACATTTGGTAGTAGTTATGTAATTGTTGGTTGTCCTTAGGAGACAGATTAAGTTTGGTAAAATTAATGGTGGAAACCATTGCAATTTACTAGGATATTATTACTTTCATCCTTGAAGGTGTGTTGGAAGTAATAAGGAAGAGGTGATATAAGTTCTATTGGACTAGTAAAAGAGAGAAAGAAGGTATTCCTTTGGTAAAATGTAGTTTTTGGAAAGCCCAAGGATGAAGGTGCTTTAAGCTTAAAAAAAAATCATCTTTTCAGAAAGGCCTTAGCCAACAAAATGTTTTAGGGGATTATATCGAAAGAACAATTACAAAGGTGGGTAATAGTTAAAAGGTATAGTGAACCTCTTACCTTGGAGGGATAATAAGAAAGGAGTTAAAATCCTTTGAATAATGGGTCTATAGTCTAATATAATTTCGTATTAGATTTTCCTTTGGTTGGAAATCGACTTGTTTGGAATATTGGAAAAGGAGATAAAATTAGAATTTCAGTTGATCCTTAGGTTGGAGGGGGTGATATCTTTGTAAATAATAATGCTTTGATTGAATCCCTACAAATTTATGGCACAAACACTTTGGTCCAAGTAGTTGAAGTATTATCCACTTAATCTTGGAACCAAGGTTGGAAAACTACATAGGATTTGATAGAGAATGAAATATGGATTTGGAAAGCATATGTAGATCAAATTAAAAAGTACCACTTCAAATAAGAGATGAGGAGGACGTCCTTGTTTGGTGAAGGAATCCTAGGATGGGGGAATACACTCTTAGATTTGGGGGAATACTCTCATTGATTATGTTACAAATCTTTGTTTAATGATGTTTATGGAAGGTAAAGGTCCCTTTAAAAGCCAAAGTTTATATGTGGCTTGTGCTTATGAACAAAGCCTAAATGATGTTCTTGAAAAGAACAACCAAAATGACTTAGAAAGATGAACCATTTATAAGAAAGATGGAGAATCAATTAACCATTTATTAAATTTTTGTCTTTATGTTATTTTAATGTAGGAAGAGATAGAGTTATTTACTAGCTATGGGGGTGGTTGGTAGGGTTTTATTATGGAGGAGGCTTTAAGAATTTGGTTTTAGAATAAAGACCTAATATCATTCAAAGCTCTTCATTTTGTAGTTATGTATTGTATTTGGTTAGATCGTAATGTGAATATATTTCAAGAAATATAGGCTCTACCATTTCAATTTGCATCTTATATTCAAGGTAGGTTTGGAATATTTAAAGTCTAAAACATTTTAAGACTTGATTTTAGTATTCGCTATGTTTTGATTGGATCTCTACAAATTCAGGGCAAATGCACTTTAGCTCAGGTAGCTGACTTCTTATCCACTTAATCTTGGAACCCAACTTGGAAAATTGGAGGGAATTTTGATAAAGCATGAAATAGGGTTTTGGAAGGCATATAATGGCACTTCAAATTAAGAGATGAGGAGGATGTCCTGTCGGATTACCCCATTTTACCCCATTTTATTTTGATTTTCATGATAGATATTATGATGGATGTATTATTTGTTTGTTTATTTCTAGAGATATACTGTGTTTATGAGTGGAAATGCCCAACGTTTCAAGTGGACCATCATCAGGTGGAAAAAGAAGCGAAAAATGATGTCACTATTAAAAGTATTTAGAATACTTCTAATAATTCTCAATTTACAATTTATTCTAAATTCATAAAATTTACATAATAGTTGATCGATATTTTTGTTTTTAAGAAAAGATGAAAATTACATTCTTTAATTACTCAAAACATGACACAAATAAAAGATGAAAAATACATTCTTTAATTACTTAAAACATGACACAAATAAAATCAAGTTGATATATACAATAATTTTACATAATTAAAATTATGTTAATAATGTATATTTCATTTTCTTTGCCATTTTAAAAACTATTTTTATTTTTATTTTTTAAATTAATTACCTTTTATTTTATTTTTATTGTGTTCATAGATACTTTATTGTTGTATCAATAACACTTTACAACCCAGTATAGAGGAGATGTGTAAGTATTAGACGTTATATGTTAGATATTATATGTAAACATTTTTTAAATTCAATTTTTTTTAATTATAATTTTATTTTTATTAATAAAATTATGAACAAATTTTTAGATAAAATAAAACCATAATATACATATGACATTAAAATATATAACATATAAATAGAGTTATAATTAAAATCAATTTTACTATATAAATTAAAATAATGATTCCATAACTATATTTAAATTTAATTAATAAACATATAAAAATTTAATATTTACAATAAACTTACAATATAACAAGATTCTTAACCATGAATATTCACCCCACTTTACCATGCATATTATTAACTTTCAAATAGGTTTTGTTACAATAACATGTGCTAATACAATGGGTTATCAATACCACATGCCCAAAAACCATAATAGAACTCAAATCAAAATATTTTATTTTAATTTAATTTTATAACCATTTTTAAAATTAAATCTAATAGCAAAAAGGTATGGGGAAGATGTTGTAGTGGTGTAAATGTTTGTAAACATTTATATGTGGGCTCAATTAAACAATAATAAAAAGGTAAAAATAATATGTATCTAAGTATAGGGGCGAGATTGTAGTGTGTCTAAATAAGTGCAAACATTTAAATGTTGACTCAATTAACAATAAAGAGTTAAAAGTAATAAAAATAATAAAATTTAATTTGTTGTATTTAATTTTATTTTTATTATTAAAATTATGAACAATTTTTTAGATAAAAAACAAAATATACATATCACATTAAATTATATAACATATAAATAGTAGTTATAAATTAAAATCTATTTTACCATAAAAATCAAAATAATGATTTGGTAACCATATTTAAATTTAACTAATAAGAGTCAAGTCTCACTAGTACACCTAGTTGAGGATGGACCTTGTCAGCAAGATAACATATGATCAAACCTCATGGAAGGTGGTTGTCAAACAACTTAACAAACAAACAAAATTTAACTAATAAGCACATAAATTTTTTATACATAGTATTCACTTGTAAATAGGCTTTGTTGCAATACCATGGGCCAATACCATGACTTATCAATACTACATGACCAAAAACCATAACTCATTTCAAAACCAAAATATTTTATAAATATTTAATTTAATTTTTATTTTATAACATTTTTTTAATTAAATATTAAAGCAAAAAGGTATGGGGACATGTTGTATTTAAATGTTTGTAAACATTTACATGTGGTATCAATTAAAAAATAATTGCATGGAGAGACTCTCTAACTCAGTATGGTAGAGATGTTGTAATATCATGTAAATATTTAATAATGATAATTATTTATAAAACATTTGACTGAATCAAATTACATAAAACTAAAAATAAAATATAATTAATAATAAAACTAACTTAGATCCATCTTAACTCTGGATATACCAAGCACCAAAGGGGATTAACTCTGGAAATACCAAGCACCAAGAGGGATCAATCTATCGAGATGCAAACATGTTTCTTTTAAAGTGACTTAATCAAAATTACATAAAGCTAAAAATAAATATAAAGTATAAAATTATAAAATTAATAATTATAATTAATAATAAAACTAACTTAGATCCATCTTAACTATGGATATACCAAGCACCGAGAGGGACCAATCTATTGAGATGCAAACATGTTTCTTTTAAAGTGAAAACATATTTTATCCTTTGGGGCTTGGTAGATCCAAAGTTAAAATTAATCAAAACTAGTTAATATGTTTTAAAAATTTTAATCCCTATAATATAAAAATTCAATTTACTACAAAATTCTTAAATTTAACTAAACTAAAAAAAATCTTTATATCAATTATGATTAATAATTTTTAGTATTTAAATATATATATTTTCACTTATTATTAAAATTTTCATTGTTTAAAGAATAATTAACAAATTTATATTTTAAAATCCATTTAAAATAAAATTAATGTTTATCTAGTCTTGAATAGACATGATTAGATACTATGTTAAGGCACTCCTTGATGTGGAGTCATTGGTTCAATTTCCTACCTATAATCATATATTGTACATAATAAAAATTTAATCATATAATCATGCCCAACTTACAAAAAAAAATCTAAATAATATTTTTTAACAATTTTCTTAATAAAAAAAAATTATAAATAAATTCATAAAAACAATATAACTACAAAATGATTTCAATAAAGGAAAAATCAGATTTACATAATTGCATGCAAAAAAACACTTTAATTACCAAATGATTTGTACAAAAAATAGTCATTATTACAGGCACTTCAGTTACGATTGATTTCTACAAAAGCCGGTCAAACGTTACTTTCTCGTTGATAGAACGGTGTATCCAAATTTTGAAAGGAATTATATATTTAATATTTTTATTATTTTTTAATAAAAAAGAATGTTATTAATTTGGTAAGTGTATAGTTTCATAATTTATAGTTATGTTGATATAAGTTTTTGGATATACACTGCTAGCAAGTTTATTGATGTCTTATTTTTTAAGTGGTGTTGCCACCCATCATCAAAGATTTAACTAAAGCATATTAAAAAATATTGTTATGAGTTTGTTAGTATGATTATGTAAAACTAGTTTTAAGGATTAGTTCAAGTGATTATAAGTTAAATGTGAAACTTTTTATTTCTCCCTCAAAGTTGGGAAGGTCATGGATTTGACTCTCTTGATCCCCTCAATACTAGATTCTATAGGTTTTACCATTGTTTAAGATTATGAAAAGCTAGTTTTAAGGAGTAGTTCAAGTGATTATAAGTTAAATGTGAAACTTCTTACTTCTCCCTCAAAGTTGGGAAGTTGGGAAGATGATGGATTTAACTCCCTTAATACCTTGAGTGCTAGACTCATTCACACATTATGAAGAAGTACTCGAATTTTTTTCCAAAAAAATTCTTTGAAAAAAGTGATTAAAAAAAAAACCTTTAACCTTTTAAATTGATTTCCATAAATGGTTATCATGATCATTATAAATTACATCTTAAAGGAGACAAGAGACAAATATACATATTATAAAATAGTGTAACATAATTTGTTTTCTATTTCATATAAAAGATGTATAATCATTTAAAATTAAAGATAATTAAAGTACTTTGATAAACACTTAACAATGGAGTTAGGAAAAACCTTTTTCTCTTAATGGGATGATGTTAGAGAGGATGGTCACCACTAACCTAATCAAAACTTGGGTGAGGAAGACATCAAATAAATGTAGGTTAGAGATTCAGAGAAGGGGATGTATATTATTTTTTGGGAAATGATGGAACATGAAATGATTGAATGACTTTAGAGAGACAAAACAATGGGAAAGTTTAGGAGTTAGAGAACATGATATCTAATTACACAAAGTAGCACTCAAGATGTTATTTGATAAAAATGAGGATTGTATAATAGGAAAATCAATAACATTATTAAGATTTTTATGATATAATTTTCTAGTAGATTCTCCATCATGACAAGCAAATCTATTGTAGGAACTTACAGGGCCAGTTCCTTAGATAGAACACCAAAGGATATCGCTCACAAACAAATCACAGATTAGTACACCAATATTCTTGACGTGGTTGTAATATCCCTTCCCTTAATAATACATAATAAATAATAATATAATAATATAATAATATAATAATAAATAATAAATAATAAAAATAATAAATAATACAAATAAATAATAATAATATAAATAATAAATAATAAATCACTTAATAATAAATAATAAAAATAATAAATCATAAATAATAAATGAATTTAAAAATAAATAAAAATAATAAAAATAAAAATAGTAATAACTATACTAAAACTCTAAATCAGAATAAATAGAAATAAAACAAGAAAACTATAAAAAAGAAGGAAATAAAACAAGAAAGCTAAAAATCAAAAGAAAAGTAAAGAAATAAAACAAGAAAGCTAAAAAAATCAAAAGAAAGTTGCATGTAGACACATGGAGTGTGTGCATGTGGTTCCCCTTCCAATGTTGTTCTATTTAATAGATGGTGAGGAAGATGAGAGGCATTCCTGCATTCTATCATTCCAAGATTCTATCTTTCATTCTCTTGGGAGAATGGTATACTAAGACTTAGGAGCACTGGCAGTAATATGTTGATTGAGGGCTCGGGGGTGGCCAGTTGTAGCAAGACGTTGCACAATTGAGCCTACGGTTGGGTGGACAGAAAGCGATCCATCACCATCCATCACCATTTCCAGATTCACTTCCTGAGATATCTTCACCACCATCAGAAGCATTCTCACTATCATCAACCGATTTGGGTGCACTCAGTTTAGAAGATCATCTCAAATTTGGTTTTAGGGCATAATTCTCTTAATACTATTGTTTTGCGTCGGAAATTACAACCATACATATGTGACATTTGGTTTTAAAATTTGAAGGAGATGTTCTTCTTTGGATGGTTGCCTGAATTGATTTATTTTATGCTAATATTTTCATAGTCTAAAATATATTCTAGTGGGTGATTTAGTGATTTATGGGTAACTACTGAAGAATTCAAATGACTGGCGCTTTATTTAGGAGTCACTACTTTTCTTTGTCGACTATACAAAATTCTCAAGAAGAGAAAAAGGTAAAATAATATATTGGTTGACTTGAAGCAAATGATTTCCTTGATCTTTGATTACTCTATATCCATTGATGTTTAGTTTCTACATCTGCTCACTGGTAACTAGCATAAGAAAGTTGTGTTTATATGGATAATTAATGCACTAAATAATGTAAATATTGTGCTATTGCATTTGTTTTATTTTATGCTCCACATTATTAACAATGATAAGGAAAAATCATGAGATGCAATTAAAAGTATGAAATAATCGATCAACTTTTGTTAAGCTCTCTATAAAAAGCCAATTTTCATAAATAACGTAGGAAAATATTGAAATTCCCTTAGTAGATGTATCATTGATGAATTATGTAATTGGATAGGTCAAAGTATTGGGAGTGAAACAATGTTTTAAAGA
The DNA here is from genome assembly GCA_031772625.1 of Pinus tabuliformis. Classification (NCBI taxonomy): domain Eukaryota; kingdom Viridiplantae; phylum Streptophyta; class Pinopsida; order Pinales; family Pinaceae; genus Pinus; species Pinus tabuliformis. Next base: position 107,771,881 of record CM062811.1, on the reverse strand, counting down.
ATGTTGGTAAGGCTAGTAATAGCTTAATTAAAGGTTAAGGCTCTAGATGTTGAAACTTGCAAATAAATAGACTACATCAGAATTGTAGCATACAAATTGTGTGATGAACTAATTAGGAGTGCTTACTTAGCTAAGACAGTTACCTTTATGGACAATCTAAATCATGTTTTATTGTTTAAACTTTATGATGCATCTAAATCGTACACTATGATTTTAGTTTAGTTAATTGTTATGATGTTGAGTATAATGTTACATGAGGTTTCGTGATATAATCATAGGAGGATATGACCTCTCTACACTGCTATACAACTGCTTTGTGTAACAACTAATAAAGTTGAATAATAAAGAAGATCATTTCAATGGCCTAAAGGGTATGATAACATTAGATTAAAGAAGAGAATCCATAACAAAAATGAGCAATTCAAGGAAGATAAGTTATTATATTGAAGAATAGTAGCAACATTTCAAGTGTAACATATTTTAAATTGAGACTAAGGGAAAAATAAATGGTATCTATGAATATATGGTAGGAGGAAGTAAAGCATGTTTATGTCAAGAAGAAAATTCTCTTAATGATATTAATGATTGAACCGAGCAACATGATTGGTAAGGTCAAAGTGATGGCCTATATAAGTGTCATTATAGGAAGTTCTAAGGACTTGTAATCGGTAAGAAATGACAAATGATAAACTAGGAAAATGTTCCGAGGATGATAATTGTTTAACTTTTTGAAAAATAAATACATGATGTAGACTAATGAGAAAACATTGAGCATGAAGTGTAGGAAGAAATATTGTGGGAAATATAGTTGGAAATTCTATAATGAGACTTTGATAAGGATTACATATAAATTGGCAAAAGAAGTCAGATTCAACTAATAAAGGGTGCAATTGAATAAATTTCACTCACGAGGGGATTGATCATATATTGTTACCTCATACAAAACAACTTATTAGTGCACGTCATTAGTATTGAAAGAAGTTATGGTCAAAATACAATGGGCATACCAAATCATTCGTAGATGATAATGCTGGTAGTGGTTCCAATCATTTCAAAGTCTAAACTGAATAATTAATGAGTGAAAATTAAGTGGAAGAATCCCTATTCCAACTTGAACATGGGTGAATCTACGATAATAGAGATCAAGTGGAAACTTGATGAGAAAAGCAAATCTTTTTAGGATGAACAATGAAAATTATGCAACTAATGAGTAAATCATGAGGGGGCAACAAGCCCTCATGCAGGTAGATTAAGCATAAAATAAGACTTAAATAGGGATGACCTCTTGTATGTGCGCTATTTGGTTAAGAAAAATATGTATAGTGATCATGGAATTTTAACTTGATATTGAGGATTTAAATGATTATACAAATGATAATATCTTAACAATGAATTTCACCAGAATTTCCTTGGGGAAGGAAGAAATATGATGAGAGATTAAGACTCAAGATGATGAGGCTCATGCGAAATTTAACAATGTATTTAGATAATTATACCTATGGTGTAAATGGTCAACTTCTTAGTTGAAAGAAGTGGAAATGATTATTGAAAAACTAATTGGCGTCTTGATGAAAACATCACACTAATAACATTGATGAGATAACATAAATCCTAGATGGATGTTGAATAATCTTAGTTCATAGTTGAATGTTTGTAAAGTAAATGAAATTCATTTTTCTAATGAATCATGATAAGAATGCTTATAGAGTATTATTCTATATTTGATAAGTATTGAGATGTTTCTCATATTGATGATGTTTCATGCCCACGTGGTTCATATTTATATACTGGTTACAATAGTGATGATGTATACTTATGATGAGGCATTATGATGTTATGTAAAGGTAAATTGACATATTCATTTACTACGTGATGATAGGTATTTAATGTTGAAAACTCATGATGGATATGATATGCATAACGTGGCATAGGAATTATGATACTATAATATGAGGTTTATTGACATGTGGTTCATTTATTATGTGAAGTCATGATATATTTTTATTGCAAATATGTTGATGTTATAACTTATGATGGTATTTCATGAGGTGAAGCAGGCGATACTTCTGTAAAAATTTATGACATGCATAAGCATGTAGTTCGTTATTATTCATAATGTTACGATTAACAATGATGAATGTTACATGATGACATGCAAGACTTGGCATGTGGATTATTTTCTATGATACTATGATGGTAGAGCTAATGCATTGGTTGCATGTTGAGCTGTGATGATTCACAGGACTCCACAAATGGGCTGAGAGGGCCGGTTTATTTGATGATCTTGTGCGAGCCCATACGCACAAGGGAGAATAAGTAACACCATATGGGCTGGGGACAAACTCAGTCAACACTACATATGCCTGTGGTTCCTTTGTCTTGTGTATAGCTCTTGATGGATAGCTCTAGAAGAGCTATGGGACCATCTTGAGGAGGCCAAGTGCCTGATGTTCTAGGCTTGGTGCCTGTTATTGGATTGGGATGCCGAAGTCTGGAAGGGTTGTATAAGACTTCGATGCCTGGGGCTGTGCGCCTTAGTAGTTGTGGAGGGAGTGGGCCAACCTTGCCAGATGCCCGGGGTCATTGAGTACCGGACCGGATCCCTGCCTTGGGGCAGATGAGGTCTGAGTCAGGCGCGAGCCTTGGGGCCAGCCTTGGACTAGGATATAGACCGGGTCAGGTTTAGCCTGGTGCCGAAAGTGGGAAAAAGGACAGAGATTCCTTGAGATTTCCCGGGGTGTTGGGGACTTTCGATGCCTGCTGGTTATACTAGTTCAGCAGAGGGTGTTGGAAACATGAAGTAAATAAAATAATAAATAATAAATAATAAAAACAATACATAATACATAATACATAATTCAACATAACTTCGGGACGAAGTTCCTTAAAGGGGGAGAGTATGTAATATCCCTTCCCTTAATAATACATAATAAATAATAATATAATAATATAATAATAAATAATAAATAATAAAAATAATAAATAATACAAATAAATAATAATAATATAAATAATAAATAATAAATCACTTAATAATAAATAATAAAAATAATAAATCATAAATAATAAATGAATTTAAAAATAAATAAAAATAATAAAAATAAAATTAGTAATAACTATACTAAAACTCTAAATCAGAATAAATAGAAATAAAACAAGAAAACTATCAAAAAGAAGGAAATAAAACAAGAAAGCTAAAAATCAAAAGAAAAGTAAAGAAATAAAACAAGAAAGCTAAAAAAATCAAAAGAAAGTTGCATGTAGACACATGGAGTGTGTGCATGTGGTTCCCCTTCCAATGTTGTTCTATTTAATAGATGGTGAGGAAGATGAGAGGCATTCCTGCATTCTATCATTCCGAGATTCTATCTTTCATTCTCTTGGGAGAATGGTATACTAAGACTTAGGAGCACTGGCAGTAGTATGTTGATTGAGGGCTCGGGGGTGGCCAGTTGTAGCAAGACGTTGCACAATTGAGCCTACGGTTGGGTGGAGAGTCGTCCCCAAAACCTTGTTGCGGTAAGCCTACTTCTACCACAGGTAAGTGCCACTCTGATTTAAATTTAATGCTAATTAGGACAGTTAATTAGATATTTATTTTTGGTCTGTTACAGTGGTTAAAACCCTCAAAGAGGGAAACAATCCACGGTCTGAGCCAACGTGGCCACTTCAGACAATTTATTAATGTAAAAGAAAGAAAATTGACATAAGCTTCTCTCATGAACGGTAACCTAACAAATGACCCTCCATGCTCTTTAAATAGAGATCATGGACCAATCGGGTGTTAAGCCACAAATCAAGTGTCGATAATACCGAGGAGAGAATGACCCTCGGATCACTTTGTGTCTAGAACATATCGTGACCCTCAGATTGTAAGTTACAAAAAGTACATACTAAAGAAACACACTTTACCTAACTATACACTAGACCAAGTTGTACTTAATTATTTCCTATGTGTCGGAATATCCTAACACCTATTTGGAAAGAGATAAGTACCATATGTAGGTTATTCTTATCCCAATGCCTTACAATGTGTATCATGGGATGTGTGTTTACACATACATCCCATGACACACATTGGAAAGTATTGGGATAGTCGTAGCTTATTCCTAGTGTTTGTCCCTTACCAATGCACTACCAAGAATTTGAGGGGCGATTATAAGTGCATCAAATTACTGCAAATTATCATGACAAGTTAAAATTATGAAAACAGGTATATCAAATTTAATACAATACCGTTCATCTAATTATTATAAGCTAAATCATCATGGACACATAACTAGAACATTACAACAATTCCTAGTTATGACAATGCATAGTTTGGAATCCATCACTCATGGAAAATGAGTGTTGAAGTAGGAAGAATTAAAGAAGATGAAACATGCTCTATGGATGGTTGAAAAAGCGAGGATGTCAAGTTGTGTAAGACTTCAATAATAAGATTAAAGAAGAGTAATGCCACTCCCATTTAAAACCATGGATGTAGCCTATAAATAATGTTAAGGGAGACTCATGAAATATGATAACACATGAAATAAACATATCAAAGGGAATATGCATAGATTAACTCACTAGCCCGAAGGAAAAATTAGTTTGGAATGTATCATCATATAATTCACATCTATTTTGGTACTTTAGCAATGGAAAAAATGGATTTGTTGGCTTATAGTGTCCATTTTAGAAGTAGGTCTTGCTTTGGTGATTTGGGGTCTAGAAATTTCGAGAGCTTATTTAAGAGCTTATATTATCATTTTTGGGGCCAAAACTTTGTAAACAATGCTTCAACCTCTTGACATTGTTCTACACTGTATTGAGATCTTTCTAATGACGCATAGATAACCTTAATTTGAGTTCATATGTGGAAGTTATGCCTCCCATAAGTTGATCTATCATGTTGACCACCATGATTCTAAGGGATGAAAAGCCAACTTGCATTATTCACATGTTTGGAGTTAGTCATGTGTGGATTTTCAAGAATATTCTAGAGAGTCTAGAAACATAACAATAATTGGGGGTTGAGTCATGCAAGAAGCCTAAACCTAACCTTTGATAACTGTCATCCCATTTTAAATACTAGGCTATTGGGAAATAAATGCATTACATTCATATTGAATTGCATATTGTTACATAATTGACTATAGCATTTGGATGTGGGATTATGGTGCATAATAGAGGAAGTGGAAGACCCTCTAGTAGCTAAACTTGCCACAATATATATGAAAAGTCCATATTGAATGGCCCTTTCTTTGTATTTGCATTTCATAATTGAAAATAAAAAGCTAGAACATAGACTTCATGTTTTAATTGAGTTTTTCCCCTATTAAGTTTTTCTAGGATATATGTGTTTATTTTATTATTTACCTAGCTTCTTTAAATTCAATTTTAGTTTTTTTGTATAATTTCATAAATTAAACTAATAATATTAAGTTTGAATCCAAAATAAATTATTGAATAATAAAATTTTTTGTAAAATTTATTTTGAGAGATTCATCTTAAATAAAATATCCACAACCATTTAAAAAAATAAAAAAATGAGCCCATTGCATAGAGAGTAAAAGAAAACTTATAATTTATGTATTGAAGAGCAGAAACTCAATGAATGGTTTAAACATGGAGCTTATGACTCCCTTTCAAATTAGAATGACGTGGTAGAACTTAGAAAGCGAGCACTAAAGAAATGGAGGCATTTGAAGAAGAGGATATTAAAAGACAAGCCATCCTTTTATAGGAATATTAACCTCACTTATTTGAATGCATTTATGGTTACTTGGTTCTATACCTCGAATACACATCATTTTATGGACTCCACACTTGCATTCAGATAAAACTTATCGTACAAATAAAACTTATCCTATTGTTACTCGCTCCTATACTTCGAATACATTATTTTGTGGGCTCCACTATCATTTACTATATTCGAATAAAACTTATCCTAAGTCTTACCCCTATACTTTGAATACATATTATTTTGTGGGCTCCAGTGTCATTCACTATATTCAAATAGAGTTTATCCTAAGTCTTACCTCGATATGAGGCTAAATAATAACTCTCTTATTCATTAAAAAATTTTGTTGAAGCAATTTCATACGTTTGAGAAAAATGCTTGTAGAATATCAAAACTTTAAGTTAATTAATTTGATTTGCATACAATAATAATATAAGTATGAAAAACTATTACAATAGTCTTGGTTGCAGGGACTAATAAATTTAAACATGAAATATTTTTTTGTAGTAGAAATATATTTAAAAAGAAGCCATCAAAGGATATGAGTGTTATGCACTGAAGGACAAATTGAATAGTAAAGTGAAAATATAGAGATATGATTGTTGATCTAGTGAAGAAGTACAAATCAAATTTTATAGGCTCTCAGAGAAAAGATATCCAACCTTACTCAAATCTTCAATGAAAGGTTGGATGTTGATAATTAACGATGGGACCTACATATCTAGTAAGTGTCCAACTTTATATTTTATATAAAACATGTGAATGACATTCCTTATCTAAAGGGTCAGGCATCCTAACGAGGTGGAGATAATAAAATTCGACTTTCTACAAAGTCAATTTAAAAACTCTTTTTAAGGTACACAAACATTGACATAATATATCTCGGCAAAAGTTACCGTTAATAGAAACAATGATGAGAAATATGACGTATCGTGCCGTACATGAGGTGGAAGGAGGCCCCGCATCGTAAAAGTGACCATGTACCATGGGAGGATATTAACCTTTTTAGTAAAGTTTTTTATATGATGTGTACAACTCAATACTACCATTTATACTTTTATTTAAGAAACATGAGGGCTTTTTTATTTGTTTTGAGTGCTAGCTTAATTATAGAGTTGTTTCACCCCTTTCTTAATCCATTTGTTTAAAAACGAGTGGTTATGGATTTATTTTTTAATTTTTAGTTTTTAATCATAATTGTGAAATTTGTATCAAAAATTTGCATGAGACACGTAATAATATAATATAAGTGTAAAATTTGGCATTGCATGCATTGTGGTTTATGTAAATATAAGTTGAATTAGTATTTTAGAAGATTTTATTTACATAAACTTATTAAAATATGTATAAGTGCAAAATTTGAAGGAGCTTATATATAAACAAAATTTACATTCTATAAAATTTGATTAAATGTTGGGTTTTTTCGGCCATTGGATCTTGATTCTCTGCTTTATAGGTAAGCTCATTGAGGTTTGGGAGACCTCTATTCTCCATAACTGTTAAGCTGGTAGAATGAGTTGGTTCCTTATGCTGAACAATTTGCATTTTAATTTCTTCTATTTGAATTTTGATTGCCCTCAATTCATCGTTTATCTTGTTCAATTGTGTATTTTGAACAATAATTTATTCCACAACAATAGTCAGGGAGTAGGCAAATTGATTGTAACAAAGTTTGAGAAGTAGAATGTATTTTGAAGTCTTATCTCCTCCTTCCTGCATTCCGAAATGACTTGTAAACTACTTGGGGAGAAGATCCAACAATGACCCTTTGAGCACAAGGACTGAAACATAAGCAAATTGATAAATTTTACTTGGGAAATATACACTCCAGTGCGACTATAAAATGGGGTTTCCGCCACTGAAATCCTTGAAATATATTATGTCTCTTTTAGAAAACCACATAATACAAGCCACCATGGGAAAAATGGATGGTGCAAGGGCAGAGCAAAGTCTAGCATATGTCACCTACAAACTCAAATTTTCATTTAAACTTTGTGGATGATGTATTGCCAAACACTTATTGATCATATCTATAATATTTTCACATTTGTGAACCTAGAGGAATTGATTCTCCCATGGTAGATCTATGATGCATGTTCCACTTAGGTCACCTCCTATAAGCCAAAAATTAAATGCTTCCTCTGTAGATATCTGAAACATTGGTTGAAAATCCTCCTCCCCACAAGGGAGAGGAATCATACTCCACTCCCCACTTTTCTCCATGATTTTAGAAAAACCTTTACCATAGGCCCTTTCATATTGGCCGACACCTCCCATTCATCACTCATACCAGAGGATCAAGTGATTGCGCCCTCTGTTTGCAACAATAATTTCATAATGATTTAAGGACTCCCTTGATAGGTCTTGTTACCTTTGCAGATTTTCTTCAATGTAATGTGATATCCCGTTTTTCAAGATAGCCTTGTTGGCCCATAAGAAATGAAACCAAATGGATGGAATGGTCATGGCACTTGTCATTAAGGGATGGGGGAATAATTAGAGTGCATGCTATGAAAAAATTCCCCCTTGTTTTAACCCTGCATCACAATTTGCTTGTTGATTAGCTTTAGCATTCTTATGCCTAAGGACACGAAAGACTAAATAATCTTTGAATTGAGACAATAAACTTTATATTATTTGGAGAAGAATGTTGAGTCTATTGTCTTCAAGACTGGAACCAAACTTTAGATGAAAATTAAAATATGGGAATCACCTACAAAAGTAATTTTATGTACATTTATTGTGGAGGTTTAAAGGAGACCATGATAAAACTATAGGCTTCTACTTGGTTATTAGAGGCTACTCCAAGTCCCCATGAATACATAATTTCCAATTTTCCTTCGAGGAAATAGACTATGCACCATGTTATTACTGCACTTGCTCAGGGATTTATTATAAAATGTTTGTGTTTTCAAAATCAACATTATTTTTCAAAACAAAGTAGGATTCAATATTATATATAATAGTAAAAAAATTATATATATATATATATATAGATATATATATAAGTATTAAAGCTTTTTCCTTAATATGTTTTATAGAACTCCTTTAATTAAGTGATGGTGATGATGATCATCAACATTGTTGAAGTTTGAAAATGTTTTCTTTTTTACTATCCTTTTTCCCTCTCCTTTACCTTTTTGTGACCATCTTGTTGCAGTTTTAGCCTAATCAAGGTAATCACAGACTTACTCAAGCATATAAAATGTATTAATCATCCATGTTTTATAATATATTGTTTCTTTGTGAAATATAATTAAAACATATCTACAACTACAAAATCTTGCTCATTCCGCAGCTAATATCAAATTCTACAGCCATCTCCATGGTTAGACAAGTTTAAATGCACCAATGAAGGAATGAAACATACCTGTAGATGAAAATTATTTTGCACATGGATGTCCACCTACCGTCATGATCTGGCAAGATACATAGATCAAAAGATCTAAAATTGAAATCAAAATTCAAACTATGGCTATTACATTTCAGCAGTCAAGCGAAGTTCGACAGGAGATCAAGCGAGCATGGAAAAGATTTGTTCGATCATGAAGACATGTTCGAGAAGAATCCCTCATTGTTTTCTCTTCCAATAGAAAATCATGAGGATATAGACTCTTAATTTAAGTTTACTTCTTAGATGGAAGATTAGTTTAATTTCTTATCGACATAGGACTCTTAGATCAGTTCGATGAAGAATTGTATAAAAGTCGTGAGGCAAGACCAAAAACACAATTAGTCATTGTTTTTTTTCAATATTTTCAAGCTCTATTTTAAGAAACTTATACAAATTAATATAATACTTTGTTCCTCTTTTCCAATCCATGGTTGAGTAATCGTTTGATCAGTGAAGAACTTACACTCATAGGAGCCCCCCTTGAAGAGTTGTAAGGGTAGTTAGTTTCTATTTACATTACAATTTCTCATAGATAGTTTGCATTCAATCAACAATTTCATATAGTTTTTATCTCTGTCAATTACAGTTGTTCACCTAGTCCCTATGATTAGGTGTCAACATTCCCCCCCTTAATCTGAAGGGATGTTGGTGAGTCCAAGCATCGTTCTGAATCTTTCAAGCTTTTCTCTTCCAAGCACTTTGGTGAAGATGTCTGCAATCTGCTCATTAGTGGAACAATGGTGAAGATGGATTGCTTTGGCCTCACCATGATGTTGAATCAGATGATATTTTGTATTGATGTGCTTCGTTCGATCACGGAACTTTGGGTTCTTGGCCAATTTTATTGCCGAGGTATTGTCAATCATGAGTGGAGTCGATTGTACTTGTTTTACCTGCAAATATTCCAGAATTTTCCTAAGCCACACAATTTCTTTTATTGCCTCAGCTGCTGTCACATATTCTGCCTCTGTTGTGGAATCTGCTGGAACTGATTGTTTGCGTGATCTCTAGGAGACATCTCCTGATCCAAAACTCATAGCATAACCTGAATTAGATACCCCAGTTTCTTTGTCTCCATCAAAGTCTGAATCAGAGTATCTAATCAAGTTGAAGTCGCCCACCTGTGTATACTTGAGTCCAAAGTCTTGAGTTCCCTTCAAGTACTTTAGAACTCCTTTTGCAGCAAACCAATGTCCCTCACAAGGCTTTTGCATAAACTTGGAGAGGATTCCAACAATAAACGAAATGTCTGGTCTGGTAGTAGTCAGGTAGTTGAGACTTCCTACAAGTTGTCTATACTTTGTTGCATCCTCAAATTCTTTTCCTTCAATGGATGTGAGCTTTAAGTTTTGTTCCATTGGAGTAGTCATAGGATTGCATTCAGTCATGCCAAACCTGTTCAATAGATCTCCAATGTACTTCTCTTGAGAAAGGAATACGGAATCTGGATGTTAAGTTACTTCAATACCAAGATAGTAATGAACATAGCCCAAATCAGTCATTTCAAAACCTTTCCTCAATTCCTTCTTTATGGATGCAATGTAGCTCTCATTATTCCCTATCATCAAAAGATCATCTACATATACCACAAGATATACAACTGTTTTTCCAACCTTCTTAACAAACAAAGTTGTATCATCAAGATCATAATGTTTGAAATTTAGTTTCAGAAGATGCTCAGTTAGTTTTTCATACCAAGCTCGCGGTGCTTGTTTGAGGCCATACAAGGATTTCACAAGTTTACATACTTTATGTTCATGTCCTTTCACAGCAATTCCTTCAGGCTGGGACATAAAAACATTCTCTTTTAGATCTCCATTCAAGAAAGCAGTTTTTACATCCATTTGATGGGCTTTCCAACCATTCTGAGCTGCTAGGGCAAAGAGTGTCTGGATGGTAGCCCATTTTGTTGTGGGGGAAAAAGTCTCATCATAATCGACCCCTTCCTTCTATGCAAAACCTTTTTCCACAAGCCTGGATTTGTGCTTGTCAAGTGAGCCATCAGCTTTATACTTGTTCTTGTAGACCCACTTGCAACTAGTTGGTTTGGTTCCCAATGGAGGATCAACTAGCTTCCAAGTGCCATTCTTTATCAAGGCATCATGCTCCTTTTGCATTGCTTCTTTCCATTCATCATGGGAAGTAGCTTCTTTGAAGGAAGTTGGTTCAAAATCTGTAGACAAATTCAATTCAAAATCATAAGAAACATCTATATCAACAGGTGAATCAAAGTCATCTACATCACCTCCATTTTGTCGGGTTGAATTTCTAGTTCCTGTCTTTCCAACCTCATCAAGATGAACACTTTTAAGTGTCTTTGTTAGCCACTTTGGGGGACCTTTCTGGGATGGTCTAGGCTGCTCCGTTGATTGAGTTGGGACTGAATCAATATTGAGTCTCCCAATTCTGTCAATCACATCACTCAAAGTATCATCCATTGTTGGAGTTTCATGCGGGGGAGAGAGTGCTTCAGAAGAAGATTCCACAGGTTGATCTAGTATAGGAATCCCCGCTTCACGATGTGTAATCTGATTATCAAATTCTTGAAATGATTTTGCATTTGTGAATCTATCCAAGCAATCAAGTTGTCGCTCAACAACATTGTCATTTTTACATGATTCAAGAAAGATTACATCTCTAGATACAACAAACTTTTTATTGAATTCATCATAGAGACGGTATGCTTTGGAGGTGTTTGAATAACCCAGGAAGATACACTTACGACTTCATGCACCAAGTTTGTTTCTATGTACCTTTGGTATCAAGGCATAACATATGGAACCAAAGACCCTGAGATGATATATGGAAGGAATGTGCCCATACCACATTTCATAAGGAGTCTTATTTCTAATAGCATTAGATGGACATCTATTCTTTACATATACAGCACATAGAATTGCATCAACCCAAAACATCAATTTTACATTTTTGAAAAACATCATGGAGCGCACCATATTTAAGATTGTCCTATTCATTCTTTCAGCTACTCCGTTCTGTTGGGGATTATAAGGCACAATTGTTTAATGTTTGATCCCATGTTTGCAAAGATAGTTTTCAAATTCATTTGAAGTGTATTATTTTCCATTATCAATGCGAATAAAGCCAATATGAGATTGTGCATCATTTTCAATCCATGTATGAAAGTTCTTGAATGTTTGAAAAGCATCAGATTTGTTCTTCAATAAATAAACCCAACACATTCTGATGTAGTCATTAATAAATGTCATCATATATTTATTTCCATTTGCAGAAGGAACAAGCATTGGACCACATAAATCTGAATGAATGAGTTCAAGTTTTCTATGTGCTCTGGAATGTGAATCATGAAAAGACTGTTTGCTATGATTTCCTAGAATGCAAGCATGACATTGCTTAAGTTTCCTAGGAATTGTAGGCAAACCAATAACACCATTTTTCTTCAACAAGCGGAGGTTGTCATAGTTCAAGTGTCCAAATCTAGCATGCCATAATAAACTTGATGGAAATGTACCTTCTTCATAATGAGAATTGTATGAGAAATTTTGTGTAGGAGCAGAGGTACCCTACAGCTTGAGAATCCTTTCTTCTTCTATACCTGTCATGACAAGTGAGTGGTATGATGCTTTTCTCACCTCAATCTTGCCATCAAACATATGAATGGAGTGTCCTTGCTGGCAGATGTGGACCAAGGACAACAAGTTTCTCCTCAGCTGTGGGAGATATAAAACATGATGCAGAAGAAAGTCTGGAAGACCAGGAAATTTAAGCCTGATTGTACCAAGCCCTGATGGCTTGAGTTTTTATTTGTATACAAAGTACACTACTCCATCAACATTGTCAATAAATTCTTCAAAAAAATCTCTTTTAAAAGTCATGTGATAAGTTGCTCCTGAATCAAGCAACCAATCATTTTTCCAAGAAGCAAGTGAAGCATTAAATAAGTCTTCATTAGTCCAATATTACAATGTGCCACAACATAGAGAGCAGATTCAGGTGCTTTACCTTTCTCTATGTCATTAGTTTTACCTTTGGGTTGGTTTCTTTCCTGCTCAATTTTGTCCCAAGGCAACTTGCATGTGGATGCATCATGTGATTCATCTCTTTTATAGCGTATGCGGTGCAAATTTGACTTTTCACCTTGAGATTGTCTGCCCCCCCTGCCTCTAAAATTTCTTCCTCTTCCTCTTCGACCACCTCTTCCTCTGGAAGAATCTTGAGCAAGATTCTTCTCTCTATGTGCAAGGAACATAACCTCTTCGAAAGACTGAGGAGCTATCTTCTTCCCAAAAGCTTTCTCTCTTTCAACAAATTTTTTCACAAGGGAGTCAAAGGTAATATATTTGAGGTTTCCATTTGCTTGCAATGACTTAAGATAATTTGAGTAAGTGGGATAAAGTGCCTTGAGAAGAGCTATCGGAGGAATGTCCAGTTCAACATTAGTGACTTTGATATCATGCATAATAGATTTTACTTCTGATGCAAGAGCAAGAGGATCATCATTTTGTAACTCAAGGGTGAACAATTTAATCATGAGTTGAACAACTTCAAGTGTAGAGTGTGAGTCATAGACTTCCTTCAGTTTTTGTAAGGCTTTGAATGCATTTGAAAATGGAAAAATATGGTGACTCACCTCTTCATTTACTGACGTTGGAATCAATGCATAAGCCTTGTTGTTCTTATTTTCCCAAATGGCGAATTCTTTGTTTGAGGTAGGATGTTCTGGCTCTTTGTCTCTGTTTCCAACACACACTCCTTTCCACAGCTCATTAAAAATGAGGTGTGTTTGATTTTCTGAGACCACTCAGGGTAATTTTCCTTCCCATTGAGGACCACTCCCACAATAGATATTAATGAGTGCATTTATATATACTATAAGAAATTTCACTTCTGCTTGGAAAAGAAACTACAATTTTAATGTATATAACAGACGTATATATGAGGTGGGGGGGGGTGTTAACCCTAAAATATATCAAAGGATTTGTATTAGATGAAAAGACTCATGATTTTTTTTTTTTACCATAAATAAAAATCGAATTGGCAGATGGTCTGAGGAACTATGCATAGATACTTATATGGAAGGCTATTACATTATTTCTTGCGTAGACATCATCATCATAGCAGCAAGGGATGTCGTCGTTCTGACTAGTGGACCTTCGTGGGAAGTGTTTCTGGGCAGAAGAGACAACCTGACTGCCAGCCTTGAGGATTTGGACGAGATAATTCTCAGTCCTTGAGCTAATGCGACAACTCTCATCCAACTATTCAAACGTTTTGGCCTCTCTTTCAAAGATTTGGTGGCTCTCTCGGGCTCTCACACGATTGGGAAAGCGTGGTGCTTTTCCATAGTCCGCAGGCTTTATAACTAGAGTAGGACAGGCCAGGCTGATCCTACCATTGAGCTAACATAAAAGGAGCAAAAAATTGGAGCAGATTTATGTATGAGGGAGCATCGTAACATGCAATTTGGAGATGGCAAGGGAGGGAGGGAGTGCTTAATGGTGTAGTGCATGTAAATGTTGGCTGCTCTTAAGATTCAGGAATAGAAACGCATATGACAGTGCACCTCTGGAGCATGAAAAAGGTGTTAGTTCTGTAAAATAGGCAAAACATAGGCCAAGAAGTAGTTACAAGGGAAAACTGTGATGTTGAAGATAGAGTTGGCTCTGATACCATGTCAGGCCAGGAGGTAACTCCTCGAATGTAATTGTGTTATTCATTTAGGTTGTTCATTATTATATACAAGAGGGAGTGACTGTTCAGTTCATCTCCTGATGACTCTCCATTTCCTCTATTATTTATTTACACTATTTACAGTTTTTCACCCAATCCCTATGATTAGGTGTCAACAAAATTGAGATTTCAAGTTTTAGGTTAATTTTCAATTCCGTTTGGCATTTCGTTTTGATGTAGATTTAATGGAAAGAACATGTGCGTGAAAACTGATGAGCCCCGAATTGGGTAACTTATTGGGCTCATTTTGCCTAATTGTCCTTGATCAATCCACCATTTTTCATAGATTATGCATGTTTTTTGAGTATGTTTATGTTATTTGAATGAATAAGGGTGGTCACTTTACCAAGGAGGCTAATACATGGTTATTTCAGGTTTTTTGGACAAATTTTGGAGCAAAGCCAAGCAATTATGAGCCAGGTGATAGCCAAGCATGAGGAAGCAAGGGTGAGGATTCGTAGGGAGGTTGTCTCTTGCATTAAATGGCCCTTCCTCAAAATCTCCACCCTCAACTCAAAGCTCAGCAGGCCACCAAAACGAATCCTAAAGGTAGCCGAGAAGCTTTGTGAAGAGTGACTGTTTACTGGCAGTTTGAGCAGCCGAGTCCCTTGAGTTAAGGAGGGCTGCTAGGACCCTCTTAGGGCATAAATAGGGAGGCCTCAACCTCCGTAGTTTACTTTTGGAACTGTTGGGTTTTGCACTATAGTGCTATCATTATCTCAGCTCGTTTTTGTAGCTACTGCTGTATAACTTTCTTGTGACATGATTATTTTTGAGGAATGAAGAGCAGTTTTACTTGGCATCAGTTCTGAGTTTTCTTTAGGAGCCTGTAGCTCTTGGGGTTGGGCCCAACCCAAGTGCCAAGGCTTCCTTTATGTATTGTTATTTGTTCTTTATGTCTTTGCAAAATAATTTCTGTTAAGTAGATTAAAATCTTGCTGATTACCTAGGTCATTGTTGATGATTAGAAAGGCTTTTGATGTTCAGATTGAGTTGATAGGTTATTAACAGGGAAGAGCTTCAGAAAAAGGCCATCAAGCACCTCTGATTTCACCTCTCCCTCAGTGGGATCAGGAGCTGGGATCAAGGTGACCTTGCTGCCAACAAAAACACTGTCTTTGCTTTGCCATGCAATCATTAGTGTTCGATTTTTTATTTGCAGAAGTTGGTTACATGTTCAGATTCTTGATTGCTTCGTTGCATAGTTAGTATACATGGTTTCATTGCAATTAAACTTCTGTTCATTCTCTTTACTGTTAGCTAGATCAAATTAGGTTAACGTAACTAGGTCTCTGATTTTCCAAGTCTTCGTTGGTTCAGTTGAAGAAACAACTTGCAGAGCACCTGTACCACTTCTCTATCTGCCCATACTCCATCAATCCCATCTGCTCCATCCCCTAATGCGGATTCTTGCCTCACGTTTGCCATTTGCTCACATAACCCTAATTTTTGTGCAACATTGCTTCACTCCTCCTTGAACAAATCCAACCATCTTCATCTCTCCTCAGCTCCATCCACCAAGTCCTGGACCTCCTCACACCCTTATCCTACCTCCATACTCACTCCTTCACCTTTCTCTCTCCATCCACCCTCCAAAATCCCATTTCTGAACATCTTGTAGAAAATACAGAACTTCCTGTAGAACCCTTGCAGACTTCTTATAGAAGCTCACGAACATGGTTTCTTGATAGCCAAACTTTGTGAAACTCTCTGGAAGGGTGCTAGGGACCCCTTAGGCCCTCTTTGAACCTTCCCAACCATCTGCAAGCATTTCCTCTCGCCAATCCACCTCTGCACAGTCAAAACAGTCAAAGCACATGCATGATAATTCTGACAACTTATTCAAAAATACAAAAAGATGTTTTCTTTTATGATGTTACTGTAGAAGTAGCTTAAACACATGCATTTTACCTTCCTAGCAGTCAATGGCATCTCTTTCAGTAGCTTGCATCCTCTTTCTTGCATCAGTAGGGCTAGCTGGTAAAATTAGGGTTTGCTAGGGTTTGCGTTTCCTTTCAACTTTCTAGTTTCTTTCTGCAAGTAGATTAGCCTTCTTTGAGTTAGCTTTTGTCCATCAGTTAAAAAGATTCTTCTAAGAGCTCATAGAAGTTGGCTTAAGCTCCTAGTGGACTTGTGCTAGCTGACCAAGTGACAGCCACAGAAAGAGCTAGTACTTGTGCATACAGCACCGTCGCTTCCAAGTTTGTTACGAACTACCGGGTTGATAAGAGTAAAGAAGGGAGTCCCAGGAGTTGCAGCATTATTGCTGCAATACTGGAGCCCACCATATTTTTGGCGCCATTGCTAAGGAAGCGTCAGAGTATTTGTGATTGTTGCTTTTCTTCTATTTTTTCTACTCCAACCTTCTGCTAAGTAGTTTATTTCAGTTCCATTCTGCAATTTCATTTCTGCAAAAGTAAATTAGACATTTCCTGCTTTCATAGATTAGCCTTTCAATTTCGAATTTCAATTCTGCAAGCATATGATAGAATTTCAATTCTGCAAGCGTAGAATAGCATTTCCATTTTGCAAGTGTAGTCTAGCATTTCATTCCTGCAATTTGATTTCAGCAAAATAGATCAGTCCTTTCCTGCTTTCATTTCAGTTCTGCATTTTCATTTCCGCAAGATAGGTTTTAGTTAGTCGCAATTCCATCTGTTTCAGTTTTGCAGGTACAAGCAGAAAAAAGAGAAAGCAACAAAAAATATTTTCATGCCTCGTAGGAACAGAGATAATACTGGAAAATTCCTACCCAACACCCCCACTATTTCACTGAGTCACCCTTCTCTCTTCTTTGGTGGCAGTGACCCAGAAGAACCTATAGGTGAACCTCCTGAGATATACGAAGATCCTATAACAGAAGAAGAGCAAGAAAACATTCCTTTTGAGACCATGGCTGAAAACAGAAACGATAGAGAAGATGATGAGAGAATAGAAGGTACCTTCCCCATCCGAGAGACCAACAGGGACATGAAAATGAAAAACATAAGTCGCTCAGCCTTACCTCATTTCCATGGATTGACCACTAAAGACCCTGATACCTTCCTGTTTGAGATTGCTGTCCTTTGTCGAACTTATGACTATGCAGAAGACGAGCAAAAGTTGAAACTCTTTCCCTCTACCCTCAAGGATGCAGCATTACGTTGGTTCATGGGGTTACCTGGAAACAGTATCACCACTTGGGCTCATATGCAGTAAGCCTTTAACAACAAATACCAGGACTACTGTAGGTCAAAGGAAACAAAGGGAGAAATCTTTCGGATGACCATGGGAAATGATGAGTCTTTAGAAGACTACGAGGAAAGGTTCCAACTTAGCTATAAATGGGCCAGGTGCACACTTGACCCTGAATCTCTAAAGTTGGTTATGCTCCAAGGAGTCCCTGAAGACCTTCTAGAAACCCTTCACATGCTAGCTGGAGGAGACATCTACCAACTACCTTATGAGGACATAAAGACTGTGTTTAGGAACCACTCTAGGGCAGCCCGGAAAAGAGGTAGGGGGAATCCACTTTCAGCTAGTACCACCTTCTCCAAGCATGAGTTTGCTAATCAGATGGAAGATCTCAAAAGTGCGATGAGACAGACCATTGCCATGCAACTTGATACTTTCCGAATCCAACAAAGAAAGAGGAAGCTAAGAGGGCTTTGGCCATTTTTTTGTCCTAGATGTACGAGGAAGCACCCTAAGAACGAGTGTCCATTGCACTCAGTAGAGGTATGTTTCGTTTGTGAGGAAAACCACCCCACAAACCAATGCCCAACCTTGCCCGGATTTAAAGCCATGTACCAAGGGACTGAGGCAACCACTGAACCTCTCTACTTCCTCAACCAAAGGAGGCCACATGGGCCCAGACCTTACCAACAGGGGATGCAAGGGACATCCCAAGCTTATTATAGCCCCAACCAATCTGCTCACATACCTTCTTGGGGTCCCCCTGCTCATCCTTCCTGGTCTGCACCTCCTCCATGGTCTTATCCATCTCAATACCATACTCAACCCACTTCTCATTCGTTTCACTCACATGTCCAGCCACAACCTCAGTGGAATGCACCTCAACCGGGGTGGAGGCCCCAATACAACTCTCCTCCGCCATTCTGCCTCCACCACCGACTCAGCCACAACCATTACCTCTTGCTCCTCCAAGACAACCCAAGATGCCTGCTCAACCGAACCCGAACCCCAACAACCAACAGGCCCAGTAGGTATACACTGGGGAGACAACATGCCCTACCTATGCTGTGGATATCCAGGAGATCAACCTGCGATCTGGGAAGACCCTTCCAAATCGCCAACCTCCTCCCCTGGAGGACGAGGAAGAGAAACAGGAAAGTGAACCCAAAGCCATTCCACCCTTTCCTGAGCGACTAACAGTAACCACGCAATCAAACCTAGAGGAGACTGAACTTCTGGGAGAACTTAAACAGTTGTGTGTAAAAATACCACTTCTCCAGGGCATAAAAGATGTACCAATATACAACAAATTGATTAAGGAGAAGTGTTTTAGGCACCCAGACAGGCGAAAGAGAGATGCCTCGACTATCGATTTCATAGGACAACTGTCCGATCTAATGTTGGGGTAAGTAATTTTTCCAAAGTATTTGGACCCTGAGAGTCCTGTAGTTGATGTCCACATCAATGGCACTATAATCCCCCATACCTTGATTGATCTAGGGGCTGCCATTAATGTGATGACCAGGGACACCATGCTTAAACTCAACCTTCAGAGTTCCTTAAGGAAGACCTCGACAGTCCTGCAGTTAGCATATCGCTCCACCACGACTCCTGAAGGGATTGTGGAAGATGTCTTGGTCTCTGTTGACTCTTGGGAGTACCCTGCAGACTTCTTGGTCCTTCAGCCAAAGGCAAAGCTCACTGGATACCCCCTCATTCTAGGAAGGCCTTGGTTAGCCACTGCGGATGCTTACATCAGTTGTCGAGCTGGAAGCATGACCATCAAGAATGGGCCTATGTCCAAGCAGCTAGTCCTATACCCTCCTGCCCAACCTCTGCTAGAACATGACTTACCACTCTGGTTGGAAGAGGGAGATGAGGATGATGTCTACTTTGCACCACTGTGCACAGCAGAAACCACTAAGGGAGGCCCTCAAATCGAGGATGACTTGATTGAGAATTTGATTCAAAATCCGCCCCCCAATGCACTGTCCTTAGAGGAGTTGGTGGAAGATACCCAAGCCAACGCTTTAGTGGACCTTTGTGTGACTGATCCGACCTCTCCCAGAGTTAAGAATGTGGAATTTGGCCCTGAAAGAACCTTAAAGATCAGCTCCTCCCTATCTCCCTCCCAGGAGAAGGAGCTGTGTAGCTTACTGAACAATCATCTGGATGCTTTCGCCTGGAGCTATAAGGAAATGAAAGGAGTCCACCCTTCGGTCTGTACCCATCACATTTACATCAAAGAAGATTGTAAACCAGTGAGGCAGCCTCAGAGGAGAATGAATCCAACCCTTAAAGACATTGTCAAAGAAGAATTACAAAAATTGTTGGATGCGGGATTCATCTACCCCATCTCCGATAGTGAGTGGGTCTCATCTCTAGTGCTTGTGCCCAAGAAGAACGGGAAGTGGAAAATCTGTGTAGATTACCGAGAACTTAACAAAGCCACCAAGAAAGACCATTTCCCTTTGCCTTCCATAGATCAAGTGTTGGATGGACTGGCAGGGAAGAAGTTCTTCTCTTTCCTAGATGGGTTCAGTGGGTATAATCAGATCCAAATCAGCCCGGAGGACCAAGATAAAACCACCTTCACTTGTCCATGGGGTACCTTTGCCTACCGAGTCCTTCCCTTTGGGCTATGCAATGCTCCTGCCACTTTCTAGAGAGCAGTATTGAGCATATTTTCTGAGTTGGTCCACAATTCGGTAGAAATCTATATGGATGAATTTACTCCTTATGGGTCCAACTTCCAAGAAGCATTGACTAACCTGGGAAAAGTTCTAACCAAGTGCATTGAGATGAACCTGTCCCTCAGTTCCGAAAAATGTGAATTCCTGATGACTGAAGGGACCGTTCTAGGTCATACCATTTCTCGGCAAGGATTACAGGTGGATCCTAACAAGATTGCTATCATCCAAAAGGTCCCACCTCCTTAAAAGGTGAGAGATGTTCAGAGTTTCCTAGGCTTAAAAGGATATTATCGAAGATTCATTAAAGATTTCAATAAGCTAGCCTCGCCATTGTTCGGCCTCTTAGGGAAAGATGTTGAGTTTAAATGGACTGACGACTGTCAAGGGGCTCTGGATGAGTTTAAAGATAAGCTAGTGTCCGCCCCGATCTTGAGAGGTCCAAACTGGGCCCTATCTTTCCACATCCACACTAATGCCTCAAACAAAGCCATAGGGGCAGCCTTAGGAAAAGTTGAGGAGAAACTACCATATGCCATATACTTCATTAGAAAAAACCTGTCCAAGGCAGAAATGAACTATACTATAACCGAGAAAGAGTTCCTAGCTGTAGTCCATTCCCTAAACAAGATTAGACACTACATCACTGGTTATCAAACATTCGTACACACTGATCATGCTGCGATTAGATACTTAATGAATAAGCCTGATGTAAATGCTCGTATCATTAGATGGTTAGTTTTGTTGCAGCAATTTGATTTGACTATTGTCGACAAGCCAGGTAAAGAAAATGTTGTTGCTGACTTCTTGTCTAGATTGGATTTGCCTGCAAGTGAAGACTGGACAGTGGATGACCAGATGCCAGATGAACACCCGTTTGCTATCTCAGTACTCTCTCCATGGTTTGCCGATATAGAAAATTACTTGGTCTCAGCACAGTTCCCTCCGCATCTATCCTCAAAGGAGAAGAGCAAAATTGTAAGGAAGAGCGCCCCATTCACTTGGATCGGGGGCAACCTGTTTAAACTTGGCCCAGATCAGATCTTGAGGCATTGTGTTAGGGAGGAGGAAGTCTTTGACATCCTCCTAACCTGTCATGACGGACCTTGTGGAGGCCACTTTGCAGCGAAAAGGACTGCCTTCAAAATTCTACAGGCAGGCTACTATTTGCCTACTCTTCACCAGGATGTCAAAAGATACATCAGCCAGTGTGATTGATGTCAGAGGATGGGGAAACCGACTCCAAGGGATGAAATGCCTCTCCAACCTCAAGTGACCTTCGAGCCATTTGAGAAGTGGGGCATGGATTTTGTGGGTCCTATGAACCCTCCTTCAAAGCAAAGGTCTTACATCATTGTGTGCACCGACTATCAACAAAGTGGGAAAAAAAAAAGGCAATCAAAGCAGCAATAGAAGAAAAGGTGGCTGAGTTTTTAAGGGAAAATATCTTCTACAAGTTTGGCTACCCAAGAGAGTTAGTCACCGATCAAGGAAGCCAGTTCACCTCCAACTTGATTGAAGACTTGCTCGCTCATCACAAGATCAAGCACTGAACTTCCACCCCATATCATCCTCAAGAAAATGGGCAGGTGGAAGTCACTAATAGAGCATTGGAAGGGATTTTGACTAAGGTGGTGAGCAGCAGCAGAAAGGATTGGGAAGATCGCCTGGTTGAGGCCACCTTGGCCTACAACACCACTTGGAAGACTACAATAGGTTTCACACCTTATGAGCTGGTCTATGGGAAGAAAGCTTTGCTGTCCATAGAGTTCGAGTACAATACATTGAGGGTGGCAGCTCAGTTGGACTTAGACCTCAGCCATGCTCAATGTGAAAGATTATTGCAGCTGAATGGATTAGATGAACAACGAATGCAGGCCCTCCTCCACTCAGAAGTAGTTCAACTTCAGAGGAAGATATGGCATGACCGGCACCTTAACGAAAATCAATTTCAGCCGGGAGATTGGGCGCTGCTGTATGACTCAAGATACAAGGATTTCAAAGGGAAGCTGAGGACAAGATGGTTAGGGCCGTATGCAGTGGAGAAATGTAATGACAATGGTTCAGTCCTTATCAGGACCATTGATGAAGAGGCCATCCCCATGCTTGTCAATGGGCATCGATTGAAAATCTACAGGAAACCCCTTTCGAGGCAGGAGTTCATTGAAACTTTGGAAAAATTAGTGCTGGTAGTGGAGCAGGGCTCTGCCTCTATTCCGCCCACACCTTGATCATCAAAAAAAAAAAAAGGAATAAAAATATCCCTAGGTGAAAACCTCTCTGAGGCGCCCAGGGCAGATAGTGGGGTTGAAAACCTCATGGAGGCGCCCCTGCTGTCCCTCAGAAAATAAAGAAATGGAATAAGAAAAGATCCTTGGGTGAAAACCTCTTTGAGGTGCCCAGGGCAGATAGTGGGGGTGAAAACCTCATGGAAGTGCCCCTGCTATCTCTCAAAAAAAAAAGGGAAGAAAAAAGAAAAAAAAGGAAAGAAAAAAGAAAAAGAAACAGGTCTAATCTCTGTAAAATTATCGCAGGTTGCAGGGAATACATCGTAGATAAAGAAGGTCGCTCAAAACGAGGACAGGGGTCTGTACTAGGCTATAGGACATCCTTACAGACACTCCCTCCATAGCCACTCACTTTTCCCAGGATTTGAACACATTCGAGTCGAGATTCCACCTCCTACAGGAAGTTCTAGGCTTTCTACAGGAAGTTTTGGGGCTTTCTACAGGAAGTTCTGCATTTCTACACGAAACATCCTGTAGAGCCTTCGGGCAAGCCAAATTCGATGTTGGAAGGGGATTTGAAGCTTGGAGTCTATTGATTAGGCCTGCAGCCACCCCTCTCTTCCATCCATCACCTGTTTCATCTCTTTCCACCGCCACTGCAACCATCTGGTTATGTGTTCCTGCAGTCATGCAAGAAATATTGTTTTCCTCGGATTGAATTTTTTTTTCCCAAGTGACAAATCAAGCACACAAAGGCTCGCACACTCCACCTATCAAAGCTCCATCAGGACTCTTCATCAGCGAATAGAACCCTACTCGTTTAGGCATGCATCCCAGGAGGAGAAGCAGCTACAAGATATCCTACAAGAATCTTGTAGCAGCTGATCCGTCTGGAGCACATACTCTGGAGTCAGTAGCAGCTGAAATTGACATAGGGGACATGTAAAAAGCTCTGCTTGGATGTGAACACATCCTCGCTGTAGGTTTTAACCCTATACAGAAATTACCTGCATACGAATTCTTAAACAAAGAAAATAAAACAATGCGAGAGCATAACCCATAAAACACATATGCACAGAGATTTTTCCCTGGATCCCAAAACCGGGAATACCAGCTTGATTTTTCATTATGTTCCTTTCAATGTTACAATACATATTTATACATGCCGAAGCATCCAATACCATGGACCGAAAAACCATCGCGTCCAATACCATGTGCGAAAACCATGCACAAAACCAACAATCTCCCACTTGTTGTTTTCTTTCCACAGGGGGCCACAGGAGAGCTTAGTCATTTTTCCAGCCCTGAAACACCCATTGTTTCTCTACACCAAGAGAACTTCTCAGAGCTCACAGATTTTGTCAATGCATCTGCAGTATTCTTCAAAGTGTCCTCCTTTACCAGTAACACCTTTTTGTCTTCTATCATATCCCTCACAAAGTGATACTGAACATCAATGTGCTTTGTCTTTGAATGATAAGCAGGGTTCTTTGCCAAGAAAATTGCACTTTGGCTGTCACAGTCTATTCTTATAGCTCCCTGTACTAACCCCATACTTGAACACAATCTTTGCAACCAAACTGCTTCCTTGCTTGCATGAGTGGCTGCCATGTATTCTGCCTCTGTAGTTGATAGTGCCACTACAGATTGTTTCTTACTCATCCAACTGACTGCACCTCCAAATAGGTTAAACACATACCCACTTGTAGATCTTCTCTGATCCAGATCTCCAGCCCAGTCTGCATCAACAAAACCATGAATATCCAACACTCTGTCCAATCCTGGTCTTCCTTGGTAGCACAAACCATAATCACTAGTGCCACGCAAATACCTGAAAACCCACTTCACTGCTGTCCAGTGCTCCTTCCCAGGTTTTGACATAAACCTGCTCAATACTCCCACTGCATGTGCAATGTCTGGTCTAGTACAGACCATTGCATACATCAGGCTACCGACTGCACTTGCATATGGAACACGGGACATGTCCTCTTCCTCTTCTTGTGTCTTGGGACACTGTTCAGCAGATAACCTCAGACCTACAGGAATAGGAACCTTCACCAGTTTACTATCCTGCATATTAAACCTCTGCAGTATTGTCTCGACATACTTCCTCTGGTTTAACCAGAGCTTCCTCTTTGCCCGATCTCTTTTAATTTCCATGCCCAAAATATAGTTTGCAGCACCAAGATCTTTCATGTCAAATTTGGAGGACAATTGGGTCTTCAAATCCTGGATAATTTCTTTGTCATTTCCAACCAACAACATATCATCCACATACAAGACTAGATAAATAACACGGTCACCAATTAATTTAAAATACACACAATGATCTGCTTTGCTTCTGGTGAAGCCAAGTCCCCGTATAAATGTATCGAATTTCTGATACCACATCCTTGGTGACTGTTTTAACCCATACAGAGACTTCTTTAACTTGCATACCAGTTCTTTCTTACCCTTCACTGCAAAGCCTTCAGGTTGCCTCATGTAGATTTCCTCTTCCAAATCCCCGTGAAGAAATGCTGTCTTCACATCCATCTGTTCTACCTCAAAATCAAAAGCAGCAGCAACAGATAAAAGTAATCTAATAGAAGCTACCTTGGCAACAGGAGAAAAAATATCACCAAAATCAATTCCCGGAACCTGGGAATAACCTTTTGCTACCAACCGAGCTTTGTATTTCTCCACCTTTCCTTCTGCATTAGTCTTCTTCTTGAACACCCATTTGCTGCCAATGGGTTTCCTTCCAGCCGGCAACTCTACCAGATCCCAAGCCTCATTTTTGTGCAAAGATGCCATTTCATCAACCATGGCCTCTTTCCAGAGTTTTCCATCCTCTGAATCCACTGCTTCCTTCATAGTTCTGGGATCATCATCAGTAACAGACAAAGCAAAATTTGAACTGAAAGCAGATGGACTATACCTTTCTGGCTGCCTTCTTTCTCGACCTAATCTTCTCACAGCCGGAGTTTGTGGCTCTTCATCTTCTGATTCCTCCTCTGCTGCAGAGTCTAATTCTTCCTCCTTTGGCTCAAACTCTATCTTCTCAGGTTCCTTTGGTTGGACTTCATGTTGAATAACATCTTTTACCTCTCTGAACACCACATCTCGGCTGTACACAACCTTCCGTGTGACTGGGTTCCAAAGCTTATAACCCTTTAAACCATCCTTATACCCAATAAAGATGCACTTTTCAGATTTACTATCCAACTTGGTTCGTTTCTCCTTTGGAACATGTACATATGCATCACATCCAAATACCCTCAGATGTGAAAGAGAGGGTTTCTTACCAGTCCATACTTCTTATGGAGTCTTATCCTCCAACGCTGATGAGGGTGATCTGTTGATCAGGTAACGTGCAGTATCCACCGCCTCTGCCCAGAATTCCTGTCCTAACCCGGCACCACTGAGCATGCTTCTTGCCCTTTCCATCAACGTCTTGTTCATTCTTTCCGCGACTCCATTTTGCTGAGGTGTATATGGAGTAGTCTTCTGCCGTGCTATACCACACTTATTACAAAATTCTTCAAATTCCTTTCTACAAAATTCTCCACCATTATCTGTCCTCAGCACCTTTATCTTCTTCTCTGTCTGATTTTCCACCAGAGCCTTAAATTCTTTAAACCTGTCAAAGACTTCAGATTTCTTCTTAAGGAAATATATCCATGTATTCCTTGAGAAGTCATCTATGAATGATACATAGTACACAGACTTACCCAGTGATGGAACCTTCACAGGTCCAAACACATCACTGTGCACAAGCTCTAATATCTGTTTCGTCCTCTTACCACCAGAGGGGAAACTCACTCGATTCTGCTTCCCATACACACAATTTTCACAGAAATCAAAATCCAGAGAGCTATCATTCATACCTTCTACCATACCTTTACCATGAAGTATTCGAAGGCCCTTCTCTCCAATATGTCCAAGCCTTTGATGCCACAACATGGTCTTCTCTCCAGAGACCACTAGATTTTCTACTCCATTTTCAGGAACCATAGAACTATTGCACCCATCAACAACAGTGCTACCTTGCAGTTTGTACAGAGTTCCAGTCCGAACTCCCCGCATCAATATCAGTGCTCCTCGAACCATCTTGCAGGTATCTTTCTCGAACACCGTCTTTACACCTGTATCATCCAACTTGCTTACAGAAATCAGATTTCTGGCCAATGCAGGAATATGTAGAACACCCGGAAGTGTTCTAACCCTTCCACCTTGCAACTTCAACTTTACTTTTCCCCGACCAATGATTCTAGCCTTCCTATCATCTCCTAAGAAGACATCACCACCATCGTATTTCTCATACTCGCAGAACCACTCTCTATGGGGAGTGAAGTGAAAGGATGCACCTGAGTCAATCAACCATGCCTCATGATCTACATGTGTACTTGAAGAAGCCAAGTACACATCCCCACCTTCATCTGAGGTGGTTTTCACCTCTGCAGAAGGAGCATCATCAGATCCCTTTCCTTTATCAGGAGCTTTAGATTTACAATCCCTTCTGAAGTGCCCTTCCTTTCCGCATTTCCAGCACACCACCTTTGTAGGTTTTCCTAGAGATTTAGATCTCCCTCTAGATTTAGATCTCCCACTCGATGACTTATTTTTGTTTCTGTTCTGGGACCGTCCTCGTACAGACAAGGCATCACCATTCTGGTTGTCCATATTCTTCCGTCTCATCTCCTCCGTCGGCAAGGCTGAGACTATTTCATCAAACTGCAAAGCAGTTGCATTGCTACCTATTGCAATAACCAGACTATCCCATGAATCTGGTAGAGAATACAATAGATTGATGCACTTATCTTCATCTGAAATTTTAATATCAACAGATAATAATTGACTTACCACAGTATTAAACGCATTCAGATGCTCTGTCACCGAGTCTCCATCTTTCATCCTCAGGTTATACAGCTTTTTCCGCAGGAACAATTTATTCACTAGAGACTTAGATTGGTACAAAGTCCCTAACTTGACCCACAAAGCCTTTGCCGTAGCTTCCCCTGATACATTCAGCAATACTGAATCTGAGACACACAATCGTATTGTGCTCTTTGCCTTCCGATCCAATTTCTTCCATTCTTCATCGGTCACTCCCGATGGTTTAGTACCCGGATCTACCGCGATCCACTGATCTTTATCGACCAACAGATCCTCCATCTTGAGTTTCCACAACTCAAATTTCTGACCATTGAACTTCTCAATCTCGATCTTTCCACTGCTCGCCATCTTCTTTCACCACCAGAATCGATCTCGCAGATCTCCCACTGAACAGGGTCTACCACAGGCCCGAGCGAAACCCCTCAGCAACAAAGGCGTCCCCTTGAAGCCAAAACCTGGCTCTGATACCAAATGTAGGTTTTAACCCTATACAGAAATTACCTGCATACGAATTCTTAAACAAAGAAAATAAAACAATGCGAGAGCATAACCCATAAAACACATATGCACAGAGATTTTTCCTTGGATCCCAAAACCGGGACTACCAGCTTGATTTTTCATTATGTTCCTTTCAATGTTACAATACATATTTATACATGTCGAAGCATCCAATACCATGGACCGAAAAACCATCGCGTCCAATACCATGTGCGAAAAACATGCACAAAACCATAGGTAGGTTCGCCCAGGCTAATATAGGGTCCAAAAGTTTTTTTCCTGGGGCGCTGCCCCGGACCCCGTAGAGGGGGGCTACCCGCCCCCCTCAAACCCCCCGGACAGGGGGGGCTACCGCCCCCCTTATGACCCCCCCGCTGCGTAATCGACGCAACGAAGGGGGGCTCCCGCCCCCCTCTAACCCCCCGTTTAACTACGTAGGTTAGTCATGGAAAGAATATAACACAACCCAACACTCGCCAGCTGAAACCAGACAGAACTTGTGCATGCAGCGTTTACAACCAAAGGATCGGGTCCCAAAGGCGTGCATATAGCGTCAACCAATGAAAGAAGGAGTTCGAGCGCCTGTGCACGAAGCAGTAGCGAGCGAAGCCGTCGTTCCAAGTCCTAAAGCCTACAGAACATGTCCACAACCACACAAGTAAGTGTCTAACCTTATTCGTCAAATTGCATAGACTATATTTCGAAAACTGCATGTCTGTGAAATGGTTCGGATTGAACGAATTTGGTGGCCAGTTGACTGGCCACCCATAGTCAGTTGAATGATTCGTGGGATCTGAACGAGCTTGGTTACATTTGAATTCGCCAAAGAGACATGCAGCCGACATGTGGGAAGTGTCCAGTCGGGGAGAATCGGCGGGATTGGCAGGGTGGCAGTGGTTAGTGACAGAGGAAAGGTAATGGCGATCAGAGACACGCAGAGGAATGATGGCCGTGACGTTGGCTAACGGATCGGCTTGGCCACCTCACCCCCCTCGCCATGAATTGTGTCGTAATTCAAAAATGCTTGGCCAAAGAACTCACGTTAACCGTTGTCATTTACACTTGCAACCGTTCTCAGCGAAGTACGCGTCCTCCTCCTCCGCAGTCTGTTAGCCCAAGCTTCTCGGCCTGTTTCAAAATTCTCCCGTGTCCCAGGCTCGTTCAGAAGCGCCGTAACATCCTCCAGAAGCCGGCAAAGCGTTCTACAGGAAGGAGCTCTATAGGAAACACGACATAGCCTCCCAGAGCAGAAAAACCTAGACTTTCTGCGTCAAAATTGGAGTTTTGAAGAGAGGTAGGCTCGAAAACACCCTTCCAATGCATGGTATATGTCGAAAACATGGTGAATTGAGCTGTCTTGAATTGGAGGGTTAGAGACAAGTCTGCCTGTGAGTCAAAATAGCAGCTTACTTGTGGTTGCATGAAATTTCTTCGTTGGTTTTGCATCCAAGTTTTTCTCCACGGTTCCTGAAAAAAATTCCTCTTGTAGAAAAGTTAAAGCACTGTCAGGGCTAACCTGTGTAAGAAAAATGTGAATTTTACATGGTTATATGTATGCTAGGGGGGGGGGGGGGGGAAATTGAGCTCTGCACTCTGTCTGGGGAAACCAAAGTCTTCCTTCTGTACACGGACAGTCAAATTTTTTAAAACCAAGGAACTGGTGCAAGGTTAAAACATAAACACCTGAGGGATACTGTCTTCAAGTTCAAGGGAGGAAACCATAAACATAATTTCCCTTTCTGATCAGAGCACAAACCCAAAATAGAGCACTCTCACCATGCTAGGAGGGTTTATCAGAAAGGAACCCTCAGGTATCAAAAAATTGCGTGAAACTCCTGAGGTGGTGAACCTCTTCACCCGTGCCAATTGGATGACCTTTTGTGACAAAATTCAAGGTCATGACGATGAGGTAACAGAAGAGTTCTTAATGTCCCTGCAACCTAAATCAAAGACACTGGCCACTTTGAATTTCAGAAGGTTGACCCTAAAGCTTACCCCACAACTCATTAGACGGGTTACTTATCTGCCATTAGGGATACCCTGGAGCAAAGAGGAGAGGGCATTGGGCCAAAAAGCCAAGAAAGAATTCTTCCTACCAGAGGAATAATTTTCAGAAGATAAGAATGGGGTCTGGAGAGCCAACCTACATCCTTTTTGGAGCGAAGTCAGCTTTCAGATTATGAAATACATTACCTGTGAGGGGTGGTTCAATATTGTTTACGGCTATCACTTCCGGTTGCTGAGCGAACTCAGACATGGGATAGATTTACCTCCAGAACAAAAGTTAAGCATCCCCTATTTCCTCCTATAATCATTAATTGATTGTGGCACAAAATTGAAGGAAGGGACACCGGATCAGCTAGCCCATCATGGGCTTATCAAGCTTCTAGTGGAAGATGCCCTCCATACCTACACTGTCCCTCTCTCCTGGGAGATTTTCCGCAACATGTCCAAGGATGATGATATTCGAATTCTGGCCGAGGAACTCACTTCATCCAGCAGTGAAGAAAGGGAACACATTGAGGCAGAAGAGAAAGCCAGGGGTAAGGAAACACAGGATAGACCACGACAGAAAGAACAAGAAGAGAAATGATGGAAAGGCCAAGCCGCTGAGCCCAAAACTGTGGGTGGAACAAAGGCACAAACACTAAGGGGGAAACGATTGCAGAGCAGGGCAGAGAGGACTGAAAAATTCCAAGCAAGTGAGGACACAACCAAGCAACCACACCAAAATTAAAAAGGAAGACACCCCCATCTAAGCAGACCAAAACAGTGAAAACAGTTTCTACAGGAAGCTAGAAAACAATGTCTACAGGAAGCCAGAAAACAGTTTCTACAGGAAGCCAGAAAAATGTCAACACAGGACTTTCTATAGGAAGCATGGAGATAGGGCAACAAAAGGAAAAATCGCCTAAGATTTTAGCCAGGGAGGTAGCAGCTGTTCTGGCTACCCTAAGCACATCTCCAAAGGAAAAAGGGAAGCGAAAGAGGGAGCCTTCCATGTATTTTAAGGCAAGAAGGAGCATGCAGATAAAAACTGGCAGACCCCAGCCACTGTCAAAAGAGCCAATCACGATTTTAGACACCCCAACTACACAAAAGGATAGGTCTCCCTCAAAGGCATCCATCACCTATGAACGGGGAAGCCCGAAGACATCCACCTAGAGAGAAAGAATGAAAATGTTGGACACGAAGGCCTCTCTACAGGATGCTGAGACTGTTCTACAGGAAACACTGGCTAGGCTAAAGGAGACCGAAGAAATGGAAGGGGAGGCAACTAAATCACCACAGGAGGAAGAAAAGGTGGAGAACATTGTGGAACCTAGCCCCCATCCAAGCTTGGGCTCCTACTATAACTTCTTAGAGGCCAAAAAGATCATTCCCCAAAAATTCACAGTGCCACTTTTCCTTGCACTAGAAGAAGAGAGAGTGAGGACCCACACTTGGATGAATATTGCTAAGTCCAAGGGTGTGGCAAATATAGGTCCCATGGAGGAACAACTCAAAGAGGCGAGAAAGGAATTGGCTATGGTACAGCATGTGGAGAGCAGCCAGCGGGCCAAGCTACAGGAAGAAAATGAGCTGCTTAAACAGCAGCTACAGCTACAGGGACAGAAGAAGGAAGACATGCCTCACATCTTGGGAGAACAACAACAATAGGAGGAGCCCATAACAGCCAAAGAAACCACTAATGAACAATATAAGAGAGATGGGTTGCAGGTTGAAATTGAGACACTAAATAGACAGCTACAGGAGAAGGAATTACAAGCAGGCCAGGAGATACAGTCTCTGAAACAACAGGTACAAGACAAGGAGGCCCAACTAGCTTGCATGGCCAGCTGGGCAATGAAAGCTCTGCAGTGTAGGTAGCCTGCCAAATCGTATACCCTATACCTTAAGGATCAGCGGTTGTAGTTTCAGATCAACACCTTGGCCCAAAGGGGCATCACTCCATTTCAAAATTATCATCAATTCGCAGCTTTATGTGGCAGTAGTTCATCAGGGGACAGGGCCAAATTATCAGAGTTTTATTTGCACAAATTAGCCCTTCCAAACATGAATGCATGGGATCCCAACACTGTGATAAGAGATGTCCAACTTATGGCCATGGCCTCTTGGATGAATCATGAGGAAAAGAGAGTACCAGAGGTCCGCAGTATTATGAGCAGAGAACTCAATGAGCCACTAATGATCAGAGCAGAGCCGAATAACCCCTCAGCAGTGATAAGCACCCACCAACACTTGGCCAACAACCCTCAGGATTTACCAGAATACATTGAGCAACAGGCTCAATCTATTGCCCACTTTGAGGACATGGAGAGACTGTTGGGGGAAAACTGCCTGCATGCCTGCACAAGGCGGTGGAACACCCTGCCTCACAGCTTGAAGATAAGAGAATACCACTCTCCCAACAGGATGAGGGAGGCCTTGGCAAGGGCACCCCTCTACAAACAGTTGATGCAAAATCTGCAGGCCAATTGGATTGGCCTGAAATTCAGTCCTCCTTTGCTTTTGGGATTGCTAGAAGGAGTTAAGGAAGAGGAGGAAGATAGATAGTGGGAGGAAGTGGAAAGGAAAGCAGGATTCCACGACCGGGAAGAAGATATCACCGCGGAGGCTTGGGATGTGAGGGAGGTGGTCAAAGCTATAAAGGATGATGAGCTGGACTAGTTGCTCAGAGGATGAGCAACCCATTTACCAGGGGGATGATGATGAGCCCCGAATTGGGTAACTTATTGGGCTCATTTTGCCTAATTGTCCTTGATCAATCCACCATTTTTCATAGATTATGCATGTTTTTTGAGTATGTTTATGTTATTTGAACGAATAAGGGTGGTCACTTTACCAA
The DNA here is from genome assembly GCA_031772625.1 of Pinus tabuliformis. Taxonomy (NCBI): domain Eukaryota; kingdom Viridiplantae; phylum Streptophyta; class Pinopsida; order Pinales; family Pinaceae; genus Pinus; species Pinus tabuliformis. The sequence continues at coordinate 107,738,736 of CM062811.1, read as the reverse complement.
GGAGGCTAATACGTGGTTATTTCAGGTTTTTTGGACAAATTTTGGAGCAAAGCCAAGCAATTATGAGCCAGGTGACAGCCAAGCATGAGGAAGAAAGGGTGAGGATTCGTAGGGAGTTTTTCTCTTGCATTAAATGGCCCTTCCTCGAAATATCCACCCTCAACTCGGAGCTCAGCAGGCCACCAAAACGAATCCTAAAGGCAGCCGAGCAGCTTTGTGAAGAGTGACTGTTTACTGGCAGTTTGAACAGCTGAGTCCCTTGAGTTAAGGAGGGCTGCTAGGACCCTCGTAGGGCATAAATAGGGAGGCCTCAGCCTCCGTAGTTTACTTTTGGAACTGTTGGGTTTTGCACTATAGTGCTATCATTATCTCAGCTCGTTTTTGTAGCTACTGCCATATAACTTTCTTGTGACATGATTATTTTTGAGGAATGAAGATAAGTTTTTCTTGGCATCAGTTCTGAGTTTTGTTTAGGAGCTTGTAGCTCTTGGGGTTGGGCCCAACCCAAGTGCCAAGGCTCCCTTTATGTATTGTTATTTGTTCTTTATGTCTTTGCAAAATAATTTTTGTTAAGTAGATTAAAATCTTGCTGATTACCTAGGTCATTGTTGATGATTAGAAAGGCTTTTGATGTTCAGACTGAGTTGATAGGTTATTAACAGGGAAGAGATTCAGAAAAAGGCCATCAAGCACCTCTGATTTCACCTCTCCCTCAGTGGGATCAGGAGTTGGGATCAAGGTGACCTTGCTGCCAACAAAAACACTGTCTTTGCTTTTCCATGCAATCATTAGTGTTCGATTTTTTATTTGCAAAAGTTGGTTACATGTTCAAATTCTTGATTGCTTCGTTGCATAGTTAGTATACATGGTTTCATTGCAATTAAACTTCTGTTCATTCTCTTTACCGTTAGCTAGATCAGATTAGGTTAACGCAACTAGGTCTCTGATTTTCCAAGTCTTCGTTGGGTCAGTTGAAGAAACAACTTGCAAAGCACCCGTACCACTTCTCTATCTGCCCATACTCCATCAATCCCATCTGCTCCATCCCCTAACGCGGATTCTTGCCTCACATTTGCCATTTGCTCACATAACCCTAATTTTTGTGCAACATTGCTTCACTCCTCCTTGAACAAATCCAGCCATCTTCATCTCTCCTCAGCTCCATCCACCAAGTCTTGGACCTCCTCACACCCTTATCCTACGTCCATACTCACTCCTTCACCTTTCTCTCTCCATCCACCCTCCAAAATCCCATTTCTGAACATCTTGTAGAAAATATAGAACTTCCTGTAGAACCCTTGTAGACTTCCTGTAGAAGCTCATGAACGTGGTTTCTTGTTAGCCAAACTTTGTGAAACTCTCTGGAAGGGTGCTAGGGACCCCTTAGGCCCTCTTTGAACCTTCCCAACCGTCTGCAAGCATTTCCTCTCGCCAATCCACCTCTGCACAATCAAAACAGTCAAAGCACATGCATGATAATTCTGACAACTTATTCAAAAATACAAAAAGATGTTTTATTTTATGATGTTACTGTATAAGTAGCTTAAACACATGCATTTTACCTTCCTAGTATTCAATGGCATCTCTTTCAGTAGCTTGCATCCTCTTTCTTGCATCAGTAGGGCTAGCTGGTAAAATTAGGGTTTGCTAGGGTTTGCGTTTCCTTTCAGCTTTCCAGTTTCTTTCTACAAGTAGATTATCCTTCTTTGAGTTAGCTTTTGTCCATCAGTTAAAAAGCTTCTTCTAAGAGCTCATAGATGTTGGCTTAAGCTCCTAGCGGACTTGTTCCAGTTGACCAAGTGACAGCCGCGACAAGAGCTAGTACTTGTGCATACAGTATCGTCGCTTCCAAGATTGTTACTAACTACCGGGTTGATAAGAGTAAAGAAGGGAGTCCCAGGAGTTGCAGCATTATTGTTGCAATACTGGAGCCCACCAAAAACTATTTAATTTAATTTAACATTTATCCATACTTAGATCAATTTCATCCAACGATAGAACTCCTAGCATATATGGTTCACATACACTTCATAAGTACAAAAACCTTGGTTGACAATTAATGAAGTAATTTAAGGTCAATTAAATTACCCAACATTTTGGCATCGTCACCAGGGAAGTGTATATATGATTCTATTCTTGGTTTGCCTCATTTTAGCTAGATTCAACTTTGATGCATAAGTAAAGCATGATAAAAATAATTTATGCATAGAGAAAGGGATTCAGGGGTAGATTTGTAAGTAGAGGTAGAAGTTCAATTCCAACATCACCACTCACTCCCTCTAGACCTCGTAGTTCCACACCATCCAATGAAACTCGCATCCCATCATTTACAGGTAGACATAGACTTCTCGAGGTGCATAGGTCTAAAATCCAACCAAGATATTCACCAACCTCTTCTACTGAAGTTGTAGTTGAAGAACCTACATCCCTAATAGAAGGAGTAATATTTATTTCTTCGACAGGAGAACAACTTTTAGGGCAAGAATTAGAGGTTCCAAGTGAAGAATAAGAGGAAAATTATTTTAATATACCATTATTAGAGGAACTAGAAGAAGAGCTAGACAATCCTATTATAGAACCTTATATTAGCTTTGAGGAATCTACAATGGCAAGGGAAGGAGAAGGAGAAGTACATAATGTAAATGGTGAACTTAGGATTGGAGGTGGAAGAGGCAAAGGAGGAAATAGAGGAGGAGGTCAAAGATGAGGTGGTAGAGGAGAACCAAATCCTTATGGTTTTCATATTTTTGATGAAGATACCACAACCACAATGAAAAAAATTTCACCCTCCGTCCTACCAAATTTCCATGGTTTGAGAAATGAGGATCTATAAATATTTATTTTTGAGTTTGAAGTTTTATGTAGATCTTATGACTACTTACTTGATCCTCAGAAATTAAAATTATTTCCAGCTACTCCTAATGATGGAGCACTTAAATGGTTCATGGGACTAGGAACACATACTATTATAACATGGGAAGAAATGAAAAATGTGTTCTTAGAAAAATATAAGGATTATTGCATGCCACGTAATCTTAAGGATGAAGTCTTTAAGATGATGCAAAAAGAGGATGAAAGTCTTGAAGACCTAGTCAAAAGATTTTCCTATAATGTTAAAAGGGCTAGGATGCATGAATTAGATGATGAAACATTAAAATCTGTTTTGCTGAAATCCATAAGAGATGAGTGGATTGACCTTCTCAAAGTAATGAGAAAAGGAGATGTTTCTCAACTTTGATTTGGTGAAATATGTGAATTGTGTAAACATATTTTAAGGGGCAAGGCTAGAACTAGTAAAAATCCAAGAGACACTGTTATGTCCAAAATTAGTAAATCTGCAAATGAAAAATAAGTAGAGCTGAAATAGGTAATTTTCTTTATAATTTCAAAACATATATCCTCAGGAATCTTAGTGAGCAACTAGATACTCTTAAGATACAAAAAAGAAAAAAGATGAGAATGTTGCATTATCTATTTCTTGTCCTAGATGTAGGAAAAACATGCCTTGAGAGAATGTCCTCTTGATAGTATAGCAATTTGTGTCATATGTGCTGAAAGTCATAATACAAAGGAGTGTCCCTCAATACTTGGTCTTAAAGTTGTTTTTACAGGTGAGGTTGGAACAAGCCAAGCTGAATTACTTGGTTTTATTGCTAAAAGGGCATGGAAAAATTAGCAACCAAATATGACTCAAGGTTTCAATACTCAATCATATGCACAACCACAAAATAACTAGACTCTACCTATGCATTGGCAATCTTGGCCCCCACAACCTCAAAATCCATCCTAGGCACAAGGTTGGAAAAACCCTTATGGAAAAAATCCTCAATATCCTTAATTCCAACAACCCATTCTTTTCTGCCAAAATATTATCCTCCTCAACCAAATCAAATTCCTCAATTCCAAAATACAAATCAACAACTTTCATTACTATTTCCTCAAAAATCCAATCAATTACCTGCTCAACCACTCTCGAATGCAAATAATAAGAATCAACAAGTTGTTTATAATGTTTAAGGACACAATTTTCAAGCTTGTATGATAATTCCATTAGGTCTAAATGATATTCAACCTAGACCTGGTAGGGTTTTGCAAAAGAAGTCACCAACAGTTTCCGTCCAAAAATCTAAAGATGATGAAGTTCATGAAAAATATGCAAATCTTGATCAAGAAAATTATCCTCTAAAGGAATATGTCCCTGTACAATCAAAGGACGAGCAAATAAAACAAGCTCTTACAATTCCTCTAGTAGAAAAAACCTCTATTTCCTTACAAGACCCACATTTTCCTGAAAGGGTCAAAATTGATAAAGTAATAGAAAGGAAAATTGTTTTGCCATATTACAATATGCTAGATGAACTTAAAAATATTTGCATCAAAATTCCTTCAAACTATAAAGAAAATACCAATATTTTCAAAAACTATTAAGGATTTATGCATTAGAAAACTTGGAAGAAAAATAAAAAGATGTTAAAAAGATCCAATCGGCAGGGAAAATTGATGATATTATGATGGGGAAACCAATTGCTCAAAAATATCTAGATCTCGGTAGCCCTATTGTAAAAATTCATATCAATGGTATTAAGATCCCAAATACTTTGATTGATCTAGGAGAAACCATCAACATTATGAGTAAATAGACAGTGGTGCAATTAAAACTTCCTAATCTTCAATATACCCCTACATTGTTACAATTAGCGGATATATATGTTATCAAACTAGATGGTATATTAGAAGATTTGTTTGCTTTTCTATATTCTTGGGAATATCCTATAGATTTCATGATCTTAACTCCCAAGAATAATTTAGGAGGCCATCCATTGATCCTTGGTAGACCTTGGCTAACTATAATTGATGCATTTATAAGTTGTAGATCTGGTGACATGTATATTTATGATGGAAACTCCACTAAGAAATTCACATTATATCCACCTAAAAAAATAATAACTGAAGTAGAAAGTGAAATTTGGATAGATGATGATAATGAAGACTTTAATGATATGCAATTAGTATTTACTATTTCACAATTAGGTGAAGAAGACCAAATGATAAATTTAATGAATAATAATGATCCTTTCTCGCACTGTGAAGAAGATCAAAATTTTCAGGAACAATGCAATATTGAATATTTATCATCTCATCAAATGGATTTACATTCTATGGAAAAGTTTGGCAATTATGAAGTGGAAAAGTTTCGATGAAAAACATTGAATATTAATAATAAGTTGGAATAATTTCAAAAGAAAAAATTGATAAAGTTGTTGCAAAAACACTATTATGCTTATGCATGGGAGTATACTGATATGAAAGGGATTGATCTTAAAACTTGTATGCATCATATTTATATCCACGAAAATGTCAAACTAGTTAGACAACCTTAGAGAAGGATGAACTCTAATTTGAAAGAAATTGTTAAGGAGGAATTACAAAAGTTACTTAATGTGAATTTCATTTATCTGATATTTGATAGTCAATGGGTGTCACCTTTGGTCATTGTTCCAAAGAAAAATGGGAAATGGAGAGTGTGTATTGACTACAGGGAATTAAACAAAGCTATTTTGAAAGATAATTTTCACTACCTTTTATAGATCAAGTATTGAATATCTTGGCAGGGAAGAAATATTTTTCATTTCTATATGGTTTTTGTGGGTATAACCAAATCCAACTAGCACTAGAAGATCAAGATAAAACTACTTTCACATGTCCATGGGGAACATATTCCTATAGGGTACATCCCTTTGGATTATGTAATGCACCTGCCACATTTCAGAGAGTAGTTTTAGGTATCTTTTCTTATCTAATTCATGATTGTGTGGAAGTTTAGATGGATGACATTACTTTATATGGAGATACTTTTGAAGAAGCTATTGAAAATTTGGAAAAAGATCTTATTAGATGTAAGGAGGAAAACCTTTCAGTGATCCATGAGAAATGTTTTATGATGTTCAATGAAGGGATTGGTTTAGGCCACCATATTTCAAGTGATGAAATTAAAAGTGGATACATCTAGAGTAAACATAATTTCTAAAATTTCAATTCTTGTTTGTCAAAGAGATGTAAGAAGTTTTCTCAGATTTATTGGCTATTATAGAAGATTCATAATTTTTTTCACAAAAATACCGTCTCCACTTTTCAAGCTTCTTACAAAAGATTGTGAATTTGTTTGGAATTATTACCGTCGAAAAGCATTTGAGGCAATGAAACAAAAGATTACTGAAGCACCAATTTTAAGAGGACCTAATTGGTATCCCCATTTCCATATTTATATTGATGCTTCAGATACAGTTTTAGGAGCTGTGTTGGGACAAAAGTATTTAACTCCTTATATTATTTATTATACAAGAAAAAAATTGACTCCAGCGGAGTTAAATTACACTATTACAGAAAATGAGTTTTAAGTTGTTGTGCATGCCATTAATAATCTTCGTCATTATATCACTGGTTATGAAATTTTTATTCATACAGATCTTTCTGTTATTAGATATTTAATGAAAAAACCAATTACCAATGGTAGAATTACAAGATGGATGTTATTATTACAAGAATTAAACATTACTATTCTTGATAGAGTAGGAAAAGAAAATACAGTTACTGGTTTTCTTTCTAGAATATGCAATACTAATGAAGACGTTCTCGTAAAAGATAAATTTTCTCATGAATATATTTTTCTATGTCTACTAAAACACCTTGGTTTGCATATATTGCTAATTATTTAGCTACAATAAAATTACCTCCACAAATATTAGCTAGGGAAAAGAAAAAAGTTATCAAAACTAGTGCACCATATTCTTGGATAGATGGAGAATTATACAAAAATGGACCTAATTTGATTATCTGAAGGTGTGTTCGAGAAGATGAAGTATGAGAAATATTAAAACATTGTCATGATGAATCATGTGGCGGACACTTTGATGACAAAAAAACTGCCTACATGAGCCTTCTTTTGTGATATTATTGGCCATCTATTTTTAAGGATGCCAAAGAATATGTAAAAAGATGTGATAGTTTTCAAAGAATGGGGAAGCCTATCCCATCAGATCAAATTCCTCTACAACCACAAGTACTTGTAGAGCCTTTTGAAAAATGGGTTCTAGATTTTGTTGGGCCAATAAATTCTCCATCTAAATAGAAAAGGTATATACTTGTTTATATAGATTATGTTACAAAATGGGTAGAAGTTAAACCTCTTTTGTGTGAAACTGAAATTTTTGTAATTACATTTGTTTTTGAGGATATATTTACTCATTTTGGTGTTCCAAGAGAGATTGTTACAAATCAAGGTACTCAATTCACATCCAAGTTGGTGCAGAAGATCATGGACCAATATAATCAAAATTCTACTCAATATCATCCACAAGCCAATGGACAAGTGGAATCCACCAACAAGGTACTTGAAGCAATTCTAACCAAGATCGTGCATTTGCATAACATAGGAAAGATTGAGAAGAAAAGCTTCCAGAAGCACTATGGGCATATCGAACCACATGGAGGAATAAAAATAGACATACTCCTTATGAGCTTGTCCAGGGGAAGCAAGTTTTTTTTCCAATTGGTTTCAAGTGGATACCTTTAGAACAACTGCTAAATTGGGCCTTGATCTATCAAAAGCTCAGAAACAAAGACTAGCAAAATTTAATGAGCTAGATGAGATCTGACAAGATGTTATTCAAAGAACCAACATAGTTCAGCAGCAAAGATCAAGATGGCATGACATATTTATCAAAACTAAAAAGTTCAAACTAGGTGACTGGGCTCTTCTTTTTTATTCTAAATTCAAATATTTTCAAAGAAAGTTTCAAACTCATTGGCTTGGTCCTTATGAGATAGATATTGTTTATGAAAATGGAGTAGTCAAGATCAAAACTATTGATGATGAACAAGTTACTTTCCTTGTTAATGAAGATAGATTAAGATTTTATCATAAACCAATAACAAAGGAAGAGTTAGTCGAATATTTGCAAGAAAATTCTAAATTCAAGTGGGTTAAGAAAGGAGATCATTCTCCTCATTCTCCAACTCATTTTCCAACTTCCTCAGAGAACTAGCTATGGACATATCTATATTTAAAAATGGAATTTCCGTAACAATACTGAAAGGAAAATGGAGGAATTTATTGTTGGTTATTCAAAAAATTTTAACTTGTGAAGGAAGGTTTAGAACCATGTTCTTCTATCATTCTCAACTTCTAATGCACTTTATTGATGTAAATGAAATCAATTTTCCCTATTTCTTGCTATGTAGTCTTAGAAATATGGCCTCAAGTGTGAAAAGAGAATCAAAATTCCTTGATAATTCCATTACCACCATGGACTTATCAAAATACTCATAGAAGCACACTTAGAAGGTAAGGGAGATAATTTGCAAGATTTTCTAGTCCGCACCCACTTTGTAGAAGCTTAGGAGGGAGAAATTAGAAAAAGGGTTAAAAGAAGTCGATGTAGGTCACTACCATACCCTAACCTTGAAGAAATTGAAAAGGAAAATTTGGGGCAGAATGAAGCAGAGGCACTAGAAGATGACGCTCCTCTCTCTTAGTATTTGGAAAAATATAAATAGGAAAATGGAAAACAAAAGATTAGAAGAAAGAAAGCCATCCCAAATCTAAACTGCCCAAAGAAATAAAGAATCAGAGAAGAAGAAATAAGAACAAACCAACAAAAGGAGGAAAAGTCAAAACATTGAAGAATCAAGAATGAAACTAAGAAGAAGCAAAAGAATTTCCAAACTCTCAAATGCACAATCTCCATAACTAGTCGATCTTGAAGTAGAAGGATACAAGACACTGCTTCAAACAATGAAGCCCAACAAAGAATACACCAGACATTGATCAAGTGCAACAAGAAATCTATGACTATGTGGATTCTTTGGAACAAAGAGTGTTAGTTCCAGTCTTTGCAGCCTGTCACCAGGGCTCAACAGGAGCTCTTACTATGTTTGGTTTGGTTAGATGTTTTGCACATGATCTTCAGCACAAAACATGTCATAAGTGTGTTCATCAGGAGCAGCTCAGAAAAAAATTTCCAACGGTATATCACACTCCTGTAACTGGTTTCTGGATCATAAGATATGATCAAAATGAATGATTGATTCTTGGTTATGCATGTTTTGAGGTCAGTTGTTGCACACAGGGACAAGTTTACTACAAAATCAGTTTGGATAGGAATTTTAAAAAAGTGAAAGAGGTTTTTGTCCATCACATACCAATAACAAAAACCTCCTTCAGTTTATGCACAGGTGCTACTATGTGGGAGATATGCAATGATATTTGGAGCCTGCATTAAAACAAAACAAAATTTTCATTTATTTTACTGTTTTAGTCATTTTAGTGCGGTGCCATTTTAAAATAGATGGAAAGCAATTTTGAAAAGCCCAAGGAGGTTTTTGTTAACCACGATCCATATAACAAAAACCTCTTTAATTTTATTAACAGGTGTCGTGAAGTTGGATATGTGACTAGATCTTTACAACTCATTTTCACATATTTAAATTTTTAATGATTTTCTGTTTTAGAGAGGATTTTGTGGCATAGATTGCGCGAAACTGGAAATAAATTTCCAAAATTTGAGAGAGGTTTTTCTCCAACATGACCTTATCTACACAAACCTATTTCAGTGTTGTAACAGGTGCTATGGTTTAGGAGATACGAGTTCATCTTCAACACCTATTTTCAGAAATTCAGTCCAAGTTTAATGTAACTGATTCTATTTTGAAGAAGATGGTTGAGCTCAATTCCCTTAGTACAGGGATGAGAAAATGTATATATTTTATGAATTTCATAGTGTAGAGGTTCGATTTTGGTAGCAGAGAGGTTGTCTTGGCTTTGTGTATATTTTTTCTTGAATATCATTTTAATAAAGCAGTATTTTGCCCTTTGGATCTGGGATTCATCACGGTGCTGATGTTTAGTATGTTTTTCCTGTAATTCATTTACACATTATGTTTTTTCTGCCTTGTTACAGCATTATCTAAGTGATATGTTATGAATTCATCCGTAATTATTCTCCTTTCATGATGATTTTGCTGTTAGTTGTAATGGTTGTCTTAGCAAAATTCATCCTTGGCTATATGCCCTGTTCAACAACCTCGTGATTCTCTTTCATCTAAAGTTGTTGTTGCAGATTCATCCTTTGTCTGATGCCTGTAGGGCAGTAGACTTTCTCCCTCATACTTCTCAGATTTACAATCTTCACTTGGCTGAACATGGCACTTAGTTTTCCCCAGGTTTGCTGATAGAAACTGACATCGATTGTCCAATTCATCCTTTCTCTTGTTGTTTTGACCCAAAACCATCAAAATCAACCAGAAACCCTAAATACTTACCTAGCCTAAAATTAGCATTCATTTCAGTCATCTCAAGACATATTTGCAACCATCCTCACTGAGATTGACAAGGAGAGAGCCCTCTCCTGACCTGGTAGGGCTAGCTACCAGGTTAAGCGTTGTTTGTGGTTATCCTAGGATTGCCTCCCTTCAGTCTGAGGTCGATCTAGGTTCTAACAGAGAGAACAACAAAAGGTAAACCCCTTCTCTCAGAATCAAGAGAATGTCTTTAATGAAACCCCTATGACGTAACATACTCCTAAAAAATAAAATAGAATTGAGGACACTCTGAAACAAGATATATATGGATTAAAATTTCTTAATAAACACCTTACACAAGAACAAGAAGTAGAAAAGTTACAAAATGAAATATTAAGGATTTAGAATGATAATATACGTTTGCATCTATGCCACTGGTAGAATAAAAACAAGAAGCTTAAAGCAAACAATAGATTCCTCACAAAAATAATTAGGGGATTGTAGAGTAAAATTCTATTAAAGAAGCTAAGGGAAATTGTTAGCATCAAAAAAAGAAATGAAAGCACTAGCCTGGATGTGCTTGCACAAGCTTCTGAGATCATACACTAAAGAAGAAGGAACCAATTTTGATTTTTTGATGCATGAGGATATGAAAGACCTTTGGTGTGGGGGAATGTTGAAGTCTAAAAATGTTTTCTTTTTTACTATCCTTTTTCCCTCTCCTTTAGCTTTTTGTGACCATATTGTTGTAGTTTAATCCTAATCAAGGTCATCACAAACTTACTCAAGCATATAAAAGGTATTAATCATCCATGTTTTAGAATATATTGTTTCTTTGTGAAATATAATTAAAACATATCTACAACTACAAAATATTTCTCATTCCACAACTAATATCAAATTTTGCAGCCATCTCCATGGTTAGACAGGTTTCAATGCACCAATGAAGGAATGAAAGGTACTTATAGATGAAAATTGTTCTGCACATGGATGTCCACCTACCGTCATGATCTGGAAAGATACAAAGATCGAAAGATCTAAAAGTCAAATCAAAAGTCAAACTTTGGCTATGACATTTCAACAGTCAAGCGAAGTTCGATAGGAGATCAAACAAACATGAATAATATTTGTTCGATCGTGAAGACATGTTCGAGAATAATACCTCATGATTTTCTCTTCCAGTAGAAAATAATGAGGAGATAGAATCTTAATTTAAGTTTACTTCTTAGATGGAAGATTAGTTTAATTGTTTATTGGCATAGGACTCTTGAATCAATTTGATGAAGAATTGTATAAAAGGCATGAGGCAAGATTTTTTGTTTATTTATTTATTCTTATTATTTTTATTTTTATTTTTTGTATTTGCAAGATCGAAACTTCTGTTGATTAATATAATACTTTGTTCCTCTTTTCCAATGTGTGGTTGAGTAATCATTTGATCAGTGAAAAACTTACACTCACGGGAGGCCCCCCTAGAGAGTTGTAAGGGTAGTTAGTTTCTATTTACATTACAATTTCTCATATATAGTTTGCATTCAATTCATAATTTCATATAGTTTTTCTCTCTGTCAATAAGAATAGCTACATTTCAGCCCTAAGGGATGGCTCAGTTGGTTGAGTTCCTGTTGCTAAGTACCTCACATACCAGGAGGTCACAGGGTCAAATATCCTCGACGCCCTTAGGGTTAGGCATTGTTATTTTGGTTGGCGAGTAGATACCTTCAGATTGATCTACCTGGATTTTCCTGTGGATGTAGCGGCCACTCAGTGTCTGTGAACCACCCTTAAAAAAAAGAATAGTCACATTTTAGTTATTTTCTAATCACCTATTGTTTTCATTCCAGAGCACTCATAAAAAGAAAATAACAAAAAGATTTAATTCCAGAATGCATTTCATTTCAATAATCTAGTCTTTCAATTCAGGTAAATTTTGTGGATGATTAATAGATGGTGTTGAGATCTCATTAGCGCACATTAGTAATCACTTGAAGCTACATTTTCATTCGATTTACTTTCCTTCTGCAAACAATTAGCATTAGTATTTCTTTCTGCAATTTAGAGTTAGAATTTCCTTTTCTGCAATTTAGAGTTAAGTTTCATTTTCTGCAAATAGTGTTAATATTTCCTCTTGCAAAGTAGTGTTAAACTTTCAATTATGCAATTAGTATTAAGATCTCTTTTTTGCAACTTAACATTAATATTTCCTTTTTGCAATTGGAATAAATTGAGATTTCAAGTTTTAAGTTAATTTTCAATTTAGTTTTGCATTTGGTTTTGATGTATATTTAATGGAAAGAACATGTGCATGAAAACTCTCTAGTCTCATTTAACATTTATCCATAGTTAAATTAATTTCATCCAACGATAGGATTCTTAGCATATATGGTGCACATGCACTTCGTAATTAATGAAGTAATTTAAGGTCAATTAAAGTACCCAATGAACATACACACAGACCAATATGGTCTATTGTACCTTAAGAAAGTAATAGATTACTCATAATTATTTAGTATTTTATTTCTATACTCGAAAAGTATTAAGAGAATCATTCCAATTTCACCATAGTTTTTCTAACTTAAAAGGTCAAGAAGTAAATTAGTGGCGTCACAAATATTTTAGAAAATAGATTTAATATGAGTATAAGATGGACAATCTAAGAAAAAGTTCCTTTCATCTTCAACCCTCTTAGTGTCACAAAGGTGACATAATCTTTGATCCCATGGTGTTTTAGGAATTGACAAACAACCAATTTCTTTATGAAGCTTATGAGAATTTGTTCTTACTTTAGAAATATTCTTCTTAGCATTAGTCAAGATAGAGATATTGATTTTTATTTTAAAGATTAGGGTTGATCACCTCTTTATAATATCATAGTTTCTTTTTTCCCTCTAACTCTTTGTCACCCCAAAGTTTCTCCTCAAATTTTGAAGTAATAATATTCATTTTTATTTTCAAGATTGAGGTTGATCACCTCTTGATAATACCTTAGTTTCTTTTTTCCCTCTAACTCTTTATCACCCCAAATTTTCTCCTCAAATTTTTAAATAATAATATTTTTAATATTATCCTTATTATGCAAAATGATCTCCTCTTTTGTCCCCCAATGGTCTAGCCAAGACTAGGCATCCTTATGCCATCCATTCTCTAGCCAAAGGTGGGGGTTTTAGATAGATTTGGAAGCAATACTAGGAAACCTCTTGGCTTCCATATTGTTTAAATTCTTCTTATACATAAGATACCTATTCATATCCATGATTTTAATGGGGGAAATGGTTGCTTCAATTAGGAAGATATGATAGGGCATATTACATTTAATATTTACATTGTAGGTTATAAACTACTTTTGGTTCCATTGTATCTCCCTCCAAGAATATCTAGAGATACTGCAACCCCAAACCTCACACTTGTATAAAATTATAGGAGTGAAGAGAGTCTCAAAGATGAGTTACTTTTATCTCATATCGAAATATATGTTGACTCACAATTTCTTTCAAGCCCATAATATGCTTTCAATCCTCCATTTATCCTTTTCTCAATGCTATAATTCCAAATGAGCTTGTGATGGATATATATTCCAAGATATTTGTATCATGAAACTTCCTCCAAGTAGTTATTGTCATTTATGAAAGTATCATATGTGATCCTTTTGGATCTAACTATCACGACTTTAGTTTTGATAATATTAGCAATCATATCCATCTTGGAGTAGAAATATTAGAGGATTATTAGGTGTTTTCCAATATTGTAATGGGTTATCTCCAAAAGAACAATATTTCCAACATAAAGGAAAAAAATTATGACTATATTAGTGAGAATAGGGCCAACACAACTTGCATTTTCCAAACACTCTTTTGGCTTATCAATATACAAGCCAAAAAGAGTAGGGAGATAGGGGACACCCATGCTTGATTATGATATTCAATTTAATATTTTCCAATGAACCAGAAGTGTTCCTAAACTTGAAAATAAAATTATCTTATAGGCTTGTCATAACAAATCTCAATTCTAGAGTAACCATTCTCTCTTCTAGACTCTTCCATAATTTTGTCCTAAGGATTGTGTCAAAATATTTTCAAAATTCAATGAAACAACATAAGGGATTAGTATTAGTATTGTGACATTCTTCTATAATGAGCTTGGGAGTAACGTGGTGGTCCACAATTGAATTATATATCCTAAACCCAATTTAGCCTTTAGCTCTTTTACCATGTCTTTCTAGCCATAGGTTAGTCTTATTTTCCAAATAATTTCATACAAATTGGATAAAATGTGGCTAATCATAATGGTCCCATAATTGGAGGGAATGATTTTATAAATAGTTTTAAATATAGGAGCAATGAGGCTCTACTTTGAAGGCTTAGGGAATCCTTGCTATACTTCCAAACTAAATAGCTTGTGTATGTGAGGGAGAAGGATTGACCCTCCCATTTTAAAAGATTCACCTTGGTAGCCTTTAATCTTAGTAGCTTTCCCATTAGCAAGCTGCTTAACCCAAAAATTAATGTATCCAATGAAAATATATCATCCTCTATATGGGCATTCAAATTGGTGTCCATGGCATTTGGGGATTCATAAAGATTTTTAAGGCAAGAATTCCAATTCTTCAACAAAATTATATTGTTTTAGTTAGTTTTATGAATTAGAAATTTCCTCCAAACTCTCTAAGATCAAATGTAGATAGGTGCAACAACTACTCTTTCTTTCTAGTTATATAATTTTTCTTCCTTTTAATAATATATGTATATGTATTAATCTTATCAAGCTTTAAATATTCACTAGGAGCATCACTTTATGCTTTTCTAGCAATTTTACAAGCATTACCATACCAAGATTGATAGTTTTATTATTATTTTTATATGATTCCTCAATAGATAACTTGTTAATGGAAACATATAACTTTCGAATGGAAAAAAAGAGGGTTTAAGTAAAATTATGATAGATGTTTTCGATGTTATCCTTATAAGTTAAGAGGCATAAATCCCTATTTAAATCCTTTAAGAAGAGATCAATTTTACTTTTGTCAAACTGTAGACGCCTTTAATTTTCACAATTCTCTTGCCTGTGGCTTTTGTGCACGACAAAGTCTATATTTAAGGTTAAATATATATAATTAGGGTAAGGCTCATGGTCATTTAAGAGGTCAAATTTTTCAATTTGGTTGGAAACAAGGATATCATATATCACATAATCCATAACATTACTATTGAGTTCATTAATACAAGTCATTTGGTTGGATTTTACCCACTTGATTATGCCATTGCAAATTATAAGGTCTTGAAAGCTGCAAAGCTTGACTAAATCGGTACCAAATAATTCTTAGTCAGGTCTTCATAGTTTTTTTTTTGTATCTACTAGCTAAAACAAGGTCCTCATCTAGACAATGGGGATGAGGGTTGCAATAATTTCTTAGAAGAATAGCTTGGTTAGTTGTGGTTCTAGCATTAAAGTCTCCTAACAAGAGAATATTACCTTCATTCCTTAGACTATGAATATCTTATTCCATTGTATTATAAAGGAAATTTTCATCTATATTATGTTTCATACAAAAGGTAGAGCTAATAGGTGAAAAATAAATTTTTTCTAATATAAATCCTATTAGTGTTAATGTCATAGATTTTGATCTAAACATACTAATTGAGAGGGTTTTATATTATGAATTTGAGTGAGATGATAAACATTCTTTCTTATATAACAAGTTATTCCTCTAATCACTCTATGCGAGAATTTCTTATTCCATGCTCACAATAAAATGAATCCATCTATGTGAGGGACCTTAGACTCATCATGCTCCCAAGTTTTGCTAAAAATGTTATTTCAATTTCTCTTATGATCCAACTTAACGTAGGATCTTTATGCCATGGAAAGCCACAAAACTTCCAAAAAAGGAGTAAGAGTGTTCCAAATTTCTATATATTACTCTTAGTTTGGTCTCTATCCCTAATAATAAATTTCCTAGTTTTAATTATTTCCCATTTTCCTTCCTTTCTGGCTTCCTTTACCATTTGAATCTAATTCCTTAATTCAACTTGGTCTATTTGATTTATAAACTACCATGGATATTCCACTAGAGAATTCGTCACAATAGATCTAATAAACTATAGTTAAAAATATGAAATCTACACTATGAGGGGTTATTTCTCTTTAGATTTATGGATCTCTAAATTATTATGTATTGTGTATGAATGTAAATTATAATTATGCAGATAATAGAGAACAATGAAATAGAAAATCACAATCCATCATTGACACAAGATATATCTTAGGAAACCCTTTAAGGAGAAAACCTAGATGGAAAGTGAGGTTGCTCTACTATCTTTATTTGAATAGAAAATGGATGTAAGTATAAGGAAGTATGGCCTATGGCCTATGGCCTACTATAGTGAATAAATATTATCAGGTTGAGGATGAACAACGAGGTCAAACAGTGAGGGTTGCATATATTTGCAGTCGGTGAACTATGGAGGGCCGCAGAGGAGGGAGCTCCACTCCCTCCTATAAGGAGGCCGTATCTAGTAGAGGCAAGAAACCTCTAGAAAATGTTAGAGGAATGGGGGAGGAAGGGAAAAGAAACATGGAAGAGGAGACAGGAGAAGCCATAAATAAGGAAAAGAATGGCACAAAAAACAAGGAGGCAAAAGACAAAAAACAGGGAACTAAAGAAAAAAAACAAAAGGGACCCTGCAGACCCAAAGCAGAGATAACTCCCAGGGTCATTTTAAATGATCCGGCTCTGCAGGCACACAAGGATCACATGCGGACGTATGCCATCATCTGTAAGTTCATGGGAGTATGGCCCACTGAAAAAGCTTTACAGTCGTGGATTAAATACCACTGGAAACCTAAAGGGAGCATAGAACTACATCTTGGGTCCAAGGGATTCTTTACGGTGGTGTTCACGAATATTGAAGACAAGGACAAAGTATTTGAAGGAGGGCCTTACTTCTATGCTGCAGCGGGACTCTACATGAGGCCATGGATGATGAATTTTGTTCCAAAAAGGGAAACTTTCACTTTAGTACTGGTCTGGGTAAGGCTCTATTCTCTACCTCTTGATTACTGGCAAAATGAATCATTAGCCGCCATAGGCAATAAATTAGGTCGCTATGTTAAAGCCTCTGAAGCCACTAGAAGGGGAAAATATACTTCCTTTGCCAGAATATGTGTGGAAATGGATCTATCAGGAGCTCTACCAGATGAGGTGATCTTGGAAGTTTTTGATGAAGAATGGGTGTAAATAGTAGACTATGAGCATATTCTGTTCAGATATTGAAGATGTCATGAACATGGACACCTTTTTAGAGTCTATCCGCTCAGTAAAGAAGTAAACAAGAGAAAAACTAGTACAATGAAGGAAACAAACAGCTTCCAGAAAGTGGTCAATCGAGGTAAAGGAGGTAAAAGAGGACCGAAACAACATCAAGATGAAGGAAAATAGCTCAGTCAGAAAAAATTCCAAGTGCTTGAGGAAGAGGAAGAGATTACAAAAGGAGACCAAGCAATGGAAGGAAGCACTGTGAAAAAGGATAAGGAAGAAAATTGGGAACAAACACAAAATATTGATTATAAAAAAGAAGCTATAATGAGTGATGCAGAACTGGATATGGATGAGGAAATTACCCAGAATGAAATGGACCTGGAGGACCATGAACTATAGGAAATTCTTGACAAAGAAAACCTAGATCTAGAAGGGTTCTTGATACAGGGAACCACGGGAGGAGTGGATTCGTTACCTCAAGAAGAGCTCAACAGAATACAACAGTTGTTTTTATGGAAAATGCAAGCTAAGGCACTGGAAAGAGGAAAAACCATTGATAAGCAGGACAACAGAGGTGTGAAAATGATGAAAACTACTCTGGGACTAGCCACTAGAAACCCAGGCAAGAAAAGAGGTAGAAAAAAGCATAATGAACTCTTGATGGAGTGTGGAAAGCTGATGATTGATTCAGGTAAGATGAAAGATCTAGCCAGCTACTCCTTTACAAATCTTTAATAATGAAGTTTACATCTTGGAATATTAGAGGACTAGGGAGTAAGAGAAAGCAGAGAATGCTTAATAACAGAATGAAACAAGGAGCACCAGATATAATTTTCATCCAAGAAACGAAATGTTCCATTCAACAATTAAGACAAATTAATAGCAAATGGCTCAGCAGATTCGAGTTTTTTGAAGTCAAAGCAGAGAATACAGCGGGGGGCATACTCACTCTATGGAACCCACAAAAAATAGGTATTTTGGATGCTGAGGCTTCCAAGAATTATTTATCGGTTGTTATTCAGCCGGTAGGAGAAAGGGACACCTTTTTAGTCACAAACGTTTATGGTCCTTAGAGAATAGATGACAAACTCAGGTTTCTAGATTCCCTGGTGGATCTCAGGGACAGATATGCAGATATACCCTAGATCATGGGAGGGGACTTCAACATGATCAAATCTCTTTCAAAGAAAAAAGGAGGAACACGAGCTCTAAGTAAAGACTCTTTAGCTTTCCAAACCTTTTCAGACACTATGCATCTTGTAGATACTAAATGGAATTTTGGCCTCTTTACTTGGAATAACAAAAGAGGTGGAGATTCCCATGTTGCGTCAAAGTTAGACAGATTCCTCATCTTTGAGAATCTTATGCTGACAGATAACGAGGTAACAACGTGAGTTCTTCCCTTTGGAGGCTCAGACCACTGGCCGATTCAATTGGAGATTAAGGGTATTGGTACTCCTAGGAACAAACCTTTCAGATTTGAAAATATCTGGCTGTCACACCTAGACTTCATCAGCAACATTGAAAAATGGTGGTCAGAAGATTTGCAGACTCAGGGGACAAGAATGTACCTACTTCATAAAATACTAAAGCACATCAAGCTTCGACTTAAAGAATGGAACAAGAAATATTTTGGCAATATTTTTGAGGAGAAAAAAGTTGTTGAAAACAAAATGCAGGTTCTCAACCAAGCTCTGATCATAGAAGGCTATGATAAAGCCATAAATGATCAAGTGGATAAACATCATCAAGAATGGGAGAATCTATGTAAACAAGAGGAAATATTTTGGAGACAAAAGTCTAGAGTTCAATGGCTCAAAGAAGGAGAGCGTAACACTAAGTTTTTTCACAGAGCCACCATGGCCAATAGAACTCACAACAGAATCTCTTCGATCAAGAATGAGGAGGGGGAGCTTCATAGCTCCCATGAAGCTATAGAAGTTGTGTTAGTCCATCACTTCCAAGGTATAACTCGAGAGAACAATTCGGATAGAGAGCAATTCATAAGGGAGGTAACTAGTAATATACTGAAACTGGTGTCCAGAGAGGATAATTTCAACCTTAATAGACCAGTAATGGAAGAGGAGCTTAGTGAAGTCCTCAAAGAAATGCAGAATGGCAAAGCACCAGGCCCGGATGGTTTTAATGTGGACTTTTTCAAAGCTTGTTGGAATATTGTTAAACAAGATATTTTGAATGTTGTGGAGGAATCCAGGTTAAACAAAACCATTCTAAAAGCGCTCAATACATCCTTCATCGCCCTGATCCCCAAACAGGACATTTCTCATACACTGGATAAATATAGACCCATAGCCCTATGCAATGTGGTCTATAATATTATATCCAAGGTTGTGGCTAACAGACTCAAACCTTTACTTCGGTTCTTGTTTTAGGGGAACAATCAGGTTATGTGGAAGGCAGACAAATTCTTGACAACATCATTCAAGCTCAAGAGGTGGTTCACTCACTAACTAGCAAGAGGCAGGCAGGCATGATCATGCAATTGGATATAGCCAAATCTTATGATAAGGTAAACTGGGCCTATATCAAGAAAATTCTTATTGCTTTTGGATTTGATCATAATTGGGTTAGACGGGTAATGGCACTGGTGACCTCCTCCAGTTTTTCTATATTAGTTAATGGCTCTCCATCAAAGATTTTCAGTCCTTCAAGAGGCCTCAGACAGGGAGATCCACTCTCTCCCTTTCTTTTTATCATCATGATGGAAGGACTGGGTCGAGCTATAAAGCAGGAAAAAGTAACAGGAAAGATTAAAGGTCTGCAACTAACTGAGAATGGTCAGGCCCTGACTCACCAACAATTTGTAGATGATACCATGTTACAGGGAATCCCCACAGTCAAAGAAGCTTCAACCTACAAAATTTTTTTGAATCTCTTTGCCTTGGCTTCAGGTATGGAAGTTAATCTCTCCAAATCAAAAATATTTTTCTTCAATACCAATATTGCTATTCAGAAAAACATCTCTAGAATTCTAGGCTTTCAAAGGGATTCCCTTCCTTCAAAATATTTGGGAGTTCCTCTAACTACTAAACCGATGCTAAAAAGTATTTGGGAAACCTTGATCAATAAGTTGCAGGATAAAGTTAGTAAATGGACCATCAGGTCTTTAAATCTAGTCGGTTGGTTAGTTCTTACAAAAGTTGTTCTACAAGCAATCCCTATTTTTATGCTATCAGCCCTCCCTTCTCCAAAAGGAGTCCTTCAACAATTCAGAAATATTCAAAGAAACTTGCTTTGGGGCAAGGACGAGACCAGGATAAAATGGGCCTTAGTGTCTTTGGAAAAAATTGTAAGCCCAAGAACCATGGAGGACTAGGCTTGGATGATCAGGAGATACTCAGCGAAGTTTTAGGGGCCAAACAATGGTGGCGTTGGGTTCAACATCCAAAGATTCAATGGGCAAATATCTGGAAAGAATAATATGCTAGCTCCTAGAAAACCAATGATCTCATAAGAATGTCTGGAAATATAAAGGGCTCATATATCTGGAACAAAGCCTGGGAGAATAAAAGACTAGTGTTGCACTAAAAATTGTCACCTTGACATTCTGCAATCTGTGTGAGTCCATTACCACTCATACTTTCCTCCTTTGCAAGTATAAAGCCTCAGTTCTTCGTATCAAGCCTTGGAAGTAAGAGAAAAGCCTTAAAAGTCTTTAAAACTCTGGTTCCGAACTTTCTCTTTGCATTACCTGTGGTCTCGCACCTAATGGTCATGTCTCTTGCGCACCTGACCGCTCTGTCTATGTGTTATGGGTGCGGACCCCTGTAAAAGTAAAAAAGGCGTGAGTACATTCTAAAAAACTCACTTTCAGTCATTTCTAGAAGCTTTTGGAAGGAATCTTGAGGTGGCAAGTTCGCTCTTCTAAGGTTCATGCACTCCATACCTTAAGGAGCTAACCCCTTGATGTGAGGAGCTTATCCCTTTGAAGGAGGATTCTATCCCTTCATAGATGGACCTGTAACCTCTTCCTTCACACTATAAAATGAAGCATTGGGCTGGTTACTTGAGAGCTTAGAAGCTGAATATTTTTGAGGTGAAATGCTGCTGGAAATTAGTCTTCTTTAGTTGAGTTTTTATGAGGAGAGATTACATATCTCTAAGATCTCATTTGGAAGAGTGCAAGGCTTGTCAAAGTAAAGGAAATTCCTGTTTCGGACCCTAGGAAGAGCTTGTTCAACATCAAGGCTGAAAAGGTTGTAAGGTTCTTCTACTTCAAAGTTAATACAAATAAGTTTGTTTTTCACAATAAGTTGTTCATTAATGGTTTATGTTATGGATTCCTTGATCACCATAATAGACATGATTTATGATATTTGCTATGCAGGTGCCATTTGATGTTTTCTTGTTTGTGATTGCAGGTCCTTAAAGATAACTCTTTCGAATGATCGAGGGATGACTACAACGAACAAGCATTGGATCTAAGGTAGGATCTTAACACCTTTATAGTATTTATTTGTAAATTGCATATGTCTATAGAAAGATAGATTTGTTTGTCTATTTGTTGTTAGACTATCTTCTGATACTAGGGAGATCGGCCTTGTCCACAAGATTGATTTATCTGGCGAACAACTAGTACAAGAAAATAGCTTCTGGGAAATTAGAGAAGGAGATCTGGCTCTTTTTTGGGAAGAACCAATTCTGTTAAAAGAAGACTTCCTCGATCTTAAGCAGGAGACAGATTCTCAAGGATTAATCAAGGTAAAGGACTTCTGGAATCATTCTCATCATACGGATAAGTGGAGAATCTGGAGAAACATTGATTGCGGAGATAACAATATCTTGAAAACAAAAGCAGAGGAGCTTAGGAAAATAGTGGAACAAAGAAAGATATTAGTTACAGGGGGACAATGTTGTTGGGAAAAGTATCCAATACGGAATGACCCTATCCCACTCTAAGGGTGATAGTACCTCAGCAACAATCGAATGCAAAGCTATTCAAGATTACTTCTTTATGAGATGTAAGAGAGGAGAGAAGGAGATCCACTAACCGTTGTCTTCCACTAATGTTTGATCCAATCTTCTCTTCTTGCTGCTTGCTCCCAGCTCCTTGCTCTTTCACTGGCCCAGCTACACAAAGATCCTGCAAAAGCACAAGAAAGGGAAACTACAAGAAGCATACATCCATAATCGATTCAAGGATTAGAATAAATCAAATATACAAGCATCAATACGCCACAGAGACACATGCATATAGAAGAACCTCAAATGCTTTATTAATGGAAGAAGTAAAGTTCTGAGAGTGTTACAACCATAATAGGCCCAATCCAGCAACACCTCCCAGCAGAAAGAAATCTCCTCTTCACCTCCTTCAAAGCAATCACCCAATAGTTCTATACTCAAACCAACAGCACTTCCTTACATTCACCCGATTCCAGCCTCTATAGACCTCATGAGAGAGCTCTATATATAGGAGATTTGGAGAAAGGATGAGTCAGCTTGAGTTTGGCATTAAGCTGACTAGTGTCCTCTCCCACTTCAGTTATACTTCAGTTCTTGAGTCCACTTGGAGTTTCTTGCTTCCACTTGGAGATCTAGATCCTCTTACTCATCACAAGGCGAATTCCCTGATCCAAGTGTCATTTTGGAAGCTTCCTGGGCATTTGACACCTTGCAGAATGACTGTGCCACTTGGCCAATCTCGCCCAGCGCAGGTAGCCTTCATTAGATTTGACATTCAGCGCAGGTACAGAGTGGAGCAGTTGACATTCAGCGCAGATGCTCAGTGGAGCAGTTGACATGATCCAGAATTGGCTTGTTTTTGAGTGTTTTCAGGTGGAGAACTGATTTTTAGTGCTGTGGTTTGCTAACCTTGTTCCTCTAGGGGTAGGAACAACATGTTTAGGGACTTTGGATCCCTTAGATTATCGACATTTCATGCTTCATGCTGTAAGGCACAAAAATGTCTATAACAGTTGCCCCCTAAAGTATGAGGTCGTTTATCGGGTGAAATGCTTTATCAGGAGGATCCGAAGTTCATTCAATCGCTCAGAGGTGCCCTATAATAAAATACAATACAATACATTATTTTTCATTCTGCTTTCATGATCTAGCTGAGGCAGGCATTCCCATGCTCAGCTTTATAAATTCATTTTGGTACATATAACAGACGATCGTCTGATGGTAGAATGATAGTTCTCTGCTGAAATTATCATCCTTTGAGTAGGATGATCATCTGCTGCAATGATGTACATATCAAATGTCTTTATATTTCCTGAATATATATCGCAGCCCGGATGGATGAAACTAGATCCGGGGTCTTCAAACTCGTTCGATCTTCACTCTAAGTACAAGTCGATCCATGTGAGAATTGCGTTGAAGTCGAACATGGAAAGACATCGCTTGATTACCGGTCAATAATGTAAACCGTTAACAAGCGCGAGAGGAATCACCAATAATGACAATGACCCTCAAGGTACTGCAGTACAATTCACGTGGTGTGAATAAAGGACTTGGCGTCGAACACCACGTAAAATCTTCTGGTCGAAGGTCATTGATGTATACTTGTCGCCGGAAGTGAGAAACTTGCCATTGAGGCATGCAAGCTTCAAAGTACTGAGGGGGTTGTTCCTAGATCAACTTCTTGGATAATGAGCTGAAGTCGATAAGAAGCGATCCGTCAAAGGAGGGCCTTAATGAATCCCACATCAGTGACACGGAACGGAGCTAATGATTTTAGTGGAGGTGAAAACAATCTGTGAAATATGATTCAGGGTGGCGATCATGGGTGGATGAAGGATAATGTATGGCAGTGGATGGGACGCGGTTGACTCTTTCTGAACAACATCTCTTGAACATATAACGACACTGATGTGATGGATCGGTAGCATTACCCCAAATGAGGATGGTTTGGCGAGGACCATGGTGATGAGACCGGTGAATGAAACAACCCAACCCGATGTGATACAGAGGACAAAGTGTCATGTTCAAGAGCGACTTGCTACCATTAAAGCTTTGAGGTTCTCCCAATTTTTCCCCAGTCATTTCTGACCAGTACCTCTTTATTTTTGTCAAGCTTGAGGAGGATAACATGTGCTTGTTCTATAACCTGCCCTTCGGGCAAGCCCATCACTATGTTTTAACGAGCTTAGCGATAGGGAAACTCGTTCTCGTCTAAAGACAAGTTTGTCGCTATTTAATCATTTTAACGAGTCTAACGATAAGGAAAACTCAGTCCTTTTCATTTTTAGAGAGTCTGAAAAGGTACAGAAAGTTAACTCCAAAATTCCTTTTTCGTCATCTAATCCCTTAAGTCCGAAAAAGTATAAAACAATACAGAAGGGATGAGTTTTCGATAACTTTAACGAGCCGAATAAAACAAGCGCTCGACCTTTTTGTGCAATAATCCCTCAGGTCCAAAAAGATTAAAATCTAGAGGAGGGATAGCTCTTCCGGTCAATTTAACGCGCTGGAAGGCAAAACTCGGCAAACTTTTCATATTTTACGAGTCAGATGAAAAGAGCTCAAAGAAGACTCGTCTTTTGAGGAACGAGTGATAAACAGGGATAGCAACAGATTCCAGGTACAGGTTGGAATTTTCCAATCACGGCAGTGTCACAAGGATGGCTAGGTGAAATCACTCTTCGCAGCTGTTCCTCAAAATGGGTAAACAATCATATGGAGGTAAACGATCGGCCAAATGAACGGTGGAGGTGATGGCTGCAGCAAAACACGACCAAGGTATTTTTACGGTTGATCAGGGTACATTCTTAATGGTTATTTACCGGGAAGTTCATTTTTTAACGAGCTTAAACTTGCTCAAAAGCTTATGTTTATTTTTTAACGAGCATGAACTATGACGCTAAAACTGCTCGGATCTCGCTTTTCTATTTTTTAACGAGCATAAATTCCGCGGTAAAACTACTCGAAATACCAGTCATAAGATAAGAAATGTCTCTTGTGAGATAGCTATTTTTTATGGAGCTTTATCTCACGAAGCTATGCTCCTCATATCCTTTCTTTATGCAAGTTTGGAAACGGCTAATCCTACGAGTTTAAAGGGTTAGACCTACAGGTTTAAAGGGAGGACCTAAAAATTTAAAAAATAAATAGTCGCCCCTTGCTTGCACTCCAAAAGGTTGCATGCCCCCAGGTATAAAGTACAATTTCAAGGCTGCCCCTACTTATTCGATAAAACATTTGTTTTAAAGGGTGAGGCTTGCCTCTTTCTGGTTACCCAAAGATGGTTCTATTTGCTGCCGCAAATCAATCTCTTTCTTCGGCAATGTCTACCGAGATAGACAAGGGTGAATGACTCTTTGTCAAACAAGTAACCTTGACAAAAGAATTCTGTTCTAGAACAACCCCTCTTCCATCCACGGACGGGGTACGGACTAGTCACATTCTTTCGTGGAAATTCTACCTTATACCCAAGGTTTCCTCTGCCCGAAGCAGACCAGGATGCATGCCCCCTGGGTCCCAGTCCCATCTTTCCGAATCACTCGCACTCATCGGGAAGGAGGACTAGGGGTGGAGACATTTCTTGGGTGAATAGACCATTCAGGTTTGGTATTTGACTATTTGCGATGCGTGATCCCGGAAATGAAAGTTGGTCTACGAGCTTGACCATTCTTCCTTCGTGTGGAAAACACATTACTCTAAAGAGTGAGGAGACTATAGCTCCCATGCAATATATATAGTCTCGTCCAAGGAGTAGGTTATAATCCAAGGGTCCTTGAACAACCATCGCGTTCATTCGAACGGTCTTCCCTTTCAATGTAACAGGTACATTGGGGAGGATCCCTAATGGTCGACTGGTTCCTTTATCAAAACCCGAGAGATTTCTTATCTCAGGCAAAAGCGCCAGGTAACCCAGTGCTTTCCAAGCAATAGAGGAAAGGATACTCACAGATGCCCCTTCATCAATGATAGTTCCAGCCATTACCATTCTGTATATTTGGACGATGATTCTGAATGGTATACTGGCTGGCAACCGGGGTCTGCCTAGTTGGTTCCAATCAAAGGACACAACCAGGTTGCTTAGTGGTGGGACCGAATACACGGCCGGATATGACCTTGATGATGTTCCTTCCTGCGATAAAGGAATGGGCGCATTGCCCTGATGCTCATCAGAGTCGGTGTTGATGAAAAGAATCTGGATGGTGTCATCCTTATTCTCTTCAGTGAGGGTGTCATTTGAAGATGAATCTTCAGTGACGGTGTCATTTGAGGATGAAACCTCTGAAGGAAGAACCGGGTCAACTGCCGTATCGACCTTTAGACTTTCGTCTGGTCTGGATTCAGTAGGTTCATTTTCAATGACTGACGCTTCAGCTGACCACTTGAGCGGGCCAGCTGTATTTTCAACCAACGAAGGACTTGGCACGAGTTTTTTGTATCCAGGAGGAAGTCTCAACGGTGAAACCGGGTGATCTTCCAAAACTCTCTTCGCTTCGTCTAAGAAGGGACAACGGTGGATGGCGTGATCGCCTTCACACAGTCTGCAGGGGGATCTTGTTCCCCCTCTTTGTCTTGAACCTTCACTTTCGCTAGTTGACGGTAAGCAATCAACATGGCTATCAGAGGTTGATGCTCCCGAACTATGCAAACGAGGGGACCAGTCCCTTAGTATCCGGGGAATACAGGGACAATCTCTATGGAAGTGGTCTCCTCTACATATGACACATGGCGATTTAGGCCTGGTCGGTGCTGTGTGTGGATTTTTGTCAGATGTCTTTTGCTTGCCCCCATTCGCCTTAGGCTCCTTCTTCTCTTCTCTTTCTTCTTCTTCTCCTTCTTCTCTACGGGAGCTTGGCTTTTTCCGGCTCTACCTTGCGAAGATGAAGGATTGGAGGAAGAGTTATAGGAAGTTGAAGGCTGGTGGGCAGCTCTAGACTCATCTAACTGTTGACTCGACTGTTCTGGAACCATGGTGGTATGAACTACATTGGTTGAGAATAGCCAAATACGCAGGCCAATTGTCAGTCCCGGAAGCGACAATGTGGCCATGTGGGGTGCACCAACTTCTCCCCAAGAGGAGAAAGGACTAGGATTTCCATCATGTGGAATTCCTTGGTTAGGGCGTTCCATGTTCTCAACCTAAGATCAACGCGGGAATAGGAGGTGATTATGTTCCGTTTAAAATAAATTTTATAACGACGCTTAGACACAACTTGCTTTTTCACTTTTTAAGAGTCGAGAAAAAGCTAAAGATGACTCTAGTCTCCTTCGATGTTTTAACGAGCCCGAAGTGACAAATGCTCGGATGGACTTTTTCAGTTATAGAGTTTGAAAAAGGCCAAAAGAAACTGCTCTGGAGTTCTAGGCAGAGGGTGTGCCAAACTTTTCGCAAAACCACAGAATACGTTTTACGGTACGAGTGGTCGATCTTCGCGAATGCTGTGTTCACTGCATTGCGATCAGTAGGGCGGCCGACACGGTTTCCTATTGGATAAAGGCTTTATTCCTATAGGGTCTCCCAATATATACGCGACGGTACGTGGGAGCACAAGTCCGTATTGATACTTATCGCTTCACCGTGGAGGAATCACCCAACCACTCAACGCTAAGATATCACGTTTAACGACGCCGGAACACGTCTCTAGCTTAGACCTCTATGTGTTTGCGTTATGTTTCAATGCGTTGTTATGTAAATTCAATTTATTTTAAGGTTGATCTTGTTTAGCAGTTTGCCTTTATGGATCACCACGAGATGTATAGTAACACTCCTAAATGCAGTCTAAGATGATAAGCAAGCTTTTCAATCTTTCAACTTTGAAAATCTTAACTACTGAGGGAAAAGAAAGACAACATCTTTTCACACAGATCATAGAGCACACACTAATGCACTTTTTCCTAAATCAACATGCAAACTGTCATAATGCACATGCACAATGCAAGTATTTCTTTTCTCTTTCTTAATGTTCGTGCGACACAAAAAGAAAGCTGTTGTATAACTTTGAATTCAATTTCAAGTGAAAGCAAACAAGCTTGTCCAAAATCGAAAGACACCTTAAGATTACTTGTTTCGACACTAGAAATATATAAATTCAAACCAAATGACGAAAGCAAAAGCTCAAACAGCTATGAACAGCAAACAAACTAACTCTTAAGATCAAAACGACACTTTATCATAGGTCTAGATCTAAGAGGCCACAGCAAGACTAGTTCACTTTCGTTATGGGAAACTGTAAATGATACAAGAAATACACAAAGAACAAACACAGTTTCTTTATACAACCGAGGTGGAATAGTGGCAAGGAAAGTTGGTTTCAGATAGGCACATTGACTGGTAACAGGCAGCAAAAACCAGGGTGAAAACAGGGCAAGAAACAGCAGGAAACCCCAGTAGCACAAGGCAAGACTGGTCCAGCGCAGGTGGGACACTGTCTGTTTGACCTTCAACGCAGGTAGCCCCTTCGGGAACTGCGCTGAAATGCAGACAACCTTCACACAGCCTGCACTGAAGAACGAAACTTTCGTTTCTCTTGGTTTCCGGGTCACAGATTGCTCAAAAATTCACAGTTTTTGGCCAAATCAGAAGCTATCAGTCAAGGACACACTAAGGGATGACAAGGAGGATGAAAAGCTATCACTAAGAGCTTATTAGAGTCCTTGTGGATCAGCTCTTTAAATCATAAACTTTCCCAGAAACTGAGCTAGAGTAGCTGCCCTCTACTTTGCATTTGAAAGATCCAAATGCAGTTCGATTCTGTACTCCCTTTGTTTATGAAATGAATAGAAAAAACACAAACAACCAACAAGATACGATCCCTAGCGGAGTCGCCAATTTGTTGTTGGGAAAAGTATCCAATACGGAATGACCCTATCCCACTCTAAGGGTGATAGTACCTCAGCAACAATCGAATGCAAAGCTATTCAAGATTACTTCTTTATGAGATGTAAGAGAGGAGAGAAGGAGATCCACTAACCGTTGTCTTCCGCTAATGTTTGATCCAATCTTCTCTTCTTGCTGCTTGCTCCCAGCTCCTTGCTCTTTCACTGGCCCAGCTACACAAAGATCCTGCAAAAGCACAAGAAAGGGAAACTACAAGAAGCATATATCCATAATCGATTCAAGGATTATAATAAATCAAATATACAAGCATCAATACGTCACAGAGACACATGCATATAGAAGAACCTCAAATGCTTTATTAATGGAATAAGTAAAGTTCTGAGAGTGTTACAACCATAATAGGCCCAATCCAGCAACACCTCCCAGTAGAAAGAAATCTCCTCTTCACCTCCTTCAAAGCAATCACCCAATAGTTCTATACTCAAACCAACAACACTTCCTTACATTCACCAGATTCCAGCCTCTATAGACCTCATGAGAGAGCTCTATATATAGGAGATTTGGAGAAAGGATGAGTCAGCTTGAGTTTGGCATGAAGCTGACTAGTGTCCTCTCCCACTTCAGTTATACTTCAGTTCTTGAGTCCACTTGGATTTTCTTGCTTCCACTTGGAGATCTAGATCCTCTTACTCATCACAAGGCGAATTCCCTGATCCAAGTGTCATTTTGGAAGCTTCCTGGGCATTTAACACCTTGCAGAATGACTGTGCCACTTGGCCAATCTCGCCCAGCGTAGGTAGCCTTCATTAGATTTGACATTCAGCACAAGTACAGAGTGGAGCAGTTGACATTCAGCGCAGATGCTCAGTGGAGCAGTTGACATGATCCAGAATTGGCTTGTTTTTGAGTGTTTTCAGGTGGAGAACTGATTTTTAGTGCTGTGGTTTGCTGACCTTGTTCCTCTAGGGGTAGGAACAACATGTTTAGGGACTTTGGATCCCTTAGATTATCGACATTTCATGCTTCATGCTGTAAGGCACAAAAATGTCTATAACAGACAAGACCAACTAAGATGGGGCAATAACAAAGAGGGCACCTTTAATCTTAAGGAAGCAAAAGGCATTCTCCTTGCGTTGGATCCCCAAGTTCCAGACAAAACCTGGCAAAAACTTTGGGGGCACCAGGAGTGGATGAAAATCAAAATCTTCATGTGGTTGGTATACCACAAGAAAATCTTGACTTGGGACAACATTAGAAAGAGGGGTGTTTTGGGGCCTTCAAGATGCCAGCTCTGTGAGGCTCAAGAGGAAACAACGAAACATTTACTCAACAACTGCATTTATACTTCCTGGTTATGGGACATATTTGCTACAAGCTTTCAACAATAATATAGAGATAGAGGGAGCATCATTAGTACCCTCAAAAATTGGAGAAAATTTTTTTTGGATTATGAAATTCTCATCTCATCGTGGGCTCTTACACCAAGCTTCATTATTTGGAACATTTGGAAGGAGAGGAACAAAAGAATATTTAAGGATGAAAAGAATCCCCCACACCACCTGTTTGAGATAATCCTGAAACAACTGAAGGAGACAATGGGAACCATAGTTTGTAACTACCTTAAAAATCCTCCCTCAGAAGTAGATTTAAAAATTTTCAAGCAGCTAGGGATGTAGAGGCTCACTCCTCTAGGCCTAGACAAGAAGGTTATATCTATGGATACAGAGAAGGATTTCTGGCATCCTCCCTTGGAAGGCTATTTAAAATATAACACTGATGGGGCTTCAAAAGGGAACCCGGGAACAATTGGGTATGGAGGTGTCCTCAGGAATGCAGAGGGAAGTATAATGTTCATCTTCCATTGCCACCTAGGTACTGCCACCAGCAGCATGGCTGAACTAATGGCTATGGAGCAATGCCTGGATTTTCTGAGTCAAGATAATTGTTTCAATGTTATGATAGAGGCGGATTCTGAGTTAATCATTAACTCAGTGCAAAAAATAAATAATGGAACAGCGCCAGAGAAAGTCTCTAAGCATTGGAAATTAATTTGGGTTTTCCAGAGAATTTAGAGCCATCTTCATAGCCTTCGCATTGTCAGTTTCCACCATGTTCACAGAAAGACAAATAAGCTGGCGGATCTACTTGCCAACCAGGGGGTCAGCTGTACAGATGATAAGGTTTCGATGAAGTGGCAAGAGTTGCGTCCGTGCAGACTGAGAGCTCTATGTGGTGAGCAAGCAGAAGAAGATAGGGTAGTGTTTAGACACAAAGCCATGGAGGCTAGCTCGATTTGATTTATCCTCTGAATGAGTCACCAATATCTGGTAAACTATTCTTTGGTGGGGAGAAGACCACGTCTAGTCGCTCAAAATCCCGGAGTTAGTGAGATGGAGATCTCTGTTCATCGGGGGGGGAGAGAAACAAATATCACAGGTATTTGTCCAGAGGAAAACCTCTTATCTTTACAGGGTTCCAGGTCCGGACGAAGAAGATTAACAAGCGAGGGAAAAACCCTGTTTTTTCCGGCAAGTGGAATTTTCAGAATTCGGGGTCTCGGCATGTAAAACCGCCTCCCAGGTGGTTTTCAGCTGATCGCACCGCTTTCAAGTGGGAAACGGTTTTGGAGATTTCGTAATGATTCCATTCAGCCTCCAACACGTGGCAGGGATATGGATCTGTAAACCGCCCTTCATCGCACACTAATGTCCGACTATCTTGTCCGATGCCATATCAATCTCATCTGT
Source organism: Pinus tabuliformis (assembly GCA_031772625.1). NCBI lineage: Eukaryota > Viridiplantae > Streptophyta > Pinopsida > Pinales > Pinaceae > Pinus > Pinus tabuliformis. Next base: position 107,706,677 of record CM062811.1, on the reverse strand, counting down.
TGGATTTAGTCGTAGATGATCAACGGTTGAGTTTGATCATGCAACTTGGTGGGGCATGACCGTTAAACTTCGGTCTTTTTGGCGGTGTGATATCCTCCTTGGCCGTTGATCTATGCGCAGAATCGGATGACTCAGATGGTTTGCGCTTTTTAGGGAGTTATGAAGTGGGAAAGTTCACGGGTTTCTAGGGGCTGGGTTGTATTTTGGTTTATTTTCCGTGAGTTTGGGCTTTTCTTTGTAGGGCTATGAGGTTTTGCCCTTGGTGGCTTGGGCTCAATTTTTGTTTTTTTGTTTTTTCTAATTCCTTGACATCAGGTGGACGTTTGTAAAAATTGTACACTATTTTTTGGCTTAATGAAATAGAAGGATCCACACTTGCTTTAGCAAAAAAAAAAAAAAAAGAATAAATATTATCTTTGTTCTCTCTTCCTATCTCTCTCAGTTTCTCTACTTGTATATGGAACAAGATACACACAAAAAGAATGGAACCCCTTTTCCTCCTAGTGGCTCGGTTATAACACAACTTGATAACCTATTAGTGATTATTTTGACTCCCTTAACTCTTAACTAGAGTTATAATATGGACTCTTGCAGAGTATTCTTCATCATAATCACATGGTTAGTCCCTATTCCATAAGTTATGGGATTTGGTGTGGCATCCTCTCGAATTGTGGTGGCGAAAACAATAAGGTCAACTTCTTAGTGGCTTAACCTTTCCATATAGACTCTGATTGAGGCAATTGTTACATCATTGGAAAAGTAAATTTGTATATGTTAAGTGTGTTTATTATTCTAGCTTTAAGACTTATTTGAAAAATGGTCTATCAATGTTATTTAAATGATAAATACTGTATGTAAATTTGTTTATTATGTTATTAATAAAGAAATATGGAAAATAATTATGAAATTATAATTGGTTAAGAACTATGGCTACAAGTTAATGTTGGAAATTAAATCACCCCTTAATGAATAAGACCTAGGCATCCAATTTGAGGATGAGATTATTAATGAGGATGAAAAGTTATTGATCAATAGCTTCCCCAAAAAGTAGGATGTTGTCTTTGGAATTTGGGGAGGTGGGGCTCAACCACCTACAACCCAGTAGATGACATGGAGGTAGTTAACAACTACCAAATATATTACAAAGTGTGGTGGGGGTTATGTTTCTAGTTCACATGCTGGCCAAAAACTCACACTGTGAAAAATCTGGGAGTGAGAAGCATTGGAATAGAAAAAAAGAAAAGGCTAAAAAAAAAAATTGACTTGTAGACCTAAGAGCGCGTGGGGACCCTTTTGAGGGAAAAGTTGTCATTGTTGTATTTATACCTATAGAATTATTTTCCATAATAGAATTTGACAAGTCGGTATCTCAACCTTCTAGTGTTACATTTTTTGATAATGATTAATATTTGTAGTTATACAATTAATGAATAGATGTAAGTTTTCTAGGCATATATAATCAAAGAGAAAAAAGTATAGAAATATCTATACTGAATTTTAGATAACGTACAAAAACTTGTATATTCAAAACAATGAAATTATGAATTATTTCACATATGAATAATAGTGGTAAATTGTGTATTTATGAAGTCATTTTTCTTAAACTAAATCTATGAAATAGTGTGTTATCATTCATTGCATAGAATGGAATTGAAATTAGAAATTTAGTAAATTGTTACTAGGTTTAATCTAGAAATCTTGTGTATTGAAGACAAAATAAAGTACAGGGAGAGTGAATTAAACTAACATAATTTACTATGTACACAAGTAAGTACAATGATACAAAAATATAACAATATTGTAAGTGTTGGCCAAAGATCATCTAATGTAACAGTAAACAAAAAAGAAAACCGAGTTTGTATTCAAAGTCTAGAACTTAGTCTTTAAATGATAAAACACAATTTATGAAAATAATATTTAGAAGCTTTATCTAGGTTATGTAAACCGAAAACCTATTATGCTGTAACAAAGTAGCTTAAGCCTAGTTAATAGTCAAATTATATGGCTTTAATGCAAAAGTGAAAAGTCAATAATGGTGACAATGTACTATAATGATTCTTTGTTAAACTATAAGAGCTTGAAGCAAAATCATGACAACATTTGAACATAATAAGAAAGTATGGTTCTATTTTATTAGAACTATAAATCAAAGAAAAAAAGTGTGCAATACAAATTACAAGAAGAGTTCTTTAAAATAAAGGTCGAATAAACCTATAGAATATTACACAAATTAACATAGATATAATTGTCCATGATAATCTAATTCCCCTTTAGGCATAAAGGTGAAGAGCCCCTTCTAGGTCTCAGAATATGAACAAGGGAATGAACATCTTACAAAAGAAGTTACTAGGGGTGTGAGTCTGTTGACATGTGTAGGAAGGAGGCCAAACCCATTAGAAATTGTAATGTCCCTGCCCATATTCAAGCATATAGGAACAATTTAAAGTAAATACACAATTTTTGCACACTTAGAAATATCAATAACAGTACAAGATTAAACAGAGCTTAATACAAGAAAGTGAAACCTAGAAAGAAAAATAAAGAACTTATGGAGATTAGTTTTATACTTGAGAAAGGATGACAAGAAGGAAAATCCTAAATGCAATGCATGAAAATGATATGGAGTTTAGTTAAATAATTACAGTAAAGAATAAAAGTAACAAAATTAAATATGGGTTAATACCCTGTAAACTTAAAAATCCTTGAAGACTTAAGGCTAGCCATGGCTGGTTCTCAAATTAATATGTATGCCCAAAAATTGCATGAAAATGATATGGAGTTTAGTTAAATAATTACAGTAAAGAATAAAAGTAACAAAAGTAAATATGGGTTAATACCCTGTAAACTTAAAAATCCTTAAAGACTTATGGCTAGCCATGGTTGGTTCTCAAATTAATATGTATGCCCAAAAATTAAATCTAGAATCATGACTGAGTCGAATACAACTAAAACAATTTGTATTGGGTTTTAATAATAAAACCCTAACTTGTAATAATATAAATAAAAAATTTAAATTGTAAAAAATTACAAAATCCTTTGTAAATATTTTAGCTTACTAGTCGAAGAAACAAGATTTTCCTAAAATTAGAATGTCATCATGACAAATATCTACCTAAAAACAACCAAAAAATTATAGTTTGATTTCATCAGTATTGCTAGTCACAAGCAAAAAGAAAACATAAATCTTAAACTCTTTTCTAAATATTTAGAAAAGAACTTTGAATTTATATATAGCCAAAATTTATATTAAAACATAATCTTTACACGAAGAAAGAAGCTCAGGAGAAAATAACCCTCACAACTGGAAAAGCCAAGCAATCATAATCCATATAAGAGATTCATAAATTACAAGCGGATTAAAACATTGAGAAGGTTTGAAAATATTGGAATAAATTCTCCTTAAACCTGTAAGAAAAAAGAAAAAGGCAGGTTAAATGTATCAAACATAAATCACTAAAATCTTAGAGAAAGACGAGCATAAAAGACCAAATAATGAACCCTCACCTACATTATGTCAAATAAACCAATATCTGTGATATATTAATTTCATTCAATAAGAATAAATAATATCCATAGAGAAGGAAAGGTCTCCATTGTTTTGTGTTTGTAGAGAATGGCAAAGTCAAAAATGGGTCGCGGATCTGCAAACCCAAATGAAATAATTCCAAATGAAAAATTAGGATAATAGTCATTATGATCAACAATGAAACCCTAACAATGCATGTGATTGATCATAAAATGTTTTATGACAACTATTAGGTTTAGGGTTGAAACCTTCCGAAATTAACACTAAGTGAAGGCAAGTGAATCCGCCTGCGTGGTGTAATAAGAGAATGCCATACAAATGGAAAAGCCAAGCAATTGTCATCCATATAAGATATTTATAAATTACAAGTGGATTAAACCCTTGAGATGGTTTGACAATATTGGAATAATTTCTCCTTAGGAACTTGTAAGAAACAAGAAAAAGGAAAGTTAAATGTATCAAACATAAATAACTAAAATCTCAAAGAAAGACGAGCATAAAAATACCAAAAAATGAACCCTTACCTACATTACGCCAAATCAACCAATATCTGTGACATATTTCATTCAAGAAGACTAAATAAGATCCATAGAAAAGGAAAGGTCTCCATTGTTTTGTGTTTGTAGAGAATGGCAAAGTAAAAAATGGACAGCAGATCTACAAACCCCAAATGAAATAATACCAAATGAACAATTATGAGAATAGTCATTATGATAAAAAATGAAACCCTAACAATGCATGCGGTTTTATCATACAATGCTTTATCACAACTATTATGTTTAGGGTTTACACCTTCCCAAATTAACACTAAGTGAAGGCATGTGAATCCACTTGCATGGTGTAATAAGAGAATGCCATGAACTCAAAGGGGACCACACTCCAAGTATATCTGATCTCCACCTCACATATTGAGCTAAGTAACATGCTCATATGATTGTGAAACATTAAAACTAGAACACACCGAGATATATATATATATAACCATGTGTGAGTGTGATAGTTGTAATCCACAAATTTCATAGATAGAACCTTTATAGGATTAAACAATGAAAATAGGGTCCTTTGGGAGGTCTTAGAACTTGAAATCGGATGTTTACATGGTTATGAACCTTAGGATGAATATAATGTATGTAGAAAAATATAACCATTGCATATGGAAAACCCAAGGTTATAAATTATAAGTATGGGTATAAGAGGAATTTGACCTTGATGTATAAGAAAATAAGTAGTGGTCAAAATATAAAAGAATGTGTTATGACCATAATGGTTTTGGTATACACATGTATATATTGCTTAATAAGTGAATATGATAATATTATTGGAATACAAATATTTTGTACATATAAATTAGTTGTTGATGCAAGAGCATTAGAGCTTCCAAGCCATTAATATTTTTGAAGAAAATTTCCAAAAGGGGTTTCAATATTGTAAATGAATTATAATTCCTTAATTGTAAATATTCTTAGTTTCATTTCATTATTATAGAATAGTTTTAGAAAAGCTATGGATAGGAGATATTTTTTCCATATGGTAAAAGCAAAGTTTCCTTGAAATGCATGAGAGATTTATGGAATAAATCATGAGAGCTTTAGGGAATAAATCAGGGAGTGATTTAGGGATCTAGGAAAATCTACTTTATGGAGTGATTTATGGAGTGATTTTAGGATTTAGAAAAGATATTTCATTTATTAATTCTATTTATTGTAAGCCTACATTCAATGAGAATATTGTCCAAATGAATGTAGAATCGGGCCAGGAGAGAAATGTATGCTTATGAGTTTATTCATGTATAATTTTCCATTGTTTAATGGAAATGTAGATTCATCAAAGTCTCTGTGTATGATTCTAAGTATTAGTGTGTGTTATTTTAAATTCTTTGAGATGCGGTGAATAATACTTAATTGACTAAATAATAGAATATATGCATGTAATCCAGATTGAGAAGTTGAACTTTGTAAGAAATTCTTTTTTTTTGCGTGTATAAGAGCGAGAGAATATAATAAAATGTGTTTCCAAGTAGAAGAGAAGGAAAGTTGTAAATAATAGCCAATACACCAAGTGTTACTATGACAGAGAAAGAGGGAGCATGCAAAGCTCTCAAGAGAAAGAATTGTGACATAACCCAATAGTAATATTAATTGCTAAAGAGGAATAGGACAAGCGAAAGTTCTCAGTAAGTTAGTAAGGTAAATGCAACAACCAAGAGAGCAAGGAGTGTTAGAAAATTATATATTACAGAGCAATGGAGCACATAAAATATTACAGAAATACAAACACAGAAAACGCATAAAACAAGAGAGACAGAGATATACGTGGTTCACCCAATTTGGGCTACATCCATGGAGAAACAACCAGTCCTTCCTTTTATATTATCCAGCAAACTGAAGAGATACAACCTACAATAGATCCGTTGTAATTCCCTCTTCTCTCTCAATCTCCTCTCTTTTCCTCACTCAAAATATAGATCGACATAGATGCAATACAATTCACTCATATATAGCGAGGGGTTGCCTTCTAGGGAAAAAAACCCTAAATTAAACATAACTTCTACCGTCAGATCTCCGCATAATGAACGACCTAGATTTACTACGAAATTACAACATTTTACAAGGAAATTTTACATCTATTTTTAGATTTGGGGGTGCTGCCCCCGATCCCCCCGCCAGGGGGTGGGCTCCCAAAGGTCGCAGCCCCCCACCTAGACCCCCCTGCAGCAAATATTTTACGCTTGGTGTTGCTGCCTCATTACAAACTGGGGTCCAATGCGGCGATACCTTTGAATACAGAAGATAATCGGGCTCCACACCCAACAAGGAGTGCTCAAAAAGAAGATTCAAGTGAAGTGAACCATTGACCAAGTTTAGAGGAGATAGCTTGGTGAGGAATTGACTAGATTGCAGCTCATAAATGGACAAGGAGAGGTCACAAAAGAAGGAAGAAAAAATGACTATTGATAGTCATGTCAAGGGTTTCGTGAGAAGTCACAATCATATCAAATAAAATGCCAAGGTAGGTGGTGTTAAGTTCCAAAAATTCCTTTCCCTTAGCTACTTTTCTCATCCTTCTCTGTTTTTCCATGAAAAATGCATCTTTATCATCAAAAACCATTACACATTGCCTCAAGGAGGATATTTCAGTGGTTTACAAGTTATACTTTTATGTTTGCTATTTGAATAAGTTTTTGTCTTTTAGCTACGGAACACAGCCACATTCTGCAGCTAATCAGTTGTTCTGCAGCTACTTCCATGCTTTTGCAGGTTCCAAGTGTCAAGAGGGGAAAAGGACTACATGGGTGGCCTGGAAAACATCAGGGCATGGATTGTATCCTATTCATTTGGCCTAGATCGACGAGTAGGACTCTAGTCAAATGGAAGTCAAACATAGATACCTATGGCAAACAAGACTCTGTTTTTCACACGTTTCTCAGTGATGGGATCTGAAGCAGTTTCTTGAGGCCACAGACTTCATCTACCACCTACACAAACAGAATCCAATAGCCATTAACATAATATTTATGTTTCCAAGCAACCAAGGACAAGAATTCTGCATACTTGCCTATCTATGTGTTTTGCTGTAGCTTATTTCTCTCTTTAAAACAATTTTATAATTTCCCTATAAATACCTATGTGAAGAACGTAGGACAAGTTCAATTTTTGCTTATGTATTAAGTTCAGATTTTCGCTTTGTAGTTTGAAGAACTCATTCTCTGTTTTAATACAAAGACTCTGTTTCAATGGATACCTAAAGCATTGTTGGAGTGTTGATTAAGTGCTGATAATCTGAGACCTTTGCAGAGGGACCCTGCGTTGGTCAAGGTTACATTTTATTTCTTTTTTTGTCTTTCATAGTTAACTGTAAATTCACTGTGTTTTTTTTATGATGTTTATAACCATTTTCTAACTCTGTTCATAATGCAGCTTGTGTCTTCTTCTTATTAGCACAGAATAGCTCTTTTTGTTTCACTACTTTCTAGTTTCTTATCAGTAGCTTGAAGTTGATGTTAGTAGCATAGAGTAATTTAGATTTGCTGATCATTAGTCTAGTTTATTTCATTTACTGTTCATTAGTCTTTAGATGCCATTTTGTTGTTAGTTTAATATCTCATGTTGTAAGTGAATGTTTCCAAAAGCCCTTTCAGTTGATGGTTCATCTTAAAACTAAGTGGTAAAATATTTCATTTATGAATGAGTCTTTCTCTGCATTTTTATGTTTACTTTTTCTTAGAACAATGAAGTATGGAGTCCCTCAAAATGCTATCACAAGGAAGTAGTTCTCCCAAAATTGTGTAGCAAAGTGATAAATCACTTCATTTAGCTGTTATAGTAGATTAGTTGCAATTTTACTTTCAGTCTTAGTCTTTCATTTAATTTTGTTTCAATTTCATTTTCAGTTTTAGAACAATGAAGTATTGAATCCCTCAAATGCTATCACAAGGAGGTCGTTCTCCCAAAATTGTATAGCAGAGTGACAAAACACTTCATTTAGTTTTTATGATAGATTAGTTGCAATTTCATTTTCAATCATAGTTTTTCATATAGTAGCAATTCCATTTTCAGTTGTTCATTAAGTTTTGATTCTGCAATAAATTAGACAATAGTTGTAATCTCATTTTCAATAGCTGCAATCTCATTTTCAGTTTTAATATCTCATTTAAGCTTTGGTTTTGTAATTGATTAGATAATAGTTGCAATTTCACTCATAAGTCCTTTTAGTTCATGTTTTGGAAACAATCATAATAGCAAGAAGAGAAACTTTATTTCTTGGTTAAAACTTTACTTCCAAAGCTGGCTTGAAGCACTTTTAGCTCTCATTTCATTTCTTTAGATTCTTAGCAGCAATAGATTTAAAGATTTTGTTAAGTACATTGCAGAACACTAGGAATTAAAAATATCAAACCCCCAAAACAACAGAAAACTCAAAAACACTGAAGTAGGAATGGCCATCTAGCACATATAGTGCACTACACTTCATCAGTTTACGATACCCGGATTGATAATTTATGTAAAGCAATTTAGGACACTAAATTGACCAAACAGGTGCCATGAGGAATTTGGGAAAAAGATAATTGAGATGAAGGCATGATTTAATGTTCTTATGGAGATGCTACAACAATATGTTGAAGACCATAGATGTGGATGGCTGCTACAGAAGAAGGTGAAGTGGCACATGTTGTAGGTAAAGCTAAAACATAGATTAAGTATTCAGCGGAGTGAAGAAATCAAGGAAGCCAAGATGGATGTGTTCTTCTGTGAACCAAAGAAGGGACCATTACTTGGTGAGGATAGTGATGAGGATGATGAGAAGAGATCTAAAAAAGATCTTCTGAATATACGTGGAAAGTTCATAGTAGTATGAGGAACTGATCACCGAGTCATCAAATGAGACCATAGAGTCTTATGATTTTAAAACTAATTATTTTTGTATGGTTGCAAATGTTGATGAAGTTGGACAGTCATTTAAAAATGTCATACAAAGTGGAGATATGATTTCCAAAGGCATGAGAGAAGAACAAAAGCAAATTTCTATTATGAAAGAAGATAAGACAACATTTTTTCATACAAGTAATCAAAGTGGAAATTATACACAATGGATAAATGCAGTTGATGGTGCATAATTGCAGGAACCTGTTAGTGCAATGAGTAAGAGAAAGTTGGCTTATGTAGACAGCCAAAACAAGGATCAAGTAGAGGATCATGAGTAACATTCAGATTCAATTCTTATGAAATTTGAGGAGGAAATCAAATTCTTGGAAAGATGGTTGAAATAACTTGAGATGACAACCATATATTTAAAGGGAGATGATGACATAGAACAATTGATGAAGAAAAATGAAGATAAGATGACGAAAGGTGCAATAAGTTTGTCTCATAAAAATGAAAATTTATTTAATTTTCCGCAAGAAGATATGAACAAAGGAATTTTCTTTGAAGAGAGTAATAAAGGTGAAGTCAAAATTGATAATTTTAAAGAAGACAATAGTATGTTAGTTGTGGAGTAGCAAGGGAGAAGACATTCAAGTTTCTTAAACATCTTGGAAAAGATTCATGAATATGAAGCCTTGTGAGCAGAGAAGTTATGAAAACAATGAAATGACCATTGAGGGCATAAAAATTTTAAATTCAAAGATTACGTTATGAGTGGCGATAGTAACATGTACCAACAAGAGGAAAATTTGGACATGGAAATTGACAATATGAGAATACTAATGATGAAAGTGAATGCGAAAATTCACAATGATCTAAGAAGAGTAGTCAATTGTAGTAGACAAATGACTATACAAGAGTGCATTGACAAAGAGAGTGGGAAATAACACCATAAAGTTTAGAAACCTGGAAGGTTAAAGAAGATGACGATAACAAAAACAAAGAAGCAACATGAAGAAGCAGGGGATCAGTTATAGTACACATTTTGGGATCCAAGAGGATTTAGGCATTAATGACACATGATCAGGAGGTCATTAATTTTGTATACCCTGGGAGTCTAATGCAGGAGCATTAGAGCTTCCAAGCCATCAAGATTTTCGATGAAAAGCTCCAAAAGGGGTTTCAATATTGTAAAAGAATTATAATTCCTTAATTGTAAATATTCTTAGTTTCTTTTAATTATTATAGAATAGTTTTATAAAATCTATAGATAGGAGATATTTTTTCCATATGGAAAAAGCAAAGTTGCCTTAAAAATCATGAGAGATTAAAGGAATAAATCATGATAACTTTAGGGAATAAATCAGGGAGTGATTTAGGGATCTATGAAAATCTACTTTATGGAGTGATTTATGGAGTTCATTTAGGTTTTACAAAATATATTTCCTTTATTAATTCTATTTATTGTAAGCCTACGGGAAATGAGAATAATGACCAAATAAATGTAGAATCAGGCCAAGAGAGAAATGTATGATTATGAGTTTATGCATGTATAGTTTTCCTTTGTTGAATGGAATTGCAGATTCACCAAAGCCTGTATGTCTCTAAGTATTATTGTGCGTGTTATTTTAAATTGTTTGAGATGTGGTTAATAATAATTATTTGAATAAATAACAAAATCGGTGTACGTAATCTAGATTGAGAAGTTGAACTTTGCAAGAAAATGCATTTTTTTGCATCAGTTGTTATAGTAATGCGAATAAATAATTTAAGAAATATTCAAGCCCATTCCAAAACTATAAATTTCATGGTAAAGGCTTACTAATGGTAGATAAATAAAACTCTATAATGAGTTTAAACAATAAGGGGAAAACATAATCTGTAAACGTCATCTTCATTACCTAGAGAAGGGTTATGAAAGTAATACAAGAAAATGAAAAATAGAAATGAAATAGATTGAAGGAACCCTTGTCCAAATGTTGGGCTTGAATTACATGTGAATATTAGAAAAGATAGAGAATAATGACAAGAAGTATGACAAATTTCTAAAGTATAAAAAATGACAAATAGAGATTGTGAAATTTCTTTAGGTGTGTTTAATGAGTTAGATTACATCATTGAATTCATTTGAAGTGAATTCACCCCTATTATATGTTCCCAAAGTAGCAATCATTTCCTTAGTTTAATTTTCAACTAATCGTTGAAATTGCATGAATTTTTCAAATGCTTATGATTTCTCCTTTAGGAGATACATCCAATTCATCTTTGTAAAATCATCCATGAAAGAAAAGGTATCAACATCCACCAAAAGAGGATTTCATAAGACCATAGGTGTCACTATGGAAGAATTGTAAAAACATGTTTTCTCATCATGCACTTGTGGGGAAATGATCCATCTTTTGTTTTCCAATTATGCAAGATTAACACACATAAATTTCCTTGTGGAAATGGGGAAATCCATTAACCATCTCATAGCTATAGGTTTACTAAGGGTATCAATATTCGAGTGGATAAATTTGTAATGAAATAATTTTAGAGAGCTAGGAGATAAATCCATTGATGCTGCTAAATCTTGTTTGTGAGGAATTACTGTTCCTTGTAACCTTAGAAGTTTTTAATTTTTGTATCTTTTCATTACTGTTCTGAAGGCATTTTTAACTAAATTGATTTTGATCCATCCATTTTCCATGATGATTTGATGATATCCTTTTCTAATGAGAACAAAGAACAACACATTTTTCTTGAATATTGGGACATACCATATATTTGAAAGTAACATTTTTCTAATTCCTAGAAGGGAAAAAAATATTGATTCTTTGCGTTGAGGTACATGAATTGTGCCATCTACCAAATAAATTGAATTGATATTGATATGTATAAAAATAACATTTTCTATAGAAAATATTCTTAATAACTCATGTATCAAGTATCCAATCATTTTCAAATTCCTTTCTTGGAAATTGGTTAGTGATCATTGTGCGATATAAAACTTTGATAGGTTTTACAAAATTTATGCTTATTCCTTCAACATCAAATCGCGGGATTTGATTCATATAAAATTATTTTTTCAAACCAACATTAAGAAAGACACTTTTTACATCCATTTGATGAAGTGTCTAATCATAATGTGGAACCAAATTTATCACCATTATTATTGTGTTCCACTTTGTTGTTGGGGCACATGTTTCTTCATAGTCAATCCCTTCTTTTTGAGAAAATCCTTTATCTGATTTGTTTTATACTCATTGTGGTAAACCTATTTTCAATCGATGGTGTTAAGATTTGATGGAAAATTTAAAAGTTTCTAGGTTCCATTTTTAATTATTGAGTAATATTCATTGGCCATGGATTACTTACTTTCCATATGCTCCACTTCATTACAATTTGTTTATTCAATGGATTCATGAGTGAAAAGGGAAAGATTTCATTCAATGAAACTTATATTCCCTATCTTGTTTTGACAATCTTTATGAACATCATTGTTACATGTCATTTTGTTGCATTCACTCAAAAGGCTTGATAACCAGATCAATCAACATCCTTGACACATTGTGATTATCCCTTTGTAAAGCCCTAAGCATTACCTCTCTAAAAAGTCCATGACTTCTGGGTTTATCAGCTCAAAAGCTATATTTTGGCCCCAACATGCCCTACACTTCAGTCCACTTGTAATGGTTGCAAGTTGCATAACCGAGCACTTGAACTCACCAACATAGGTTGTTTTCCTATGCAGGTGCAATGATTCTATAATTTCAGGAAAAATAAAAATATTTATGAAACTTCTCCTTCTAGAAGCTTCTAAAGTGGTTTTAACCATTTACCATTGATAGAGATCACAAATTCCTACCCTATAGGTCTTATCTCTCATCCTTAGAACCTATCCTCCTTCATATGTGGATCTCAAGCCTAGATTGGTAAATCCTAAACTACCACTTTTACTCTATAAATTCATTGTGTCCCATCCAGTCTAGTTTGGATTTTGGACATTATTAGTTCCCTTATGTTGGTATTTTGATCTTAAGGAATCATCATCCATTGAAGCATTAGGGTTGAGGTTGAAGGTTTTCTTTATGGTAAGGAAGGACAAGACAATTAGGGAGACATATACAAATTCAAGCATCTATAAATGGTTGTAACTCTCTCCTTCATTTATTAATATAAAAAGTAATATGTTTTCTTATACTTGTGTTATATTGATGCTTATGTATTTCAATGCATTTTGACTCATTGAATAGAGATATTAGTTTATGTTATGTGGATATTATAATTATCTTGCTTGTTTTAGTCATTTACAGGTTCCATTTATAGCACTTGGAGCTAGACTTGGAGCTTACAAGCAAGGAGAAGAGGAGGGTTTACTATAGATTCCAGGTAGGTATTTCTTCCGTACTCTAATTTCTCTAAGGAAAACATAGATTTTTTCCCCTGTTGTTTCTAGATCAAGACACTAGATCTAGGGTGTTCCATTTTGTACACAAAAGAGAATTTTCCATATAACAACTTGGCGACTTCGCTGGGGAACTCGATTTCCCTTTAGTGATTTCCTTGGCCTATTGATTTTTAACCTTTCAAAGAAGCCTAAGTTGATTTGCTCAGACAATAATTAGCGTTAAGAAAAAATAATTGTGAGCTTGGTATGGTTTTTTGTGTCATCTTTTGAGAAAATTAGCCCCAACACACTCTTTGTTCTGAGACAGAGCGACCAAACACAGTGCCCATTATGCATGTTGTACCTCCGTAGATAATTCTAGGTTAGGAATTATGCTAGATCATCTAAAATTTTTTGTTGGTTTTTAAAGTTTTTTGGATGACCAAAGCTCTAAACTATTTGAATAGGTGCAATTCTTAATTACGTATGATTAAATAGAAGGGTTGATTCTTCACCTCTAAACAATAATTTACCTTTGATTTAGATGTGCAAGGTTGGAACTTTAGAAACTATATGATTTGTTAAACATCAAACAAATTATCTAACTATCATATACAGTGGATGCATGTGAAATAATTTTACAACCAAACAATACGTGTTTAAGAAAACTTAAGAGAAGATGACAATTTATTGATGTAGATGAGCTAAATCAAACAAATAGACTAATCAACTAATCTCTGTAATAGATTATAACTTCATGGGGGATTTCAGACAAATTGAAACTCAATATTATCTTACCCAAAACTCCCATAAAATTCAAAACATATGCAGATAAAACAAAGTGAAAATAATAACAAAGAAAGACTTACAGGAACACAATCTGTTTTGAAATGAATCCAAAATCCTTTTACTATTTCATAAATAACTTCGAAGAATACAAGTCTGATCAAAAGTCTATCACAATGGTTCAACTATTTCTAAGTCTTATTTCTAAGTAACTATAGAAAAATATCACATCTTGGATATCAAACTAAATACATTTACAAAATAATATCAGTTTGGAAAACACAAATATTTCTAAATATAGAGAAAAAAAATAGGAAAATATGTTGAAAAATGTTGCGTTCTTGAGGCTATGTAAGAATCAGGTAATGACTATTGCTTATTTGATGGAAATGATGTTCCCTTTATGCTAAAAATCTTGAACTGCAATTACACTTCATTCAACGAATTCTAGCAGCCGATCCCACCTCTCTTCCTCTAAACATGCCTGTTGTTGCTGAAAGCTTCAAAATTACTGCTATAAAACCTGTTTTCTAATTCAATCAATGAGTAAACATATTTTCTCCCATCTTTCCTCATATGGAATGGTGGCTTTGATTAACTTTATGTAAGTCTCATCTACTTCAGTGTACTTCTGAAAAGTGGGTTTGACTACAAACAAATGTTTGATTTCATGCTGAATAAACAAGTCAAAAGTCAAACGCTCAATGAAAGCCTTCCTTGTAATAGTCCCTCTGATCTTGGAAAATTTTTCTTTGTCTATGGCTATTGAATAAAACCTTCACTGGTATTCTTCAAGAGTAATCAGCTTATCTCAAATTCTCCTTAAACCTAGTAGCCCCTTTTGATATAGCACATTAAAATTTCTGTGAAACTTTTGGAGGTTGGCTTCTAAATTGTGGCATTTTTTTTTCAAGTTGCAACATTAAATTCCTTTTGATGTGAATCTTTCTAACCTACAAAATTGTTTTAGTTATATCATCTATGTCATATTCTTCAATATATTCTTTTTTTTTTTTGAATTCAAAATCCCGACTAATGTTGTTCCATCTCCTGGTTTTTGACGTAATTATTTCTTAACTTCTGCTATTAATTCCTTTGATTTTTCTAGTAATGTTTCTTGTTCAAACAAAACTTCAATTAATGGCCACAAATATATCATGGATTCATTTATGTCTTGCCATATGTTTTCTTTGGCCTGTGCAAGTGTTTGAGCAATTACTGATTCATTTTCCAAAGTGTCTATTCTTTGAGTCAACCTGTGACTCTTTTGGATTTCTGCCACATATGCATTGTCAATCTTAATTTTCTGTTCTTGGAGGTTGTGAAGTTGTGCTTTCAATTTCTCAATTTCCTGTCCCCTCAATGATAGATCTCCCATGGCCTTGGCTAGATCAGTTTTTGGATCAGTGGACTGTATCTCTTATGTTGTAGTAGTTGCTAAAGTGGAAACCCTTGCTGTTGAAATACATGTAATTGGAATTGATGCTAAAGGAATAATTGTTGCTTGAGTTGCTTGCTATTCTTTCTCCTTTAACAAAGTTTCTAATTCTGTCTCCATCTTTTGTATCTGTGTGTTTTGTTTAATTATAATTTTGAACATGTCCTCTTTTTCCTTCTCTAGTTCACCAATCTCTTTAGTCTGAGGATCTTCAGTAGTAGGAAGTTTTAATTGTTTTCTCAATGCCTGAATGTCAGCATTTTTCCTCTTAATCATTTCCTCAACAACTTTAACATTGTTGGGATCATATCCCAATTTAATTACTAGATCCTCCAAAGATTTTATCTTAGTATCCTTTGCTAGAGAAGAAATCTTTTCCATCTTTAGCTGGGATTGAATATTACTCAATGAAACTTGCAACTTATATTTTTCCATGGCTGAACTAGTTAAATTTGAATAGATCATTTCCTCGGCTTGTTTATGTAAATCAATCTGGTCAATAGGATGAATCTCCTTTGAGTCAAAGGAAAATATTGATTTCTTATAGTCTTCAACAGTATTGGGAAATGGGATTTTTGGTTCAAGGAATGGCATTTGCATAAGACCTTTTTCAGTGTTAAAGGTGGAAAGTAATTTATGTTGATAAGATGAAGTTTGTTTCCAGAATTCTGTATAAGTGGTAGCCTTCAATATTTCATTTTCCCTTTTTCTTTCCTTACACCTAAAAAAATGCTTGGTTCAATATGACCATGGGCTAATTCTCCTATTTGGGATGTTTCCAATGGCTCATGAGAATTTGAATATGGTGGTGACACTGTAAAAAAAAATTGAATTCGAGGAAAGGTACTAGCATGAGGGCCTGTTAAGACTAGTGTATTCTGTGTGCTTTCTTCTGGAAAGGAGTCGTCAAGAGGATTATTTTTCTTCTCTTTGTACATCACAAATTCTGTTTGCTAGATTTCTATAACTAAAGGGGAAATAATTTCCCTTACTCTCTTTGCATGTTTTTCTTGGGGAACTGGAGTCTGAGATGTTGTAGGAGTAAAACTCTACTCTTCTACTTGTTGTAATGTGTTCTCTTGCCACTCCTCCTCATTCATATACTTCTTAATCTCTGGTCTATGAGTATGAGCATAAGGAGTAGCTTTTTGTTCTACCCTTAGCTTGGAAATGATCCCTAATGGATTATAAAACCAGGAAAAACTTAGTTTAAATTTCATTTCCTTTAAGAGAAGATTTGCCTCCTTTGTTGTTGTTTTGGATTTACAAATGAAAGGTCCGACTTTAGTTTTGATTTTAAATTGGGACTTTCTCTTAGCTGACACAAAGTGCAACTCATCCATATTTATCATCTACTTGATGTATTCGAGTGCAAAAATTCTAATAGGTACAAACTTTGACAACCTATATGGAGGAAGCTCACAACCATACAATCTAATCTCTGTATAGTTTTGGTATAGATACCAATCTCCTATCTTTGTTTGTTCACTAAGATGAAGAATCCTTTTAATTTTAGGAGAAATTATAGGGATCAGATCACTATTAAGTAAAAAGTTAATTGTGTATAAAAATTGATCTGTGTAGTCACTGAAAGTGAATTCATTTGTATTTTTCCTAACCAGTGAGGTTCAATGAATCACAGATTGCTCGTTTCTACTGCTCATCTAAATTTTGTAGTGGAATTGAAAACCTGTCTGACTGATAGAACAAAAAAATATGTGCAAGGGTTGATGCATTTTTGAGGGCCCATTATGTAGAAAACTTCATGAACTGATCATGGATAGTTTGTGCTAAGAACTCTCTATAATTGAAGATAATATAAGGGTTCTCATCTTTATAAAATACTGACAAAACCCTAGGATTATGTCATAAACCCATTGATCAGATTGATAACCTAGCAAATAGGAAATTATGGAAATGATTTGTTTGGTCATCTCTGGAAACATTGAAGTGGTAAGGTGGATTAGTTCTAGGCAATTGAACATTTTCAGGTAGAAAAATCTAAAAAATCTTAGCTCGTTGAGGGAAGGTAAGATTTTTGTAGAGATCCATGAGGGATTCTACAGAAAAAGGATGTGGTGGAGTTGAGGATTCAATCTGTAACATTTGATAAAAATATTGGGTTGCAATTGTAAACATAATGTCATTATTATGTGCAACAACAACCCTTTGGCTGGGAATATACCTAAAATGACACCATGACACAAATTAGGGGAAGGGGTGAGTTTGTGGGAATATGAATTGAGGTAAAAAAGAATCCCATGCTGTCAATTCATCACTGAGGTCAACGAATTTCTATTTCATCTAGTTATGTAACTTATACAAATCATATTTACTTGGTTTCTCTACAATCTTGTACTCTTGGTCCACTAATGGAAAATGGTCCAGGTCTATCAAGGGTGGGAGCATGGGGTTTTCCTAAGTCATTCTAGATTTTCCCTTCGAAGAAGACATTGGAAAGAATACAAGGACAAGAAATGATGGTTACCAGGTAATTGGTCAACCTGCAAGTGTTGTACATTGGGTCGTTCTGCTAGGTTGTACTGGAGCTTGCTACACAACTTTCCTTAACATAATGCGTAAAGGGATAACATGCAAATTGTGGGTTTATTATATAAAGAGGGGAATTAACCGTTTACAAGATTTGATATGGGAGCAGGGTATTTATAGCAGCAACAACTACTATTGGGTAACAATTTTAACATTATGTAATGGGTAGTGGACATGTGGTAACATCGAAGTGGATATGGTGGGAGCATAAATGATCAAAATAGGCGTGGGAGGTTTTGGCAATGGTTGCTGACAGATTTTGGAGGGGGGTGATGGTAAGTTATTTTCAATGGGGGTGGATCTAAACGACCTCCATGCTCGACATGTTGAATGGTTTGACATAAAAATTCTTTTTGGACCCCCCTCAATTAAATGTTGGAGAGGTGGCAGGGGGTTGAACTGCTTTCTCCACTGTTGATCAGGTGGAGAAGATTGCAGCAGCTAATTGTTGCGCCTGCAATATCACAACACGACAAAGATGCCATTTCAATTTAAAACTTTATTACAACTTGCTAACCATGGTCTAATTGTGATTAAACTAATTAAAAACCATTAATTAACTACCTAATGCGGCATTTATCCTAGCACGCATATTTTGATTTTTCTTAGGGATTTTTTTTTAATCAATATTTTTCATTTTTTTCAATTTCATTTTTTATCCTGTTATATTTTTTCTTTCTTTCCTTTTCATTTTTTTGACATAGAAATGTAGAAATGTAAAAATCCATAATAATGTTACAACAGTGGGTCTGTATGGGGACTGTGTTTCCCTGTGAGATGCAGAGAACATGCAAATCCATGTGCCTTCTCCTCGGGTTATGGAGTCTTTTCTGTGAAAATCACACTTGCCATGAAAATGTACATAAAATCAGAAATGTACAATGAATTATGGCTGTAACATTTTTCAGTACTGAATATAGTGCTTGAGATACAGTCCATTGACAGACAATGAATAATGCCTCCCTTCCATGTTTTGCAGAATGAAAGTATTGTTTCCTTTAACCTTTGCAATGTTAAATGGACCTAGCGAGAGATTGTCAAATTTACCATGTTTTCCCTTTTCTTCTCTTCTTGTATCCCATTTCAAAACCAGATCTCCTTCCCTGAAATCTCTTTCTCTAGATTTCCTATCAAACAAAGTTTTCATCTTGTTTTGATATTGACAAAGTTTGTACTGAACTTTCTCTCTATCTTCATTTAATTCTATAATCTGATTAATTCTTCTAGAAAAATCATCAAGTTCTTCATTTGACTCTTGTAAAAACTTCATGATAGGGAAAGCTAACTATGTAGGAAGAATAGCCTCAGTGCCATAGACAAGTTGAAAAGGGGATTTACCTGTTGCTCTTTTGGGTGAAATTTTGTTGGCCCAAACTACATACTTGAGATGACTGTCCCAGTTTCTCTTATGATTTTCAAGTACCTTTTTGATGAATTTTACCAAACTCTTATTACATGACTCTTCCAATCCATTCCCTTGAGGATAGTATGGAGTAGAATGATGCAATAAAATCTGATATTTCTGGCAAAATTCTATCATTTTAACATTACTAAATGCCTGTGCATTATTTGTGACTATCTGTTGAGGACATCCAAATCTAGATAATATATTTTCCTCAATAAATTTAATGATAACAACATATGTAGCATTTTTTACTGGGATAGCTTCTACCCATTTTGTAAAATAATATGTGGCAGTTAAGATCCATCTGTGCTGATTGTTGGATGCTGGATGTATCTCTCCAATGAAATCTAGTCCCCACTATAACAAGGGTGCCTGAATCAAAACTAGAACAAGGGGGAGTGCTACTAATCTTTGTTTACCATAAAAAATCTGGCATGGAATGCAACTTATGACCTTTTCTCCAACCTGTGAAAACAACTTTGGCCAATAGAAACCTACTCTCAAAATCTTGTGTGCTGTTTCTCTCCAAGCATAATGACCCCCACATATTCCTTCATGAAACTGATCTATAACTCCTTCTATTTCACTCTCAATTAGGCATAGAAGTAATATATTTAAAGGATCTTTCCCATACAAGTTAGCATTGATAATACAATACTTCATAGCCTTTAATCTAAGAGTTCTACACTGATTTTTTGTGAAATCAAGAGGGTACTCAAAATCATGAAGAAAGTGTACAATATCAGCATACCATTTAGATAACATGAACTTTTCCTCAATATGAAGTGGAAGAGGAGTTGAATCTATAGAAGAAGAAGGTTCTTGTGGATTCTTCTCTGATGAAATAGAGGAAGGTTCTTGTGGATTCTTCTCTGCTGAACTAGAGGAAGGTTCTTTTGGATTCTTCTCTTCTGATACATGCATGATGGTGCTTATTCCCAGAACTTTACAACTAGATTCAACCAATAACTTGGCTAAACTGTGTCCTTTTATCAACTTAGGGGTTTTATGTCTAGATCAAATCCAAGAATTTTAGCTATCCATCTCCCTCTCCTACCATTTGTATTAGGTTGGGCCAAAATAGTTTTGATAACATTGTTCACGACATAGGTAGTAATAGGGGAATGAAGGACAGAAGTTCTGAAAGGTTTTAGAGCTTGTACAAGGGCATAGGATTTTTTTTCAATGATGTCATATTTTAACTCTGCATCTCTCATAACTTTACTAAAGGAGGAAATTGGTTGGTCATCATGGTTATCATTCTTTTGTAGTAAAACAACAACTTTAGAGGAAAAAGAGAAAATGTTGAAGGGTTTTGTATAATAAGGGATGGCTAATACTAGAGCTTCAGAAATGGCCTTTTTTATTTGTGTAAATGCATATCTAGCTTGCAATGTCCATTTAATATCATGATCTTTCTTGAACATGCCAGTAATATCTTTAATAATTTCAGCATAGTTTGGTATAAATCTTCCTAGAAAATTAGTTTTTCCTAAAAAAGCTTGAATTTCCTTTTTATTTCTGGGCAGACCAATTACCTCAATAGATGGGACTCGTTTTGGATCAATTACCACTCCTTCTTTTGAGATGATGTGGCCAAGTAACTTTCCTTCCTTTATGGTAAACAAAGATATTTTTGGGTTGAGCGAGATTTCAAATTTTTTGCACCTGTCAAAAACCTTTCTCAAGTGCTTTAAGTGCTTTTCATTAGATTTTGAAAACACAGTTAGATCATCCAAATAAATAACAATAAACTTATTAATTTTTCCAACAAAAGATAAATCCATGGCCCTTTGAAATGTTGCCCATGCGTTGGTTAAACCAAATGGCATCCTAGCATACATAAAAGTACCCGAGGGAGTTGTGAATGTTGTTTTCTATCTGTCTTCTGGACTTACCAAAATTTTGTTGTATCTAGAAAAACCATCTAGCATGGATATCAATTAGAACCTGAAACTCTTTGGAGTAATTGATCCATTTTAGACAATGGATAATTGTCTTTTAAGGATGATTTGTTCAAATTTGTAAAATCCACACACGGTCTAATTTCACCATTCTTTTTTATTACAAGAACTAAATTTGCAATCCACTTAGAAAATATAAGAGGAACAATAATCTTAGCATCTTAAAATTTCTTTAGTTATTTCTCAATGGTTGGAAGTAAAATTGGATTTATTCTCCTTAATTTATGTTGGAATGGTTTGACTTCTGGTTTTAAAGGGATCTTATGTTCAATGAGATTTGTATCATAAGTTTTGAGCTCATCATAGGACCAGGCAAATACATATTTATAATTCTTTAAGAGATTGATATACTTGTCTTTTATATCCTTGGGTAAGGATGCTGAAATTTTCACATTCTTAATTTCTTCATCAGTTCCAATGTTACAGTCTTCTACATCCTCTTGTGGTGTGTTTAATAACGAAGTTTTTAAAACATCATTATGATAAAAAATCCTTTCAAGAGGGATTAGACCCTTGGGAATGTAATTTTTTGGCAATTGGAGGATATTATGATCAACTATTTTGTTATTCAATTGTGAGGATTCATTTTCATGAGTTGATTTATGATCAATAATTTGTTCTTCCTCAATTTCCAAAGCTGAAAAATCATCAATTTCTTACAGGAAACTCTTCGATTCTTCATCATCTTCAAACACTTGCTAGTGTTTAAGATTGTTAGGGATTGAAGGCCCATATTTTACCTAAATATGATATTGGAGTTGGATTGGATCAGGAGTTTTAAAAGATCTTGCAGAAACTGCGAAAGAGTTTGCATAAATGTTCTCATTTCTTCAGATTGTTGCAATGTTGAAAGCTAGAAAATAGTTCTCTATAGACTCACATACTTCGTTTCAGTAAGATCTAAGCCTAAGATGTTTTTCTTTGCATAGATTCCTGACTTGTTTTACAATTAATTTTGAGTCACTAAAAACACTTACATTTTGAACTTTTAGACTTTTAGCTAACTCAAGGCCTAGAAGTAGGGCTTCATATTTTGTTACATTATTACTAACATCGAAGTCTAACTTAATGGATTGGGTTATTTTTTCTTTATCTAGAGAAATTAAAACAATTCCTTCTCTAGCCCCATCTTTAAAAAAAGCCTAAAGTATAACTTCAACACATCAGTTTTTATACATTTAGGTTTATTCACAATCTTCTCAATGCTAAGTTGGGAGTTTTGGAGATCATTAGATAACAAGTTGAAGCATCCAAAATCCTGATCAACAGCATAAATCATATGATTTATTGCTTAATCAACCCTACAAATAGTGTTATTGAATCTTACCTCTCTGTATAACCTAAGATGTTTACCCCTATATACAGGGATAGTAGCATATGACATGTCCATCTGCATATTTCCCCCTAATTTGCCACAACATGATCTTGATAAGAGCATTCCAAATTTTGGGGGGATATTTGTGACTACAATGTCTATTACTACACATTTTATAGGGATTTGTGCTAAAGTTACAACTAGATCTTTTATAAGCCCGAGATAAGCAACTTTCTTGGAGTCAAAGGTGTACAAATCATGGTAAGGTCTGACAATTTGTTGATCCATGATTACTTTGGGCATCAAATTGTGAGAAGCCCTAGAGTCTAACATACAGTTGTATAGAAGAAAATAATGAACTTGGACAGTGACATAAAAGTGGGGGAACGTTATCATCAATCATGTCAGAAATAGGACCAAAAACCACTGATGGTTTTTCATTATGTAAATTGATCACGTCCCCCTCAACATCTATACTCGAGGATTGGATCCACTTCGATACTTGGTTTTTGTATCCTGGGTTTTTGGAGAGTTCAGACAGTGGAACATGGATTTAACTCTCTCTAACTCTTTTTCTAAATTGAAAATTGTTGGAACAACTTTTTCATAAGTATTATGTTCATTGGGTTAATTTAATGGCTAAATTACAGTTGTTTGGGTTTCAACAGTTTTATTGGAGGCTCATTGATTGTAACATTCTTAGCTGGCCTACCAAGTACTGGTCTAGGCCTCAAATCTGATCTAGGTGGATATTGGTGGCCACTTGCCTATTCCACTTAGACCCTCTAGTCAGTTTCATTTGTTTCCTTGTTAATTTCAGTATTTACTATTTTTAGCAGTTTTTTGGGTCCTGAACTTTTGGAGCAATTTTGACCCCCCTAAATGGCGTCTTTTTGAGGTCCATTGCAGGCCCGTAGCAGTAGGTAAGGGTCTGTGGAAAAACCTATAGTATTGAGAGAGACCTTTCCAACAAGGTATTGTACCAAGTTATGACTCCAGGAAGTTGGCTCCCCAACTAACCCCAATGGGGCCCACAAAATCTTGGGTTACATCTCTTGCAATTAGGGTTTTGGTTGTTTAGGGTTTTTTCATGTTTTTCAATAATAAATAGTCCCTTGAGCCTCATTGTAACATAGTTCAGTTGGCATGGAGCCACCACATCTCTTCTCAGAGATAAGCTACCATCCCCCGAGCTATCTTATTTCCATTCTGTTTGTAAGAATAGTTCAATATTTTTCTATTAATGAAATGAAGTGTTCTTCTGATGCATCTCTATATTTATGATTATATTTGTAATTTTTTGCGTTCTTGTTTAAGTTCGGATTAGTGGTATTAGAGCAGTCTTCTCTTGCTCTGTTTTTCTTTAAATGTCCCAAATGAGGTCAGGGTATAAGGAGTTAGGGCTCAATCAGGTTGAATCATTGCAAGATCAGCGTCATGAACACCAACAACCTCCCATGGAAGAAGAAAAGAAATAAGAGGGGGTAGGAGATCCTTTCAAAATGTTTCTTGAGGAATCACTTGGGTGATAGAGGAACGCGATGATGGAGAAATTTTCCTAGATCCTTCGACGGCTACCCACAGGCGACACATCTACATCAAGAAGCCACTATGGAAGTGCCACTCCTTTTAAGGTACAAGTTAACTTCGATATTCCCATATTTGAGGGTCTAATAGATGCAGACGTTGTAGATAAATGGTTAAATCTATTAGGAGGTTATTTTTTAGTTCATAAATTTTCCAACAGGGAAAAGTTTACTTTTTCACTTCTCAAAGTCGCCCCACAAGTCAAGAACTCGTGGAAAACCTATTGTGAACAAAAGAATGAGAGTGAACCCTCATTATTTTCATCTGCACCAACTTGGGATTATTTATGAGATTCCATCAAGGAACAATATTACCCTATTGGGAGCTATGAAGATAAATACATAAACTGGACCACGCTATGGCAGGGAAGGGACCAAGATGTGTTGGAGTTCACAAATATTTTCCATACCCTTCGCACGAAGCTAGGTATCAAGGATACTGAGTGGCATTAGGTACTCAAGTACCGTGACTGTATACACAAGTACATTCAAGATGAGATGGAGTTCCTAGATATTTCCTCACTCAACACAACATACCAATATGTTGTTAAGATTGAACAGAAGTTTAAACAAAAGAAGCAAGACTTTGGATCTGTGAATCCAAAGCAGTGAAAAGGTGCCCCCAAACCACAGAGCAAAGGACATAGCCAAGGGAGGGCTACCTAGGACATGTCGTTAAAGCTGCAAGTAAAGAACAACACCATGAAGACAAAGAAGGACATGTGAAAATGGTGTGAGTTCCATAAGAGCTCCACTCACAAGACAAGTGAGTGTCAGGCCAAGAAGACACTAGTGGCCGAGCAGAAGGCCTCTAAATTAGATGCATGTTTCAACTATGAATCAAAACTTGATAATGGGAATGCCAAAGGGAAGCAAATCATCAATGTGGAGCCCATTGCCACTGCGACCACCACCAAAATCCAGAATATTGAGCCTAAAGATCCAGAGGAGGGAGAACACCTCTTCCACTCATAGATTGTTGGGTTGTGTTATATTTTTTCCATGACTAGCCCACGTAGTTAACTGGGGGGTTAGAGGGAGGGGGGGAGCCCCACCTTCGTTGCGCCAATTGCGTAGCGGGGGGGTCACAAGGGGTTTGAGGGGTGCAAGTAACCCCACTCTATGGGGTCTGGGGCAGCGCCTTGGAAAAATTTGGTTTTGGAACCTATGTTAGGTTGGGCGGACCCACCTACGGTTTTGTGCATGATTTTCGCACATGGTTTTGGACACGATGGTTTTCGGTCCATGGTATTGGATGATTCAGCATGTATAGATATGTATTATAACATTAAAAGGAACATAATGAAAAATCAAGTTGGTAGTCCCGATTTTGGGATCTAGGGGAAATATCTGTGTATATGTTTTTTATGTGTCATGCTCTCACATTGTTTATTTTATGTGTTTTAGAATTCGTATGCAGGTAATGATTTTTGTATAGGGTTAAAACCTACATTTGGTATTAGAGAAAAAAATCTAGTGGTCTCTAGAGAGAAGACCATGATGTGGCATCAAAGGTTTGGACATATTGGAGAGAAGGGCCTTCGAATACTTCATGGTAAAGATATGGTAGAAGGTATGAGTAATAACTCTATGGATTTTGATTTCTGTGAAAATTGTGTATATGGGAAGTAGAATTAGGCGAGTTTCCCCTCTGGTGGTAAGAGGGTGAAACATATATTAGAGCTTGTGCATAGTGATGTGTTTGGACCTGTGAAGGTTCCATCACTGGGTAAGTTTGTGTACTATGTATCATTTATAGATGACTTCTCAAGGAATACATGGATATATTTCCTTAAGAAGAAATTTGAAGTCTTTGACAGGTTTAAAGAATTCAAGGCTCTGGTGGAAAACCAGACAGAGAAGAAGATAAAGGTGCTGAGGAAAGATAACGGTGGAGAGTTTTGCAGTAAGGAATTTGAAGAATTCTATAAGAAGTGTGGTATAGCATGACAGAAGACTACTCCATATACACCTCAGCAAAATGGAGTTGCAAAAAGAATGAACAAGACGTTGATGGAAAGGGAAAGAAGCATGCTCAGTGGTGTCGGGTTAGGACAGGAATTCTAGACAGAGGCAGTGGAGACAATGTTGGGTTGTGTTATATTCTCTCCACAACTAGCCCACATAATTAACTAGGGGGTTAGAGGGGGGGTCAGAGCACCCCCTTCATTGCGCTGATTATGTAGCGAGGGAGGGTCACAGGGAATTTAAGGTGTACCTGTAACCCCACTTTATAGGGTCCAGGGTAGCTCCCCGAATTTTTTTAATTTTGGACACTATGTTAGGTTGGGCGGACCCACCTATAGTTTTGTGCATGATTTTCGCACATGTTTTTTGGACGTGATGGTTTTCGGTCCATGGTATTGGACGCGATGGTTTTTGGTCCATGGTATTGGATGCTTCGGCATGTATAAATATGTATTATAACATTGAAAGGAATATAATGAAAAAAACTCAAGCTGGCAGTCCCGGTTTTGGGATCCAGGGGAAAATCTCTGTGTATATGTGTTTTATGTGTTATGCTCTCGCATTGTTTATTTTCTATGTTTTAGAATTCGTATGCAAGTAATTTCTGTACGGGGTTAAAACCTACATTATTGTTTTATCTACATGTATTGTGACTATATCATGTTTATCATGGCTTGTTTAACTGTTCATTAAATAAATATATTAACATACCTTTACATTATAAATCTCTTACCTTGTGATATAATTATATGACATTACATTGCTTGTATTCTTAAATGGTGGTAATTGATGTGGAACTTCTTGGTGTTATGGCATATTTTTTCTAACACATGTGGTTTTGTTTGATATTG
The DNA here is from genome assembly GCA_031772625.1 of Pinus tabuliformis. NCBI lineage: Eukaryota > Viridiplantae > Streptophyta > Pinopsida > Pinales > Pinaceae > Pinus > Pinus tabuliformis. Next base: position 107,679,556 of record CM062811.1, on the reverse strand, counting down.
TGGAGATTTATTGTTGTGACACAATGGTAGCTACCCCATGCCTTCACATGGATTAACTTCGATCAATATGTAACCCTAATATTAACGTTTATGATTTGGTTGAGAGGTTTTAGGGTTTAATTGGTTGTATTAACTAACATCTTGTGTCATTTGTTGAGAGGTATGGACTAGTAAGAAACCCTCTCTTTCATATCTAAGGGCATTTGAATGTGATGCATATGTACATAATCTAAAGGAGAAACGAACCAAGTTGGATAGTAAATCTGAAAAATGCATCTTTACTGGGTATAAGGATGGTTTAAAGGGTTATAAGCTTTGGAACCCAGTAACAAGGAAGGTTGTGTATAGTTGAGATGTGGTGTTCAGAGAGGTGAAAGATGTTATTAAACATGAAGTCCAACAAAAGGAACTTGAGAAGATAGAGTTTGAGCTAAAGGAGGAAGAATCAAACTCTACAGTAGAGGAGGAATCAGAAGATGAAGAGCCACAAACTCCGGGTGTGAGAAGATCAGTTCGAGAAAGAAGGCAGCTAGAAAGGTATAGTCCATCTGCTTTCTGTTCAAATTTTGCTTTATCTATTACTGATGATGATCCCAGAACTGTGAAGGAAGCAGTAGATTCAGAGGATGGAAAACTCTAGAAAGAGGCCATGGTTGATGAAATGGCATCTTTGCACAAAAATGAGACTTGGGATCTGGTGGAGTTGTCGGCTGGAAGGAAACCCATTGGCAGCAAATGGGTGTTCAAGAAGAACACAAATGCAGAAGGAAAGGTGGAGAAATACAAATCTCTATTGGTAGCAAAAGGTTATTCCTAGGTGTCGGGAATTGATTTTGGTGATATTTTTTATCCCGTTGCCAAGGTAACTTCTATTAAATTACTTTTATCTGTTGTTGCTACTTTTGATTTTGAGGTAGAACAGATGGATGTGAAGACAACATTTCTTCATGGGGATCTAGAACAGGAAATCTACATGAAGCAACCTGAAGGCTTTGCGGTGAAGGGTAAGAAAAAACTGGTATGCAAGTTAAAGAAGTCTCTGTATGGGTTAAAACAGTCACCAAGGATGTTGTATCAGAAATTTGATACATTTATACAGGGACTTGGCTTCACCAGAAGCAAAGTAGATCACTGTGTGTATTTTAAATTAATTGGTGGCCGTGTTAGTTATCTGGTCTTGTATGTGGATGATATGTTGCTAGTTGTAAATGACAAAGAAATTATCCAGGATTTGAAGACCCAATTGTCCTCCAAATTTGACATGAAAGATCTTGGTGTTGCAAATTATATTTTGGGCATGGAAATTAAAAGAGATCGGGCAAAGAGGAAGCTCTAGTTAAACCAGAGAAGTATGTCGAGACAACATTGCAAAGATTTAATATGCAGGATAGTAAACCTGTGAAGGTTCCTATTCCTGTAGGTGTAAAGTTATCTGCTAAACAGTGTCCCAAGACATAAGAAGAGGAAGAGGACATGTCTTGTGTTTCATATGCAAGTGTAGTCGGTAGCCTGATGTATGCAATGGTCTGTACTAGACTAGACATTGCACATGTAGTGGGAGTGTTGAGTAGGTTTATGTCAAAACCAAGAAAGGAGCATTGGACAGTAGTGAAGCGGGTTTTCAGGTATTTGCATGGCACTAGTGATTATGGTTTGTGCTACCAAGGAAGACCAGGATTGGACAGAGTGTTGGATATTCATGGCTTTGTTGATGTAGACTGGGCTAGAGATCTGGATCAGAGAAGATCTACAAGTGGGTATGTGTTTAACCTATTTGGAGGTGCAGTTAGTTGGATGAGTAAGAAACAATCTGTAGTGGCACTATCAACTACAGAGGTAGAATACATGGCAGCCACTCATGCAAGCAAGGAAGCAGTTTGGTTGTAGAGATTGTCTTCAAGTATGGGGTTAGTACAGGGAGATATAAGGATAGACTGTGACAGACATAGTGCAATTTTCTTAGAAAAGAACCCTGCATATCATTCAAAGACAAAGCACATTGATGTTCAGTATCACTTTGTGTGGGATATGATAGGAGACAAAAAGGTGTTGCTGGTAAAGGTGGACACTTTGAAGAATACTGCAGATGCATTGACAAAATTTGTGAGATCTGAGAAGTTCTCTTGGTGTAGAGAAACAATGGGCGTTGCAGGGCTAGATAAATGACTAAGCTCTCTTGTGGCCCCCTGTGGAAAGAAAACAACAAGTGGGAGAATGTTGGGTTGTGTTATATTCTTTCCATGACTAGCCCACATAGTTAATCGGGGGGTTAGAGGGGGGGCGGAGCCCCCCCTTCGTTGCGTCGATTGCATAGTGGGGGGGTCACAAGGGGTTTGAGGGATGAAAGTAACCCCACTATGGGGTCTAGGGCAGCGCCCTGGAAAATTTTGGTTTTGGAACCTATGTTAGGTTGGGCGGACCCACCTATGGTTTTGTGCATGATTTTTGCACATGGTTTTTGACACGATGGTTTTCGGTCCATGGTATTGGATGCTTCGGCATGTATAAATATGTATTATAACATTGAAAGGAACATAATGAAAAATCAAACTGGTAGTCCCGGTTTTGGGATCCAGGGGAAAATCTTTGTGTATATGTGTTTATGTGTTATGCTCTCGCATTGCTTATTTTATGTGTTTTAGATTTCGTATGCAGGTAATTTCTGTACGGGATTAAAACCTACATAGATGTGGGTGAAGGGTTCTCTACTACAGTTCATTGTCGACAACGAGAGCCAAAAGAACCTCATTTTAGTAGAGGTCGTGAAGTGGCTGGGCCTAAAGACTACAACACATCCATAGTTGTACACCATCGGGTGGCTTCACTAAGGACAAGATCTCCACATCAGCTAGCTGTGTCGCCTTCCCTACAACATCAAGCCCTTCACAGATTAGGTACTGTGTGATGTTTCTGCTCTTGAAGTTTGTGATGTATTTTTAGGACAACCATACTTGTGTAAGCAACATGTTGTATATGAGTCTAGACCTTGCTCTATGATTATTACTTTGTCCAATAAGTTGTACAAGATACCAGAGGTAGCCCCACCTACTGCCATCTCTTTGATCACTACAAAGAAATGCAGTAAGATCATTTCCAAGACCATGATTTGTTTTTTTCATATGATTCTCCCTTAGGGAAAGAAGAAGGTTGTGGCCATGACTTCCAAGCAGGGCTCCTCTCCATAACAACAACAGATGGATAAGGTCATGGAAGAGTACACGAATATTTTCACCTCACTTACAGGGGTACCTCTACACTATTTGGTCAAACACTCCATCGATCTGACCCCAGGTGTGCCGCTACCCAATGGACTAATCTATCGATGCTCTATTATGGAGAACGAAGAGATCAAGAGGTAGATTCAGGAACTATTGCATAAAGGGCACACCAGGTCAAGTTCATCACCTTGTGGGAGCCCGATTATATTGGTACAGAAGAAGGATGGGACCTGGAGACTCTGTATTGACTATAAGGCGCTGAACAACATCACTGTCTGGAATAGGTACCCAATCCCGCGAATTTATGACCTTTTGGACCAACTCAAGGGCGAAAATATTTTAGAAAGATTGACTTGAAGTGAGTTTATCACCAGGTACCTATCGAACCCTTTGATGTGTGAAAGACTGCATTCAAATACAAGGAGGGCCTTTTTGAATGGTTGGTCATGTCATTTAGATTGATGAATTCCCCTGCAACCTTCATGAGACTGATGAACGACATCTTGTGACCCTTCACCAATGAATTTGTGGTGGTGTATTTATATGACATCTTGATCATCAACCAAAGTTGGGAAGAGCACCTCCACAATATTCGACATGCCCTTCAAACCCTGTGACAACACAAGATGTGTGATAACTTGGAGAAATTCACTTTTGGCCTGACCCAGGTTCAATATCTAGGGTACATAATTGATGAGTAGGGTGTACATGTTGACCTACCCAAGATACTAGTGATTTTGGATTGGCTAGCCCCAACCACTCTAACAGAGCTCCCCATAATTTTGGGTCTTGCCAATTTCTACCGCAGGTTCGTGTTGGAGTTCTCTCATATCACTTGGCCTTTAAGTCAAGTCACCAAGGGTAGAGAGAAAGCAATTTTCTTTTGGTCTGAAACCCAATAGCAGGCATTTTTGAGTTGAAGCATCACCTCTGCTCTGCACCATTGCTCACATTACCAAACCTGCAACAACCATTTGAGATTGAGACAAATATCTCTGACTATGTTATTGGTGTGGTTCTTACTCAGTATGGGAATCCAATGGCTCACCATAGTGAGACACTTTCAGACATAATCCGAAAGTATCCCACTTATGAAAAAGAAATGTATTACATTGTGTAGTCTTGCTGTCAATGGAAGCATTACATTATGGGGAAGGAAACAGTCATCCACATATACCACCGACCCCTGCAGTGCATACAGACACAAGGGAAGTTGCAAAATGATCACCATGAGAAATGGTCCACCTACCTGCAACAGTTCCATTTGAACATTAAGTATAAGAAGGGAAACACCAATAATTTCGCTGATTGCCTCAACCAACGCCAGTCATGGCACTGATCACTGTGCTTGACTGGTATGGGCACAAAACTTTAGGATGGATGCATCTTTACATACCAGACAATCCTGGAAGGGAAGCAAGTTCCAAATTTTCACCTTCAGGATGCATTGTTATGCCACCTGGGACACATCTGTATTCCTTTAAGTGAGCATGCCAAGATGATTTGGGAGGCACACTACAGTTAGTTCACTGGACATTTCGAAGTGGAGAAAATAGTGGCGGTATTGCAAAAGTATTTTTATTGGCCAAAACTTCGTCAGGATGTTGGGAAGTAAATTATATCCTACACTTCTTGCGCCATTTCCAAACCAACCATCAAGAAGTAAGGTCTATATACTCCTCTAACTACTTGTAGTCAGCATCAGGAATCTATCTCCATGGATTACATGTCGGGCCTTCCTTCTACTAAGCATGAAAATTATTGTGTTTTCGTGGTCGTTGAGAGATTCTCCAAGATGGCCATAATGGCAGCCTACAAGAAGAGTATCACAACAGAGGCCATTGCTAAGCTCTTCTTTGAGCGAGTGTGGATACACTTTGGGATCTTACAGTCCATTGTTTAAGATCGGGACAAAATATTCCTGAGTGCATTTTGGTCCAGTGTCTGGTCGATGCTGGATATAAAACTTACTAAGTCCACGGCCTTCCATCCCCAAACTGATGGCCAAATAGAGGTTGTCAATAGGATTATCGTACACATTCTATGCATGTACAACTCAAAGAATCCACACACGTGGGATAAAAGTCTCCCTTATGTCCAAAACAACTACATCATAGCTCTCCACAACTCAACAGGCCATAACCCCTTTCAGGTAGGGTTGGGATTTCAGCCATTATGTCCCAATGATATGGCCATACCATTTGCATCCACTCAAGCAAATTAAACTCATGTCCAGTCCGAAGCCAAAAGGGCTAATAGTTTCATTTAAAACATTCAACATATACACTAGCAAGTCCATGATATATTGGACAGAGCCAATGCTAAGTACAATCAACGGCATGATCAACATCGAGTTCTGCACAAGTTCCAGGTCAACGACAATTTTTGGTTACATTTGTAGAAGGAGCGTCTCTCTTGACCCCATTGCAAGATTTGTCCACTCTAATATGGACCATACACCATCACCAAGGCTTTCGGTGACACTGGCTTTGAGCTCAACATCCCACCATTCCTTGATTTGGACCTAGTGTTCAATGTAGACCGCCTTCGGCAATACCTTCCACCATTTTTGGCCACATCCAACATTGCAGAACAACTCACCAACAGAGCTCAATTTGGGCTGCATGGAACATGCCACAACTAATTAGATCATGGAAACAAAGATCAAGAACACTTTACAATAGAGGATACATCTATATCAAGTTGTCAAAGCATGCCAACTCCTTCGCCAGGGCAAGTGGTTCACCAGGGACCAGGTTCAACAAAAATTTCCACAGCTCATGGAGGCTTTGCACACAATGAAGAAAATTTCTTCCTAAGGGGGGAGGAATGAGCCAGGTGGATATTGGTGACCACCCACCTATTCCACCTAGAACCTCCAGTCATTTTGATATGTTTCCTTGTTTATTTCAACATTTACTATTTTTAGCAGTTTTTGGGTCCTAAACTTCCGAAGCAATTTTGACCCCCTAAACGGTGTCTTTTTGAGGTCTGTTGCAAGCCCATAGCTATAGGTAGGGGCCTATGGAAAATAATGTAGTACTTAGAGATACCTTTCTGACAAGGTATCGTACATGGCAAACGAAGATAATATGACCAAGTTACGACCTCGGGGAGTTGGTTGCCCAACTAACCTAATGGGGCCCACAAAATCTTCGGTTACATCTCCTGGGGCTAGGGTTTTAGTTTTTTATGGTTTTCTCACGTTTTTAAATAATAAATAGGCCCTTGAGCCTCATTGTAACATAGTTCAGTTGGCATGTAGCCACAACATCTCTTCTCAGAGATAAGCTACCATCGCCAGAGCTATCTTATTTCCATTTTGTTTGTAAGCATAGTTCAATATTTTTCTATTAATGAAATAAAGCGTTTTTCTACTGAATCTCTATATTTATGATTATATTTTTAATTTTTTGCGTTCCTTTTTAAGTTTGGATCAAAATCATACCTTCTGTTTAATTCATCTATTAGAAACCTTGAGAAGGCTTGATATTTAGAAAGCTATGAAGTTTCATGATTTTCAATTAATGCTTGATCATTGGAAAATGGAATTATAGCATCCTATTGTGATTGATCATTGAAATAATTTATGTCATTAGTAACCAATGGTCTAGTTTCTTCGTGTTCTTGATCATTAATCATCAACAATGGTTGAATTTGTTGATCAGGGTTGGGTCTTTGTAATATCTGGGGCTGGAAAGGTCTTTTGTACTGAGCCTGAGGCCTATTTGATGTTTTTTGAACTACTCTAGGTTGTGTTTCAATGTTTGAAATCCTATTCTAAAGATTTCTAAGTAATGAAGTGATTTCATCAATTTTGTGATCCTCAATTTTTCTTTTAGAAGAAGAACCTCCTTCTTCCCTAACTTTCATTTTCCTTTCAGATTTTTCAGCCTTTGCTTTGAGTTTGGTTGAGGCTGATCTATTTGCCTCAACCTCAATGGCATTATTCTGCATCTCTGCTAGGGTTATTGAAGTTATTTCTCTAAGCATAACTACAAATTCATCAGCAAATCCTTTAGAGAGCCTAATTTTGGAAACAACTACTAGTGGCTTACAATCGAGTGGCATTTTATTGTAAACTTTGTTAAATCGCTTTATAAAATCAGCCACAGGTTCACCAAGATTTCCTTTTAGGTCATCAAACTCAGTGAAATAGTAAACTGGATCCTTTTTTACTCCCCATTGGTTTTTAAAAAGGTAACTATTTCATTCCAAGAAGGGATTGAATTAGCTCGTAATTATCTAAACCATATCCTAACATTGCCTTTAAGAGATTGAACAAACAATATCATGCAGAAATATTCATGCTCTATATTCATGTTATCAACAAAGCCTAAGAAAGCTTCCAGATGATCTTCAAGAGAAAAACCAGTTTCACCATTGAATCTAGGTAAGTGCTTCAAAGATCCTTCTGGGAAATTGTTTAGTTGATTGGGAACAACTAAGGTTGCATAACGAGCTTGAATGATGGGTCGAATACCAGCCATTTGATTACATGAAGATGAGGAAGATGAGGATGAGATTTGAGAAGATGAAGATGATGAAGGGGATGAGGATGAGATTTTGGGAGTTGTAGGGGGTGAAGATAAGTTGGAAGAATTTATGGAAGTTTTTATTTTTCTTGGTGTTTGTATTATTAATTTTTGTTCTTCAGGACCAAAATTTCCTTCACTATCAAACAAAGGATTTGTGTAAACAAAATATTTTTCGTCCAAGCTAAAAAAAGTAGATATGTAAGTGTGAATTATTGAAGAAGTAAAATCACTAGGTTTTAATTAGGGTAATTCTAGACCTAATTATTTTTCTGATCTAGGAGATTTTGAAAGAGGTTCAAGAATCTAATAAGATTCTAAATGATAAACAAGGAAAGCATACTACAAATCAACTCTTTTAGATAGTAGTTCTAACGCTTTTGGTGGTAGATCTGATAGTTCAAGAGGAATTGGAACAGGTCTAAAAGGACGAGTTTCAAAAACAATATCAAATGGATGTATTACAGAAGCAGAAGTAGAGGCTTCTGGTCTTTATCTTGCAGAGGTGATTCTTACCAGTCTCTCAGGATCTGATAGTGGAGAATAAAGTTGTGTATCTGAAAGAGACCTAGTGTGTCTACGTGAAGGCAGTTTATTTTTGTGGAATGGCTAGGTGAATTATTTTAACCTACTAACCTTTTATTCACCATTAAAATTTAAGCTTTAATAGTTGTCCCAGGGAAAATAATTCAAGAATTTCGTTCCCTGACAATGGCGCCAATCTAACATTGTACCTCCGTAGATAATTCTAGGTTAGGAATTATGTTGGAGCATCTAAAATGTTTTTTTGGATTTTAAATTTTTTTGGATGACCAAAGATCTAAATTGTTTGAATAGGTGCAATTCTTAATTACTTATGATTAAATAGAAGGGTTGTTTCTTCACCTCTAAACAATAATTTAGCTTTGATTTAGATGTGCAAGGTTGAAAACTTAGAAACTATATGATTTGTTAAACATCAAAAAAATTATCTAACTATCATATACAGTGGATGCGTGTAAAATACTTTTACAGCCAAACAATATATGTTTAAGAAAAATTAAGGGAAGATGACAATTTATTGATGTAGAGGAGTCAAATCAAACAAACAATTTATTCGACTAATCTTTGTAACAGAATATAACTTCATGGGGGATTTCAGACAAATTGAAACTCAATATTATCTTACCCAAAACTCCCATAAACTTCAAAACATATGCAGATAAAACAGAGTGAAAATAATAACAAAGAAAGACTTACAGGAACACAATCTATTTTGAAATGAATCCAAAATCCTTTTATTATTTCATAAATAACTTTGAAGGATACAAGTCTTCTCAAAATTCTATCACAATGGTTCAACCATTTCTAAGTCTTATTTCTAACCACTTATAGAAAAATATATATGAGATCAGATTCCAAACTAAATACATTTACAAAATAATATCTGTTTTGAAAACACAGATATTTCTAAATATAGAGGAAAAATAGGAAAATTTTTTGGAAAATGTTGCGTTGTTGAGGCTATGTAGGAATTAGGTAATGATTGTTGTTTCTTTGCTGGAAATTTTGTTCCTTTTATGCTAAAAATCCTAAGCTGCAGTTGCACTTCATTCGACCAATTCTAGCAGCCGATCCCACCTCTCTTCCTATAAACATGCCTACTATTGTTGAAAGCTTCAAAATTACTGCTGTAAAACCTGTTTTCTAATTCAATCAATGATTAAACATATTTTATGCCATATTTCCTCATCTGGAATGGTGGCTTTGATTAAATTTATATAAGTCTCATCAACTTCAATGTACTTATGAAAGGTGGGTTTGACTACAAACAAATGTATGATTTCATGTTGAATCAACAAGTCAAAAGTCAAACCCCTAGTGCAAGCCTTCCCTGTAATAGTCCCTCTAACCTTGGAATTTTTTTCTTTTTCTATGACTATTGAATACAACCTTCCTTGATATTCTTCAAGAGTAATCAGCTTATCTCAGATTACCCTGTTATGTCCCTATACTACTAGTGTAACCCCTTATTGTTATTAGTACAACCCCCTTACTATATTGTTGTGCCCATGTAGTCCCTATATTGTTATTATTGTGCCCCATAGAAGCCCACTATTGTTATTATTGTTCCATTATATTATTATTGTTATGTCAACTCTGATTATATTATGACCCCTTAGACTCCTATATATAGAAACGAGGTCTTGTCATTTGTATCATCCAAGAATTGTTCATTTGTGTAATGTAAAGGAGGTTTCCCCCTTAAAGAGGCTTATTTCTAAGGCGTTGATCTATCTTTTCTATCTTTTTGTGACTTGGTTTCATAACATTTGGTATCAAAGCTTTGGATTCTAGAGTTTCGCTGCTCCAAACAGGTCATCGTGGAATTTTTGCTATAACGTTTTTCCTGTGACGTTTCAAAAGCTAAAACAAAAATTCATTTGTGACGAAATCTAGTTGAACCTAGGGTATGAATTTTAGATCTTGTCTCACTATCGTTTCGGAGATATGATCTGAGAAATTTAGGGTTTTTGCAAGCTCCTGAATTTCATCTAAAACAGGTCATCGTGGAATTTTCGCTATAAATTTTTTGCTATGAAGTTTCAAAAGCTTAAACAAAAACCAGTTTGACAAGAAATCAGTCTGAACCTCGGGTCCAAATTTCAGATCTTGTCTCGCTATATTTAGGGATATATGATCTGAGGAATTTAGGGTTTTTCTAGACTCCAGAATTACATCCTAAATAGGTGACCTTGGGAAAATCATCATAACTTTCTCTCTAAGCATCAGATTGAAATTTCGTAAGAAGTTACAAAAAGAGGACGAACTATGTCTTGTTTGGGTATAATTTTTAGAATGTAAGGTTGAAAAATTGACACGTGGAATGATGTACAAGTTCACTCTACTGAAATAGTCTATAATTATGTCATCGCAAGAGATTGGGAATAAATCTTTCTACAAGAATCCAATTGCGATCATACTTGCGAAGTTAGAAAGAGGACTCAGAGGGCTATTTCAAGCCTAAATTTTAGAACTTAAAGATCTAAAAGTACAGAGTTAGAATCGTTTCAATATCGAGCTCCTAAAATAAAGAAAAAGCAAGATGAGCAAGTTTGATGGCAAGGATCCGATAAATTGGATACTACAGATGGAGAAATATTTTGATCTACATGGTGTACCACTGTTACAAAAGGTACGTATTGCATCTAATTATTTAGAACCAAATCAATTTTTATGGTATAAAGGGCTTTGTCCTCATAAACCACTTGTCACGTGGTCAATTTTCATAGAGGAGATGATAGCACATTATGAGGATACAAGAGAAACACCTTCTTTAGCCAATTGATAAATCTCAAACAAAAGGGTTCAATGGCAGAGCACATTGAGGACTTCTAAAAATTGAACATAAGGCTAAATGATATTCTAGAGAAGAAAATGGTTGATGTCTTCATAGGGACTTTAAATGATAACATTCAACACAAGGTTCGTCTTTGGGAACTTGATTCATTGGAGAAGGCATTTAGGTTGGCAAGAAAAATTGAAAGTGAAATATGGAAACAAGGAATCCCACCACTCACGACTATAATTATGAAAGTGTTTTTTTCTCCTAGCCTTCCACAACCTACAAGGTTTACACCACAACAATTGGAAGAAAAAAGAGAAAAATGACTTTGTTACTGTTGGGTGTAGGAATTACACTTAAGCAAACTCCTCAACATTTAATTTGTCAACCCGGGGGATCCATAAACATAGAAACGAAGCACAGGAAATGCCAGAGATGGTATGAATATTTCCAATATAAATCCCTACTTTCTTTAAAGAAAAGATTGCAGAGTCAAACTAAAAAGAGAAAAAGGCAACTTGAACCATCAAAATAATCTAAGACTGGAACAAGGAAGAATGCATTTGCAAGAGGGAATTAACAATAAAGGGCAATCACTCTACCTAATCATTGTTTGAATACTGAGTGTGTGTCTTTCTTTAGCAAAGACACTTAGCAGTCTCATCAGATGGGCCCTTAAACCTGCTCCTTTAGAGATTTCCTTCTTGCATTAATCTCTCCTATACTATTGCAATCTGCTTGCACTAGTGCAAGAATAGAGATTCATGCAGAAGGTATAAATGGTGTCTTTACTAAAGGTGTTTTACTTCCTGCAAGGGCTTGAACTTTTCCAGGTTCAAAGCACTCAGATCCCGTGGCAAGAAACTAGTTCTTGCACTGGATCAGAGCTTCTTGCACTTAACATTTAATTCTTAAAATGAGTGCTTAGTTATTGCAAGTGATATTATACTGTTAAATCAAATTGCACACATAAAAATGAATGTTTCTGATCTTGATAAAGTGCAGGAATAAAGAAACAATCCATATACATTAATCTTGTCATAAGCATTTAATGAAAGAAAGAAGATTGCGGGAAGTAGACTAAGAAGGCTTGCTGCATCACACCAACGTGCACTGGTGCAGGTTCATTTCCCCTGCTTGGACCAGGCAGGGAAAACCAGCCAAAAAGAATTGTAGAAAATGAAATATCACACCAACGTGCACTAGTGTAGGGTTATTTCTCTTGCTTGGACCAGGTGGGGAAAACCAATCTAAAATCAAGTGCAGGAAAAGGAAATTTAACTACTTCACACAACAGATCCACTTTCACTCAGACAGGAATGCATGTGCTTTAAATTAAATCACACTTGACAATATAAACACAAATTACAAGAAATAAGAAATAGGGCAAACATGCTGGGTTGGCTGGGCCCTAGCCAACCAGCGCATTTCCCCTTTAAATAAAAATGTTGCTCAGTACTTTAATCAATTAATTAGCTCAAATACAGAAATGCAATTTGTGAAACATGAGCTGGAGCTCCCTTTTATTTATTCACTGACGCAAGTACATACGTTAATACATCGTCCAGCCCAGATTCGGGCGATAACAAAATATAGAAACCTGTTACCGCCTCTCTGGCTGTGTCTCTGTCCTATCCAAAAAAACTCCTTTAGTCCTATTCACATTCTACATTATATAGATCTTTGGCCAAAGGCCAAAATAGATCATTCAACCGATTACATAACCAACCGCAAAATTTATCTTTTGGCCTTTCAATTTAGACAGTTAGCAAAATTGGCCGTAGCCAATCTCCAGCTTTCGTTCTTCACAGATTTGATCTCAGCTGCCTTTGGATCGATCTTGCTGTCATGGTTGAAGCCGCTCAAAATGGGGTGATTCAATCTCGGCTGCCTTTGGATCAATCTTGCTGTCGTGGTTGAAGCTGCTCAAAATGAGGTGGTGATCAAGGAGGTTCGGATATGCTGCAAGGATTTGTTGTGTTGATAACGGTGCAAGATCCGATCCTGCATTAGGATCAGCGGTCATGGTAAGTACTATAACTACCAAATAAACATTGAAGATATCGATAAGTTACAAAGAGTGATTAAAAGTAAGAAATCATGTAATAAATGATTAATTAATGCTAAGTTAATTTAAAAATATGAAAAATAAAGTTTATACGAAATATGTCACCGTGCTTGGACTGATGCAAGATGAGGGTGTATAAGAGAGGTAAAATAGCGGTAAATGGTGATGATTTAGGAAGGGGAAAATGGAAAAAAGAGAGCAAATTAGGGGGCTAATATCCTCCCATCCCTAAACTATTGTGTGTCCTCGCACAACTCTTTACCTTTGCAAAAAAACCTTCAAAACTTTGACCATTCCAACTCAATCCTGCTCTGGCATACTGACATCAACCTGCAATGTTTCAAACTTCTTCTTTTTGATATTCTTTTGTTTCTTTGTCACCTTTTTAAGTCGCTTGAAACATTGCATAGCTTGGTACTTCCAAACTCTAACTTCTCTTTTCTTTTTCTGAATCTCCGCAGTCAATTCTCCTTTACTCTGTTCTTTATCCTCCTATGCTTTAGCTATGAGCTGTTCTAAATTCTTGATCCGGATTTAAACAGGAACGCAACAAATTACAGAGATAACCATATACACAAAGATGCAGCGGAAATAATACTTCATTTCATTAATGGAAAATACTGAAATATGCTTACAACCAGAAATGGAAATAAACCAGCTAGGGCGATGGTAGCTTATCTCTGAGAAGAGATGTGATGGCTACATGCCTCTGAACTGTGTTACAATGAGGCTCGAAGGCCTATTTATTGTTGAGAAACAATGGAAAACCCTTAACATTCCAAAACCTAACCCTAGGAGATGAAACGCCAAACTGTGGGCCCCGTTTGGGGTAAATTGGTACATCAACTTCCCGGGGTCGTAACTTTGGCATATGATCTCCGTTTGACGCGTACAATAGCTCATTAGAAAGATCTATCCGAGCACTATCATTGTTGGAATGGCCAACATCGGTCCATTCCATGGACCCATGTTGCCCCCGGATTCCCCAAAAAATGTCGTTTAGGGCCTCAAAACGGCTCCGGAAGTTCAGGACCCAAAAAATTGCTAAAAATAGTAAGTTGTGCTACAATTAAGGAAACTGAAAATGCTGAGAAAGACAATGGTGGGGGTCCAGGTGGACTTGGCAGGTGGCCACCAATATCCGCCTGGATCAATTCTGCACTTGAAGCTCTAGTTCAACTACCCGAGCAGCAGGAGTTACCAAATCTTCCTCTTTTTCTGTCTCAAAAGGAGTTGTGTCTTCCTCAGGGACCTCGGTATCCCTCATGGTTACATTAGGAAATTCTTCTTCTTCTTGCGATTCTTCTTCAGGGGTATGTGCCTGTACTGATGGCGTAGAAGGAGTCTCTTCAACAGGTGCACTAGCTGTCTTCTTATTTGGATATGGGGCCCTTTCTTCTTTTGATTTTTCAGATCATTTCCTTTTTGCACTCGTGCAAGAAGGACTCCCCTTTACATTCTTACTCGGGCTCTTGCTTGTGCTGGCGGGGTCCTCTATCTCCTTTCCAACAGCTTTCTTTTTATGTAGCTATTTTAATAGTGCCTCCCAGGTCATGCCTTTAACTTCTAATTGTTTCTATACCAAAATCTTTATCAGGTCGCGGTGATATAACTTCTTGTCGGCTTGGTCTGCCCATTTGTCCCGCACGCCTTTGACAATTTTTTCCAAGCTCTTAAGAAAAAATAGGGGAAGTTCATCCTCCACCGGATGTGCCAAGCGGCTTTGAAATGCTGCAACATCCTAAAATGATATACAAAAGTGTGGGAGTACCTTCCCTCACAAATTATGAATTTTTGTAGGATGAAAAGGTGGTCTTGCCACTATCCCAGCAGGGCACTACGTGGAACTCCTTCCTTCCAACCTACCTTCATCTTCTTGTCAATGAAAAAACACTACCATCACTTGCTTTCTAGCTTCTGATTTTTAAACCACTGCTCACCAATATTTTCCAAGCCTGTCGCTGCTACTACAGACTCTTCCATAACTTCAAATTTTAGAGGCCCAATTTTTACTTGGCCGTTTTTGAAACTTCTGGCAAACTGTAAGGCCACTTCTCTGTCGTGCCCGTCAAACTTTTGCAAGAACTGAAGAAATCCCGAGTCTCGCAATAGTGCAAGACTATTGCGATACTCGGCAGTCTGTTCTACCTTACTGAGAGACGAGGGTTCACTTCGAACAAGCGGCATCGCTGCTTAACGGCTATGAACAGTCGAGAATTTACATGCAACACTTGGAAAATTGGTTCTTATAGATAGGGATCCAACTGTCCACCATCCTTTCCATCTTATCACCCATTCATTCCACTGAAATAGCCGTGGATGCACGACATATTTGAGATCAGGCCGGATTGGTACTTACGAGGACGTTTTAATGGCTAGGTGAGGTAATCATTATGAGTGCAGGACATCTAGGATTATGGCGGAAAGGGGCAATTATATCCAAGCAATGGTTAAACACTTCCACATTCCTTCATAATTCAAAAAAAGAACTTAGCATTCATTAAAAAATGATCATGATTCTTAACTTAAAAACACCTTGTACTTTAAATAATTTTATCCCAGTTAATATGATAGCACAAGTACTCATCAACTAAGTGAAAGGACTTCTTATAAATTTATATGATGACCACTTTCCTATGATGTATACTATGAAGAGAACAAATTGTACTATGTTTCTGACAGGGTGCATGCTTGCACTGCTTAAACTATGTTATTCTGCTGGTACCATTCTGCTTGCATTATTATATAGGACAACATGCTTGTACTAGTGTAAGCATAATAGCTAAAAAGAACAAGGAATTTAAATAAAATATAGGCTAGACTTCCAACATGGCTTCCTCAACTTATACTGGAAATTTGCTTCGCCCTTTCTTGATGCTTCAGAGCATATCCTTTTTCTCTTTGTGTGCGAGATCCTGCAATGAATTCATGAGGGAACAAAGAAGTGGGAAAAGGGAAATTTTACAATGGGAAGGAATTATGTTACAAGGATTCCAGGAATAGTACCATAAGAGGAGATAAACAGAAGTGGGATAGGAAAAAATTCAAGGGTAAGGTGGGGTTTTTTTTACGAAACGGACAGGGAAAATTCAGAAGAATATGGGAAGGTTAATCATTCTGGGATTGAAGAAGAAAACTGAGGGAATATTACGAAAGTGGAATATGAAGAAAGGCAGAAAATTTTCTGGAAGGTCTGCCTACACTGGTGCAAGAAAAAATAATTGCAACGAAAATTAAGCGTTACTTGAATAAAAATATCCATGCTAATTACCCCAATTGTATAAAGGTTGGTTCTGTTGACCCTAATTTTACTTGGTGGTCGCTAGCATATCTAAAGATCGAGCAACATTTTCTTTTTATTAGAAATTTTTGATCTTCCTACCAGGAAGATGGTTTTTAGGTTGATCCTTCTGCAATCATGTCAGCGAACTGATTTTCATAATTACAGGAAATTTATTTATTTATTATTATTATTATTATTATTTTTAAGATGAAGAAGAATTCATGTTTTCAAAAGGTTGGTATTACCATTCACCACTACCATCCTGAATTGTTGTTGGACTTGTTGTGTAAAATCTTTTGTGGTAAGTGGCTAAAAATACTTCTTTAATCTGTGTCCATTTACCAAGAACACTGAATTTTTTCCATCAATAGTTTTAACTTCTACTGCTCCATTCTCGAATACTCGGATCACTTCATAAGTTCCCATCCAACGTGTATGGAATTTCCCTTTAAAAATTTTAAATCTAGAATCATAAAGGAGAACCCAATCACCTAGTTGGAATTGCTTTTTTTTAATAGACTTGCCATGCCACCTTTTGCGTTGCTACTGAACAACATCCCTACAAAATTCATCTAACTCATTTAATTGGAGAAGACACTATTGTTGTGCCTCAGAGAGATCTAGTCCTAACTGAACTGCAGTTCTGAAAGTTTTGATCTGGAATTCAATTGGTAATAGCACCTGTTTGCCATATACCAGCTCATATGGTGTATGTCCCATGCTATTTCTCCAAGTGGCTCTGTATGCCCACAAAGCTTCTGGTAATCTTTCAGCCCAGTCTTTCTGATGGATATTTACTATCTTTGTAAGAATGGACTCAATCACTTTGTTTGTGGATTCCACCTGGCCATTTGCTTGCGAGTGATATGGCATGGATTTCCTGTGCCAGATCTTGTATTGCTCCATCACACCCTGTACCAGATTAGAAATAAACTGTGGACCATTGTTAGAAAAAATTTCTCTAGGCACACCAAATCTAGTAAAGATTTCAGTAAAAAGAAAATCATTAACTTTTTATGTAGAAAAGGAAACAACTTTAGCGTCTACCCATTTTGTAACAAAATTTGTACAAACCAAGATATGCTTTTTACTTAATGACGTTGGATTTATTAGCCCTATAAAATCAATATCCCATAACTTGGGGGCATAAAGGCTTTTCATTGGTTTGATTAGGCTAGCCCATTCACTGACAGCTATCACATCACCTGACATACTGTTTGGCATCCTTAAACAAGGAAGACCAAAAGTAACCAGCACGCAATACTTTATATGCAATCCACTTATCAGAAAAGTGGTCTCCACAAGGTTCATCATGAGCAAATTTCAATATGTCAAACACTTCCTCCTCTCTTACACACCTACGGATAATCAGATCTGGACCAGTGTAAAAGAGATCTCCTTGAATCCAAGAGTATGAGGCACCTTTCTGAATAATATTCCACTTTTCACGAGCAGACAAGTGGGGTGGTGTTTTCCAGTAACCAAGTAATTAGCAATGTCAACAAACCACGAAGAATCTGTTAACATAGAAAAAATATGTTCATCCAGAAAATCATCATTAACAGGAGTTGCTTCACCAGGATTATGTAATCTAGAAGGAAAATCTGCTACAACATTAGATTTTCCTGGTGTATCATCAATAGTAATATTAAATTCCTGCAACAATAGTAACCGCCTAGTCACTCTACCGCTAGTTAATGGCTTGTTCATCAAATATTTAATCGTGGAATGATCAGCATGTACAAATTCTTCATATCCTGTAATATAGTGCCTGAACTTATTAATTGCAAAAATTATAGCTAAAAACTCTTTCTCTATAACTATATAATTTAATTCAGCGGAAGACAAATTCTTACTAATATAATAAATAACATAGGATTTTTTAATTTCCTCTTGTCCTAAAGCTGCGCCAATAGCCAAATATGAAGCATCAGAGGAAATGTGAAAAGGCAGGGACCAATTAGGACCTCTCAAAACTAGTGCATGTACTAACTTTTCCTTCAATGTTTCAAAAGACTGTTGGCAAGCTGTGGTCCAAGAAAATTCACTATCCTTAGCCAGAAGTCGGAAAAGAGGGGCGGCTATCTTAGAAAAATTTCAATGAATCTCCTATAGTAACCAGCATGTCCTAAAAAACCTCTTACTTCCCTTTGAGTTTTGGGTGCAGGAAGATGCAGAATGATTTCAATCTTTGTTGGATCAACCTGAATACCTTTACCAGAAATCAAATGGCCAAGTACCACTCCCGCTTTGCACATTAATCTAAATTTCTTGTCACTCAAGGCGAGATGGGTTTCCTGACAATGAAGAAGTACTTTCTATAGATTTTCGAGAGCTTCCTAGAAAGAATGACCAAACATAGAAACGCCATCCATATAAATTTCTACAAATTCTAGATCAGAAAAAATGGCAAGCACTTCCCTTTGAAAGGTAGCTGGGGCATTACATAAACCAAAGGGAAGCACTCTATAAGCAAATGTACCCCATGGACATGTGAAAGTAGTTTTATCGTGATCTTAAAGTGCAATCTGTATCTGGTTATAACCACTGAAGCCATCCAAAAAGGAAATTTTTTTCTTTCCTGCAAGGGTATCAAGCACGTGGTCAATGAAAGGGAGAGGAAAATAATATTTGAGAGTGGCTTTGTTTAATTCTCGATAATCAATACAAATATACCTTCTTCCATCTTCTTAGGTATTAGCACTAATGGAGAGACCCACTGACTGCCAGAAATAGGATAGATAAAACCAACATCCAAGAGTTTCTATACTTCTTCCTTCACAATATCTCTTAGAGCTGGATTCATTCACCTTTGGGGTTGTCAGACAGGTTGGGTTCCTTGCTGAATATAGATATGATGTGTACAAATTACAAGAGGAATACCCTTCATATCTTCATAGCCCCATGCAGAGGCACTAAGATGGTTTTGCAACAAATTCACAAGTTGCTCCTGCTGAGATGAGTGCAAATCTGAACTAATATGCAAGGATTTACCAAGGCTAATCTCAACAAGAGTAGTATCAGGCTTAGGAGTACTCAGGGGGGTGGTCAAATGTAGTGGTACAGAAGAATGAGAATCATGATTATCTTGAAAATCTAAGCTGGAAATCTAGCTCAATAGCTCAAAATTAGGCATAGTGTCTAGATTATTTAGAAAATCTTAAATCTCATCTTCTTGTGAAGACCCAATATAATGATGGATAAGGGAAATGGGCTGAGTATCCTCGTCACTGCTTTGATCCAACCATAAAGTATCTCGAAGGTCCTG
The DNA here is from genome assembly GCA_031772625.1 of Pinus tabuliformis. Classification (NCBI taxonomy): domain Eukaryota; kingdom Viridiplantae; phylum Streptophyta; class Pinopsida; order Pinales; family Pinaceae; genus Pinus; species Pinus tabuliformis. The sequence goes on along the minus strand of CM062811.1, from coordinate 107,659,859 downwards.
AATGGATCTGGCAGGGGGGTATAAGGTAACTTTCTTCCTAGAATCTCCATGCGAAATATACATATCACCGGAATGACATCCAATATATGCATCGGCTGTAGCAAGCCATGGTCGACCCAAGCTCAAGAGATGCCCTCCTACTGGGATCTTTGGTTGAAGCACAATGAAATCAACAGGATATTCCCAAGAATCTAATTAAATGATCACATCATCCAATACTCCTTCTGGCTTAATTTTAGATCTATCTGCTAATTCAAGCACAGTGGGAGTAGGGTGAAGATGAGATAACCGAAGTTGATCCATGGTTTTCTTAGTCATGACATTAATGGCTGCCCCCAGGTCTATAAGAACATTAGAGACAAGGACATTACCAATGTGAACCAAGACAACAGGGTTTCTGGGATCAGTATATTTTTCCATAGACACACATCCCGTCATCAACTTTGTTGCCCTACCAACAAATTGAATGATTTGGGGTTACATTCTCTTCCTCCCGGGTTTCTTGAGACAGATTTCCTTAATAATCTTGGTACAAATGGGGATCTCTTTCATGGCTTGAAGCAAATATATCTTAATGAAAAGATTTCGAAGCTCTAATGCCAAGCTAGTCTCAGAAATAGGCTCACTTCTTTCCATTACTAGCCTCTCTGGGAAGGGAGGCTGGTTGGAAGAAGATGGCAAGGATTTAGAGGGTAAGGATTGCTTAGTGACAATTTTCGAAGAATGTTTAAGAGTTTCCTCTTCTCCTTTCTCTTCAACAATCACTCTAGGTTGCTTCTAATTTTTTGATGTTACAATCCTTCCCGATCTTAATTGAATATCATGAACCCCAACTGGAATAGACTGGTACTCAAATGGTAAAGGTGCGTTTGTTACAAAGATCATTTGTACTGCTTTATTATTTATGAGAAAAGTGTTTCAGCGTAAATCACATGTAAAAACATTTGTCGACGCGTTTTGAACCAACTAGTGTGGTTCATCGTGAGGACAACTTGAAGAGTCAGATCATGGCTACATATTAAATAGGGAGAGCAAATCATCCAAATGGCTAGGTTTCACCATCAATGACTATAATAGACCCAGCAATGGCTAGATTTGTTTAATTATATTAAAATGTTAAAACTAATATTATTATAATATTTATCATGTGTAATTAAGTAAAAAGTTAATAACTATTAGTAATAGAAGGGAATTAATATATAATAAATAATATTATTTTATTATTATAATAACGTTACAACAATAATTTTCTTATTGAGGCATTGAATAAGGTGTATGTGTAGATGGATATGACTGCATAGGTGGCTGGTAGGAATATGGAGAATGATTTGGCCCTCTCTAACCTTGTTGCCATGGTTGAGAAGGTTTCCCATGCTAATATTGATTCCCATATTGCCACTGTTGACTAGTGTTAGGATAAGAATATGCATGTGAATTATAACCAAAATAGTGTGGAGAAAATTCAGGAGCCATACTTGCACCTACCTAAGGCCAATTCCTTCTTGCTCCCATAGCATACAAGTATTCAAGTTCAGGCTTTCCCCCTGTAAATACAGCTTTAAGTCCGGGTATAGAGGGACATTTTTCTACGACATGGTCTTTTGCAAAAATAGCACACTTATTAGTTTCTTTCAAATTAAGAGGACACTCTTTAGGAGGATGCTTGTACCTACATTTAGGACAGAAAATACATAATGACTCTTATTCCTTCATGAGTTTTTGCTGAAATTTTAAAGAGTCCAACTGATTCGTAACAACATTCATTATATCAATTTTCATGTTTTCCATTTTATTTTCTAGTCTAATAATCATAGCATCAGTAGATTCAGTTTTTCTATTTCTGTTTCGAGTTCCTCTACTGGATCTATACTGATTTCTTGAAAATTTCCTGCATAATTCACAAATTTGTTCAAAAGTTTGCTGAGAAATATCACCTTGTCCTAACAGATTTAAATTATTTCTAGCATTATCAGTAAGTCCTCTTAAGAACAAGGTTCTAATAGTACTGGAATCAAGCTTAAGTTTCGACCTTTGCAAAAAACACAGAAAAATTTCTAGGTAATCTTCAAGAGTTTCATCATCATCCTGTATGATTGTAAAAATCTCATCCTACATGTCCCGAGTTTTGCAATATTCTTGGTATTTAGACAAAAGTACTCTCTTCATTTGATCCCAAGAGGTTATAGTGTTTCCTCCTAACCCCATAAACCAACGTAGAGCTAAGTCCTTGAGAGTAACATGAAATAATCTCAACTTCTTTGCGTCAGTTGAATAATCATAACTTCTACACAAAATGTCAAAATCGAATAAAAAAGAGTCAGGATCTTCATGAACTTTACCATGGAAATGAGGGAGAGCTAATGGTGGAATATTCTTCATTTGCGCCACAGTATCAGGGTCCACAATTGGAAACACAAAAGTGGATTTTTCTCCACTTACCTGGTTTCCACCAGTCCCTTCCTCATGATCTTCATGGTCCGCCATTGTTTTCCTTTTGCTCCCAACAGGCTGAAACACACCTGAGTTGTTGTCACCAAAATCCAGGTGGACTATTCCTGCGTGATGGGTTTGAATTGGATTGGGCTTCTTGCTTACAGAAGGAAACACAATATGAGAATTGTTTTCAGAATTCTTTCGACCCTTAGTGGGATTCAAACCCTTACCTTTTCTAGGAATTCATTTCAAAAAAGAAAGAAAAATAACAAAAAACTCCTAATAAAATGCTGTCAGAAATCAATCAACACCAGTAAAATTTCTTCAAAGAAGATTTTCCAAACAATACTGCAAAAATAAAGGAAAAATTACCTCTATTGTATAATCAGAAAATTCTTACCAAATGAAATCGCCTCCTCGGCAACAATGCCAAAATGTTGGGTGCAGGAATTACACTTAAGCAAACTCCTCCACTTAATTTGTCAACCTGGGGGATCTGTAAACTTATAGATGAAGCACAAGAAATGCCAGAGATGGTATGAATCTTTCTAATATAAATCCCTACTTTCTTTAAACAAATATTGCAGAGTCAAACTAAAAAGTGAAAAAGGCAACTTGAACCATCAAAACAATCTAATATTGGAACAAGGAAGAATGCATTTGTAAGAGGGAATTAAAAATAAAGGGAAATCACTCTAGCTAATCATTGTTTAACTACTAAGTGTGTGTTTTTCTTTAGCAGAGACACTTAGCAGTCTTATCAGATGGGCCCTTAGACTTGCTCCTTTAGAGATTTCCTTCTTGCACTAATCTCACCTGTACTATCGCAATTTGCTTGCACTAGTGCAAGAACAGAGATTCATGCAGAAGATATAAATGGTGTCTTTACTAAAGGTGTTTTACTTCTTGCAAGGGCTTGAACTTTTCTAGGTTCAAAGCACTCAGATCCTGTGGAAAGAAACTAGTTCTTGCACTAGATCAGAGCTTCTTGCACTTAACATTTAATTCTTAAAATGAGTGCTTAGTTATTGCAAGTGATACTATACTATTAAATCAAATTGCCCACATAAAAATGAATGTTTCTCATCTTGACGGAGTGTAGGAATAAAGAAACAATCCATATACATTTATTATATCATAAGTATTTAATGAAAGAAAGAAGATTGCGGGAAGTAGACTAAGAAGGCTTGTTGCATCACACCAATGTGCACTGGTGCAGGTTCATTTCTCTTGCTTGGACCAGGCGGGGAAAACCAACCAAACAGAATTGCAGAAAAGGAAATATCACACCAACGTGCACTGGTGCAGGGTTATTTCTCCTGCTTGGACCAGGCGGGGAAAACCAATTTGAAATCAAGTGCAAGAAAGGAAATTTAGCTACTTCACACAATGGATCCGCTTTCACTCAGACAGGAATGCATGTGCTTGAAATTAAATCACACTTGACAATATAAACACAAATTACAGGAAACAGGAAATGGGGCAAACGTGCTGGGTTGGCTGGGCCCTAGCCAACCAGCGCATTTCCCCTTTAAATAAAAATGTTACTGAGTACTTTAATCAATTCATCGACTCAAATACAAAAATGTGATTTGTGAAACATGAGGTGGAGCTCCCTTTTATTATTTCACTAAGGCAAGTACATACCTTAATACATCATCCAGCCCAGATTTGGGTGATAACAAAATACAACAACCTGTTATTGCATCTCTGGCTGTGTCTCTGTCCTATCCAAAAAAAATCCTTTAGTCCTATTTACATTCTACATTATATAGATCTTTGGCCAAAGGCCAAAATAGATCATTCAACTGATTACATAACCAACCGCAGAATTTAGCTTTTCGGCCTTTAAACTTAGACAATTGGCAAAACTGGTCGTAGCCAATATCCATCTTTCGTTCTTCACAAATTTGATCTCAGCTACCTTTGGATCAATCTTGCTGTCGTGGTTGAAGTTGCTCAAAACATGGTGATTCGATCTCAGCTGCCTTTGGATCAATCTTGCTGTTGTGGTTGAAGCTTCTCAAAATGAGGCAGTGATCAAGGAGGTTTGGATCTGCTGCAAGGATTTGCTATACAGGCAATGGTGCAAGATCTGATCCTACACTAGGATCAGTGGTCACAATAAGTACTATAACTACCAAATAAACATTGGAGATATCGATAAGTTAAAAAGAGTGATTGAAAGTAAGAAATCATGTATTAAATGATTAATTAATGCTAAGTTAAGTTTAAAATATGAAAAATAAAGTTTATACGAAATATGTCACCATGCTTGGACTGGTGCAAGATGAGGGTGTATAAGAGAGGTAAAAAAATGGTAAATGGTTTGATTTAGGAAGGGGGAAATGGCAAAAAGAGAGGAAATTAGGGGGCTAATAGTTACAATTGTGATAGTAAATACGCTAAAGGTCATAAGTGTGCTGAGAATAAATTATTTTACATAGATTATGAAGAGGAGGAAGAAAAGGATCAAGAAACATCAAAAGAAGAGGATATACACCAGGAACCCACCCCAAAGAAAGAAGAAATGAATCTGACCATATCTTGTAAGGCATTAGAAAGAATTACCACTCCTCAAACTCTCAAGATAGAATGACATATCAAGAAGAAAAGGTTCAAGAAGTGAAAGATCACAACGAGAAAGAAGAAATGAATCTGACCATATCTTGTAAAGAATTGGAAATAATTACCACTCGTCAAACTCTCAAGATAGAAGGACATATCAAGAAGAAAAGGGTTCAAGAAGAGAAAGATCACATCGAGAAAGAAGAAATGAATCCGACCATATCTTGTAATGCATTGGCCGGAATTACCACTCCTCAAACTATCAATATAGAAGGACATATGAAGAAGAAAAATGTTCAAGAAATGAAAGATCACATCGAGCATCAAGAAATGAATCCGACCATATCTTGTAATGCATTGGAAGAAATTACCACTCCTCAAACTATCAAGATAGAAGGACATATCAAGAAGAAAAAGGTAATAGTGTTGATTGATTTGGGTAGTACCCATAATTTTATTCATTGTAAGATAGCTAAGGAATTGAATTGCTTCCTATATCCAGCACCAGAGCATCAAGTGATGGTTGAAAGTGGAGGAACCATAAATTGCTCTAGAAAGTACCATAATATCAAGCTATCCATGGGAGAATATGTATTGAATAGCCCAATGCTTTCCATTCCAATGCATGGTGCTGATGTTTTACTAGGAGTCCAATGGCTACAATCTTTGGGTACAATAGCTTTTAATTCTCAAGAATTTTTCTTGAAATTTTTTTCAGAAGGAAAGGAAGTTGAATTGAGGTGTATCGAAGGGAAACCAGGAAAGATAATCAACTCTAACAGCATGACAAAGCTTCTAAATAAAGAACAATGGGGTGTAATTGCACAATTATGTTCACTAGAGGATCCCACATCGAAATCATGTATTTCTCTAGATCTCCAAAACGTTTTAGAAAATCATTCCAAGGTATTTGAGACTTCCAAAGGCCTCCCACCTATTCATGATCATGATCATGCTATTCATTTGATTCCAAGAAGGTCCCTCCAAACATCTGGCCTTATAGATATCCATGTTCCCAAAGGAATGGGAACTCATTCAAAAGTTGCAGAAGATCCCAGTTCAAACAGTATTGCGAGAACTTGACAAGGAAGGAAAAATCATATTGGAACATGAAGCAGTCACAGAACCAAGAAATCGACAGCTACGAAATAGATTAATTTCATAGTATCTCATCAAGTGGAAGAACTTACCCACTGAAGATTCCACATAGGAGGACAAGAATTTATACAGAAGCATCAAGAACTACTCAAGCATTGAGGACAACACTTTTTGAAGGAGAGGGGCATGTTATGTCCCTATACTACTAGTTTAACCCCTTATCGTTATTAGTACAACCCCCTTGTTATATTGTTGTGCCCATGTAGCCCCCATATTGTTATTATTATGCCCCATAGAAGCCCACTATTGTTATTATTGTTCCCTTACATTATTATTGTTATGTCGGCTTTGATTATATTATGACCCCTTAGACTCCTATATATAGAAAGGAGGTCTTGTCATTTGTATCATCCAAGAAGTGTTCATTTGTGTAATGTAAGGGAGGTTGCCCCCTCTAAGAGGCTTATTTCTAAGGTGTTGATCTATCCTTTCTATCTTTTTTTGAGTTGGTCTCATAACATCCCCTTAAACCTGGGAGTCCCTTTTGATGCAACACATTAAATTTTCTATGAAACTCTTGGAAGACGACTTCTAAATTGTGGCATTTGTTTTAAACTTGCAACATTAAATTCCTTTTGATGTGAATCTTTCTAACCTCCAGAATTGTTTCAGTTTCGTCATCTATTTCATATTCTTCAATCTCTTCTTTTGTTTTTGAATTCAAAATCCTAACCAATGTTGTTGCATCTCCTGGTTTGTTACCTAATTCTTTGTTAACTACTTCTATTAATACCTTTGATTTTTCTAGTAATTTTTCTTATTCAACATAATTTTAGTTGATGACCACAAATCTGTCATGGATTCATTTATGTCTTTCCATTTGTTGTCTTTGGCCTATGCAATTGTTTGAAAAATTGCTGATTCATTTTCCAAAGTGTCTATTCTTTGAGTCAACCTATGACTCTTTTGGATTTTTGCCACATAGGCATTGTCAATATTAATTTTCTGTTCTTGGAGGTTGTGAATCTGTGCTCTAAAACATATCAATTTCATGTCATGTCAATGATAGATCTCCCATGGCCTTGGCTAGATCAGTTTCTAGATCAGTGGACTGTATATTTTCTACTGTAGTAGTTGCTAAAGTGGAAGCCCCTTCTGTTTAAATACATGCAATTGGAATTGTTGCTAAAGGAATAACTGTTTCTTGAGTTTCTTACTGTTATTTCTACTTTAACAAAGTTTCTAATTCTATCTCCATCTTTTGTATCTATGTGTTCTGTTCAATTATAATTTTGAGAATTTCCTCTTTTTCCTTCTCTAATTCACCAATCTCTTTAGTATGAGGATCTTCAGTAGTAGGAAGTTTTAATTGTTTTCTCAATGCCTGAATGTCAACATTTTTCCACTTAATCATTTCCTCGGTAACTTTAACATTGTTGGGATCATATCCCAACTTAATTACTAGATCCTCCAAATCTTGTATCTTAGTATCCTTTGCTAGAGAAGAAATATTTTCCATCTTTAGCTGGGATTCTCAATGAAACCTACATCTTAGATTTTTCCATGGTTGAATTGGTTAAAGTTGAATAGTTTATGTAAATCAATTTGGTCAATAGGATGAATATCCTTTGAGTCAAAGGAAAATATTGATTTCTTATAATCTTCAACAATGTTGGGAATGGGATTTTGGGTTCAATGAATGCCATTTACATAAGCTCTTTTTCAATGTCAAAGGAAGAAAGTAATATGTGTTGATAAGCTGAAGTTTGTTTCCAGAATTCTATATAAGTGGTAGCCTTCAATGCTTCATTTTTCCTTTTGAATTCCTTGTACCTAGAAAAACTTCTTGGTTCAGTATGACCATTGGCTAATTCTTCTATTTGGGATGTTCTCAATGGCTCTTGAGAAGTTGAAGATGCTGGTGACCTTGTAAAAACTTCTTGAATTCGAGGAAAGGTAGTAGCATGAGGGTCTGTCATAACTAGTGTAGTCTATGTGATTTCTTATAGAATGGAGTCCTCAAGAGGATTCCTTTTCTTATTCTTGTAAATCACAAAATTTGTCTGTTGGATTTCTGTAACTAAACGCGAAATAGTTTCCCTTACTCTCTTTGCATTTTTTTCTAAGGGAACTGGAGTCTATGATGATGTAGGAGTAAAACTCTACTCTTCCGCATCATGCGATGTGTTCTCTTAGCACTCCTCCTGATTCATATACTCCTCAATCTCTGGTCTAGGAGTAAGAGCATAAGGAGTAGTTTTCTATTCTACTCGGCTTGGAAATGACCCCCAAGGGATTATAAGACCAGGAAAAAGTTTGTATAAATTTCATTTCCTATAAGAGAAGATCTGTCTCCTTTGCTAATGTTCTGACATTACAGATGAAAGGTCCAACTTGAGTTTTGATTTTAAATTGGGACTTTCTCTTAGCTGACACAAAGTGAATCTTATCCATATTTATCATCTACTTGATGTATTGTAGTGAAAAAATTAGGATAGGTATAAACTTTGGTAACTTGAATGGAGGAAGCTCACAACCATACACTCTAATCTCTATATAGTTTTGGTATAGATACCAATCTCCTATCTTTGTTTGTTCACTAAGATGAAGAATCCTTTTAATTTTAGGAGAAATTCTAGGGATTAAATCACTATTAAGTAAATAGGAAACTGTGTATAAAAATTGATCTGTGTAGTCACTGAAAGAGAATTCATTTGTATTTTTCCTAATTAGTGAGGTCAATGAATCACATATTGTGGGTTTCCTTGTTCATCTAACTTATTGAAAACTTGTCCGACTGATAGAACAAAAACAAATATACAAGGATTGATGCATGTTTGAACGCCTTTTCTGTAGAAAAATTCATGAACTGGTCATGGATAGTCTGTGCTAAACTAACTATAATTGAAGATAATAGAAGTTTTATCATCTTTAGAAAATACTGACAAAAACCCTAGGACGATGTCATCCACCCATTGGTCAGATTGAAAACCTAGAAAACAGGATATTTTGGAACTTATTTATTTGGTCATCTATGGAAACATTGAAGCTGGGTAAGGTGGATTAGTTCTAGGAAATTCAACATTTTCAGGTAGAAAAATCTCAAAAATCTTAGCTCGTTGAGGGAAGGTAAGATTTTTGTAGAGATCCATGAGGGATTCTACAGAAAAATGATGTGGTGGAGTTGAGGATTCAATCTGTAACATTTGACAAATGGATTGGTATATAACTGTAAACATAATGTCGTTATTTTGTGCAACAACAACCCTTTGGCTGGGAATATACCTAAAATGACACCATGACACAAATTCGGGGAAGGGGTGAGTATGTGGGAATATGAATTGAGGTAGGAAAGAATCCCACAAGCTCAATTCATCACTGAGGTCAATGAATTTATGTTTCATCCAGTTATGTAACTCATACAAATCAAATTCACACTATGTCTCTAAAATCTTGTACTCTTGGTCCACTAATGGCAAATGGTCCAGGTCTATCACAAGTGGGAGCATGGGTTTTTCCCTTCGAAGAAGACATTGGAAAGAATACAAGGATAGGAAATTATGGTTACCAAGTAATTGGTCGGCCTGTAAGTGCTATATGATGGGTCGTTCTGCTGAGGTTGTACTGGAGCTTGGTACACAACTTTCCTTAACAAAATGTGTGAAGGGATAACAAGAAAATTGTGGGTTTATTATATAAACAGGGGAATTAACAGTTTATAAGATTTGATATGGGCACAGGGTATTTATGGCGGTGACAACTACGATTGGGTAATGGTTTTAAAATTATATAACAAGCACCAGATAGGTGGCAAAAACAGAGTGGATATGGCAGGAGCGAAAATAGTCAAAATATGTGTGGGCGGTTTCAGCAACAGTAGCTTGTGGATTTCAAAGGGGTGGTTGTGGTAAGTTGTTTCAAAGGGGGGGTCCATATTTCTCCGTGATCGACACATTTTAATAATGGTTTGACTTAAAACTGCTTTTCAGAACACCCCCCCCCCCAAGTTAAATGTCAGATAGGTGGTGCGGGGGGTTGGAGCGAACTTCCTTCTCCATTGTTCATCAGCAGGAGACGATCGTGGCAGTAAGTTGTTGCACCTGCGATATCACAACATGAAAAAGATTTCATTTCAATTTAAAACTTTATTACAACTTTCTAACCATGGTCTAATTGTGATTAAAATTGTTTTTTTATCAATATTTTAAATTTCATTTTTTTATCCCATTTTTATTTTTTCTTTCTTTCTATTTCCTTTTTTTGACATATAAATGTAAGAATGCATAATAATGTTACAACGATGCACATGCAATGGTCCTATAGGATGCAAAAAATTGTATTTCTATTTCGTGCTCTAAGTTCCATTTTGATCCAAAAGGTTTTCTTGAGTCTCTGAACTTGTATGTGCCTCTTTAAAGCCATCATTGTGTTTACATTTGAGTTTGATTTCCTTTTATGAGAGTGTTTTGATTTTTTATTTCTTCTTATCAATTATGTTTTGTGATCACTTGGCTTGATTACTGATTGGATAACAAGAATTTTCATATTACAGTTCTAGTCCGTGTGAGTTCTTTAATCAATGATCTAGCTTCATTTCATATTCATTACATTTGAAAATTGAAAAGAAATGAAAATGAAATTTTCATTACTTGCATTGCATATAGGCTTTTAGATTGCATTGTAATAGTGAAATTGAAAGATCTAGTTAGGAATATTTTTATTTGCTACATCATTGTTTGTTTCTTACGTCCCATAGACAGATCTTCATAAAAAATAAAGAGTTATTTTCATCATGTTAGTTGCATCATAGGAAATTCAGGTGAATTTGTGCCCTGAGCCTTGAAATCAAAACTTAATTGAAGATTAAATTTAAAATTCATTCAATCAATCTATGGATAATTTGGAACATTAAAAATAGACATATAGTTCTAGGCTAGAGAGGTTTTTCGACGTTGAAAAATGTAGGAGTTGTTGTTATTTGTCTGCATTACATTCTAGGGGTAGTTGGTATTCCAGGTATGTAGGTATATTGGATTGTTCTACAGTACCTTCAGGTATATCAGATGGTGGTTCCCATGTGAAAAGTATATCGGATTACTTCCTATCGTACATGACGCATTAGACAACACTACCATGGACTGCTCTTCCATGTACCTCTGGGTATATTTTGGAAGTCCCCTATAGGTTGTTATCCTGCTATAGTTAACTGAGGTGGATGCCTTGTTAACTATGATACACCAAACACAACATTCTAGGAGATTTACTACATGTAATGGCGATATATATTGCATTTCATACTGACTTGGTAAACCCCTTTTCCTAGTTACCCCTTTTTTCTTTTATTTTGTGTCATTAATTTATAAAATCAATTAATTAACCATGGAACAAATCCTTAGTAGATCTTAGGTTGAGACTAATGGAAATAGTTCCGGAGTCTACCATTCAAGGAAACCCCTTTGAAGGGAATCATGGTCCTTTTCCTTCTTTTGTAAATATTTGTGCTCCTTATATGGCAACATTGTCCATTCCTAGATTTACCATTGGTTTACCAATTTGGTTTTTTTTTAGTGAGTCCTTGGTTCCAATTTTTCAAACTGCTTCTCAACCAAGTAGTCCTCCACCTAAACAACATCAACCTCAAGTTGATCCTAAAGTTGAACCTTTGCCTTCTTCACCTATTTTTTTCTTCATCCTTTTCTTCCTCCTCGCCTAGTGAAAGTAGTGATTCAAGTAACTAGAAAGCTAAGAAGAACAATAAGAGGATGAAGAAGAAGAAGCAAAATAAGTAGGGGGGCAACCAAGCAAAAATTTCTATGAATGAAAATAATGTTGAGAAACATTCCAACAAGTCCTGTAAAGTTAAATTCCCTTTCATTCTTTGTAAGGGTGATCACCTTCTTAGGGATTATCCTGGTATTCTCAAGGCATTAGAAATGTGGTCCTCAAGCTCACATCAACCCTTGTCATCTATCTCTAGAGATCACGCTAGTGACAAACCTTTGACTAGAAATAATAAGGTTCCCAAAAAGAAGGGTAAAGTGAAATTTCCGTGTAATTTATGTGAAGGGGATCATCCAATTCATCTTTTCCCTTATTTGGATGAAGCCTCCAAAATGTTGGAAACTCTTATTATTTATCAATAGCAGCTTCCAGCTGGTTATTGAAAACTTTCCATGAATCCTCCGCTAGTTGATAAAGTAATTGAATCGAATCCATGTTCATTCAATCCCATTCTCTCTCAATGTGAATCCCATCATTCCATTCCCAACCAATCATTGGTTGAAAAAATGGTTGACTTGATTCCACCTTCAGGTGATCACACTTTTCTCGTTGAGGGTGAAGTTCATATCTCTTAGGTTCTTCTTGTTTCTTGAGATCTTGTCGAATAAGGGGAAATTTCTCCTATTTTCATGGAACCCCCTCCTAGTAATGAATCACTTGGTCAGACTATTCAATAGGTACAAGTAATTCAACCAATTTATAGCATGCCATAGGTGCCAATTAGTCATCCTGTTCCATGAATGACATAAATTCTACCAGGGAAACCTTTACAAGGAATACCCCAAGATTTTGTTGGTAAGACAAAAACCTTACAAGAACCTTATCTAGGCCAACATTTAAAAGGTTCAAATTCCCAACAATATCCATGCTACCCAAATATCCAAACTATCAAAATAATCTTGAGACTTGACAACTTGGTATGGGTTATCCAAATTATCAAAACAATCCATATCAAGGTGGGATACAAATACCAGTTTCCTAACCCATCCCATCTTATCCTGGATATCCCTCACCAAAGATAAACCTTCCCCCACAAGGTTACTAAGCTACCTAGGGGATAGAGAAGAGTTCCTTTTATTGTGTCAAGCTCATTAAAAAATGAAACATGGCACCTTGGAGCAGAGTTCCTTTTCTTCTGTTAATCTTATTAAAAAATGAAACAATTTCCTAGAGAAGAGTTCATTTTCTTGTGTCAAGCTCGTTAAAAAATGAAATAAGGTCCTGGAGCAACAGTTCCTTTTCTTGTGTCAATCTTGTTAAAAATGAAACAGGGTCCCAGAGAAGAGTTCATTTTCTTGTGTTAAGCTTGTTAAAAAATAAAACAAGGTCCCTTGAGCATCATTCTTTTACTGTGTCAAGCTCATTAAAAAATGAAACATATCTCCCTCCAATTCGAGTCTATGATTAGATCTCATAAATTTCAAGTTGAGCCTTTCACTTGATCTCATAAATGAACCTTCATTACATCCACCTATTAGTAACCAATAGTCTACTTAGGTGAATGAAATGAAGTTTGGGGGGCATGCACCTAGAATTGCATTATTATGTTGGGGGCATGAAAACTGATCTCAAGCATAATTTTCATTTGTTTCAAGCTTGTGTAAAATGAAACTACTCTTAATCATAGTTTTTCCTTGTTCCAAGCTTGTGTAAAAATGAAACCAACCTCAATCATAGTTTCCAATGTTTCAAGCTTGTGTAAAAATGAAGCCATTCTCATCCTATCCCTTGTTATTGCCATTTTTTATCATCCTGATTTTGTTAGATGAGCCTTAGTTTTTCAATTCCATCATCGCCATCTTCTTGATCGATCATACACTTTCATTTGATTTTTTACCCTTTCCAGGGGAACCGTTGCAGTGAGTGGTATTATTAGCCAGTCTCTTAACCACTACGTGTTTTGAGTAGTTCCATCATGACCAAAACAAATCTCTACCTTTGATACCACTTGTTCCTCTAGGAGGAATCTTCTTTGAGCTCTTTTCAGACTCCCAAAACATGAAAAGATTTCTGAGCACTTTTCTTTTCAAGCTCATTAAAGTAAATGAAAATATGTCTTCCCAGTATAAGTTTAACCCTTTTTCGAATTGCGTTGGACTATTTACAAAAAAGGAATAATTTAGTGAAACATTGCTAAAAGGTTCTCTTGGGTATTGTTTTATGCCTCTTCATTCTCAAGAGACTAAATTTACGAAAAGAAACCTTTGGAGTTTTCTTTTTTTCCTCTTTTTCAAACTCTCTAAACATGAAAAATAAGTTGAGTTACACCTTCACTGTACCCATAAAACCATTAAACAACGACGAACTTGTCAAACATGATGAGAGTAAACCACTCTTTGTCAGGGTTCATTAAATATACTCAAAAGGATTCATTTGAAGGATGAACTTATATCAAGCATATGTTATCCTCCTCAAGCTTTCCAAAAATAAATAGGTACTAGCTAGAAATGGTTGGGAAATTGGGAAAATAGGGCACTAAACCTATTAATGGTCGCGATTCACTCTTGAACATGACACTCTTTCACTTCATCTCCTTGATTTTTGGGTTTGGAAATCCACTTGCCTCTTTGGTTAATCAGACCATATAAAAAGCCTTCTTGATCGATTTTTAGCCAAATGATACCAACTCAATAAAGTGTCACTGATATGTTCAAGCAAAGCTCCTCAATTGAAATATGCTACAATTTATTAAGCCTTCTTTCATGTCTATCATTCCTGAACCAGCTCTTCATCAACATCATTTTATCTCAACTCTTGATACATGTTTTGTGTCGTTGATCAGGGATACATCAAGGCCCTCCTGTAGTGGGTCGCTTCCTATCAACATCAACTCATTATCCAAGAAATTGACTTAGAAACTCATTTTCGGTACCTTGGATCTTGTATATGTAAATGGAAAGTTTCCTCACTTTCAGTGATAGGTTCTCATCATTGGCCCTCAATTAGAAGATTCTATGTGGTGTTTGAGTTCAACTCATTCATTCACACGACATAGATTATACTATAGTACCTTGAGAGCCCTTATCATTATCAATGGTTTCTCTCATATCTGTTAATGGCTTAGATCATTGGCCACTAATAATATGGTGTCTACCATGTTTGACTCCAACTCATTTATTGGCATGGCTAGATTCGT
The DNA here is from genome assembly GCA_031772625.1 of Pinus tabuliformis. Taxonomy (NCBI): domain Eukaryota; kingdom Viridiplantae; phylum Streptophyta; class Pinopsida; order Pinales; family Pinaceae; genus Pinus; species Pinus tabuliformis. Next base: position 107,644,843 of record CM062811.1, on the reverse strand, counting down.
ACTATCGAGTGATGAGGTAGAAGACTCAAGATCTAGTTCCATCCATCCGAGTTGTGATTTCAGGATTCATACAAGATTACAAATTATGATGGCTATGATCATTCAGACAGTCATGTGTGGTTCCACACTCTGTCATTAGTGGATGAGACTTCTTGATCATTGCACATGTATGTTGGCTTATAGGCTCAGTATGGGTATGCCTCCCTCAACAGTGATATCATGATGATTATGTATTGTAACATATGGTGATCATGACCAATCTATTCTTGATATGAACTTTTCACAAAGTAAAGCAATTTAGTCCTCATCCATTGCTTATGACTTTGTACTTTAGGGGTCAATCCGTTACAAGTCATTTTGTCGCATTCACTAAAAAGGCATAAAAACTAGATTAATCAACATCCTTGACACCTTGTCATTATCCCTTCACAAATCCCTAATCATTACCTCTCCAAAATGTCCAAGAGTTATGGGTTTATCATTTCAAAAAATATGTTTTTCACCCCAACGCACCCCACACTTCAGTCCATTTGCAATGGTTTCAATTTGCATAACTGAGCACCTACACTGACCAACACAAGTTTCTCTCATTTGTAGGTGCAATGGTTCTACAATTTCAGGAAAAATAAAAATATTAACAAAAATTCTCCTTCAAGAAGCTTCTAAAGTGGTTTTAACCATTTACCATTGATAGAGATCTCGAATTCATACTCTAGATGTCTTATCTCTCATCCTTATAGCTTATCCTCCTTCATATGTGGATCTCAAGCCTAGATTGGTAAATCCTAAACTACCACTTTTACTCTATAAATTCACTGCCTTCCATAGAGTCTAGGTTGAATTTTGGATATTACTAGTGCTCTTCATCCTGCTACTTTGAGCTTAAGGTATCATCATCCATTGATGAATTAGGGTTGAGGTTGAAGGTTTTCTTTGTGGCAAGGAACGCCAGGATAGTTGGGGAGCAAGGAAAAGTTTAAGGATGAAAATTATCTTGCATTTTAAAAACATTGGCGAATCTCACTAGTCCATAATATACAAACTATAAAATGTTTTTTCATGTATTTGTAAAAATATTCAAATTTATAATGATTTTGTATATACTTTCTATATAATGTTGGTGATTTTTAAGGTAAAATACTTTTATATTGTAAAATTTGGGTGAATCATTGTTATAAAAAATGGAAATTGGCGAATTTTTTTTTTGGAAAAATTATGGAAAATTAGCCCACTTGCAAATATTAGCCCCTAAAATTTTCCATGTTGGGCAGACATCTACAAAGTCAAGCATCTATAAATGGTTGTAACTCTCTCCTTCATTTATTAATACAAAAAGTACTATGTTTTCCTATACTTGTGTCATATTGTTTCTTATGTATTTCAATTCCGTTTGACTCATTGAATATATATATTAGTTTATGTTATGTGGATATTGTAGTTCTCTTGTTTGTTTTAGTCATTTTTCTAGTTCCATTTATAGCACTTGGAGCTAGATTTGGAGCTTACAAGAAAGGAGAAGAGGAGGACTTACTACAAATTATAGGTAGGTATTTCTTCTGTATTCTAATTTCTCTAAGAAAAATATAGATATTTTTTCCCTTGTTGTTTCTAGATCAGGCCACTAGATCTACGGAGTTCTCTTTTGTTCACATAAGATAATTTTCCATATAAAAATCACTTAGAAATTGTGCGAGCCAATTTGGTCTACTATGTTGTCCTTGTGGTGAAGTTACTGAAATAGATCTATCCAGCTTCGAAGAATCATCATACCAAGAAGATTTATCTAACTCATGAATATTCATATAAGAGGCTAAATCTTTGGCAATCCAATTCGAGTTTTTTTTAGGAATTTATTTTTTTATTTCTTTTCCAAGTGAATATGGTGATTATTGAGATCTTACACTATTTGAATTTCTCTTTAATTGAAGAGAACATCTTGAAAAATAATAAACTTCCCATTAGATAACAACATTTGAATAGCTAATAAGAACGCATTTCATGCTGCAACGTTCTAGCTTAGTCCTTCATTCCTTAAGAATGAAGGCATAATAAATGGAGGCAAAAAATTGAAGATGATTTATGGAAGGCTTAGTACCATACAAAGCTTCATATGGAGTAATTCTATTTAAGTCTAATGGGGGGATTGATTCCTTAGATAAATTTTTGCATGAATTACCTTTTCCCAATATTTTTGTTCTTAACCCCCTTAAATGCATCATATATGTGGGTGTTCCCATGAGAGTGCGATTAATTTTTATGTGACTCCATTTTGTTAAGGAGTACAAGAATTCATTAACTATCTTTTTATTCCATTTCTCCTAAATTGATCATTGAATTCATTTGAAGCGAATTTACCCCCATTATTTGTCCTCAATGTAGCAATCTTTTCCTTAGTTTCATTTTCAACTAATCATTGAAATTGTATGAATTTTTCAAATGCTTAAGGGGAATTTATCCTTTAGGAAATACACCTAAATCATATTTGTAAAATAATTTATGAAAAGAATAAAGTATTTGCATCTACATATTGTCACTGCTACAATAACATCCGTAATTTTGGCCTGCACCAAATTTTGGAGCCCACCTTGGTCTTGTATATTGTTGTTGCAAACATTGAAATTCATTCCATATTTTTTCTCTAAGTTTTTTGGTCCCTTTTATGAGAAAAGAAAAATGTCATATTTTCGGATGCTAAGCGTCGCACGATGTGTAGAATATTTTTTTGGTGGTTTCAAGGGGCATCTTTGTGAAAATGAGTTGATCATACCATGTAAACATCTATCACATTAATTCCCAAAGTTGTAAGCGTTGTCACACAAGTGTCATCATGTTCATTGCAAAGTGTATCTTTAGTGTCACACTTGTCATAAGTTGTTGCAAAGTTGTTGCACTAAGGGAAGTATGTTATTCATGTGTCCTGGATGATCTATAATATTGTGTCATCAAGTATTCTAAGTGTGTGATCACAATAGAGTCTTATCACTATTCACATCAACCTCATCGATCCCGCATTTAGTCAATTTCTGAAAGCTCTCAAACCAAGTAACCTAGACTCATTTTACCCTCCTAAACTATGCATTACACAGTCTTAGCCCTCTAGCTATGACCCTGCCTCTTAACACTGCACAATGCGCAGTTCTTGCTTCCGAGGAATGTGCGCTGCGCAATTTCAGTGCTCAAGTCCATACTTTGGCCTCTAAAATTGCACAATTCATCCCTCCAAGCTAGCCTTAACTACACATTGCGAAATATATTAAGTCAAGCTCAACCCTTGAGATTTTGAGCTATACAATTGTGCAATCACCCAACCTCTTATGCCTTCCAAAACTGCACAATAGGTTGAATCAATGCGCAAACCCTCAAATTGGCTCATTAAGCTCCTAGATTGTGTATCTTTCTTCCTCATTCAGCCTGAACTACGCATTACATATTATTAATGCTCAAGCTTCACCCTCGACTACCTGAGTTACACAATTATGCAGTCACTGAGCCTCTCCCTCAGCCTTCCACCTAGTTCCGGCTTAGTCAGTGGATCAACATGCACCATCTTAGAGTAGGGAATTATTGAACTAATGCCGTCTCATCATGAGTGAATTGCAGATGTAGGTACCCTATCATACCATGAAAGGATGATGAAGAAGGAGATGAAGGAGGGAAACATGTTGAAAGATATCTTTGTAGCTGATTATGCAAGCTGATCAATCAAGAGAAAGCAAAGGGACACCAATTTGCGACCACAACTCAAGACTTGATATCATTGAAGATTCCTTACCTCTAAGCAATACGAAGGTGCATAGAAGAGAATCCTTAAGAAGACACATAGAAAGGAGAAGCAATAATGGGTTGAAATCGCCATATCATCAAGAAGTCCATGTTAGTAGTGTCATGTCATGTCATGAGTCGTCAACGCCACATCATTATTATGGATTATGTAATTTATGATTCGAAAATGTATCGTAAAGTGAAATTCCAAAGGACATGTACAGAATATGAAGAGTCATAAGAAGTCAAACAGTCATGAGGGTAGTCAAAAAGTCACAAGGAAGGTGAAGCATCACCTCCTCATTGGTTATATACACCCTCATTGTATGAGCAAAGGATTTTTCACATTGACTCCTCCTACAAATAATTAGAGAGACAAACTAGTTCTTTTGGGGAGCAAGTAGTGGCTCCAATGCTCCACTACTGAAGCTAGTGGTGTTCATTGTATACATGAATCTTGTGACTTTAACTTAGTATCAGAAGCCTCATGGTCAACATGTTCTTCCTACATGGATTATTAATATTTGTAATACTATTATGTGGATGTTTGTAATTCATGTTTGATTTCATCTATGCTAAAGTAGTTGAACTATTTCAATTATTTTTTTACTTATCATATTGATAATGTGTTTTGATGGTTTCTAGAACTATCACATCCTTGTGAATTACTCTGTTAGATGTTGGCCAAATCTTTCTTCTTTATAATCATTGCAATGACCGTAACGTCTTTATGGACTATTCTGCTGGATATTAGAAAAATATTTTCTGTGTGAGTGTGTGTCTACTAGGGTGGTACTATTACCTCTCTCCTAGAGGTTCACTTTCCTTTCCATCCGTAGCAGAAGAATATTGACACACATGCCACCAAACACTCACCAGACATACTCACTTGCTGATATGATATTATCTATGAATAAATATCTTGTGTTGAACTTTGTAGCCAAGGAAAACCTATAAGAACACATGGAAGCCAGGATAATATCCCAGATGGGGCTCCTATTCCAAATGGTGTGAGGTCTAATTGGGACTTCAAATTGGGGAGATCCCCTTGGTTGACGAATTTCCAACACCTTCAACACTACCAAAAGAGGATTTCATAGGACTATAGATGTCACTATAGATTAGTTATAAGAACATGTTTCTCATCATGCACTTTTGGGGAAAATATCCATCTTTTCTTCTCCAATTATGCATGCTTCACGTTTAGAAATTTCCTTATTAAAATGGGGAAACCTATTAACCATCTCATATGCCATAGGTTTACTAAGGCTATCAAAAGTCAAGTGGGTAAATTTTTAATGCCATAATCTTAGAGAGCTATGACATAAATCCATTGATGCTTCCAAATCTTATTTGTGAGGAATGATTGTTCCTTGTAGCTTTAGAAGTTTTCTATTTTTATATCCTTTCATTATTGTTTTGAAGTTTTTTCTAACTAATTTGATTTTGATCCATCCATCTTCTATGATGATTTGATGATATCCTTGTCTAATGAGCACTAAGAACATCACATTTTCTTAAATATTGGGACATACCATAAATTTGAAAGTAACACTTTTCTAATTCCTAAAAGCGAAAATAAATTGATTCTTTTTGTTGTCATATATGATTTGTGTCATCTACCAAATAAATTGCATTGAGCTCTATATATTGATATGTATAGAAACAATATTTTCTATAATAAATATGCTTAATAGCTATTGTATCAAGTATCCAATCATCTGCAAAGTCCTTTCTTGGAAATTTGTTGGTGATCACTAAATCTACACATTCATTTTCTTGAGATGATGTGAATACATAATCATCTTCTTTATTATTTTCATACCAAGCTAATGTTAAAACATTAGACTTGGAATGTTTATGGAAATTTTGTTTAGTCTTTGACAAATTCTCATTTATTTTCCTTCAGTCTTCCACGACATGGTCAATGCAAACACATATTTTGCACTTAGGTTGACTAATTTCATTACCTTTGAGAAAATGTTATTGAGATCTCCTAAGGCATTGTTGATGTAGGTAAATTATTCTTCTTCCTTAGCTTGTTCCATGACCATGGACAAAGTATTGACTTATTCCTCTTCCTCTATAATTCTTACTAGGCCATCCTCTTCCTCTTACATTTTTCATTATAATTACTTCTTCCTCTTAGAGATCTTCTTCATCTAGCACTTCCATTATAAGTACTTCCTTTGTTACTTTCCTTATAAGTACCTCTTCCTCTTGTATTTTAATTAGATGAGTTGCTCCCTCTTGATCTTTATCCTTGGGTTAAGTTGGTAAAGAGAATATCTTCCCCTCATTTCTTCTTTTTACCAAATGCCTTATCATGTTGAACCAACAAGTCACTAATTTATAATGTATATAAGAGGGCGGAAAACCTTTCATGAGGATGATGGTCATTAAACTTTATTCCACATGTTTAAGCCCATATTTTCGAATTTTTTTCCAAATATTTTTAGAATGAGAAATGTACTCGCAAACATCTCCCCTTCAACCATTTTTTGATTGAGAAAGATAGTATGAAGCTCAACCCTTCTTACTTTGGATTGAGTATCAAACATCCTTATAAAATTTGACTATGTAGTGCAAGAATTAGATACATTTTCATTATTAATATATAGCTCATGTGTGACAAAATATCTTAATAGCGCAAATGCCTTTTCATCTCATGCTTCCTATTTTACTAATTCTCTAGCATTAGTGAGCTTGATTAGAGATTTGTCTCCATTAAAAATATCTTTCCATAAATCACTAAAAACTAAGTATTTTACATATGACTATACCATTTCATGTAGTTCTTGGTTCATATTTCACTCACTTTATCAATAATTGTATTTTATAAATTACAATGCTTTAATTTGCATCAAAACTTTCAAAATTTGATGGAATAAAAATCTTTAAAACAAGAGCATATCCCCATTGAAAGTGAACAATTTGTTTCCAAATTTCCATTACAATCCAAAATAATAAAATCCTCAACTCATAGTAAACAACCCTAAATTATACAAATTTTTACCATATCACATAATAATAATAATAATAATAATGATAATAAAATTATATCTTCCAAGGATATAAAATGTTATTGCTAAATTCATATGGTTAGAGTTCTAGTTCCCGCAATGATTAGGTTAGGTTTGAGTTCACATTTTATGATGAGTTTTGGATGAGGTTCCTCCATATATATATATATATTGAATTTAAACTGAAAGATAAGATAAATAGTAAGAAATTAACATCAATAAACATAAAAAAATATTATCATTGACATAGAAACTCCAAAGATAATGTGAAGCTATGAGTTTTGATCTATGGACTTGATCAATAGCTATGAAGTTTGCCAAACCTCAATTTTTTTTTTTTAAATATGCCAAAATTCAAAATTCAAAATTGAATTTCCACTGACCTTATGACATAAATTGCCACTGAATGAACCTGGCTGCCAATGAGCACCTACTACTCGATAGACCATTTTCTGAAAAGTTTAAAAATGAATAATTGCAATTGCAATCAACCAGTCACAGTCGCAAGAATTTCTCACTGCATTGATTTTAGTGGGTATCTGTTTTTTTCGAACACAGTGGAATTCATCCAAAACCCTAAAATTTGGAACCCTGCCAGAAGAAGAGAAGGAAAAAGGTTAGTGTAATGAATAAATCTAAACCGACATAAATACTAGTTAACCTTTTTGGAATTCACATGTCAATCCCATTTCCATCCATTCCAATGATAGCTATTTCACTAAAGAAAGCGAGGGCATTAGAGATAAATCCATGCACGTCCTTCATTGTCGTTTTTCATTTTCCTCAACGGCCCTTCAAATAGTTAAACCATGCCTCGAAAACAACTATCAACGTCGAAGAAAATGATGGAAGCCCATTAACTGACGTCCCATTTACGATGGCTGGAGCTGAAAGGGATTTTCAACTCTGATTTGCTGAAGTACTTCCACAACATCAAGTTATTATCGTATCTGCACCAGGCTTTCGAATTGGAACACCTTAGTATGAAGCCTAAGTGCTAGGGATCTTATGCATGCTGAGATTAAATCAGGCTTTGAAAATGGAAATATTGTCTCCTTAGAAGTGACAGTTAAGCTCTTACAAAAGGCAACGCAGGAAAGTGAGAATGATAATTTTTTGATGGATGGGTTTCCTTAAAATAAAGAGAATTGTGGAACATTTGAAAATGTTATAGGGATACAACAGGAATTTATTCTGTTCCTTGACCGTTTGAACCAAGGTGTGTTGATGCCAATGTAAAGACAATAACTAGGTGCTTCAAAGTATTTTCTGAATCAAGATTACCGGTTGTTAATTCCTTATATGACTCTTAGGAGAAGACTTGAGATGCAAGCCGGACAAATTTTGCAGCAACATGAACATGTTCAACTTTTCTTTTATTTTTAATAAAATTATCCAAAATTAGTTGCCAAAATGGAGAGTTCTTTGAAGGAGATCTTCATCCTTTTTGGAAATACTAGATAAAATCATCAACTAGGGTCTTGGTTCAAATGCCATTCATAAACCAGATTTCATATCTGCACTCTTTTTACATCAATTACACAAACATTTTCTACATCAATCTCATGGATTACTATTCTAGTGAATATATATCTGAACTAGATCTCTTATATTCATCAACTAATTCTATAAATTTATATATACCTAGAGGAAAAAAAACATATATTCAGTTTTCTCCATCACTTATATTTTGAATGCAACATGTTCAGATATTTTTTGCATTAGGGCTTCTTTATCAGTATCTTCGAACCATGACTTCAATTTACACTTTACCTTCTTAATAAAACTTATTCCTTTGTTAATGAAGGAACAAGTTTGAGGAATTGGGGTTTTCTGTCAACATACCAAATTTTCTTTACCATGGCTCATCATTATTGTAATTTTATTAATTTAATATATATATATATATATATTTCACCCCTCCCTCTCTCTCTATATAAAGTTTCCGATCTCATATGAACATATTAGTTGTTTTTGATTAATAACTGAAAGATAATCACTATGAAAAAATACTACAAAACCAATTTATCATATAAGGAATACAACACTTTTAGATTTCACTTTATTATTCTAAAAATAATAGATTATAAAATAACTTTATTAATCTACAACAACGGATTAACTAAATATGTGAGGATTATGAAGTTAACAAATAAACAAATTACATGCACAAATAATTAATAATAAACTACAAAAACTCAAATATAATAATACTAAAACTAACCATAAGCAGCCAAGTATTAAAGCCGATCATAAGAAACCATTATCTATGACCATATTCATTATAAGTAAACTCTAATAAATTGTTGCTATCCATAACCACATAAATGTTAACTAAAGTTAATTATAATTAACTAGCATTTGCACCTAATGTTGCAAAGGAAACGCCGTAAGGCATAGTGTGTGGAAGAATATTGAAATGTGAATGGGCTTTTGTGGGCTTTTTTGAAAGCAAGGGTCGATGATTCTGAGTTTTAATTTGAGGAAGCCATGCCGAAAACTGTTTTTGGGGGTTAAAGTGGCTACGAAATGGAATGCAAGTAGGCATAAATATCCATTGAACTTGTTTAGAGACCTTTGTTTGTATTTGGTAAAAATTGCGTAGTTGAATGTGAAGGTAAACGAATGAATTCACGTGAACAACAACCGAGTATCTATATTGATTTGGATAGGGTTATTTAAGAAATCATTATTCAAACGGGAAATTAAATTAATATGAAGATATATTGAAAACATGTCTTATATTCATTAAAATCAATTGATTTTGTTAACAAAATATGTTAAAACCCATTGACAATGAATTGGTTGTGAAAACATAAACTATCAAAATGGTATTTGATCTTGAAACTTCCTTTTTTAAGTTTCAAATGGAAAATACAAATAGTGAATTGTAACAAAAGAGGTTCAAGAAACAATATAATATTCTAAAGAGCATTGTGCTTGTCATTCCATATTTGAAGTTGTATCAAAACATGTCGAAGGCATCGAAGACCTGAAGAAGCAGTAATGGACCTGCAAAATATTTATTTTGTTAGAATTAGTAATATGTAAATCAGTTGTGGAAATTTATTAGTAATACTTTGCAGGTGAGTTGTGTTAAAATGAATTTGGAATGAATGGAAATGAAGTTACCTTTGCCATGGGGATTTATATATTGTTAGTGGAAGATGCATGGTGAATAATGGCATACTGAATACCATTGGAGATTTATGCGTAGTTGGAGACACATATTTTTTGCTTGCCATTCTACTTGTAGTTGCTTAGGTATGCTATTTCTGAGTCTATATGTCCTGTTGCAAAACAAAGAAAATGTTAGAATGAGATGTATAGATAATATAAAGACATTCTAATATTTGCTTAGTGGAAGATGCATGGTGAATAATGGCATACTGAACACTATAGGAGATTTATGCATAGTTGGAGACGCATATTTTTTGCTTGCCATTCTACTTGTAGTTGCTTATGTATGCTATTTCTGAGTCCATATGTCCTGTTGCAAAACAAAGAAAATGTTAGAATGAGATGTATAGATAATATAAAGACATTCTAATATTTGCTTAATTATTAATGTTGATTAAATTTGGTTGTTGTTGAAATATATGAAAAGTATGTTATGAAATAGAATGAGGTAAATAAATGGAGGAAACCTTTTGGTGATGTTAAAATATGGGTTGGAGCAGATTATCTGGAGGCGACATTGAACAGAGAATTTCTTCTACGTGTTTTCTGCGAGCAACGTTTTTGTTGTCCTTCATTTTACTGTAACAATCGAAACTGAATGCGGGGCTAATCCGGAGATCTTGTAGAGAAGGTACTCTTGAAATTGTTGTGAATGTGAGACCTTGACGTTCTGTTTCTCCTTTTTTTATGGGGTAATGTAAAAGAGTAGTTCTTATGGAAGAGTTCAGATATTTCTTAGGTCAATTTATAAAATTTCATAAGACCAACGAGGAGAGTAAAATCCTCAATTGCACCTGAACATGCGTAGAATTGTCAACAAAGGAATGCCTCATAGGGTTGACCTAAATTTGAAAGGATCTCAATGAACCCAGCCAGATGACTATGGAAGTACAATCTTCAAATGCAGACTCTGCCAAGATGCAGGCCGTCTAATCACTTCCTGCACAAGAAAGGTACAGCAAGTGGAAGGACATTCAGAGCCATAATAGATCTTCCATAGATGGCTTGCTGTGGGATCCAAAAAGTTGGGAGGACGAAAATAAGACTCGATTAGTTTAGAAGACAACCAAAGGAAAGGAACCAAAATTATAGAAACAACAGCTATAGAGAAGGCCCATGAGGAAGGAAGAAAACTCCTACAGACTCTCGAGTCTCAGCACAGGAGAAGACCACAACTGAGATCGGGAACTAGGAGAAGAAAACCAACCACAGCTGAATTTTTGAAAAAATGAAATGAAGAAGACCACAGAACATCAAGATCCCTTTGCCAAATTCTCGACAGTGAAAAGTGGATACAAAAATCGATTCAAACAAGGAGCAAAAAGCAATGTCTAGTTGGTGGTTTTGTTTTAGCAGAATAGACAGCATCCTCTAACAACAGTAAAGTTAAATTGCCAATCAAACAAGAATAAAGTTTAAATAATCAAGAAAGCATAAGATCCCTTTGCCAAATCCTCGATAGTGGAAAGTGGATACAAAAATCGATTCAAACAAGGAGCAAAAAGCAAGTGGAAGGACATTCAGAGCCATAATAGATCTCTAAATCTTCAATTGCACTTGAACATGCATAGAACTGTCAACAAAGGTATGCCTCATAGGGTTGACCTAAATTTGAAAGGATCTCAATGAACCTAGCCAGATGACTATGGAAGTACAATCTTCAAATGCAGACTCTGCCAAGATGCAGGCCGTCTAATCACTTCCTGCACAAGAAAGGTACAACAAGTGGAAGGACATTCAGAGCCATAATAGATCTTCCATAGATGGCCTGCTGTGGGATCCAAAAAGTTGAGAGGACGAAAATAAGACCTGGTTAATTTAGAAGACAACCAAAAGGAAAGGAACCAAAATTATAGAAACAACAGCTACAGAGAAGGCCCATGAAGAAGGAAGAAAGCTTCTACAGACTCTCGAGTCTCAACACAGGAGAAGACCACAATTGAGATCAAGAACCAGGAGAAGAAAACCAACCACAGCCGAATTTGTGAAAAAATGAAATGAAGAAGACCACAGAACATCAAGATCCCTTTTCCAAATCCTCGACAGTGGAAAGTGGATACAAAAATCGATTCAAACAAGGAGCAAAAAGCAATCTCTAGTTGGTGGTTTTGTTTTAGCAGAATAGACAACATCCTCTAACAGCAGTAAAGTTAAATTGCCAATCAAATAGGAATAAAATTTAAATAATCAAGAAAGCATATATATAACTGAATCAATTCAATTGGGAATTAATTTTGAATCAAAATTATAAGACTCTGTATCTGCTCTGTGGCTAATGTAAAATTCATGGCAGAGGATTTTCTATCATGGTCCATGGATGAAATACTACATTGGTTAAGTTAGAATGATTCCCCTTCAGTACAAAGTATAGACCAGAGATTTAAAATACAATTTAAAAACCTACAGATTAGAGTGTTAAGATACAATGTTAACCCCATTAAGTGTGAAAGGCCACGTCCCCAAATTTTCCCAACTGGTACTGATAACTCCCAACCTTTTTAGAGAACGTAAAGCATCAATTCTTTTTGTTGGGGAAAGAAGCTACCCAATTTTCTTTTTGTTGGGGACAGAAACTACCCAATTTTTGCCCTTGCATGGGAGTGGGAATGTGTTGCATGAAGGATTCTCAAGTAGAAACCAGACAAGAATGCACGAAAATCAACCCTAGGCTAGTTGTGGTAAACTCTCACCAGTTCACAGCTAACCGTAGAAGAGGATCTTATCATGATACTAAATGAAGGATTATGCTTTTAAAAAATCTTAAGTAGCTATGAAAAATATTAATGAGAACACACTTCTACTTTATTCTTCTAAAAATCCTTATCAGGCTAAGCGAATATACTTCTAATTTATGCATTTCAATCAACCATCAACCGACATTACCCTCGGACATATCCTAGCTCGATGTGGTGTCCACTGAATGTGCTTTGGCAATGCCAATTCTCCAGCCAATCAAGGATGACATCATGACATTCCAATGTAACGTTTGGGATAGAAGCAAGCCACTGAATCATGATAAATCAATGTACAAATCTAAGTTGTTGTAGAAACTCATGCAGATGTATAGTAGACAATATTTTCCAATGCCATTTGCTTCAGATAGGACCCTTAGAAGCATAAACAATATGCAATTTATTTGTTGTTCAGCATAGGCTCCCTTGTTTTAGTTTTCCTTTTCTAATCTTTGAACTTGACAATAAGGTACAAACCAATTATTGCATTATTCATCATTATTTCTGACTATCGTGGCAACGGAACGAATCACTGATAGAAGTCTGAATTTAGAGAAACCATCTGAACAAATCACTGAAAACAAGTCTCAGCACAGGAGAAGACCACAACTGAGATCAGGAACCAAGAGAAGAAAACCAACCACAGCCGAATTTGGGAAAAAATGAAATGAAGAAGACCATAGAACATCAAGATCCCTTTGCCAAATCCTCGACAGTGAAAAGTGGATACAAAAATCGATTCAAACAAGGAGCAAAAAGCAATGTCTGGTTGGTGGTTTTGTTTTAGCAGAATAGACAGCATCCTCTAACAGCAGTAAAGTTAAATTGCCAATCAAACAGGAATAAAGTTTAAATAATTAAGAAAGCATAAGATCCCTTTGCCAAATCCTCAACAGTGGAAAGTGGATACAAAAATCGATTCAAAAAAGGAGCAAAAAGCAATGTCAGGTTGGTGGTTTTGTTTTAGCAGAATAGACAACATCCTCTAATAGCAGTAAAGATAAATTGCCAATCAAACAGGAATAAAGTTTAAATAATCAAGAAAGCATATATATAACTGAATCAATTCAATTGGGAATTAATTTTGAATCAAAATTATAAGACTCTGTATCTGCTCTGTGGCTAATGTACAATTCATGGCAGAGTGGACATTCTATAACAAGGTGGGGACTCTACTGAGCATTCATGTGTAATATCCATTTGATGCTGGGAAAACTTTTCCAAAAAAGGCACTCTTGGAAACCTGGAAACTATTCAGAATGAAAACATAGTACAAATTCATGCATCTTTCTGGCCCATAGGCATACAATCTAGGGCCAATCAAGACTTTTAATAGCCTGGATAAATGAAAAGCAAGATTCCTGAGCTATATAATAATAAATGCAGAATACAATTATGTTTGTTGACACCTAATCCGAAACGGATGGGTGAACTGGACAGTCATCAAGAAGATGAACTGATCCATTGTATTTATGTATATAAATATGAGTTAGCTAATGAATAATAATATCAATTTTCTCTCCCGCTCATTCTGGAGTTACCCTGGCCTGACATGGTATCAGAGCTCAGGTCCCAGTCCCTAAAATAGCTGTAACTCCTGCCTCTATCCTGAGACTGCGCATCCATGCCTCTGTCCTGACATTCTCTGCCCTGACATTATCTGCGCATCCGTTTTGATTTCCCTGAGCGTTCTCCTTCTGCATAGCCGCAGGGAAATGAAGGTGGACTCTGGACGGTCGTTCATACTAACGGGTGCTCCTTTGCATGAATGCTGAGACTTTGTTTGGGCGGTACGTCCTACCCCGCCACAAAAACGACGGAAAGAGCCTGCACGGAAAGCCGACTTGTCGCAGAAACTTGTTTGGTATCATCGTTTGGTAAGAAAGCCTCCCTCGACTTGTCACAGAAACTTGTGGGAACTTTCTTATTCTTCAAGGTCATTGTTCTATACTTAATCTGGATTTCTCGACTTACTTTGTCTCCCAATCAATGTGAAAGGCTCCATTTACAAGCAGAATCTCCTTGACTAAACTTGTAATTTGGTTGCATTAAATTAGTATCTCAGACTATCAGAGAGAACTCGTTTTCCTTCTTTGGTGCTCCCTTATTCTGTATCTGTGGCGGAAACATTGTATGGAGTTGGCAAAGGAACTATGAATGGGCGTAATCGACACACCGTATATTCGTTTGATCCCCAGTCCGCAGTTTTATGTGATGGTATTCGTTTGATCCCCAGTCCGCAGTTTTATCTTTGCAATTGATACGTTGAAAATATAGCCAAGTCCTTTGTCTATATTTGCTATGAAATTCCCATGCCTGCCTGATGCATTCCCGTCTGCGGATGTATGGATGATGCATCTCATCTTTGTATTTGGCTTGACTGCTATATGTATTATGTACAGAGAAAAGGGGTCAATGATAGACGGTGTTCATTTTCATATGTAATTGGATAAATTATGTACAAAAAAAAAGAAGATCGCTTGGCATTCGGTTGGTCTTTAGAGGAAACTTAGTACAGGGTTGATTGTAATTTTGAGTGCATGCAATCTCAAAGATCAATTTCCATTTGAGGTAACATCTGCACTATTGTCATTTGATAAAACAGCATGTTGGCTGAGATTTCAAATGTGAGCCTCCGCTATTTGCTTGAAAATTTTGGCATCTCCGACTTCTTTCTTATACATTAGCTTGCCACATTGCTCCTTTTTGGGTTCTGTGAAATGCTAGTGGGCTGCGGATTTCTTTAGGTTGGGTGTTCGAATTCCGGCAGTTTGACATGATATATTGATATATATTGAAGTGATCCTTGAGAATTTTTTTTTCTCTCAAAACATAGTAATATTGCTGATATAAGAAATGCTGATATAAGAAATGTTGATGCAAATGTTAGAAGAAAATAAAGTGCATAAGGCTGTGGCATAAGGATTTTTTTAGCAGAAGTTTTTTTTATCAACAGAAGTTTTTTTAGCAGAGATATTTTTTACAGAATGCATTCAATCATTTCTATGGTAGGAATAGTTCTCACTGGCAAGGAGAACTATTCAGAATGGTCTCGGATGGTAAAACACACCCTCATCTACAATGAGCTGTGGAAAGGAGTGTGTGTCGGAGAAGAAGACAAAGACCCTGTGCAGCCTACATCAGATAAAGAACTTGTCATCTGGGAAAACAAGAATAGCAAAGCCTATGCATTGATCACAGCATCTGTAAATGAAGAAGTAAGTCGTCATATTTCATCCTATTCCACTGCCTTTGAAGCTTTACAAAAGCTGAAAGAACTCTGTGATTCACATTCTGCACTTGAAGTTGTTCAACTCATGATTAAACTCTTCACTCTTGAACTGAAAAATAATGATCCCCTTGCTCTTGCATCTGAAATAAAGTCTATAATGCATGATATTAAATCCACTAAGGTTGAGCTGGATATCTCTCTTATTGCCTTTCTCAAAGCACTCTATCCTACCTACTCCAATTATCTTGAGTCTTTACAAGAAAATGGAAATCTTAAAGACATAAACTTTGAGTCTCTTGTGAAAAAGTTTGCTGAAAGAGAGAAAACCTTTGGAAAGAAAACAATCCCTGAATCTTCTGAAGAGACTGTTTGCCTTGCTCATAAAGAAAAGCATCCTGCTCAAGATTCTACAAGAGGAAGAGGTGGACGAAGAGGAAGAGGAAGATACTTCAGAGGCAGGGGGGGCAGACATTCTCAAGCAGAAAAGGCAGATCTGCATTGCATTCGCTGCAAACGAAATGGATCACATGATGCTTCTACATGCAAGCTACCATGGGACAAGATTGAGCAGAGAAGAAATCAGAAGAAAGGTAAAACTGATGACACAGACAAAGGTAAAGCACCTGAATCCGCTCACTATATTGAGGCACAATGTAACATTGGAGTAAATGAAGATTTGTTTAATGCTTCACTTTCTTCTTCGAAAAATGACTGGTTGCTTGATTCAGGAGCAACCTGTCATATGACTCATAGGAAAGATTTTTTTGAAGATTTCACTGATAATGTTGATGGAGCAGTATACTTTTCAGATCAGTCAAAAATCAAGCCATTAGGGCTTGGCACAATCAGGCTTAAACTGCCTGGTCTTCCAGACTTTCTTCTGGATCATGTTCTATATCTCCCTCAGCTCAAGAGAAACTTGCTGTCCCTGGTCCACATCCGCCAGCAAGGTCACTCCATTCACATGTTTGATGGCAAGCTTGAGGTAAGAAAGGCATCTGACCACTCACTTGTCATGAGGGGTATAGAAGAAGAAAGACTTCTTAAACTGCAAGGAACTTCTGCTCATGCACAACATTTCTCATATATTTCTCATCATGAAGAAGGTACACTTCCGTCAAGTTTATTATGGCATGCTAGATTTGGAAATTTAAACTATGATAGTCTCCACTTGTTGAAGAAAAATGGTGTTGCTGGTTTGCCTACAATTCCTAGAAAAATAAGCAATGTGATGCTTGCATTCTAGGAAAGCATAGCAAACAGTCTTTTCATGATTCACATTCAAGAGCACATAGGAAGCTTGAACTCATTCATTCAGATTTATGTGGTCCAATGCCTGTTTCTTCTGCAAATGGAAATAAATATATCATGACATTTATTGATGATTACACCAGAATGTGTTGGGTTTATTTATTGAAGAACAAATCTGATGCTTTTCAAACATTCAAGAATTTTCATAAGTGGATTGAAAATGATGCACAATCTCATATTGGGTCTATTCGCACTGATATTGGAAAAGAATATACATCAAATGAATTTGAAAACTATCTTCGCCAACATGGGATTAAACATCAAACAACTGTACCTTGTAATCCCCAACAGAATGGTGTAGCAGAAAGAATGAATAGAACAATCTTGAATATGGTACGATCCATGATTTTCTTCAAAAATGTAAAGACAATGTTTTGGGCTGATACTGTTCTATGTGCTGCATATATAAAGAATAGATGTCCATCCAGTGCTATAAGAAACAAGACTCCTTATGAATTGTGGTATGGACATGTTCCTTCGGTAAAACATCTCAGGATCTTTGGTTCCACCTGTTATGCTTTAATACCAAAGGTACGTAGAAACAAACTTGGTGCTAGAAGTCGTAAGTGTATCTTCCTGGGGTATTCAAACACATCTAAAGCATACCGCCTCTATGATGAAGTAAATAAAAAGTTTGTTTTATCTAGAGATGTCATTTTTCTTGAATCATCCAAATTTGACAGTGTTGTTGAGCGGAAACTTGATCGCTTGGATAGATTCACAAAACCGAAATCATTTCAAGAGTTTGATAATCAGATTCCACATCTTGAAGGGGGGATTCCTATACTAGATCAACATGTGGAATCTTCTTCTGAAGAACAATCTCCCCTGCATGACACTCCAACAACGGATGATGCTTTAAGTGATGTAATTGATAGAATTGGGAGACTCAATCTTGATTCAGACCCAACTCAATCAACAGAGTAGCCTGGACCATCTCAGAAAGGTCCCCCAAAGTGGCTGACAAAGACACTTGAAAGTGTTCATCCTGATGAAATTGGAAAAACAGGAACCAGAAATACAAACCGACAAGATGGAGGTGATGTAGATAACTCTAATTCACCTGTTGATATGGATGTTACTTATGATTGTGAATTGAACTTGTCTACAGATTTTGAACCAACTTCCTTCAAAGAAGCTGCTTCTCATGATGAATGGAAAGAAGCGATGCAGAAGGAGTATGATGCCCTCATAAAGAATGGCACTTGGAAGCTGGTTGATCCTCCATTTGGAACAAAACCAATTCGCTGCAAGTGGGTCTACAAGAAAAAATACAAAGCTGATGGCTCACTTGACAAGCACAAAGCTAGGCTTGTGGCAAAAGGTTTTACACAGAAGGAAGGGGTCGATTATGAGGAAACTTTTTCCCCCACAGCAAAATGGGCCACCATCCGGACACTCTTTGCACTAGCTGCTCAGAACGGTTGGAAAGTCCATCAAATGGATATAAAAACTGCATTCTTGAATGGAGATCTAAAAAAGAATGTTTTTATGTCCCAGCCTGAAGGATTTGCTATGAAAGGACATGAACACAAAGTATGCAAACTTGTGAAGTCCTTGTATGGCCTCAAACAAGCACCACGAGCCTGGTATGAAAAACTAACTGAGCATCTTCTGAAACTCAACTTCAATCATTTTGATCTTGATGATGCAACTTTATTTGTCAAGAAAGTTGGCAAAACAGTTGTATATCTTGTGGTATATGTAGATGATATTTTAATGACAGGGAACAATGAAAGCTATATTGCATCCATAAAGAAAGAATTAGGAAATTTTTTTGAAATGACTGATTTGGGCTATGTTCATTACTATCTTGGCATTGAAGTAACCCAACATCCAAAGTCCATATTTATTTCTTAAAAGAAATACATTGGAGATTTGTTAAACAGATTTGGCATGACAGAGTGTAATCCCCTTTGTACTCCAATGGAACAAAACTTGAAGCTCACATCTATTGAAGGAAAGGAATTTGAGGATGCAACAAAGTATAGACAGCTTGTAGGAAGTCTCATCTACCTCACTACTACCAGACCAGACATTTCATTTGCTGTTGGAATCCTCTCTAGGTTTATGCAAAAGCCTTGTGAGGGACATTGGTCTGCTGCAAAAAGAGTTCTAAGGTACTTGAAGGGAACTCAAGACCTTGGAATCAAGTATACATAGGTGGACGACTTCAACTTGATTGGATACTCTGATTCAGACTTCGATGGAGACAAAGAAACTGGGGTATCTACTTCAGGATATGCTATGAGTCTTGGATCAGGAGCTGTCTCCTGGAGATCACGCAAACAATCAGTACCAGCAGATTCCACAACAGAAGCAGAATATGTGGCAGCGGCTGAAGCAACGAAAGAAATTGTGTGGCTCAGGAAAATTCTTGAAGATTTGCAGGTAAAACAAATACAATCAACTCCACTCATGATTGATAACACATCTGCAATAAAGTTGGCCAAGAACCCAAAGTTCCATGATCGTACTAAGCACATCAATACTAAATATGATCTGATCCGACATCATGTTGAGGCCAAAACAATCCATCTCCGTCATTGTTCCACAAACGAGCAAATTGCAGACATCTTCACCAAAGCGCTTGGAAGAGAAAAGCTTGAAAGATTCAGAACGATGCTTGGACTCACCAACATCCCTTCAGATTAGGGGGGGAATGTTGACACCTAATCCGAAACGGATGGGTGAACTGGACAGTCATCAAGAAGATGAACTGATCCGTTGTATTTATGTATATAAATATGAGTTAGCTAATGAATAATAATATCAGTTTTCTCTCCCGCTCATTCTGGAGTTACCCTGGCCTGACAATGTTGTTGCCCTTTTAGAAAATGTCATATCAGTCATCATTAAAGTTGGGCTATGCTCCTGAGGGTCAGAGAAAAAAAGCTTGTGTGATCTTGAAATCTCCCCCATTTTGTTGAACTGGAAATACATATCTTGACTTTCTTCACTGTCCATGTTTTAACATGATTTGACCACAGGATGGTCTGTGTCAACAAGTAGTGAGACAACACCTACAGATTAGAGTGTTAAGGCAGGGGATCTAATATACATAATGCATATAAAAGAAGGAACTGTTTGGTCTGGCTCAAATTATTGCTGAAACCGATTTCATGACCCAAAAAGTATCTAAACAATTCTGAGTTTTCAAACAATTCACACTCAGTGGAAATGACAAAAAGGGTTTCTGTAACGAAAGGACACTCAGTGGAAGTATAAAATGGATAAAACTTACAGGAAATAGATGGTACAAGTGGCTCAAGAGGATTTCAATTTTTTGGATTCGGTTGGTTAGCACCTAATTCAACTATGAACGTATGAGAGATACTTACAATGAAATTATGCTTAATGGTTCAATGCCTCACGCATGTACCCTTTACTATTGGTTGGTACCCCTTGCAAGATTCAAATAATTTTTTACCAATGTTTATCTCAGGTATTATAGACCAACGAGGAGAGTAAAATCTTCAATTGCACCTGAACATGCGTAGAACTATCAACAAAGGTATGCCTCATAGGGTTGACCTCGATTTGAAAGGATCTCAATGAACCCAGCCAGATGACAATGGAAGTACAATCTTCAAATGCAGACTCTGCCAAGATGCAGGTCGTCTAATGACAGGCTGCACAAGAAAGGTACAGCAAGTGGAAGGACATTCAGAGCCATAATAGATCTTCCATAGATGGCTTGCTGTGGGATCCAAAAAGTTGAGAGGACGAAAATAAGACCCGGTTAGATTAGAAGACAACCAAAAGGAAACGAACCAAAATTATAGAAACAACCGATACAGAGAAGGCCCATGAACAAGGAAGAAAACTCCTACAGACTCTCGAGTCTCAGCACAAGAGAACACCACATTTGAGAACAAAAATGCTTCTTGAGGTTGGTTTGCAGCTCTAAAAGGGGCATTGTCTCAGATGGTGGACTTGGGAGGTGATTTGTTGCTTTTGACGCAAAAAATGAAACATACATAGTCGTTAAGCAAATAGTAAATGTAATATGCAACCACTGATCTATGCACAGTAATGAACCAAAGTTCATGAGACAAAACTTAACAGGTATTGCACATATAGCAACAGTGTCACACACCCATTCTGTCTATGAGCAAGATATCCAAAGGTATCTCTCATCCTTTGTCCAGTTCACAAATATTTTGTCCATATCCATCCTGGCCCATCTCCTTTCCTGCTTCAGAATCCCACATATACATTTCACTTAATTTGGGAGTTTGTTTTTTAAGAAAAGACTCACTCTCTGCCCACAGGATAACAAATATGAGAAAAATAACAAATATTTCTCTTTTTCAATTGGGTACAAACATCAACATGGATGGAAAAAGGAGAAAAATTGTCTATTAGCATTAATCAATTTTTTCACTTTAATGTTGTTTTTCACTGTTTTGGTGTATTGCTATGTAAACCTTACAGTGTAATCTTTGTTCAACTCATATTGCAATTGATATTTATGTGACGTAAGAAGTTTTCATCTGTTCTTGCAAGTAGGATTTAAAAATCATAATAATAGTAGTTGTTAGGTTATAGTGGTAGTAGTTGAAATTAACTCCATGTCACCAAAAAGTAAGAAGTAAGAGACCAACAGATTCTTCTCAATAAGGGAAAAAAGAAATGAACGTTGCCAGATAGGAGGGTTATTAGCAATTCTGTGTTTTCTTCTATAATAAATGGTGTCAGTCCCTATATCTTTTCCTAAAGGTTGAAGTAAAAGATTCTCCTTTCCCCCGAGTTGATTGGGAGGATAATGCAATGGTAGAATGCAGAATTCAAGAACCATCGCTTTTTGGTAAGTGGCTGTTTCGCTTATTGAACAGAGCTTCTGGAAATATTTGTGCATTTAACACGATCTAGAGTACAAGTGAAAATCATGCGTTGTTAGACAATTCTTTCCGGGAAGTTTAAACACGGGTTGATCTGCTGATTTACCGGAAATGCTTTCTTGAAAAGGTCGATTTTACATTACTAAGAAGTTTTTGCTTCTTGAAAACTGAGTCCATAATTGACTGTAAGACACATGGTAGAATTCTTCGAAATCAATTCGAAACACTAAAATTCCATATCCTATTCACTTATTTATAAAACTTTCATATCAATTTAAACAGTAAATGGCACCATTTCATACTTATTTCACTTTAATTTAGTATGTGAGACTTTTTATGGATATAATAAGCTTTAGAGGATTTACGTCTATTTTCAATTGTAATTTCGTTGAGCAATTTCATTAACCTTTGTAGTATGTACTGTGAACAGTAAATGTTTAATATATCTTTATAAAAATTATAAACTTTTAATTGCATTCATGTTAAACAATAACAATAAATAAAAAAATATGGCTATAGTTAACTCTTAGATGTTCAAGGCTAAACATAAAATCCATGTTAAAAAATGGTCCATCTAAAAAAAGTCATCTCAACAATGACATTTGCATACCTATATTAAACATACGGCCATACTAAAAAAAACCTTGGTGTGGACACCGAAATTTACACATACGACAGAGGTAAACGTCGTTAAGTTACTCCTCTAAGGGATTAAATCGCTTATAATTTTCCAAATATAACATCAAAGCCATTATGGAAATTTTGGATAGAAAATTTAACGGCAACTAAAAGCAATGGATAACTAAATTTATATAGACATAACCCTATGTCAAAATTCTTAAAAATTTCGCCAGAAAACATCAAAACTACGTTAATGATATTTACTCGAAGCAGAAGTACTCCGATGAGATTTAAAGATCACACTAGTTTTTTATAATAACAAAAGTCAGTGCAGGCTTCCCTAGTGACAATGAAAAACACAAGTGCCTAATAAACAGACAGTGCTCTGTGTTTCCCAAGTCTAGAATCAAACATAGGTACCTAAAAAACAGAGAGTTATAGCTCTGTGTTTCTCTTGCCCTATATCAAAAACATCGTCTACAAATTATTAGGTTGATTTTATAATTAGGAAGCTTTCCCCCTTGAACAGTATGGGTATTTACTATTAATCTTCCTGAGGTGTAGGCAGCGGAGAACACTTGTGGTAGTAGTAATGGGAGTTTGATCTTGTCCAGTAATGGCAGATGCAATAATTCTGGTTGTTGATCTGCAGTTTTTGGCAAGCTAAGTGGTTTCAGTTTGATAGACACCTCAGTGATCCTGTTTAGAAGCCCAGTTTGTATATGTAATCTTATATAGTGTTTTTTCATTTTAAATTACCCATCCATCTATTGCAGGCTCTAGGCCCATCATTTACCAGCCAACTTTAGGAGGCTTTCCCCCTTGAACAATACGGGTATTAATCTTCCTGAGGTGTAGGCAGGGGAAGACAGTTGTGGTATGTAATGGGAGTTTGATCCTGTCCATTCATGGCAGATGCAATAATCTGGTTGTTGATCTGTAGTTTTTGGCAAGCTAAGTGATTTCAGTGTGATAGACACCTCAGTTATCCTGTTTAGAAGCTCAGTTTATATATTTAATCTTATATAGTGTTTTTTCATTGTAAAATTACCCATTCATCTATTGCAGGCTCTAGGTCCATCATTTCCCCACTAAGCTTTAGGAGGCTTTCCCCTTGAATAGTATGGGTATTAATCTTCCTGAGG
Source organism: Pinus tabuliformis (assembly GCA_031772625.1). NCBI lineage: Eukaryota > Viridiplantae > Streptophyta > Pinopsida > Pinales > Pinaceae > Pinus > Pinus tabuliformis. Next base: position 107,620,993 of record CM062811.1, on the reverse strand, counting down.
TGTAGGCAGGGGAGGACAGCTTTGGTATTAGTATTGTGAGTTATTCCTGTCCAGTAATGGCAGATGCAATAATATGGTTCTTGATCTGCAGTAATTGGCAAGCTAAGTGGTTTCAGTGTGATAGACACCTCAGTTATCCTGTTTAGAAGCCCGGGTTATATATGTAATCTTATATAGTGTTTTTCATTGTCACATTTTTTGATCTTCATCTCAGATAATGAAGGCATCCCTATCTCCTGATTCATAAAAATGTGCAAAATTGTATGCACAGAATTCAAAATTTTGAGGGATCCATACTCGGTTTCCCTTAAGGTGCTAATTTACTCATTTGTTGTTGCAGGTTGACTGTTGGTCAGGAGACTGCAGCTTTTCTGGCTTCATGCGAAATACCGTTGAATGCTTGGGAAGAGTCAGGTCGTGCAAATAATTCAGAGAGTTTTAGTCTGAAGGAGCATGAAGGCGTTACATATGTTGCCTTCCCATCATTTCTCAGAATTGAAAGTTTCATCGATGGAGAGGGGACTATAGAAACAAACAACCAGGTATTCTCGGATTGCCTCAAGGGTTACGATGATAAACCAGCCCAAGTCCATCAGGGAGCTCTTAAGTTGTTCCTGAATATTATGGAGAAAACAGATTTCCAAGCAAAGGTAAAGTGATTTATCTAAATGCACCTGTCAAAAGTAAACTCGATTTCACAACAACAGGGTTTACTTCTGTTATTATAGATGAAATTATTGAAATTCAAAGGGAAAAGTAACATTGTGTTGATGTATTCCAGATCGATCAGTTACAGGCTTCCACTGACTCCCGCCAAAGAAAACTCAAATCCATTATATTTGTGGGTCATTCCTTGGGAGGGGCAGTTGCAACCTTGGCTACACTGTGGTTCCTGGAAGAGAGGATAAGGCAAATCTCTTCCTTTTGTATCACATTTGGTTGCCCTCTGGTCGGAGATGAAAGACTTGTGGAAGCAGTTGGCCGTGAGAATTGGGGAGGCAACTTTTGTCATGTGGTTTCCAAGCATGACATTGTTCCTCGGATGCTCCTTGCACCGATTGAGGCAATTTATGCGCCTTTGACTGCTATTTTTCCCTATTGGGATGGTAAAGTCCCATATTCTTCTATTCAAGACGCTTGTCGGATTCTTCTTAATAATGTCCTGCAGTATACTCCAAGCTATGTGTTTGATTCTCAAAAGTGGTCGGACAGGATCACACAGAGAAGCCCTTATAGACTTGTTGGCACTTACATGTTCTGCTCAAGCCGTGGTGCAGCTTGTATTGAGAATTCTGACACCGTTTTGAAGATGCTTCATTTGACAATGCAGAGCCATGAAAAGCCCTGGGATACTACAGAGGAGGACTGCTTTTCAGAGCATATAATGTATGCTTCGGTTTTGAAACATGTCATAGAAAACTCCAAAAATGGGAGAAAATTTGCATTTAATCCTGATTCAGAATTATCTTACGACATGGGAATTTCAGTGCAGTTAGAAGCTACTGCTGTTGGAGCTCAGGTAATACTCGATACTTTTCTTAAAATAACATCTAAATAACAGAGACAGAAACTCTAATGTTTAAGTTTTTCATCTAGTTTTTACATTGATAAATACTGGTAAAATATTTTGAAAAATATTGGTAAAATATATAGTCATTCTTCAAAGAAACCGATCATTTCAGCCCGAATTTTCCCAAAAACAACAGAAACCCCAACGCTTAAACAAGAAACCAGTCCAAAACACAATTCTAGCAGCGGAAATTTAAAGCCCAATGGAAATTTAAAGCCCCCATTAAAGCGGCCATAACGCTCCACCTTCACCTCAATCCTTGAGTATGGCAAGCGCTGGGTGGAAACTGGATATTTGATCCTAACGGTAGCAATTATTCGAATCGTCTAACATCAAATCAGACGGACGATAACGATGACAGCAAAGACCACAGGAAAGTTCATCTAAGAGGGAACGCCTTACGGCGTAATTATAAAAAAATAATTTTTTTACCTAATCTTTCTATATAAAAATATATAATTGGTCGATTCTAACTAAGTTATCGGCATGAACAGTCAAACAATCAATCTGTAAAGGACAAACAGATTGTGGCAAGATCATGGTCATAAAATGATATTATTTTATGCCGAAATCATTAAAAAATAATTAGTTCCTTTGTTACAGAATCTTTTTGTACAAAAATATTTAATTGATCAATTCTAACTGAGTTAACAGCATAAACAGTCAAACAATCAAACTGTAGAAGACAAACAAAGGATGACTAAGTCCGAGTCTATTTATATAAAAGTATATAATTGGTCAATTCTAACTGAGTTATCACCATCAACAGTTAAACAATCAAACTGTAAAATACAAACAGAGGATGACTAAGTCAGAGTCTTTTTATGTAGAAATATATAGTTGGTCAATTCTAACGATGTTATCAGCTTCAACAGTTAAACAATGACACTGTAAAATACAAACAGAGGATGACTAAGTCATAGAACCTTAACAGCTAAAATCTAGGCAGAGAATGAGGTCCTTGATTATGAAAAAAATAAAAAAGGATGTTAACAACGAATTGTATGAGATGTTATATTGATACAGTACCAGGAAGACAGAATCGCTCAATTGGAATGAAAATCTGAGTAAATTATTGAGTATGCCAATAGGGAAAAAAAGAAAAAGAAAAAGTATATTAGACATGGGGATATATTCAATATCAAGATCACCAAAACTAATAATGGAATGATTTCAGAGATTTTATCTCGACTTCCTTGCATTTAAATAAGAAATATTATACTTTTCAGTATAGATGAATCTCAGTTTTGAATCTATTATTCATAAAAAAGGGAAAAAGAAACCTGTTGCAAACCAACCAACTTCAGATATATATGGAGGGGGAACTTAAATGGCAACCAAATGGAATGGATACAACTTAACTAGCAGATGATCATCTGTAGTCCACCCTCGAGGAACAGGGCCCTCCGTCCTAACCTATCAACAATAAAAATTGAGACTACGATGGAAACCAAACTCATCACTCCAAGAATAGCTGCAGCCAAGAGAGAAGCCTGTGACCCAAATCCTATGGTCTTGAAGATGAGTGGAGCATAAAACACGACAGGACAAACAGATTGTGGCAAGATCATGGTCATAAAATGATATAATTTTATGCCGAAATCATTAAAAAATAATTAGTTCCTTTGTTACAGAATCTTTTTGTACAAAAATATTTAATTGATCAATTCTAACTGAGTTAACAGTGTAAACAGTCAAACAATCAAACTGTAGAAGACAAACAAAGGATGACTAAGTCCGAGTCTATTTATATAAAAGTATATAATTGGTCAATTCTAACTGAGTTATCACCATCAACAGTTAAACAATCAAACTGTAAAATACAAACAGAGGATGACTAAGTCAAAGTCTTTTTATGTAGAAATATATAGTTGGTCAATTCTAATGATGTTATCAGCTTCAACAGTTAAACAATGACACTGTAAAATACAAACAGAGGATGACTAAGTCAGAGAACCTTAACAGCTAAAATCTAGGCAGAGAATGAGGTCCTTGATTATGAAAAAAATAAAAAAGGATGTTAACAACGAATTGTATGAGATGTTATATTGATACAGTACCAGGAAGACAGAATCGCTCAATTGGAATGAAAATCTGAGTAAATTATTGAGTATGCCAATAGGGAAAAAAAGAAAAAGAAAAAGTATATTAGACATGGGGATATATTCAATATCAAGATCACCAAAACTAATAATGGAATGATTTCAGAGATTTTATCTCGACTTCCTTGCGTTTAAATAAGAAATATTATACTTTTTAATATAGATGAATCTCAGTTCTGAATCTATTATTCATAAAAAAGGGAAAAAGAAACCTGTTGCAAACCAACCAACTTCAGATATATATGGAGGGGGAACTTAAATGGCAACCAAATGGAATGGACGCAACTTACCTGGCAGATGATCATCTGTAGTCCACCCTCGAGGAACAGGGCCCTCCGTCCTAACCTGTCAACAATAAAAATGGAGACTACGATGGAAACCAAACTCATCACTCCAAGAATAGCTGCAGCCAAGAGAGAAGCCTGTGACCCAAATCCTATGGTCTTGAAGATGAGTGGAGCATAAAACGCGACGATGTTGAAACCCGCGAGCTGCTGAAAACAGGGAATGGCCAGAGCCATGACCAGATGAGGCCTGTATTTCCTTTTGGCAATGTTGCGGAAGGGATGCTTCACTTTCTTGGAAATGTCGCTGGCTTCTATTAAGTCCTGCAACTCCTCCTGCACGTCTGGCGTCCCGCGGATCCTCACCAGCACAGCCCTGGCTTTCTCCATTTGCCCCCTTTCAATTAGACTGTTGGGGGTGTCGGGTAGGGTGAAGGAACCTGTCAACATTATCAATGCTGGGACAGCTACCAGCCCCAGAGAGAGACGCCACCCCCAATTCTGGATCTTGGCAGTGAAATAGTTTACCAGATTCGCAGCAAGGATCCCAGTTCCTAGGAATAGTGTGAAGCCAATATTGAGAGCTCCCCTCAGTCTGGGAGGGGCCATTTCCGACAAATAAATAGGCACACACTGAGAAGCATGACAATTCATATCAATATTCAGCATTCCATAAACTCCATCCCGTAGCTTGATTGAATTCCTCCTCATATATAAAAGCCGGCATAGGTGGCAAGCTGTGCCATTTAGCTGATAACTGATCCAAAGCATTCCATATGAGCTTTTCCTCTTCGTCTTTCATCAAAATGTATAGTCATTCTTTAGAGAAACCGATCATTTCAGCCCGAATTTTCCCAAAAACAACAGAAACCCCAACGCTTAAACAAGAAACCAGTCCAAAACACAATTCTAGCAGCGGAAATTTAAAGGCCAACGGAAATTTAAAGCCCCCATTAAAGCGGCCATAACGCTCCACCTTCACCCCAATCCTTGACCCCAATCCTTGAGTATGGCAAGCGCTGGGTGGAAACCGGATATTTGATCCAACGGTAGCAATTATTCGAATCGTCTAACATCAAATCAGACGGACGATAACGATAACAGCAAAGACCACAGGAAAGTTCATCTCAGAGGGAACGCCTTACGGCGTAACTAGGTTAATGATAACTAATTAAAACCAACAATAACTTATCATATTCAAATTAACCGTAATCAACCACATACAATTAAAGTGGACCATAGCAAATTATAATTAATAAAATTTACATTTACTTAAATATAATCAACATAATTAACCAAAGTCAGCAATAACCTGTCATACAATGTCTAACCATAATCAACCACATACAATGTCTAACCATAATCAACCACATACAATTAAAGTGGACCATAGAAAATTATAATTAATAGCATTTACATTTAGTTAAATATCAACATACAACAATGATAATGAAAACAAAGAAAACACTAGTTTATAATTAGCCATAGTTAAAGACTCAACCTTAACTAATCATTATTAATCATATCAAAACACATTCATATATGAATAGCTAAAGTTATTTATAATCGACTTATTTTGACCATAGTTAATAAAATTATATTTTAATCAATCATGGTGAGCCATAATAAATTATACAACTAAGTCAACTACATGGCACCCTAAATAATTATCATAATGAATCATGCTCAACTATATTTAACAAGAATGAATCATATCTTACAATAATCACATTTGGTCTATTAACAATATTAATAGTTAATCATGGAAAATTTTAGGAAATTGTGGTCATCAATCTTGGTTAAAAATGTCTAAAAATGTCTTTTGGTGGGTTAATGTTAATGATTATCAATTATAGTCACCTCCATAGAATAATTTAGAATATTCTTAGTAGTATCAACAAATCAAAGCATAAAATTTATTTTCATAGTTAGCTATTCATATATGAATGTGTTTTGATATGATTAATAATGATTAGTTAAGGTTGAGTCTTTAACTATGGCTAATTATAAACTAGTGTTTTCTTTGTTTTCATTATCATTGTTGTATGTTGATATTTAACTAAATGTAAATGCTATTAATTATAATTATACAACTAAGTCAACTACATGGCACCCTAAATAATTATCATAATGAATCATGCTCAACTATATTTAAAAAGAATGAATCATATCTTACAATAATCACATTTGGTCTATTAACAATATTAATAGTTAATCATGGAAAATTTTAGGAAATTGTGGTCATCAATCTTGGTTAAAAATGTCTAAAAATGTCTTTTGGTGGGTTAATGTTAATGATTATCAATTATAGTCACCTCCATAGAATAATTTAGAATATTCTTAGTAGTATCAACAAATCAAAGCATAAAATTTATTTTCATACTTAGGTATTTTTTTTCATTTTATTTAAATATTAATTTAAAAAATGTCATATGAAATGAGTTATGGTTTTTATGGCATGTGGTATTTATGAGGCATGGTATTGGCCCATGGTATTGTAACAAACCTTATTTAATTTACATGTTTGCATTAGTTGCTCCGAGAGACACATTCTACAACCCGTGTGATGTGTGATTCCATCGGTAGTCAACATGGAATTGAGACATGTTCCTCTTAAAATAAAAATAAAATATTTTTTAAATAGAAAACCAATCCCATCAATAATCCCAATTTCACTACGGTCCATCTATTTGTTGTTGATATTACAACTTATTAGAAGTAAAAAAACAATTTTTGAACCTTAAACTTTTTATAAATATTTCAATGTAGAATTTAAACAAAGTTATTAGAAGTAAAAAAAGATGTTTGAACCTTATACTTTTCAAAAATATTTCAATGCAGAATTTAAATAAATTATTTGAATATCTATGTTATATGTTAACAAATTTATATGGATATCAACTTCATATATATCTATAGAAAGAAAATGTTAGAAGAAAATATTTTAATGTTGTATATAATAAAATATTCAATATCCAAAAAAACAATAATTGAAAGTTAAAAAAAAAAGTATAATATAATTTCTTGTAAAAATAATAAAAAAAATATGTGTAATTAATTCAATTCTTAATCTAAAATTAATTGGTGACATTTAAATAATATTGATTTATACTTAAAAATATATTAATAACCAAAAAAACATTATAATATGAATAATGCAATCAACAGATAAAAATTTTCAATCTCATATATATATATATATATATATATATATGGGCCAATTTAAAAAATAAGTTTAGCCTCATTGTTTTTTTTGGCTTACAAATTTAAATTACATACTCTATATAACATTAAAAAATATAATTTAGACAATGAAAATTCACACATTGCATATGTAAAGAGAACCATTACATATTCATTGAGATTTATCAAGAGAGATGCAATTTTTGTTTTCAAAATTTTCACTTTAAAAGAGGTTTGCATTTGAAGAGATTTTATCCCTTTTAGTTCATGCTAGAACCATGCTTAAGATGGATCTCTACAAGTTTAACTTAATTAAACCAGCATAGATCCATCTTTAGTAAGGATCTAACATGAGTTGAGAGTTCAAATTTCTTAAGTGCAAAATACAATGTGTAATTTTTCATTGTTTAAATTGTATTTATAAATGCTATATAGATTATGTATAGGACCAAATAAATTTTTTAACGCTAAAAACTTATTTTTTCATGATATATACATAATTTTTTAAGAATGATTTATAATATATACATAATTGACATTAAAATAATTTACATAAAATGAGACATTTTATAGCACAAATTAAAATGATTTTTTTAATAAATAGATTTTTAAGTATATGTTAATATTAATTTGTATTAAAATATTTTATTTATAACCCACTACATAAAATTCATGGGGAGATTCAATGGAAACAAAGGAGGTGGATTATACCGAGGACTCGCAACCTGATCGTATCATTTTTGGGTGCCCTGTTTTCTCATCTTCGGAAGCTGGCCCTAGTCTTCCGTCGGTTCCTTTTCCGCCAAATACATCACCGGTGGTTGCCTCATCGGAGCATTGCTTAGCACCTCCTTTCGTTGGGAATACCTCCCTAGGTTTCCATGCTCTAGACATTCCCCCTCTGTCCCCTGGGACCCTTCATATATTGTCTGCAATCTCGCCTCCGTCACCCACATTTGACCCGAATCCACCCATCACATCCTTCTTAACCGTGTCGACTGTAGGTCCTCATCCTTTGGTGGCCCCAAACCCTTCTGTTCCCCTCCACTCGCCATTGGGTTGTTTCGAGACTCCGGAAGTCAGGGTTAGGTATGCTAAATCCATCCCTCTGGACAGCTCCATGGACCCATTGGCGGAACACCCATCTGCACCTCGTTCGGGGAAGAGAAAAACTAAGTGCGTGAAATCGACCTCAAAGGATATCTCAATCCGTTTCGGTGAGACCTCTGCAATCGGGGAAGCAGCTATCATGGCTAGCACTATACTTGTCGGACATGTTCGTGGAAGGGCGTATTCGGCCACTCGACTCACTCTATGGGTCAAGGAAATCTGGGGGGGCATTCTTAAAGAATTACCTGAGGTTCAAGTTTTACCTAGAGGTTGGTTCGCTCTCCATTTTGCAAAAGAGAACTATACAGACTTGGTGCTCGCTAGATACTGGCACATTGAGATGGCGCCAGTCTTATTAAAGAGATGGGGTCCTCTCTTTGATCTCGAGAGAGAAAAAAATTGGGGCCAGTCCATTATGGGTTTGCTTGCCAGGGCTCCCTCTACAGTATTGGTGTGAGGAGGTCTTCATTTGCATAGGGAATGCCCTGGGGACTTATCTTGACCATGATTGCACATTTGTGGAATCAAGGAACATAACCCTTGCTCGTATTCTAGTACACTTGGATACCCGCGAGGGTTTGGAGGAGAAGATTACCTTGCATTGGGGGAAATACACCAAGATACAAATTTTGGACTACGAAGGGGTTCCATTTCGATGTCGACGATGTCACAAGGTGGGGCACATATTCAAGGACTGCCCCCTCAACAAGAAACCAAAGGATACTCCTATATCATCCACTGCACCCTCCAGGACTGTCTCGCCGGCTATCCAGCATTCTCCTGCACCGGGACCTACTCACTCAGCCAACATATCTCAAAAGGCAGCGGACGAGGCTCGCAAAACTCTCTCGCCGCCGGTCACCAGATCTCGGGCAGCTGCAGAAGCCGCCATAGATTCGGGTACATCTCTCTCTCCTCCCTCCTCTTGTTTTTCTCACTGTTCCTCCTTGCATGTACTGTCCATCTCTGTTGCACATTGCACTTTGCCCACCTCACCTATCATTGCACCATCTGCTCCCTCTTTGCATTCATTATCCTCGCCCTCCTCTTCTCCATCTTCATCTCGAGGGTCAAAATCTCACCATTGCTATCTTCATCCTCATATTCTAAGTCGAGGATCCCCAATGCACTTTGCCGAATTAGGTCTTGCCATACCCGGTTCAACCCCCATGACTTCTCGGGGGGAGAAAATATGACCTATTAAAAGCAATCAGACATGCTGGAGCTGAAGTCGCCTCTGGCCGCCAATCTACTCTTGACGGTGTTTTTAGAGCAGTGAACACCCCTGGTAGATTTCCCCCATGAAATGCCTTTCTTTTAACTGCAAGGGCATGGCTAGTGCCTCTAAGAAACTAGCCCTATGCAGAATTTTTGAGATTGAACCTGTTGACATTATTCTTCTTCAAGAAACCCTTGGCTCGGCTGATCTCATCACCGATTCATTAACCTCTATTTCTCAGGGTTGGATTTTTTCGGCCATGGATTCTACTGGGAGATCCAGTGGCCTTGCAATTGGATACAATCCCAAATCCATCAGAATTCAAGCTCCCTGGGGAGGTCAGGGGTTTATGGGAATTGATCTCTTTTCGGCAGACCTTGGGACCAGCCTTAGGGTTATTAACATCTACGGTCCATGTCAACAAAGGGAGAATTTTTGGCAGCATCTGCTTGGTCTCTCCATTTTCTCTGCTGATCATATCATTATTGGGGGTGATCTCAATTTCTCCCTAGGTTATGGTGAATCTTGGGGATCCATGGCACAAGTGGACTCGATCATGGGCTACATGACTGATCTTTTGGAGAGATATAATCTGATCGATGTCCCTATGAATAAACCTCTCCCCACATGGAGGAACAGAAGGGTGGGGGAGGCTGCCCTTACCCGTAGACTAGACAGATTCATCATGAAAGGGTCCCTTATACAACAGTTGCACCACTACAAACAATGGGTTGGAGCTGGAGGCATATCGGATCCCTCCCCTGTTTACCTGGAGATCTTGGGACCTCACCATAAGCCTAAAGCCCCTTTCAAGTTAATCATGTCTAGCTTCAGGACCCATCTTACATTCGCATGGTCACGGATTTTTGGGCAGCAAATCCGATTGATAGATCAGACTCTTTGGCAAAAGGTTTCTACTCCAATCTATCCCAGCTCAAGCACCTCTCCATCAATTGGGCCAGAGAAAAACATCAGAGGGAGAATTCGGCTCTTTTGCACATAGAATCAGAACTCTGCTCCCTATTGGATGAGCGAGGTTTGGGGTTTATCACTGCTGAAGATAAATCTCACCTGGTGGAGCTTGAAAACCAAAAGTCTCAGATACTAAAAGATAGAGAGGAATCTATTCGTCTTCGAAGCAGAGCTATATGGTTAAAAGCAGGGGATGACAACACTCGGTTTTTCCATAACTATGCTAAAGGCAGAAAGGTCTCAAACACTATCTGGAATATTCCGACACCAGATGGAGGAATGGCTGATACTTTTAACAAGCTCTCCCACTTAGGATCTTCTCATTTCAGGAGCCTCTATAAAAACCCTCTGGGCTCGAACATTGCTAATATTATCAATGTTGCTGGACACTTCCCTAGATTTGTAAATGAGGATGAAGCCATGGCACTTTTTGACCCTATGACACCTGGGGAGCTTGAGGGTACTTTAAAATGGTTCAAGAAGGATAAAAGTCCAGGTCCAGATGGTTGGACCATCAAATTCTACCTTGCTTTTTATGAGCTCCTCAGCCAAGACCTACTGAGGGTAGTGGAGGAATGCAGAATATCTGGGTCACTGTATAATGCCATCAACTCGACATTTATTTCTCTTATACCTAAATCAGACTCCCCATCCTCTTTCAATGATTACAGCCCCATTTATTTGTGCAATTGTCTCTATAAGATCATCTCCAAGATCATTGCAAATTGCCTCCGCCCTATCCTATCCCGTAACATCGCCCCTCAACAATTTTCCTTTCTAGAACACCGTTAGATTCATGAAGCTATTGGCTTGGCCCAGGAAGCCATGCATACTATCTGGACCAGACACCAAAAGGCCATCACCCTAAAGATCGATTTGGCAAAGGCATTTGATCATGTCAGTTGGCTATACATTAAGATGCTCCTTATCCATATGGGCTTCCCCCACAATTTCATCACCTGGATTATGGCCTATATCACCACTCCTATGTTCAGTGTTCTTATCAATGGGTCTGCATCTCATTTTTTCCACTCTAAAAGAGGTCTCAGACAGGGTTTCCCCCTATCTCCTCTTCTATTTTTGATTGGCATGGAAGGTCTCATTCGATTGATTGCATCAGCTAAGAGAGATGGTGATCTTTGTGGTCTCAAGATATTTGATCACTGTTTTCTTACCCATATACTGTTTGTGGATGATGTCATTATTTTTCTTGATGGTAGTATCAGGGATTCCCGTTCCTTCTCAAAGATCCTCTCCCTTTTCTCATCTGCCACTGGGATGTTAGAAAACCACTCAAACTCTACCATCACCTTCACTCGAACCTCCATCCATGAGTCTCAATATGCTCACCGTTTGTTTCCATATTGTATCAATCCTCTAGATTGGGGTCTAAAATACCTGGGGTACTGGATAAATCCTGTCAGCCAGAAAATAGCTGATTGGATTTGGCTCGTTACAAAACTGGAGAAAAGGCTTAACTTATGGAGTCACTGATATTTGTCCAGAGCCAGTAGACTTGTATTGGTAAAATCTGTACTTGAAGCTACACCTGTCTATTGGATGGCTCTCGCTTGGATTCCTCAAAGCATCTTGGCCAGGCTACACCAAATCTGTAATAGATATCTATGGAATGGGAACCAAGACAAGCAGATATTTGCATGGGTGAGCTAGAACAAGATAGCGCTGCCCAAAAAATGGGGAGGTTGGGGACTAAAAGACCTGCCTTTATTCGCTCAGGCTCTAGCTGTAAAAATGGGGTGGACTTTGCTCACGGGATAGAATCTTTGGACTAGCATCTCATATCACAAATACATTTGTCTTCTGAATATCATGGAATGGATTCAGCTTCCTAATTGGCCAAAAATTGGCATTTCATCTGTTTGGAAGGCACTTCTTCATTCACTGCCTCTCATTAGGGACAATCTGGTCTGGAGAATAAACGATGGTTCTTTGGATCGCATTGGATTAGACCCATGGAATGGGAGCGGTGGCAGACATCTGTTATCTAGGAACCTCATACATCACCTACACTCTCATGAGATTAAGGTCCTAGCTAACATTGCAGATCCTCACAATTCTACCATATTCGCACAATGATGGAAATCCGCACAACAGATCAATTTTCCACAATGTTGGCACCAAGAATGGAATGATTATATTACTTCGCTTTCTGAATCACACATTAGAATCAAAGAGGGACCGGATGAACTCATATGGCATCAATTTGACAGCGGTCTATACACTCCAAAGTCAGGCTATCTAGCGCTGATTTCACACAAAGTTCTGGATTTGATTACATTTTGGTGGATGGAAATTTGGAAACTCACAGCACCTCCTTGGATCAAACTATTCTTTTGGTGCATATTAAAAGACAAAGTCCCCACTGGTGAAAATCTCATGCACCAAGCTATCAACGAGCCTACCTAGTGTACACTATGTAAAAGTTCAGCAGAATTGACTTCACACCTTTTTCTGAAGTGTACAGCCCTAATGGACCTGTGGCAAAGAATTTCCACATCTATTCACTTCACAGGCTCATGGGAAGGTGATGATTTAAACAAAGCCTGGGAAAGTTGGTATCACCGGCATAAAGGATCAAAATTATAGAGCCTCCCTTTAATCATCAGTTGGTATCTCTGGTTGGCACGGAACCGGATAATTTTTGATAGCAAACCTCTGAGCTGGCCGCATACTACAACACTAATTATATCGGCTTATAACGAGATGCTTGAGCCTCCCCAATCTCAAACCTGAAGGCCTCACGACCCTATGCATATTGATAAAAATACCCCTTGGGAATATTTTGATGGTGCAGCCCAACAGCAAGGATTGTTATATACATTTTTGTGCCTTACAACATTAAGCATGAAATGTCCATAATCTAAGGGATCCAAAGTCCCTAAACATGTTGTTCCTACCCCTAGAGGAACAAGGCTAACAAACCACAACAATTCACAGAAGTTCTCCACCAGAAACTGCTGAAAAACAAGTCAATTCAGGATCAATTCAGTGGCTCCACTAGCTGTCTGCGCTGAATGTCAAAGCCAACACTGGCTACCTGCACTGCAACGCAGGTAGAAGCACTACCAGGGTGCGCTGAGTGAGAGTTGACAAATGGCAAGTTCATTCCAAGAGGTATCAAGACCCAGGAAGCTTCCAAAATCTTCCTCAATGACACTTGCCTCAGTGAATTTGACTAGTGATGAGTAAGAGGTTCTCAATCACCAAGTGGAAGCAAGAACCTCCAAGTGGAATCAAGAACTGACAGAGGGAGAGGACACTAGTCAGATCTCAAGCTGACTCATCCTCTCTCCAAACATCTATATATGGATCTCTCCTCCATGAGATCTAGAGGCTGGAATTTTGTTATTGCAAAGAATTGCTGTTGGTTTGAGATTGGAATCATTGGGTGCTTAATGCTTTGAAGGGGGTGAAGATAGGAATTCCATTTGTTGGGAAGGAGATGCTGGATTGGAACCCTTTGGGTTGTATCTCTTCCTGAACCTTGTTATTCATCAATAAAGCTATCTTGGTTTCTCCTATATACTGATTTATCTTTGATGTATTATTGCATTAGTATGTTTAGTTTATTTCTAATCCTGAACTAGTTATGAATATGAATCCATGTCTTGTGTAGTGTTCTCTTCTTGTGATCTTACAGAAACCTCTTGAAGCTGGGCGAGCGAGAAGGCAAGTAGCTGGGAACTCTCAAAGAGAAGGGAAACTGGATCGAGGGACAAACGGAAGACACCAGTGGATAGGATCGTCCTGCATAGGCATTTTTCGCCATAAAAAATTGGCGACTACGCTGGGGAGATCTGTTTAATCATTTTATTTGTGTCTCTATCATTGTTTGTTTCATAGACTCAACAGCAACAATCGAACTGCATCTGCTATTCTCAGATGCAAAGTAGACAGTTGCTGCTTTGATCCGATCACTGGATTTGTCTATGATCTGAACAATGGACTCACAAATGATTTGATGATCCTTTGTGATAGATCTTAGTACTCCCTCAAAGCATCCCTTTGATTGTACTTTGCTTGTTGCTTTGATTTAGCCTGAAACCATAGATTAATCAGCAATCTGTGACCCAGAACCCAGTGAAAAACTCTCGTTTCTCCTTCAGCGCAGACCCTGTGAAGAGGTTCTGCATTTCAATGCAGGTCCCGTGAAAGCTACCTGCGCTGAATGTCAAAACCCCTGTGTTGAGGTTGCGCTGATCCAATTAGGCCTTGTGCAGCTGGGGTTCTCTGCTCTGTTTTGCCTTGTTTTGATCTCTGATTTTTGCAGCCTGTAACCAGCATAGGTACCAGTCTGATAACTCCTTTTCTCTGCTTAAATTCCGCCTCCTTTTGTACAAAAAGGTTGTGAGTGTTTTTATGTGTTTTTGGCGTCATTTACAGTTTTCCTTTGCATGAGTGAAATAATCATCCTGTAGCCCTTGATTCAGATCTGTTGATTGTGATCTTAAGAGAGAGTTCATTGTCTATTTACAGTTGATTATACATTTACTTTTGCTTTTGGTTTGAGTTTGTTTCTTTTAAGTGTCGAAACAAGTGTTCATTTCGAAAATCGTTAAGTGTTGTAATCTCTTCTACCCTTTCTGGTTTCGAAAAAGTAAACTTGTTTGTACTTGTCATTTAAAAGCAAATTCAAAGTTGTACAAAATGCTTTCTTTGTAGGCATCAATACTAAGAAAGCAGAAAACAAACACCTGCATTGTGCATTTGCATTTTGATAGTTTGCATGTTTGATTTAGGAAAAGTGCATTAGAGTGTGCTGATTGCTCTTTGAGAAAAGATGGTGTCTTTCTTTTCCCTTAGTAGCTAGGATTTTCATGGTTGAAAAGATATATAAAGCTTGCTTATCATCTTTAGACTGCATTTAGGAATTGTATCATACATCTCGTGGTGAACCTCAAAAGGCAAACTTCTAAAAAAGATCAACCTAAAATAAATTGAATGAACTTAACAACGCTTTGCAACATAATGCACAACATAGAGGTCTAGGCTAGAGACGTGTTCCGGCGTCGTAAAGCCTGGTGACTGTCGATCTCGTTGATGGTGGGTGATTCCTCCTGAGGGATGATAGCGCCAGTACGGATTGTGCTCCCACGTACCGTCGCGTATATATTGGGAGACCCCTATAGGCATAAAACCTTTATCCTTAGGAAGCCGTGTCGGCCGCCCTATTGATCGCAATGCACTGAACACAGCATTCAGGAAGATCGACCGCCCGTACCCTAAAAAGTATTCTGCGGTTTTGCAAAAAGTTTGGCACACCCTCTGCCTAGAACTCCAGAGCAGTTCCTTTTGGCCTTTTTCAGACTCTATAACGGAAAAAGTCCATCCGAGCATTTGTCACTTCGGGCTCGTTAAAACATCGAAGGAGACTAGAGTCATCTTTAGCTTTTTCTCGACTCTTTAAAAGTGAAAAAGCAAGTTGTGTCTAAAGCATCATTAAAAATTTATTTTAAACGGAACAATCACCCTTTATTCCTGCGTTGATCTTTAGGTTGAGAAAATGGAGCACACCAACCAAGGAATTCCCCTTGGTGGAAATCCTAGTCCCTTCTCCTCTTGGGGAGATGTTGGTGCACCCCATATGGCCACATTGTCGCTTCCAGGACTAACAATTGGCCTGCCGGTCTGGCTCTTCTCGACCAATGTCGTTCAAAACACCACTATTCCTAAACAGTCGAATCAACAGTTAGACTAGATCAGAGTTACCCACCAGCCTTCTACTTCATCTAATTCTTCCTCTCCTCCTTCCTCTTCGCTTGACGGAGTTGGTAAAACAAAGAACCAAGCTCCTAAGGAGAAGAAGGTAAAGAAGAAGAAAGAGAAGAAGAAGAAGGAGCCAAAAGCGACTAGGGGCAAACAAGTGGCGTCTGACAAAAATCCACACACAGCACTGACTAGGCCTAAATCCCCATGTGTCATATGCAAGGGAGACCACTTCCACAGAGATTGTCCCTGCATCCCTCGGATACTAAGGGACTGGTCTCCCCGTTTGCACAATTCGGTAGCGTCAACCTCTGATAGCCATGTTGACTGCTCACCGTCAACTAGTGAAAGTGAAGTCACAGGACAGAGAGGGAAAGCTAGATTTCCCTGCAAACTGTGTGAAGGCGACCATGCCATCAACCGTTGTCCCTTCTTAGATGAGGCTAAAAGAGTTTTGGAAGATCGCCCGGTTTTACCAGTGCAACTTCCTCCTGGATATCAAAAACTCCT
The DNA here is from genome assembly GCA_031772625.1 of Pinus tabuliformis. Taxonomy (NCBI): domain Eukaryota; kingdom Viridiplantae; phylum Streptophyta; class Pinopsida; order Pinales; family Pinaceae; genus Pinus; species Pinus tabuliformis. Next base: position 107,604,316 of record CM062811.1, on the reverse strand, counting down.
GCCAAGTCCTTCACCAGTTGAGAACCCGGCTGGCCCGCTCAGGTGGTCAGCCGAAGCACCTATCATTGATGATGAACCGTCTGAATCCATACCTGACGAAATTCAAAAGGTTGAGGCGGCAGTTGACCCGGTTTTGCCTTCAGAGGCTCTATCCTCGAATGATACCATCACAGAAGAGAATAAAGACGACACCGTCCAAATTCTCTTCATCAACACAGACTCCGACGAACAAGGGGGAAATTTGCCCATTACTTTATCGCAGGAAGGGACTTCGTCAGAGTCATACCCGGCCGTCTATTCGGTCCCACCACCAAGCAACCTAGTTGTCTCGTTCGACTGGAACCAACTAGGCAGGCCCCGTTTTCCAGCAAGCATACCATTCAGAATTATCGTTCAAATATACAGAATGGTAATGGTTGGCACTATCATTGATGAGGGGGCATCTGTGAGTATCCTTTCCTCTATTGCTTGGAAAGCGCTTGGTTCGCCAACGCTTTTGCCTGAAATGAGAAATCTATCAGGCTTCGATAAAGGAACCAGTCGACCTTTAGGGATCTTCCCCAATGTGCCCATAACATTGAAAGGGAAGACCGTTCAAATGAACGTGATGGTCGTTCAAGGACCCTTGGATTATAACCTACTCCTTCGACGAGACTATATATATTGCATGGGAGCCATCGTCTCCTCACTCTTTAGAATAATATGTTTTCCGCATGAAGGAAGAGTGGTCAAGCTCGTGGACCAACTTTCATTTCCCGGATCACGCATCGCAAATAGTCATGTACCATCCCTAAATGGTCTCTTCACGCAAGAAATGTCTCAACCCACGGTCCGTCCTCCTGATGAGCGCGAGTAATCCGGGAGGATATGACTGGAACCCAGGGGGCATGCATCCTGGTCTGCTTCGGCAGGAAAACTTTGGGTATAAGGTAGGTTTCCGCGGGAGAATATGACTAGTCCGTACCCCGTCCGTGGTTGGAAGTGGGGTTGTTCTAGAATAAGATTCTTTTTTCAAAGTTATGTGAGTTGACAGACGGAGTCTCTCACCTTTGTCTATCTCGGTAGACACTGCTGAAGAAGTTTTTTGTTGAAAGAATAACAGAACAATCTTTAGGTAGCCTGAAAGAGGTAGGCCTCTCCCGATAGAACAAATGTTTTGTCTGCAAATTGAGGGGTAACCTTGAAATCATATTTTATACCTGGGGGCATGCAAACCTTTTGGAGTGCAAGCAAAGGGCGGCTATTTATTTTTTAAATTTTTAGGTCCTCCCTTTAAACCTGTAGGTCTAACCCTTTAAACTCGTAGGATTAGTCGTTTCCGAACTTGCATAACGAAAGGATCCGGAGCAAAGCTTTGTAAGATCTAAGCTCCATAAAAAATAGCATCTTCAATGAGACATTCTTATCATATGACTGGGTTATTCGAGCAGTTTTAGCACACAGTTCATGCTCGTTAAAAAATAAACGCAAGATCCGAGCAGTTTTAGCGCATAGTTCATGCTCGTTAAAAAATAAACATAAGATCGAGCAAATGTTTCCACCCGCGTTTAAGCTCGTTAAAAAATGAACTATCCCGGTAAATAACCACTGTGAATGTAATATCATCAGCCATTAAAGCCTTGGTCGTGTTTGCCCGTCACCTCCACTTTTCCATTGGCCGATTGTTCACCTCCATATGTTTGTTTACCCATTTTGAGGAACAGCTGCGAAGATTGATTTCACTAGCCATCCTTGTGACACTACCGTGCTTGTAAAATTCCAACCTGTACCTGGAATCAGATGCTAACCTGTTTCATCACTCGCTCCTCAAAAGACGAGTCTTCTTTAAGCTCTTTTCATCTGACTCGTAAAATATGAAAAGATTGCCGAGTTTTGGCCTTCCAGCTCGTTAAAGAGACAGGAAGAGCTATCCCTCCTCTAGATTTTAATCTTTTTGGACCTGAGGGATTATTGCACAAAAAGATCGAGCGCTTGTTTTGTTCGGCTCGTTAAAACTATCGAAAACTCATCCCTTCTGTATTGTTTTATACTTTTTTGGACTTAAGGGATTAAATGATGAAAAAGGACTTTTGGAGTTAACTTTATGTATCTTTTCAGACTCTCTAAAAATGAAAAGAACCGAGTTATCTTTGTCGTTAGACTCGTTAAAATCATTAAATAGCGACAAACTTGTCTTTAGTCGAGAACGAGTTTCACTATCACTAGGCTCGTTAAAACATAGCGATCGGCTTGCCCGAAGGGCAGGTTATAGAACAAGCATATGTTATCCTCCTCAAGCTTGACAAAAATAAAGAGGTACTGGTCAGCAATGACTGGGGAAAAATTGGGAGAAACTCAAGAAAACTTTGATGGTAGCAAGTCGCTCTTGAACATGACACTTTTCCTCTGTACCACAATCGGTTTGGGTTGTTTCATTCACCGGTCACATCCATGGTCTCGCCATACCATCCATATTTGGGGTAATGCTACCGATCCATCGCATCAGTGTCGCCATATGTTCAAGAGAAGTCGTTCAGAAAAAGTCAACCGTGTCCCATCCACTGCCGTACATTATCCTTCATCCTTTCATGACTGCCACCCTGAATCATATGTCACAGATCGTTTTCACCTCCATCAAAATCATTAGCTCCGTTCTGTGTCATTGATGTGGGATTCATTAATGCCCTCCTTTGACGGATCGCTTCTTGTTGACATCAGCTCATTATCCAAGAAGTTGATCGAGGAACAACCCCTTCAGTACTTTGAAGCTTGCATGCCTCAATGGCAAGTTTCTCACTTCCGGCGACAGGTATACATCAATGACCTTCGACCGAAAGATTTTGCGTGGTGTTCGACGCCAAGTCCTTTATTCACACCACGTGAATTGTACTGCAGTACCTTGAGGGTCATTATCATTATCGGTGATTCCTCTCGCGCTTGTTAACGGTTTACCTCATTGACTAGTAATCAAGCGATGTCTTTCCATGTTCGACTTCAGAACATTTCTCACATGGATCGACTTGTACTTAGAGTGAAGATCAAACGAGTTTGAAGACCCCGGATCTAGTTTCATCCATCCAGGCTGCGATATATATTCAGAAAAGATAAAGACATTGACATGTACATCATTGCAGCAGATAATCATCCTACTCAAAGGATGATAATTTCATCAAAATTATCAGTCTACCATCAGACGATTGTCTGTTCTATGTACAGAAAAATGAATTTATAAAGCTGAGCATGGGAATGCCCGCCTCAGCTAGATCATGAAAGCAGTATGAAAAATAATGTATTGTATTGTATCTTATTACAGGTCTCCTCCCAGCATTGGATGAACTTCGGATCCCCCTGATAAATCATTTCACCCGATAAACGACCTCATACTTTAGGGGGCAACTGTTATAGACATTTTTGTGCCTTACAGCATTAAGCATGAAATGTCCATAATCTAAGGGATCCAAAGTCCCTAAACATGTTGTTCCTACCCCTAGAGGAACAAGGCTAACAAACCACAGCAATTCACAGAAGTTCTCCACCAGAAACTGCTCAAAAACAAGTCAATTCAGGATCAATTCAGTGGCTCCACTAGCTGTCTGCGCTGAATGTCAAAGCCAACACTGGCTACCTGCACTGCAACGCAGGTAGAAGCACTACGAAGATGCGCTAAGCGAGAGTTGACAAATGGAAAGTTCATTCCAAGAGGTGTCAAGACCTAGGAAGCTTCCAAAATCTTCCTCAATGACACTTGCCTCAGTGAATTCGACTAGTGATGAGTAAGAGGTTCTCAATCACCAAGTGGAAGCAAGAACCTCCAAGTGGAATCAAGAACTGACAGAGGGAGAAGACACTAGTCAGATCTCAAGCTGACTCATCCTCTCTCCAAACATCTATATATGGATCTCTCCTCCATGAGATCTAGAGGCTGGAATTTTGTTATTGAAAAGAATTGCTGTTGGTTTGAGATTGGAATCATTGGGTGCTTAATGCTTTGAAGGGGGTGAAGATAGGAATTCCATTTGTTGGGAAGGAGATGCTGGATTGGAGCCCTTTGGGTTGTATCTCTTCCTGAACCTTGTTATTCATCAATAAAGCTATCTTGGTTTCTCCTATATACTGATGTATCTTTGATGTATGATTGCATTAGTATGTTTAGTTTATTTCTAATCCTGAACTAGTTATGAATATGAATCCATGTCTTGTGTAGTGTTCTCTTCTTGTGATCTTGCAGAAACCTCTTGAAGCTGGGCGAGCGAGAAGGCAAGTAGCTGGGAACTCTCAAAGAGAAGGGAAACTGGATCGAGCGACAAACGGAAGACACCGGTTAGTCCATCCATCTCTCTTCATTCTTAATTCATAAAGGAAGAATACTAGAATAGCTGTCTCTGTTTGTTGCTAAGGCACTGTCACACCTTAGGTGGATAGGATCGTCCTGCATAGGCATTTTTCCCCACAACAAGGATGCGGAGGTGGTTTCATCCTATACATTAGTGAACAACATTACTATAAAGTCCGGATGGGTTTGGGAATTGGCTCAAACAATTTTGCTGAACTCATTACTTTTCGTCATCTCATGCATTTTTCATTGGGACATAACTGCATGAGCATTCATATATATGGAGACTCGAAGATCATTATAGACTGGTTCAATAATATTACTGCTTGCCACACTCACACACTCAGTAATATTTTGGATGAAATAAATATTTTTAAGGCTCATTTTAATGATATCACTTGCAATCATATCTACAGGGAACATAACAGCAGTGCTGACGAACTATCCAAGGTAGCCATGTCAATTCCCCCGAGGAGAGTGGTTGATCCAGGAGCAGTGTGGGTCAAATGCATACCAATACTACCATCGACCTTACATAGACCCACATTACCATAAGGTAGATAGCCCTTGAACTGAATATCTGATATTTTTTGGAATTTTTGTACATTTTTTTGGTTATATTGGTCAGAAATATATACATGGCCCTGTGTGGCAAATATGTACATAAATAGAAGGACTAAACGAACATCTTGCGTGATGTTTCTGGTATTTATGCTGATATTTTTTTATCTTCTACTGAGCTCTCAGAGGCTGGCAGACACATAGCATATGCATCGTGCAACTACAATATGTAATTTTTCAAGTTTAATGAAAGATTACGATTTTTCCAGTGGAAAAAATAAAATTCGTAATAACTTCTAATTATTTTACAACATATTCATTTTTTTGTTACTGCCGATATTATTTTTTTGTTTAGAGCATAATTTATTTATGTTTATTTTAAAGGGGCATGTTTCAAGTGGATGCACGTATGTAAAAACTTACACATCCCCTCATACTGGGTTGTAGAATGAGTTTCTCAACTCAAGAACCAACATAGATCCATTTCAAGTACCAAGCTAACATAGATCCATTTTAAGTATGGATCTGTCTTGGTCCCTTCCCTATCATAGTGAGGTCGACTTTAGGTACTTATCCTCATAGCTTACGATAAGATAATATTGTTCCTTGATGGCATCTCAGAAGGAATTCCAAGAAGGTGCAACTGAAAATAGCGATGGTTTCTCCTTGTCCCTCTGCTCACAGTAAGTTTCCCAACAATCCTTGACATGGGGGGCAACTTTTTGGAGTGCAAAAGTAATATTTTCCCTATCGAAAAAATTATGGACTGAAAAATATCCCTCCAACAGATTTAACCATCTATCTAGTGCATCTATGTCTGTTTGGTCTTCAAATACAAGGATGTCAAAATTAAATTGTACATTGAAGGGGGTGACGCCTCCAAAGTAACTGCTACGTGAAGATGCTTCACCCATTGATACCTATCGAAGGGTCTAGGAAAAAATGTTCATCATCTTGTTCCTTTGTCACTCAAGGACCTCTTCAAGAAATTTTTTAAAAAAATCCCCTGATCCCTCATATTTCTTTTCTTTTGCCATGGGAGGTCATCAGTGTGGGTGAGGCCACTCTTACAAGGGTTCAACTATTTCAAGTCCAAACTCCTTATACCCCGACCTCGTTGGGGACATGCAGGAACAAAATGAAATACATATTCAAACCAAAACACATAAATACAATGAAACATAATTTTAATTAATAAAATAACAATTGATGAAAACTATTGACATACATAAGAGAAGAAACTAGCTTAGGTAATGGTAGTTTATTTATGAGAAGAGATGTGATGGCTACATGCCTACTGAACTATATTACAATGAGGCACAAAGGCCTTTTTATTATTGAAAAATAATGGAAAACCTTAAATATCAAAAAACTTCACTCGTACAAATTTTATGGGTCCCGATGGGGTTAGTTGATACATCAACTTCCGAGGATGGTAAATGTGACATACGATCTCCATGTAATGTGTACAATACATTGTTAGAAATATATATTCAAGGAAAAAAAATTTCAACTGCAAACTTGTTGATGCCTCTAAAATCACTGCAACAACATTGGGGGATGACCACCTGGTCTAGCCCTTAATATGGTTCCTTTTCTGTTTGGTATAGTGGCTCTGACTGGAAAATATGGGACCAGTTTCCCAATAAAGGTGTGATTTGATGAGTGGGTGTTTAAAATGTGTAACAAGATGATAAATGGTTTGGATTGTAATATATATATATATATATATATATATATATATATATATATATAACCCGGGTAACTTAATATCTATGCGATTTATGATGACTTCTGCTACTCAAATGCTAATAAAGATCAATCAAATGATTACAGAAGTTAAGCATGAATGATGATTACTTCAAACAAAGTAATGTAAAACAGATCGCATATCATAATAACATTAATTGCCAACATACATGTTTAGGATATCAATTCCAAAATTATTCAAAAGTGATATAAATGCAGAATTGAATGGGCATTCACATATACAACAATATTGAATCAAAAGACTGTTAAATTTCCTAACATGAAACAAAATGACATAGATATAAGTACCATATGTATTTGAAACGTGCTACTGAAGTAACAATCTGGTTCGTTTCTTCTTATTCTAAAAACTCCAAAAAGATACAAAAATGCAAGTCCCTTTGAAATCTGCTTACAAAAAGTTTGAACCTTGATCCTTGCTTTCTATGACAATAAATTAAGAAGTGCAGACGTGCTTATCTTCTTCAATCCAATTTTATACAAATTCTGGACCATTTATAAAATGACATGAAAGGCTCTTTATAGTAAACATAAAAACAAATTGTTCGTAAAATATGCTTGGAGTAGTTGGAACAACCTTTGTCAAAATATGGGATTTCATGACAAAAATAGAATTGCAAATAACATCAAAAAGATGCATCACATCTATCCTTCCTCCTGTGGCTTTAATTGAAAAATCTTGAGCATAGTTTGGACTTTTGATGGATGACTCATCCTATCATGCAATTGACCTGTGTACACCACATCGAAGAGTTCGGGCATAATGTGATCAACTGCATCTGCAAGACATTTGACTGTCATTTGTTGGTTATGCGGTTTGACCAAATAGATCCAATGCGTATCCCAATTGAGGCTTTTTACTTTTTTGAGTTTCTCTTCTCTCATGTTCGAATCTTGTTTCCATTGTTTTTCCAATACTTTTACTTAGGAATATTTTCAAGGGTACACTCAAAAATTAAGTTGGCGTTGTGTAAATTATCATTTATCAATTCAATGATATTATTCCTTGCCGCCCTGGCCCTTGAAGTTGCCCTTTCTGCTTTGATCAGCTGTGTCTCCCATTCTGAGAATAATATCTCTTTATGAGATTCTTCAATCACTGGCAATTTAGTATCCCTTCCCTTTTCTATGTTTTGCTAAGAGATAGAGTCTGTAATCTTGTCATCCGCATCCTCGAATTCCAATTTGGAATTGACCGCTTGATCTACCAGTGTGTTGGTTTTGATGCAAAATGGATGAATAAGGGATATCTTTTGGCAGAGTTGGGTTAGTTGTTAAGATAAGAAATTATTTATTGCTAAGGCTTCCTTTATAAACTATTCAACTTCAGGATTTTATTTGAATTGCTCTATTGAGAGTTGTAGCTGCATTATTTTCCTGTCCTTGACTTTAATCTCTTCATGATGCGCCAATTTTAACTGTTCAAAATTTCAGGATAGCTGTTGTTGTGTTTCAATCGCCTGTTGATTTTGTTTCTCCACCTTTATCTGTTCTTCATGTTGTTTGATATTTTGATCTTTTTCTTTGATCAATTGATTGACTTCAGTTGCTTTATCAATCGTGGCAGCTGTGTATGCCCCTACAAACTAAGATAATTTGGACAAGTCCTCGAAGGGATCAATTTCTGAATCTTTCCAAATGACATTCATGTATTCATTTTGAGGGGTTGTTGTTGATACTTGGTCTATTTTCCTCTTCTTCCTCTGTCTTTTGACTATAGCCCTGTGTTTAGGGCTATAAAACACATCCAACGGTGGGATTTCCTCAATATTCAATATAATCTCTGATGAAGGATGCTCAGGGATTATCTCGACTTCTCTTATAACTGAGTCTTTGCTGAATGCCTTTTCAACCACAGGATCTTGAATCAGGGGCTGTTGTCTTAAAGGAGATTTCAGTGTGATAATAGTTTGGGTACCACTTTGACCCTTAATCTGTTGATCAAACAGTTCCCTTACTTTAATCAATACCAGATCAATGTGAATATTTGTATCCAACTGTTCACTAGCTTTCTCACTTGTCTCGGCTACACCAGAAGTTTTCTCTATGTCTTGTTCTGTGATTTTTTTTGTTTGATGTGGTATGGCCTAAATCTACCTTAGGCTGAGAAACACAGGTCTAGGGTAACATCAAACCATGCTTAACCTAGTAGCTAGCCCTACCAGGTCGAGAGAGGGCTTTCTCCTTGTCAATCTCAGGAAAATATGGCAAATAATGCAAGAGATGATTGATATAAAGACTAATTTTAGGCTAGGTATATGCTCAAAGAAGTTTGATTGAGTTTAAAATTGGTTTTTTGGATCAGATGAGGAAGGCAGTTTTGGGTCCGGGGAATGAACTCAGATTTGCAGAGGTTTCTGTGGGGCGAGGTAGGCAAGTGTTTTAGTACTTCAAATTATGTGTAATGATGAGTCTAAATACTGGCGAGGAGTTGGAGAGGGCATGCAAGTGTCATGAGTCCTCTTCAAACAGTACAAAACATGTAAAACTAAATAAACCCCAAGGCAGAGCACTGAAACATCAATTAGTTCTACCTTTACACTTGATCCATTTAGTTATGTAGAGAAAAAGAGAGATAATGGCACACATAAACATATGATAAATTGAATCATAGAGGAGAAAATAATACTAATTCACCTTGCCACCAAGAATCCCACAAAAGAATCCCACAAAATGCTGCAAAACCTTGGTCTATTTCCTTGTCAAACTGTAGAAGTGATGTGCAATAGTGCTCAAAGCATCCACAAGAGTCCAACCCTGACAAATAACTAAGAAAGTACAAGATATAGATATCCAAACCACCTGTGCTATCCATCAGGGGTCGAATCCATGAGAAAATGGGTGGTTTCAACCACATCTAAACTAGGAACACATAAATAGGCAGTGGAACAACTTGCCTCTAAAACTTAGGAAATTGATTCATTCAACTCAAAACCACCTACAACTGATGTATCTACCTCCTTAAGTCAATTTTTATCATTTTTACATCATAGTACATCAATTTACATCACATCACATCATGAATTTCAACATAAGAGAGAAAACTTCAAACTGGAAAAAAACTAGGGGAAATTTTGAGCAAACAGGCAAAATTGACACTTTTTCATCTTGTGCGTAGCACCATTTTTTCTGTGCATAGTGCTTTTTCCAAGATGCTTTTGGAAGGCTTCCTGAGGTCCAAATTAGGTGCAAGATAGCTCATTTGAAATATTAGTGAGTCTAATTTTTGGGACAACTTGAATTTTTTGATTTGGAGTTCATTTTCCCCTCCAAAAATGCAATCTTCTAAGACTGCTTCCTATGTGGCAAAAAAGTGGCAAAAAGGGCATTTTTAGGGTGTTTTAAGCCCTTTTTGAGGTCCAAAACATGTCAAAATTTTCTAGCCATTTCTGAGAATTCAAAAATTTTCGTGATGAATCCAAAAATGCAAATTTTTTTGCAAATGGAGGTCCCCATCAAAGGCGTAGTGCTGGTGGCGCTACACACCTGCCGGAAAAACCGGTTTTGGCCTGAAAATTTCAAAAATTTCACCAAATTTCTTGAAATTTGGCATGAGTGATCTGTGTTAGGTTCTATGTTGGGAAAATGAAGCTTCAGCCAAGATCTTGAGCTTATCTTTCTCTTTCTTGCTCCTCAAAGTTCTCCTTAACTTGGCTTTTAGGCTTCTTATCCTTGTTTTACAAATTTTGTTCCAGGCCAAATAGTGATAAGCCATGTAGCGCAACACCTTTTTCTCCTTGTTGGATTTCCCAAGAAATTTATCCAAGTGAATGTTTGCCTTCTCCAACAAATATTCCTGGTCATTGTCTTTTTGTTCAATGGATGTCAACTTGCCCTTTGCCATCTTGGACTTTTGTAAGTTTTCTTTGATGATCTGCAGCTCCAGGAGTTCTAGTTTGTCAGTAAGCTGCTTGTTTTCTGGCTCAAGGAAGTTGATAATCCACTTAGCCCTCTCAAGATCAAGTGATAAGGCATGGATGTTAGCTTCTTTCTCTTTGATGACCTCCTTGTGTCTTGATTTTTGGGCACCCAAATCAGTGTCCTCTTCTTGAATCAAAACAAAATCTCTATGCTGACCTTCAAAAGGCCCTTCATCATGCAAAGGCTACTTTCCTTTATCCTATACATGTACTGCTAAAGAAGAAGGCAAAGCCCCTTTCACCCCAGGTGAAGATAACATTTTCCTATGGTCTGGTGAAGGAAACGAGACCCCTTCCACCCCTGGTGGAGATAATACTCGTTTGGAAGCTACAAATAGTCTCCTTGTGCCTTTTTCATAAGTGACAAATACTAGCACACCTGTTGTTTCAGTCTCATGAACCTTTGGCTGATTTGAAGGCCCTCCTTCCTCTTGTAGCACTAATGGGGTCACCTGAGGGCTTTTGAAAACCTCATGTGAAATGAAGGTATCCCATGAAATATCCAACAAGCTTAGCTGATGCAAAACAACATTCTTAATCAATGAAAAATGGTAAATGTTACTGAACTGCCGAGGAAGAGGTTTCCTTTGCACATATGTAGCCATATTCTCAATATTTCTGCATATAAAATAGGGGAGGTTCATCATCCTCACTCTTGTGAAATGCATCAACAATCTAACATGATAAGTATACAAACGAGAAAACCTCCCTTCACAGGTGAAATATTTGATAATGAGTTTCATGAGTGGAGCATAAGTGTCTTGTAGGTATCTGAAAGGAAAGACCCTACTGATTTGCCTTTGATAACTAGCCTTGATGTAAGGCTCATAATGCTCTCTTCCCACATGTTGTCCCTTATTCCACTGTTCTCCAACATTAGGAATTCCTGTTGGTGCAGCTATGCTTTCAGGTGTCAAAGTGAAAGAGACACAAGCTAGATTCACCTGGCCATTGTGAAGATGAAGAACAAATAATATTGCAAGCTCATGGTGTTATTTCACCCTCTCCACCATCTCACGAAACTAGTAACAAGACTAATGTTTAAAACATGTTACTGCAAGAGGGCAAGCTAGTAACTCTATGAGAGTGGTGGGCTCCTCCCTCATGTGTTTTCCTCCTTTATGTGGTTTTCTTGGTGCATGAGCCTCTTGCGAAGAATCACTGATAGTTTCATCATCCCTCTCATATGCTGAATCTGTTTCCATACTTGCAAATATGGAGTGAAGAATGTTGAGTATGAAGAGATTTTATCAAATATAGTGTGACTGTTGTTTTCTTTTTGGGGATAAAAGGGTTCACTGATAGCAAGACTGTGAATGAGGGTTTTTATGATGGCAATAGAGTTTTAGGGAATGTATAGGCTTTAGGGAAAGGGGAATTAAGGTTTTGAGAATGATATGAACTATGTATAGGACTTAGGGTTTGGTGATAGGGGGTAAGGTAAGTGTCAATGGGAGAGGGAAAGAGGAAGGGATTTAGTGAAACTTAGTGCAGGGGGATGGGATATAGGAAAATAATCACAAGGGAGTGAAAAGAGCAAAAACAAAAAAACCCTAGACAAGCTTGGCAAAACAACTTTGAGAGTAGCTAGGGTTTCATTTTTCAACATTCAAATCACCACCATGGATGAAAAAAAATCTCTTGCTAGGCCAGATGGGAGGGTGTACTTACTTGTTGAGAGATTATTTGCAAATTTGGAGGCTTGGAAAAGGAATGCAATGTGTTTTGTAACTCAGCCAACAGATGCACCGCGCCAACGCCCAGGTGCGTAGCACTCGTTAAATTTCCTTTGTAAAACCTGCGTCCAGTGTGTAGCGCCAGGAAGGTGTGTCGCGCCAGTGCCCAGGTGCGTCGCACCGGAAAAAAATTGAAATTTTGCTGCAAATTTCCCTCTTTCTCCTCAAAATGCGATTTTCTCCCTTGCTCTCTCTCTCTCTTGCACAAAATGAAGTTTTCAAACACTAAGGATAACTTTATATCCATCTTGAGTTTAATTTTTCATTTAGAAACCCACTTTCTTAAAGTTCCTTTTCACTTTTCTTTAAAAACCCTGTTTTTTGCAGTTTGGATCTTTTTATCATTTGATGAACTGATGCTTGGATGTTTGTGTTTCTTTTGTGGTGGACAGAGTGCCGGAATTGGTAAGGTGACCAAGGGCTGTAGTTGAAATTTTATTACATACGAAAACGTTAAAATTACATAAAATTTGTACATGAAATATAAAAACTCTGTTTTCACCTCAAAACAGATTTTTGAGGTAAGAAACCTTTATGAAGCAAATCATCAGTGAAATTTGTGATTTTATGAACTTATTAGACATCCTCATGTGCCTGCTGACCTCTTATTGAGTTTTTGAAGACCATGGTGACAAACCCTAGACCTAGTGAGACCTAAAAACCCTAAAATGACTTTTGCAAATGGAATGAAATAAAAATGATAGCAAATGATCTGTACATGTGAAAATAGGTCAGCAGATGATAGGCGTGAGGGAAATTGACAAAGAACCACTACCATCAATTGATCCATGACCTAATGGAATGCAGTTGATCAGATGAGACACCTAATATGCATGCAAAAAGAGAAATTTGATCATTGATGGAGGGATGAAGATACCGACACTAACATTGGCTCCAATGGGGATGGTAGCTCCTGGGAGGCGCCAAGAACCATAGATATCTAGAAAGCATCCAGTGCCTTATCCATTGGGAAATATGGAGTCAATAACTTCAAAAACCAAAACTAAACTGACTAAAACAAAAAATGACTCAAGACTGACTTAACTGAAACAAGTACTTACAAAGCTTTTTAATGGCAGCATACCATAGAGATTTGAGGGCTTCAAATCATGATGAAAATTACCTGCCTACTGATGAAATATGCACAATCATGTGAAGTGGGCCTTCCAATGTAACTAATCCAGCAGATGGCTACATACTAAAATTATGTTCTCACTTTTGTCGAGCGGATAGAATGATGTACATGTAGGAAACTCACAATACCAATTGAAACCAAGGCTTATGCTAACAAACCAAGCAACATTCATCTTCTCCGGTTCTTGCAAAAGAATGCTGAAAGGGTCTTGAAAATCCTGAAGCACTAGCTTGTCTTGAGATCCACCAACAAAAATAGATGTACTCACTTTATTATGATCTAAAAGAACAACTGGTTGCTGAGTGATAGGAAGGCACAGAGAGGTATAAGCTTCTGCCATTTGAGTGTTAGATGTAAATTCCTTGACCATGATAAATTCTAGCATATTGTCTCTCTCAAGCTCGTATTCCTCAATTTCATGGTGTAGGTCATTCTTAAACAGAAAACAATCTTCAAGATTATCAAACATGACAGCTCGATCATCTTCATGAAGGGAAACATTATCTGTTTGTTGATCTATAAAGCTAATTTCAAGACTATCGTTATTTTCAAAAGTGGAATAAGTTTCACCAACACCTTCTTGACCATGTGCACACCACTGACCTGCATTAGCTTGGGCTGTAACATGACCTTTCAGGAGTTGATCTATCTCATCTTCAGACAGAGGAGATAATACTTTTTGTTTTCTTTTGCTCAAACAGTAATTGTCTTCTTTCTCTCCTAAAGATTCACAAGGTTGTTGAATATCTTCATTAATTTCAAGCAAAGGAGTATATAAATTTTCCTCAGACTGCTGATTTATTTTATATGATTCTTGTTGACTATCAAGATGCAAAATTCCTTCATCTTCAAGCAAAGAAGAAGCTACTATATGCTGATTATGATCTTGTGTAACAAAGTGACTGGTTTCAATGATTTCCTCATCATCACGATCTGAATCTTCTTCATCATCATGATCTAAATCTAGATCTGGAATAGCCAACTTGACTTTATCACATTCTGTAATTGAAATTTGACTTTCTTACTTACTGTATTCTTCTATGGACGGATCTGAAATAAAACCTTCTCTTTCATCATTTTCCATTGTACTAAGATCTTGATCGAGCTACAAATTTTCCTGCGCATCTTGATAAGTATCCTCTTTATGCTGGTGAAATGGATTTTCATACAGGGATTCCATGATCTCATCATCCATGAAGTCATCATCTTCATAAACTTTCTCAAGACTTTCAATAAAACAATAAGCATGTCTGCAATAGTTCTGAACTAGATTTAAGGATGGATAAGATTCTTTATACCTTTCAAAGATCATGGTATGAAAATCCTTTAAATAGTAAATACAAGCAGGCGACAAACTTTCATAGCAAGATCAGGCTTCACCTTCCAGAGTGGCCATAAATATCTTCATCAAGCAATATTCAGGAAAATCAACCTTCAACTTGCGAATATGCATGTGAAATCTAACTAGATGTAAAGCAGAATCTTTCCTATCATCATCTTTAAACATAGGCAAATTCCTTTGCCAATCTACCTTCGGAATTTTATTTGGGAAACCTGGAATGTGATCTTGGCTCATGGGAGCATACCTTCGAGCAAAAAAATCCATTTTAATAACAATGAATTGACCAAGAAATTCTTGAGGCTACTGATTCTTGAAGAGTAGAGTTGCCATAAAAATGTCGAACCTTGGGATTCTTCGACATTGGAGTCGCCAGGTGAATGATTTCATCCTTCTGGTGTCTGATCGTTGTTCACCATCAAAAATTAGATCTAAACTTGATAGATTTTGCTGAGGAACATAAAAGTATGTTCCCTAGTATGGTCACCACTATGGTATGGCCTAAATCTACCTCTGGCTGAGAAAGGCAGCTCTAGGGTAACATTAAACCACGCTTAACCTGGTAGCTAGCCCTACCAGGTTGGGAGAGGGCTCTCTCCTTGTCAATCTCAGGAAAATATGGCAAATAATGCAAGAGATGACTGATATAAAGACGAATTTTACACTAGGTATATGCTCAGAGAAGTTTGATTGAGTTTAAAATTGGTTTGTTGGATCAGATGAGGAAGGCAGTTTTGGGTCCGAGGACTGAACTCAAATTTGCAGAGGTTTCTGTGGGGCGAGGTAGGCAAGTGTTTTAGTACTTCAAAATATGTGTAATGATAAGTCTGAATACTGGAAAGGAGTTGGAGAGGGCATGAAAGTGTCATGAGTCCTCTTCAAACAGTAGAAAACATGTAAAACTAAATAAACCCCAAGGCAGAGCACTGAAACATCAATGAATTCTACCTTTACACTTGATCCATTTAGTTATGGAGAGAAAAAGAGAGACAATAGCACACATAAACATATGATAAACTGAATCTCAGAGGATAAAACAATACTAATTCACCTTTCCACAAGAATCCCACAAAATGTTGTAAAACCTTGGTCTATTTCCTTGCCAAACTCCAGAAGTGATGTACAATAGTGCTCAAAGCATCCAGAAGAGTCCAACCCTGACAAATGACTAAGAAATTACAAGATATAGACATCCAAACCACTTGTGCTATCCATCAGGGGTCAAATCCATGAGAAAAGGGGTGGTTTCAACAACATCTAAACTAGGAACACAAAAATAGGCAGTGGAACAGCTTGCCTCTAAAACTTAGGAAACTGATTCATTCAACTCAAAACCACCTACAACTAATGTATCTACCTCCTTAAGTCAATTTTTATCATTTTTACATCATAATACATCAATTTATATCATATCACATCATGAATTTGACCATAAGAGAGAAAAAGTCAAACTGGAAGAAAACTAGGTGAAATTTTGAGCAAACAGGCAAAATTGGCACTTTTTCATCATGTGTGTAGCGCCATTTTTCTGTGCATAATGATTTTTCCAAGCTGCTTTTTGAAGGCTTCCCGAGGTCCAAATCAGGTACAGGATAGCTCCTTGGAAAGCTTGGTGAGTCTAATTTTTGGGACAGTTTGAATTTTTTGATTTGGAGTTCATTTTCTCCTTCAAACATGCAATCTCCCAAGACTGCTTCGTATGTGGCAAAAAACTGGCAGAAAGGGCATTTTTAGGGTGTTTTTAGCCCTTTTAGAGGTCCAAAACTTGTCAAAATTTGCTAGCCATTTCAAATCATTCACAAATTTTCATGATGAATCCAAAAATACAATTTTTTTTGCAAATGGAGGTCCCCATCAAAAGCGTAGCACCGGTAGCGCTACGCACCTGTCGAAAAAACCTGTTTTTTGCCTGAAAAATTCAAAAATTTCACCAAATTTCTTGAAATTTGGCATGAGTGATCTGTGTTAGGTGCTATATTGGGAAAATAAAGCTTCAGCCAAGATCTTGAGATTATCTTGCTCTTTCTTGCTCGTCAAATTTCTCCTTAACTTGGATTTTAGGCTTCTTATCCCTATTTTACAAATTTTGTTCCGGGCCAAATAGTGATAAGCCATGTGGTGCAACATCTTTTTCTCCTTTTTGGCTTTCTCAAGCAATTTATCCATGTGAATGTTCACCTTCTCCAACAAATATTCTCGGTCATTGTCTTTTTGTCCAATGGATGTCAACTTTCCCTTTGCCCTCTTGGACTTTTGCCGGTTTTCTTTGATGATCTGCAGCTCCAGGAGTTCTTGTTTGTCGGTAAGCTGCTTGTTTTCTTGCTCAAGGAAGTTGATAATCCACTTAGCCCTCTCAAGGTCAAGTGATAAGGCATGGATGTCAGCTTCTTTCTCTTTGATCACCTCCTTGTGTCTTGAGTTTTGGGCACCCAAATCAGTGTCCTCTTCTTGAATCAAAACAAAATCTCTATCCTGACCTTCAGAAGGCCCTTCATCATGCAAAGGCTGCTTTCCTTTATCCTGTACCTGTATTGATGAAGAAGAAGGAAAAGCCCCTTTCACCCCAGGTGAAGATAGCATTTTCCTGTGGTCTGGTGAAGGAAACGAGACCCCTTCCACCCCTGGTGGAGATAATACTCGTTTGGCAGCTACAAATAGTCTCCTTGTGCCTTTTTCATAAGTGACAAATACTGGCACACCTGTTGTTTTAGTCTCATGAACCTCTAGCTTATTTGAAGGCCCTTCTTCCTCTTGTAGCACTGATCGGATCACTTGAGTGCTTTTGAAAACCTCATGTGAAATGAAGGTATCCCATGAAATATGCAGCAAGCTTAGCTGATGCAAAACAACAATCTTAATCAATGAAAAATGGTAAATGCTACTGAATTACTGAGGAAGAGGTTTCCTTTGCACATATGTATCCATCCTCTCAATATTTTTGCATATGAAATAGGAGAGGTTCATCATCCTCACTCTTGTGAAATGCATCAGCAATCTAACATGATAAGTATATAAACGAGAAAACCTCCCTTCACAAGTGAAATATTTGATAATGAGTTTCATGAGTGGAGCATAAGTGTCTTGTAGGTATCTGAAAGGAAATACCCTATTGATTTTCCTTTGATAACTAGCCTTGATGTAAAGCTCATAATGCTCTCTACCCACATGTTGTCCCTTATTCCATTATTCTCCCACATTAGGAATTCTTGTTGCTGCAGCTATGCATTCAGGTGTCAAAGTGAAAGAGACACCAGCTAGATTCACCTGGCCATTGTGAAGATGAAGAACAAATAATCTTGCAAGCTCATGGTGATATTTCACCCTCTCCACCATCTCACAAAACTGGTAACAAGGCTGATGTTTAAAACATGTTACTACAAGAGGGCAAGCTAGTAACTCTGTGAGAGTGGTGGGCTCCTCCCGGATGTGTTTTCCTCCTTTATGTGGTTTTCTTGGTGCATGAGCCTCTTGGGAAGAATCACTGACAGTTTCATCATCCCTCTCATATGCTGAATCTGTTTCCATACTTGCAAATATGGAGTGAAGAATGATGAGTATGAAGAGATTTTATCAAACATAGGGTGATTGTTGTTTTCTTTTTGGGGATAAAAGGGTTGACTGATAGTAGGACTGTGAATGAGGGTTTTAATGATGGCAGTAGGGTTTTAGGGAATGTATAGGCTTTAGGAAATGGGAATTAGGGTTTTGAGAATGATATGAATTATGTATAGGACTTAGGGTTTGGTGATAGGGGGTAAGGTAAGTGTCAATGGGAGAGGGAAAGAGGAAGGGATTTAGGGAAACTTAGTGCAAGGGGATGGGATATAGGAAAATAATCATAAGGGAGTGAAAACAGCAAAAACAACAAAACCCTAGACAAGCTTGGCAAGACAACTTTGAGAGTAACTAGGGTTTCATTTTTCAACATTCAAATCACCACCATGGATGAAAAAAAAATCTCTTGCTAGGCCAGATGGGAGGTTGTACTTACTTGTTGAGAGGTTATTTGTAAATTTGGAGGCTTGGAAAAGCAATGCAATGTGTTTTGTAACTGAGCCAACAAATGCACCGCACCAACGGCCTAGTGCGTAGCGCACTTTCTGTGTGTAGCGCCCATTAAATTTCCTTTGTAAAACCTGCACCAGGTGCGTAGCACTAGGCAGGTGCATCGTGCCGGCAAAACCTTGAAATTTTGCTGCAAATTTCCCTCTTTCTCCTCAAAATGTGATTTTCTCCCTTGCTCTCTCTCTCTCTCTCTCTCTCTTGCACAAAATGAAGTTTTCAAACACTAAGGATAACTTTATATCCATCTTGAGTTTAATTTTTCATTTAGAAACCCACTTTCCTAAAGTTCCTTTTCACTTTGCTTTAAAAACCCTATTTTTTGCAGTTTGGCTCTTTTTATCATTTGATGAACTGATGCTTGGATGTTTGTGTTTATTTTGCAGTGGCTGGAGTGCTGGAGTTGGCAAGGTGACCAAGGGCTGTAGCTAGAGTTTTATTACATATGAAAACATTAAAATTACATAAAATTTGTACATGAAATAGAAAAACTCTGTTTTCACCTCAAAACAGAGTTTTGAGGTAAAAACCATTTATGAAGCAAATCATTAGTAAAATTTGTGATTTTATGAACTTATTAGACATCCTCATGTGCTTGCTGACCTCTTATTGAGTTTTTTGAAGACCATTGTCTATTCAATTTAACGTCTTAAATTGCTCTACATAAATTATCAATCCGGGTATCGTAAACTGATGAAGTGTGGTGCACCATATGTGCTTAGTTAACCTTTTTCTTACTTCGTTGTTTTATAGATTTTATTTTGTTTTGGGGTTTTGTTTTTGTTGGTTTCCTAAAGTGTCTGATGCAAATGGAAATCCTATTCTAAGGTCTTAAGAATACTTTTAAAGGACAAGTATGGATAGAGATTTCAAGACAAGGCCTATGTCCCTAATGGTAACTTCCAAAACTTAGCACTTCAAAAGATCTCAAAACATGTTATTGATGGAATTAGTACTTAAACAAAAGTGTAAATATGCAGCTACTTCAATCAAAATGGAATGCAGCAACCAATCAATGAGCTAGTGACTATGAAACCCAGTATCCTTGTTGTTGTATAAAAATAAAATTGAACTTAAAGCAATTCAAAAACTGTAAGCAAAGTAAACTAAATCATATTACATCAACTCATATTCTGAACCCTCACCATTCGACTCGCTCTGGCTATAGGAGGTAATCATAAACAAATTGAGCAATCTGATATCTAATTTGCATAAAATGAAACTAATATTAAACTACACATTCATACTTCAATCCCTCACCATTCGACTCGCTCTGGCTATAGGAGGTAACTGAAAATGACATGAGCAATTCAATAACTAAATTGCAGAAAAATAAACTAATATCAAACTACGCATTCATACTTCAATCCCTCACCATTTGAGTCGCTCTGGCTATAGGAGGTAACTGAAAATGACATGAGAAATTCAATAACTAACTTGTAGAAAAATAAACTAATATCAAACTACGCATTCATACTTCAATCCCTCACCATTTGAGTCGCTCTGGCTATAGGAGGTAACTAAAAATGACATGAGCAGTCTAATATCTATCTTGTAGAAAAGTAAATGGACAAAACAAAACTGAAAGAAATAACAATGCTGGAATTAGAACTGAGAAAATAAATTAGCAGAAGGACAAGATGATTCCATCATGCCATTAGTCATTAAAAAGCTATGTGCATTACTAATCTACAATCAACCGGTTGAACACACTTGCATGAATTAAAATTGCATGAATGGAAAATCTAAACTATCAAACTTGAAAGCAATCAAATGACATAATGAAATCAAAGCAAAATTACAAAATGAAATCTACTCTACCTTACATTCTAATATGCTCCATGACATCTACTTCACATCTCCTTCCATGTTGAGAACATCAAAGCTTTATTCAAATTCTTCAAAATTACAAAGTACAACAAAGTTCTCCAAAGTTTTCAAAAGCCATCAAGGAAGAACTACAAACTCCAAGCTAAAGAACTAAAAGCCAAGCCAAGCTAGCTGAGACTAATAAGCTAACAAATGAAGGAGAGAGATCTCCTATTTATACAAAAAGATGAGAAGCCATCTCATTAATGAGAGTCCATGAATCTCTCCCTCTACCTCTAGAGTCCTAATCAAAATAGGAACTGATAAGACACATGTCTTCTTAGAGTTACAATACAATTAGGAGATGTGACACATATCCTCATGATCCCATGATTCTTTCCACTCAAATTCGAATTTGGCCTTAGAGTGCCACATAAGGGTCTTCTAGAAGCCTCCTTTCAACCTACACATGTCAACAATCTCAACCCATTTGTTAGGTATAAGCATATGCACATTATTTTCTAATTTTTAATCAAAAATTCACTTAAAAGGCTTAGAATTAATAAAGTTTGGAAAAACATAAATGTGGCCCAATGATAATGAAAGTGGGATGAATGTGGTGACATAGTAGTGAAATGGAGGTGAAATGGAGGTGATATAATGGACATAATAGTGAAAGTGTAATGGAAATGAATGACATTTTCAAGACTCAACAACCATGGTGACAAACCCTAGACCTAGTGAAACCTAAAAACCCTAAAATGACTTTTGCAAATGGAATGAAATAAAAATGACAGCAAATGATCTGTACATGTGAAAATAGGTCAATAGATGATAGGCATGAGAGAAATTGATAAAGAACCACTACCATCAATTGATCCATGACCTAATGTAATGCAGCTGATCGGATGAGACACCTGATATGCATGCAAAAAGAGAAATTTGATCACTGATGGAGGGATGAAGATACCGACACTAACATGATGGATGACCAGTGTAATGTTTAATAAGTCCAGTGGTACTATCTGAAGCCTTTGCATCCTGTATTGGATGAATTGATCCATTTTCTCTAGTTCCAGCTTGTTCTTTTCCAGGCGACTTGCTTGCGATAACGTCTCAGCTGATTTGAAGAAGTCATAAAATTCATCTTTTTCATGGATGAATTGCTTAACCTTTACCTTAGTAAAATTATAAGCAACCTTCTTTGGGTAATATTTCCTTTTGGGAATAAAATCTAGGTTCAGATCCCTTATTTTCTCTGCTTCAATTTGTGCATGTTTGTAGTCATGCAATGTATAGATATCGAAGCGAATCGGAAAGGCATACCATAATTGTTTCTTGGCGTCTTTGAGATTTTTTGTAAGCCCTTTTTCAACAGTCTGACAGGCTATTTCCCTAGCCAATAGTTTATCTGGGACATATAGAGGAAGAACACGAGGATCGGTGATGCTATCATAAACCCTAATGTATGTAAAAAATTCTTCCCCAAACCAACTACCGATTGAGAAACTAGTGTCCTTGGACAGCCGAGGAGCTGGTTTATCAAAAATGGCCTGGTGAATGGGTAGAATGAAGCCATGGAAAATTTATAAAAAATATTCTTATATTGGGACTTCCACAGGCTTTTATGGTAGGTATGGATGGGGGTTGGGTCCTCGATAGTCCACTTCCATCCCATGATAGGAAAATTGGAGTTAAAACAACCGATGTCGATAATATATGCACTCATATAGAATGGAGGAACAACTGATGTGTTCATGAACCTATTTCTCCTATAATCAATAATTTAGACAGCCATTTTATCTAATAGAATGGTAGCCAAATCCATCACATAAGAGTTCAATGTTGCTTCAATCAATGGAACCATTTCAACGAAAAACTTAGCAGAATTGGGGCTTCCAAATAATCTACACATCATTGCGGCAGCATAACAATATGGAGATGCTAGAGAGTCCACTGAATACATACTAGATGTTTCATGCTTGTGTTTGTTAGGGTAGTGCCTCCATTGCTTGATGGGGTCTGACTCTACTTCATTTTCCTTCGCGAAAGCTTCAAGGAATGATTTATTGTAGCACTTCTGAGGGGATAAATGATACATTTTCTTCAAATCCTCAGGCTTGAAGGACCTAAACATTCTTCCATCAGCTGTGAAGAGCATCCTGTCTGTTATATTGATGCCTTCAACTACCCATTTTACCATGTCATTGTATGGAAAAATCTTTGCGCGGGCCGCTATTCGGTGAAGGAAAGAATCGGCTAAATCACCAAGTGTATTTTCTGACTCTGTAGGTCCATCAGTCGTTGCATGTCCTTCTATTACCTTTGGGTTTTCCCTTTCCAACATATCATATATTCCTTCCCATGAAATCTTCCCGCAATCCTGACATGTGGTATCTGATTAACACGGTTTTTTTCTATCCTTCTGCCACTGCAAGGCTAGCTTTTGCCTTTCGAAACTGCAAAAATATGAAATAGAGAAGAGTGATAAACTAAAACTTTCAGACGGGCTAATGCTTGAAAAGGTAGTGGCGATAATAGTACAGTCAAAAATCAAGGCAAGAGCATTTTGTGCGAAAGATTTGGTATTATGAATTGATATTAACACAAAAGGTGAAATCTTTGAAGGATAGAAGTCATTATTGTTCTTAATGCCTCGCCGTATTGAACGGCGTCAAACTTAAATGCTTCAATAAATAGATCGCATCGCAGTTTTCCCAAGACCTAATTAGAACGCGTGCCATGAATTTTCCGATTTTGTGATGAGTGACTTCAATATATATTATTTTAATATTCTAAGAGCCATCGCATATCGCAGATCGGGAGGTGTAAGCGCCATGTTCTAAAAGCCTTTCGAATTTATGCAATTGCGATCTATGATGACTTGGCACATAAAGTTGGAAACATCCTTATTTACCCGCCCGCATAATGTTCTCTTTTTATTACCACTTTATTTATATTTTAATATCGCATCGCATTTCCCCGAGGTGAGTATTACATGTCTCTGTTGGGATTGCGATATGCGATCAATACATATCGCATCGCAAGTTTTCAAGTGTGGCTTCATATGGTTTTTAGCGATATGCAAGATGCGAGAATCTTATCGCATCGCAAAGTTTCCATGGCCCATTAAAGCTTGTTTATTGGAATTGGCGATATGTGATATGCGATAATTTTATCACAATCGCATGTTCATCAGTGAATTGTTTTAAGAAGCCTAACATTTAGGATTGTGCGGTAACATCACATCGCTACACTAATATTTAGATTGAATGTTTTTTGGCCTTAAACGCATGTGATTTGTGATATTTGATTTTTTAAAGAGAGTCTTTTGAAGCACTTTTTATTTAAAAGCAAGAAATAAAGCAATTTATTTCTATGTAAAGGTTTCATTGGTTTTTTACAAATTAAAGGGACTCTATTTCCTATTTAGTATCTAGGAATAAGATTAAGAAAATTTTGAAATGGGGGGGGGGGTTGTTGTATAGCACAACAATTGGCGATTCACTGAAAGAACCAGATATCTCTGAATAATGGAATTTCTAACACTTTCTAAAGTACAAACAATTAAGGAAAAGGAAACTATCTTGAAATTGATCAGGTAAACAAAATTACTCTGAATAAGAAAAATTAACCAATTTTGCAATTTCTTTTACAAACCCTTATTATAAATGAAAACACTTTTGGTTTTTTCAAGCTTTGATTGGTTTTTAAAGATAAAGTAGGGGGGCCTTGCAACTCAGCTTTTGGATTTACTCTTTTGTCACAAGTAGTGCCACTGCTGCCAACAAACGTCTATAGTTTCGACAGGGTTACCTTTTAACCATCAATTATTCATTATCCCATCCATCTAAGAGTATAATATTTTAAAGATAAATTCATACTGGTTTGGGATCCAGAATATGACAATGCCATGCACTGGTTGTAATTGAACTAAACAAGCTGGCTCGTAATGAGACCCCTTGTCTTATGATTATAAGCCATTACCCTATTTTGGTATGCAGTATTGGTAATGTCAGTTTAATTAGTTCCCTATGATCATGGTAAGCAGGCTTGTAATGAGACCTCTTATCTTTTAAGTCAGATATATTTTAGAATTACACTCTAAAAAATCATAAACCTAGTGGATGGGGTGAATATTTGACTCCTTAAGAGTTATTGGATGACAATTATAGAGATGTAGATGCTTAGTTGTAAAGAGTCTTTACTTTTAGAAATAACCTTTCTCAACTGATCAAACTTAAAATGTTTCACTATGTTTTTTTGGTTTGAAAGATTTCACAAATTTAAAGAACATCTCAGAGTTTTGTGATGTTTATCTAATTTCCAAAACTGTAATAATTTCCTTGAAAGTTTCTATTTTTTAAAAGTTGATATTCATAGTATTTTTCAAAGAGATTTCAATAGTAAAAAACCAAATGGTCTATTATTTACAACATTATTTCCAAAAGAAATCAAAATTTGCATAAAGAATATGTACAGGTAAGAAGGGGTTACCTCCTTAGGAAAAGAATTTGTTTAAGATAAGCCCATTCAAAGGAAGAGAATCTCTCTTTACTGATAAGTCTTGCAGTAGAAATGATGAGCCTATCTTTTCAACAATCTAAAATCGTCCAAGCCACATTTTCTGAAATTTGGTATGCTTACTTTTGTCTTCATGTTCTTTGTCCCATTTCAAAATGAGATCACCAATTTGTAATATTTTTGAGCTGGTTGAACTTGCATCAAAAGAGGATTTAATAACTTACTGATGTTTAGCATGAGTAATTTTGGCTTTTGTTGTGCTCTACAACAACCCCCCATTTCATATCTTTCTATTTACAAAACTAGCATATGAAATGGGTCCCTTTAGAGTTTAATTGGTATCAATATTATATTATTTAAAAAGGTCCGAAAACCAAATGAAAACATTATAAAACCCTTTTTGAAAAATCCCATTTTCATCAAATAAATCAATCTTTATCATTGCGATAAAGCGATCACAAGATCGCATATCGCAATGACATAAGGTACATAAGTAAGTGGCACATTGGTTTGGCGATATCGACAATACTCTATGCACATTTTTAAAGCGCCCCCATGCCATTTGCCCCGATGCGATGCGATATCGGCGATCGGCGATCGGCGATATACTATACATGTCTCATATAATGCCAATGCTCCCGATGCGATGCGATATCGCTATCGGCGATCGGGGTTTTCAAAAGGTGTCCATATTTAAGATTTAAGCTTTCCCCGATGGCCGATTGCGATAAAGCGCAGATTTCAAAAAACCGTTAAAACAAAGGGATATCACGATTAATTCATATTAAAAGCTTGATTCGTTCAACATTGATTCACCTGCGCTCAACCGCCAAAACATCTACAGCACGCTTAAATGAATCATTTGGTCGATTAATGATATAATGAGCATTTAAGGATTGGCAGGTTTTAAATAGCCATTTAATGTAATTGTAAGTCCCAAAATCCTCCCATGGATTGTATCTGCGCCCATTTTAAAAGCTAATCTCTTATCATGCATCGGTCAATATATCTCATCATATTGAAGTTTTCACTGCCGATTCTCCATGTTACGTTTATTTTTGCCTCTGTGCAAAATTTATCCAAAGGAGAAAGCTCAAGCAAAATGGGGAAGAAATCCAAGAAGACCACAGGCGCTTCTGTTGCGCCAGCTGCAGGACAAGCTATCGCTGATCCCTCAAACAAAAAGAAAGGATTGATTTCGGATACCACATGTTCTGGTCTCGGCAGAACTACTTGGCAGAGCACCTACAACTTGATTGAAGTTGAAGAACCCAAAGTGACAACAGTAGAAGCTACTGCAGATTCTACTCGGAAATCTGATGCCACTCTAAAGGACTTAGCTGACTCCTTCCTTCATCGGATAACAGCTAGGGAACAAATTCTCCCATACACAGATGTAGTGCGGTGGGCAATTGAGGAAATCCCAATCCTGGATAGAACCTTCAGCACCAGAGACGGGAGAATTTTTGGGTCGTTCAAAGCTGATGATCTAAGGCAAATGTATCATTTTCCTGAGCCAGAGAAGACATACAATAAGGCGTTCCTGGAGAAATTTTGAAACGAGAACGAAGTTGAATCCGAACCCATCCGGGATTGGAGACAAAACCCAGCTAAGCACAAACATGAATCTTCTGGTAAGTACTCGGTTGATTCCTTGGCTTCACCTTATTGCTACGCTGGAATAATGATGTGTAGATTGTGGGGATTGCATGACTCTTCTAATTTCACTATAGAAATGGTTCCTTTAATGGAAGCTGCATGCAACAGTATAATAATGGATTGGGCCACTATTCTCTCAGATAAACTAGCCAAAGCTGTTCTTGAGTTTAGGAATAAGACTCGCATCTCTGAAAGGATAATCCCCCCATTTTATTACAGTGCCTATATTCTAGATACCTTGTGTTTTAATTCTGAATTTCCTGTGCTCGGCTGGAGGTGGACGCCACAAGAATCCATGCCTATTCACATTTACCACCAGAAATTATGGAAATCCTCCTACAAGCACCATCTGTACCAAGTCTGCAATGGCTTTATGTTGCCTATTTATTATTCTATTTTTGATAAACCCATTCCCAAGATTTCCTACCAAGCTGGGATTGATTTAACAGCAGTAGGGAGATGGTTTGGAGAGGAGAAGTTCACTTACATAAGAGTTTTCGGTAGCCAAGCCGAACCTCATGTTCTCCCTTTATACATACCAGATAAACTGTTGGCAAGGGAAATCTCTTACCAGATTATTGCTGAGAGTGTTACACAGACTCTCAAGAAAAATAAGAAGCAGGGCTGGCCCTCTTTTCCTTTGAGATGCGGTGTCTATACTCTGCATGATCTCAAACATGCAGAAAAGGAAGCAACGAAGATTAAATCATTAACTCTGGCGACTCTCCCAAATAGGCAATTTGATCCAAACAAAGTTGCCTATAATGCACTAGAGCAGGCCAAATTGTCAAAATTTGATCATAAAGAAGATATGTTTGACGACCTGTTCTCTTCAGCTGAGTCAATAATGCAGGTTAAATCATTGGCCAAAATGAAATATCATGATGAAGGGTTGATTGAATTTAACACACTTAGAGAACAGAGGTTGCAAACTCTGCCTCTAGATCTACTAGCGACAACCCCAGTGACATCGTCAAGCGAGCCTGATCGGCAACAGTCAAAGGAACCTCCAATTACAACAAAAGAACAAGAGAAGCCACAAGAGGAAAATCAGAAGAAAGAACAGGAGGAAAAGCAGAAGAGAGAGTAGGAAAAAGTGCGGGAGGAGACCCAAACTGAAAAGGAAAAACAGACCACCATTGATGTCAATGTGGATACTCATATCGACCCTAAATTGCTACAGGAATGGAAGTAATTTGATTCCATTATCAGTGGTTTGGAATGTTCGAAGGACACAGACACTTCAAAGGCAACAGACACACAGGAAATCACTTCACCACAGGTTCTAAGTGGAACCAGCGGCCCACCCATTTCTAAAGAGGTAGAGATAATACCAAAGGACCCCTTCGACCAAATCATTTTGCAGGTAGAAGATATTCCTCCCCTGGATGTCTTCTACAACCCAAGGCATAAAGATGTAGTTAAACGACAAAGGAAAAGAAGAAGGACTGATCAACCTTCCCTTTTCCCAGAGCAAACTGTCACGGGCAATGTGGTTTGGAAGGAGGAATTTGACCCCTCCGATGACCTGACAAAACTGTCACAGTATGCGGGAGCTTATTCGGCAGCGACAATAGACAAGGCATCGAAGGTAAGCCTTTTACTGAAAACAAAAGATCAGGAGATTTTATCACTATAGGCACAACTAAATGAAGCAAAGCAGAAAGCGGAGCAGGCAGAGCAGCAATTGTTGACGCAACAGCAAGTGAACAGTCAACTAACTCAACAATTGCAGGCAGAAAAACAAAGGATTGACCAAAGCGCAATCCAGAAGAAGAAAGAATTATCAGAGGCATTGGTACAATTGAAGGCAGCGAATGAGAAAATGGTGAAAACAAAAGATGAGAAAATTGCTCAATTATCATCACAGCTCGAGAAAACAAAGGGCGTTCCACAAGTGGCTGAATTTAGAGCAGAAGCATTACAAATAAATACTGCATTAATATCCCAAATTAAGCTTCTGTGTCAACAAATTGCCCAGGTAGAGCCACTATGTGAATTAACGGCATCCATAAGTAAGCAAGTAGACAAGGCCATGACTGAATTGGATCAAGCTGAAGAAACGATAGCTGCATTTCTCGACTGGCAAGATTCTGACCAAGGAGAAGCGGCCAATTTACCCAGGATCTTAGAATCACACAAAGATATACTCTTCACAGAATGGCAGTCCCAGTTAATGAAAGCAGAGAGGGCGGTTTCAAGATGTAAATCAACTTCTAGCAATTTAGTTGAATTAGTTAATAACACTCTCTACTTATCAAACATGATTTCCCAATGCACACCAGGAAACCTGGGACACCTATTGGTTCTTCTTGGTAAAGCCGCGCACACAGAGAGCCGCCCTCAAGTGCCTTACAGATGCAATTGGGTATATTATCCCTGACATTCAGGATGCCACCTATGCTTCCCAGCTCAGCTCGCGCCTCAACAAACCACCAGAAGTAGAGCCAATGCTTGCGATAAGTCAGCTCAGATTTAAAGGCAAGCAGCCTACTTGATGAATCATGTCGTCGACTGCCAGATTGCTGAAGAAAATAAGATCAAAATTTATTGATACCAATTAAGTAGGATTTCTGTTTTATAAATAGTTAGATTAATTAAGTATTTATAGACCCTTTCATTGTTTTGGAAAGGGTCGTAAAGTTTTGTACCTGACTTAAAGACTGAAGTTGCACTATTGTGCTTCAGTCATATTCTTTTATGAAACTGGACCAGTTGTTCTAAATTTGACAAGGAAGCTTTTTATGCAATTGTGCACTATTGTCTTTGTTTGAAAGTCTTTCTACGTTGAAGGAAGAATCACAAGTAGCGATTGATATTGGGAGTGTCCAGCAGCTCATATGGTATTTCTATCTATGTCTGAATTCATTCCTTTCATATGAATTGTTATTTGATTATCTTTGCTATTATCGATTATATATATGTGTTTTAACAGCAGTTCTGTATTCCTTCCACTATTGGATGTTTATGGTGTGCTTTCCTTTTAATCATATATGTGTTGATGATATGAATGACAAGTGTAGTAATATTGCTTTAATCGCTTTGCTTAACTATTTAAGTAAAGTAATCCTTGAATGCATTAATGTCTATGTCTGTTAGATGGAGTCATCTATATGCCTGTCCATAGACATAGATCATCAAGCGCTACACTTTAAAATTCAATAGTTCCCAGGATAAGTCATATTTCTTGTATTTTTGTTGATAGATTTAGCTATTCGCCTATCATTAGATTAGTTAATCAATTATCCATTCATCCCGTTTATCCATTTCTAGGAAACTGGTCCCATTATCCCCAGTCGGAGCCACCATTCCAAACGGAAAAGGAGCTGTACTAAGGTCCGGACCGGGTGGTTATCCCCCAATGTTGTTGCAGCGATTTTAGAGGCATCAACATTTTTGGCGCTAGAAGGAGGGCTTCAACTGTGAATGGCACACAAACCAAAATCTACAAGCCATTCTAAGAGTAATTCTCCCTCCGTATCCCCTCAATCTTCCCATTTGCATGCTGGTTCTCCAGAATCCAAACAAGAAGAAGAGGAATCAGCTACCACTGCTCAAACCCATCATACTCCAGAACAATTAAGTCTTGAATCACCTGAAGTCCAGTCTCTTATCCACAAACTTCAGAGCTTCTCGATTTCACCACAGAAATCTGAGGTATCACAAAGCAGTGCAACTTCGCAGTTCAATTTACCTCACCCTCTCACTAGACTTCAGAGCGAAAAGCTCGGTATTGAACCCACTGAGTTCCCTTTACCCAAAAGGAAAAAGGCAAAGAAATATACTGAAGGATCTGATAGTGAAGAGCTTTCATCCACATCCTCCATTGCATCTTCCCCTCTGCAAAGTCAACCATCCACTCCCCCATTACATATTGTTGTTCATCAGGGATTAGGAGCTTCAACATCCCAACCTGCTCACTCCTCAATATTATTTCCTTCCCAGACATCTGGAATTCCAACAGTAGTATCAACCACTATTGCTATTATAATGGCAGACCCATGGACCAGACCTGGTGCAGTCAATATGCCTGAACCATTGCATCCATTACCAGATGCTCCTGAAAAATGGCTACCCAAGTTTAACCCAGATGATGGGACCCAGGCTAAGGAACACATTAATAATTTCATGTTGGCAGTCAACTTGAAAGGAGTAACAGAACAAGATGTTGTTGTTAGACTTTTCCCTTACACCTTGCAAGGATCAGCAGGATCCTGGTATCTTTCTTTACCCTCCGGTTCCATTACCAGTTGGAACACTTGCCAAGAGCAGTTTCTTACCAAATATGGAGATGATAGGTCTTTGGCTACCCTAATAAACGATCTCTCCAATCTTAGGATAGAGCATAGGGAACCAATTAAGGAATTTAATGCTCGATTCAATAAACTCCTGAACAAAATCCCGACGACCTCCAAACCAAGTGAACAAATTCGAAGCGAATGGTATATAACCGCCCTACTTGCCAATATAGCTATTTTTGTAGATAGGGCTGGGAAACCTACCTTAGCCGAAAACATGAAGGAAGCACTTGCTGTGGAGAAATTCATTAATGCTCTAGAAAAGAAAGCTGCTCTGGAAGACAAAAAAGCCAAAAAAGTCTCTTTTAAAGATGACTCAAGAAAGAAAACCCCAAAAGACCCATATGACATGGAGGGTTTGCAAAAAGTCCTAAAAACCTTATCAAATGAAATGGTTGAAATAAAGAAACAGGTAGCCGAAACTTCAACCAAAAGACCCTTTAGGACTTATAAGAAAATGAATCAAAGCCACCAAATGTCATATCTAATGCAGATTCAGAGCAAGAAGAAGAAGAAGAGGAAACAATCTCACCAACTGATGATGAAGAAGAAGTAGTAGAATGTCATGGAATGTGGGATTTTATACTCCCCAACTCCGATACCGATAATGAAGAAGAAGCGTTATCGGTCACTACTAGGAGTAAAAGTACTTCCGAACCTGTTCAGGTAACGTCAAAGAAAAGGAGTGCAGGTGCTGCTACAACCAAAGAAAAAATACCCGCAAAGAAATCACCTGCAGCAGTTCCCAAAAACCAGCCTTCAACTTCTAATACTCCTTCAACATCTAAAACATTAGTGGTATCCGATTCAATGGAGTACAACATTGTTGATGACATGAAGAAAACTAAAGCAAACATTACTATGTTTGAACTTAGTAAATTAAAACATTAGCAGAAATTGCTTCTCAAAGAATTGAATGCTGTTCCTTCTACACCTCTTCCCAGTGCTAAAGCTGCTAATGATTCAGGCCAACCTCCTCCCAGTATGGTTGAAGCTACCGATTCAGTTCTGATTGGAGATAGATCAAATTCTCATACTCCTCCTTTCCTTCTAACCTATGAGATCTATAACAGAAACTTGCACAACTGTTTGATTGACTCAGGGGCATCTTCTAACATAATGCCAGCTTCAGTTTGCTCCAAACTGAACATTGAACCCCAGAAGTCTGCTATTCATATTGTACAGTTGGACAGGACCAAAGTACAGGTTGTGGGAGAGATTAATTTCGTAACTATCAGGTTATCTGCTGATCCCAGAGTAGTACAAAGGATTGATATCCTGATAGCCGATATACCTGAATTTTACGGTTTAATCTTGAGTAGGGATTGGTCTGAAAAACTACATGGGTATATTTCTACTGATTGGTCACATATGTGGCTTCCCTATAAGGGTAAGCCAAATCAAATAAGGATTGATCGAGAAAAACATATGACCCATACAGTTACTGAATTTGAGAAAGAAAACCAACCTGTAGCATTTAATAACAACATTTTGGGGAATTATTCATCTGAGTCATTCTTTGGTAACTTTACTGCCCAGTCATCCCCTTTCTCAGTCAATCATTTTTCATCTGAGATTGAGAATTTTTCACAAATAGATAGGTCTAGACGTTTCAATGATGCCGAGAAAACTGTAAATACATTTGTTAATACTTCTTTATTTTGGTCATTATATTTCGATGGGTCCAAATCTAGTGAGGGCTCAGGAGCAGGATGTATTTTGGTTAGCCCACTAGGAGAAAAAACAATGCTGTCTTGTAGGCTAGAATTTGAATGCACTAACAATACAGCCGAATATGAAGCCTTAGTCCAAGGACTGTATAAAGCGATCGGCCTTAAAGTGTGATATTTAAAAGTATTCGGCGATTATGAAATTATTATCAAACAAGTGAGAAATACAATTCATTGTCTTTCAAATCATCTTAAACATTATCAATCGCTAGTACAAGAACTCACCTCACACTTTTCGGCATTCAATATCTCCTCCATTCCTAGGTCTCAAAATTCGGCAGCCGACCTGCTAGCCAATGTAGCTTCCAAACTCCTACCTTCTGAAGACTACAACCCAGATAGATTTTCAGTAGAATTGCTTTTTAGGCCTTCAATTCCTGACAATGTCACTAATTGGAGAGTATTCAACCATGATGAGGATATTTTACAATTCTTAACTTCTGAAAAGTCCTATGATAATCAAATTATTGAGGAAAATGAGCATGACTTCCAAATGAGAGAAACACCTCAGGAAAATTCAATTCCTAAGCCTGTGGTAAAACTGGAGGATCTTTATGATATTAAAGACAGGTTTAAACCTGTGACTAATGCAAAGCTCCAAAGCTCTACCCTAAGGTTTGAGTTGATAAATCCTGGTACTGAGCAAGCTCCTCAAAATATTAATTTAGGATTAGGACTTTCCTTGGAAGAGAAAGAGGCATTCATTAAACTGTTAAGGAAAAATAAACAGGTTTTTGCTTGGAAATATGATGATTTGAAGACATATGATACATCCATTATCCAGCATACCATTCCAGTGCTTCCCGATCAGAAACCAATTCAACAGAAGTTAAGGAAAATACATCTAATTTTAGAGAGTCAAATAAAGACTGAACTTAACAAACTCTTGAAAGCCAAGATTATTTTTCCAGTCCGACACTCAAACTGGGTCTCCAATATGGTGCCAGTCAGAAAGAAAAATGGCGACATTCGGATTTGTATTGATTTCGGAAATTTGAGCAAGGCAAGCTTAAAAGACAATTTCCCATTACCTACCATGGAGAAATTACTCCAATCAGTAGCAGGCTCTGAATTAATGTCTTTTCTAAACGGTTTCTCAGGATATAACCAAGTTTTGGTCCATCCTGATGAGCAGCTTAAAACCACATTCAGAACAAAATGGGGAACATATGCATATCAGAAAATGCCCTTCGGACTTATTAATGCAGGAGCAACATTCCAAAGAGCGATGGATACAACTTTTAAAGGGATGATTAATAGAACAATAGTCTTCTATCTAGACGATATTACTGTATTCTCTAAAGAGAGGTCCAATCATTTGCATGACCTAATTCAAATCTTTCAACGCTGCAAAAGATATGGTATTTCGCTTAACCCTAAAAAATCTTTCTTTGCTCTTGACCAAGGAAAGCTCTTAGGCTTTATTGTGTCTAAATATGGCATTTATATTGATCCTGATCGGATCAAAGAAATATCTGAAATCCCTTTCCCGCACAATAAGAAATCCATGCAGTCATTTTTAGGCCAAATCAATTTTGTTAAAAGGTTTGTTCCAGATTTTTCTCAAATTATTTTGCCACTTCAAACTATGATCAAGAAAAATTCAGTCTTTAAGTGGGGATCAACAGAAAAAGAAGCGTTTGATTTAATCAAACAATCAATAATCGATGCCCCAGCCTTAAATACTCCCAATTTTTCTAATCATTTTACATTATACACTATCGCCTCCACCTCGTCTTATGCAACAGTACTCACGCAGCTCAACGATCACAATTTGGAAGCACCCATTTCCTTCTTTAGTTCAAATCTTCAAGGTGCTGAATTGAATTACTCCGAAGTAGAAAAACAAGCCTTTGCTGTATTTAAAGCAGTCAAACATTATAGACCCTTCCTTTTGAAAACCCACACAAAAGTTATAGTTCCTTTCCCTGCAGTTAGGCAACTATTAATCCAAAAAGAACTGGGTGAAAAAAGGGCAAATTGGGTCACAGCGCTTCAAGAATATGACTTAGAAATTAGGCCAGCAAAGATTGTTAGGGGCCAAGGTTTTTGCAGGTTATTGGCAGGAGCATCCAACATTCCAGAATCAAGTGATACAGATCAAACTGAAGAAATCAACCAGATAAGTGTTATTGATTCTGAGTCTCAATATGCAGATTTAATCTTTTATTTAAAAAATGGTTATGCACCTCCTAACCTGTCTTACAAAAACAAAAGGGCCATTAGGTTAAAAGCAAAGAATTTTACAATTATTAATGATGTGCTTTTTAAGCAGAATTATGATTCCATCTTATTCAGATGCCTTGAGAAACCTGAAGCAGAAAAGGTTTTGCAGGAGTTACATGATGGACCAGCAGGAGGACATTTTGGAGCTGACACAACAGCTCACAAAATTATTCATGCTGGATACTATTGGCCCACTCTGTTTAGAGATGCCCACGAGTATGTAAGGAAATGCCTCAATTGTCAAACTTCTAGTGGAAGACAGCGTAAACCAGCTTTCCCTCTGCAACCAGTCAACATTGAACAACCATTTGAGCAATGGGGATTGGACATCATTGGGGAAATTACTCCACCTTCTTCCAAACAGCATAAGTATATCCTTACTGCTACCGATTATTTTACTAAGTG
Source organism: Pinus tabuliformis (assembly GCA_031772625.1). NCBI lineage: Eukaryota > Viridiplantae > Streptophyta > Pinopsida > Pinales > Pinaceae > Pinus > Pinus tabuliformis. Next base: position 107,568,830 of record CM062811.1, on the reverse strand, counting down.
GGTTGAGGCAATTCCTTTGAAGACAGCAAATTCTGAAGCAATCATTGAATTCACAGATCAATTCATCATTACTAGGTTTGGTGTCCCAAATGCTCTTGTTTTTGATAATGCATCTTATTTCTCAAGCAATGCTATGTTTGATTTCGCTATTAAAAGAGGATTTAAATTGAAATATTCTGCTAATTACTATCCCCAGGGTAATGGTTTAGCAGAGTCTACTAATAAAAATCTGATCAAAATCATTAAGCGAACTATCGAACAGAATCATAAAAACTGGCACAAATCCTTAATGTTTGCATTATGGGCTGATAGGATAACACAGAAAGCTTCTATAGGATCCTCTCCGTTCAACCTTGTGTATGGAAAAGAAGCAGTACTGCCGACAAATCTTGTTCTTCCTTCTTTAGCCCTAGTTCAGTTCATTGAGGAAAGTCCTTCCTCCTCTATTCAGCTTAGACATGATCAAATTCTAAAATTAGAAGAGGAAAGAGAAAAAGCCAGGGTTATTCGTGCCAAGCATCAGCAAGTCATCAAGGCAGCTTTTGATTCAGTCTCATCCGGTTCAAAACAATTTCAAGTCGGTGATTTAGTTCTGAAATGGGACAAAGCCCATGAGGACAAGGGAAAACACACCAAGTTCCAGAAGATGTGGCTTGGACCATTTCAGATCTGTGAGAAGATATGCCATTCAACCTTCATATTGCAATATTTAACAGGTTTGAGAGATTCTCTCCCTGTAAATGGCCTTATCTTGAAGAAATTCTTTAATTGAGAAGGTAACCCCTTCTCCTTTTAGTTTGATAGAGTTTTGTAGTTTGTAGGATTTGTAGAAAATAATGTTGTAAGGTATCTTCCATTGACCTTTGCTGTGTTTGAAAACTTGATCCACAGAAGTAGTATGATATTTTCTTTTAAAATAATAGAAGTCTTAACCAAAAAGGATAATTTCTAGGAAACTAGGTATCATTGTATTCTGAAACCACACTTCAAGTTTTGTGAACCCCTCTCAAAGTTTACAAATATTATAAATCATTTTCTATTTTCAAATTGGTCACAAAAGGTTATCAATATCAAGATAGAAGCTAATCCAACTTCAGCATCTTCAACTCTTACCCTGTCATCCATATACTCTTAAAAGAGAAAATTGTCCATCCCATTCACCAAAGTTTATGATTACTCAGAGTGTAATTCTAAAATTTTGATATAAAAGATAAGAGGTCTTATTACAAGCCTGCTTACCATGATCATAGGAAAATAGTTTAACCGACATTACCAATATTGCATACCATAACAGGGTAATGGCTTAAGAATTATAAGACAAGGGGTCTCATCACGAGCCAGCTTGTTCGGTTAGATTATTACCAGTGAATGGCATTGTCAATAGCTGGCTACCAAACCAGGACAATGGCTTTTTATCTTATCAATAACAGGAAAAGAAAGAAATACAAAATATGAAAACATATTTTGAATTCATTCTGTTAATCACACTCTTAAATTGGATGGGACAATGGACAATAACATGGTTAAAAGGTATCCCTGTCGAAACTATGAACGTTTGCTGGCAGCAGAGGCTCTACCTATGACAGACGAGTTCACTATAAAAGCTGATTTGGAAAGGTTTTCTGTTTTATCATTATAAACCAATAAAGGCCTATTTAAAACTTAGAATGTATCTATTATCTTAAAAAAGAGAGGAAATTAACAAAATAGTTTCATTTTACTCGGAATGCATTTATACCTAGTTATATTAGAATTTTCCCCTTTGATTAGAACTCTATTTTGAAAAAGTTTAAGTATTTCTATACTTTTCAGAGATAATTGTTTCTTCCAGCGAATCACCAATTGTTGTGCTCTACAACAACCCCCCATTTCATATCTTTCTATTCACAAAACTATCATATGAAATGGGTCCCTTTAGAGTTTAATTGGTATCAATATTATATTATTTAAAAAGGTCCGAAAACCAAATGAAAACATTATAAAACCCTTTTTGAAAAATCCCATTTTCATCAAATAAATCAATCTTTATCATTGCGATAAAGCGATCGCAAGATCGCATATCGCAATGACATAAGGTACATAAGTAAGTGGCACATTGGTTTCCGCCGATGCGATATCGCTATCGGCTATCGGCAATACTCTATGCACATTTTTAAAGCGCCCCCATGCCATTTGCCCGATGCGATGCGATATCGGCGATCGGCGATCGGTGATATACTATACATGTCTCATATAATGCCAATTCTCCCGATGCGATGCGATATCGCTATCGGCGATCGGGGTTTTCAAAAGGTGTCCATATTTAAGATTTAAGCTTTCCCCGATGGCTGATTGCGATAAAGCGCATATTTCAAAAAACCGTTAAAACAAAGGGATATCACGATTAATTCATATTAAAAGTTTGATTCGTTCAACATTGATTCACCTGCGCTCAACCGCCAAAACATCTACAACACGCTTAAATGAATCATTCGGCCGATTAATGATATAATGGGCATTTAAGGATTGGCAGGTTTTAAACGGCCATTTAATGTAATTGTAAGTCCCAAAATCCTCCCATGGATTGTATCTGCGCCCATTTTAAAAGTTAATCTCTTATCACGCATCGGTCAATATATCTCATCATATTGAAGTTTTCACTGCCGATTCTCCGTGTTACGTTTATTTTCGCCTCTGTGCAGAATTTATCCAAAGGAGAAAGCTCAAGAAAAATGGGGAAGAAATCCAAGAAGACCACAGGCGCTTCTGTTGCGCCAGCCGCAGGACAAGCTGTCGCTGATCCCTCAAACAAAAAGAAAGGATTGATTTCGGATACCACATGTTCTGGTCTCGGCAGAACTACTTGGCAGAGCACCTACAACTTGATTGAAGTTGAAGAACCCAAAGTGACAACAGTAGAAGCTACTGCAGATTCTACTCGGAAATCTGATGCCACTCTAAAGGACTTAGCTGACTCCTTCCTTCATCGGATAGCAGCTAGGGAAAAAATTCTCCCATACACAGACGTAGTGCGGTGGGCAATTGAGGAAATCCCAATCCTGGATAGAACCTTCAGCACCAGAGACGGGAGAATTTTCGGGTTGTTCAAAGCTGATGATCTAAGGCAAATGTATCATTTGCCTGAGCCAGAGAAGACATACAATAAGGCGTTCTTGGAGAAATTTTGAAACGAGAACGAAGTTGAATCCGAACCCATCTGGGATTGGAGACAAAACCCAGCTAAGCACAAACATGAATCTTCCGGTAAGTACTCGGTTGATTCCTTGGCTTCACCTTATTGCTACGCTGGAATAATGATGTGTAGATTGTGGGGATTGCATGACTCTTCTAATTTCACTATAGAAATGGTTCCTTTAATGGAAGCTGCATGCAACAGTATAATAATGGATTGGGCCACTATTCTCTCAGATAAACTAGCCAAAGTTGTTCTTGAGTTTAGGAATAAGACTTGCATCTCTGAAAGGATAATCCCCCCATTTTATTACAGTGCCTATATTCTAGATACCTTGTGTTTTAATTCTGAAATTCCTGTGCTCGGCAGGAGGTGGACGCCACAAGAATCTATGCCTATTCACATTTACCACCAGAAATTATGGAAATCCTCCTACAAGCACCATCCGTACCAAGACTGCAATGGCTTTATGTTGCCTATTTAGTATTCTATTTTTGATAAACCCATTCCCAATATTTCCTACCAAGCTGGGATTGATTTAACAGCAGTAGGGAGATGGTTTGGAGAGGAGAAGTTCACTTACATAAGAGTTTTCGGTAGCCAAGCCGAACCTCATGTTCTCCCTTTATACATACCAGATAATCTGTTGGCAAGGGAAATCTCTTACCAGATTATTGCTGAGAGTGTTACACAGACTCTCAAGAAAAATAAGAAGTAGGGCTGGCCCTCTTTTCCTTTGAGATGCGGTGTCTATACTCTGCATGATCTCAAACATGTAGAAAAGGAAGCAACGAAGATTAAATCATTAACTCTGGCGACTCTCCCAAATAGGCAATTTGATCCAAACAAAGTTGCCTATAATGCACTAGAGCAGGCCAAATTGTCAAAATTTGATCATAAAGAAGATATGTTTGACGACCTGTTCTCTTCAGCTGAATCAATAATGCAGGTTAAATCATTGGCCAAAATGAAATATCATGATGAAGGGTTGACTGAATTTAACACACTTAGAGAACAGAGGTTGCAAACTCTGCCTCTAGATCTACTAGCGACAAACCTAGCGACATCGTCAAGCGAGCCTGATCGGCAATAGTCAAAGGAAACTCCAGTTACAACAAAAGAACAAGAGAAGCCACAAGAGGAAAATCAGAAGAAAGAATAGGAGGAAAAGCAGAAGAGAGAGCAGGAAAAAGTGCGGGAGGAGACCCAAACTGAAAAGGAAAAACAGACCACCATTGGTGTCAATGTGGATACTCATATCAACCCTAAATTGCTCCAGGAATGGAAGCAATTTGATTCCATTATCAGTGGTTTGGAATGTTCGAAGGACACAGACACTTCAAAGGAAACAGACACACAGGAAATCACTTCACCACAGCTTCTAAGTGGAACCAGCGGCCCACCCATTTCTAAAGAGGTAGAGATAATACCAAAGGACCCCTCCGACCAAATCATTTTGCAGGTAGAAGATATTCCTCCCCTGGATGTCTTCTACAACCCCAAGGCATAAAGCTATGGTTAAACGACAAAGGAAAAGAAGAAGGACTGATCAACCTTCCCTTTTCCTAGAGCAAACTGTCACGGGCAATGTGGTTTGGAAGGAGGAATTCGACCCCTCCGATGACCTGACAAAACTGTCACAGTATGCGGGAGCTTATTCGGCAGCGACAATAGACAAGGCATCGGAGGTAAGCCTTTTACTGAAAACAAAGGATCAGGAGATTTTCTCATTACAGGCACAACTAAATGAAGCAAAGCAGAAAGCGGAGCAGGCAGAGCAGCAATTGTTGACGCAACAGCAAGTGAACAGTCAACTAACTCAACAATTGCAGGCAGAAAAACAAAGGATTGACCAAAGCGCAATCCAGAAGCAGAAAGAATTATCAGAGGCATTGGCACAATTGAAGGCAGGGAATGAGAAAATGGTGAAAACAAAAGATGAGCAAATTGCTCAATTATCATCACAGCTCAAGAAAACAAAGGGCGTTCCACAAGTGGCTGAATTTAGAGCAGAAGCATTACAAATAAATACTGCATTAATATCCCAAATTAAGCTTTTGTGTCAACAAATCACCTAGGCAGAGCCACTATGTGAATTAACGGCATCCATAAGTAAGCAAGTAGACAAGGCCAGGACTGAATTGGATCAAGCTGAAGAAACGATAGCTGCATTTCTCGACTGGCAAGATTCTGACCAAGGACAAGCGGCCAATTTACCCAGGATCTTAGAATCACACAAAGATATACTCTTCACAGAATGGTAGTCCCAGTTAATGAAAGCAGAGAGGGCGGTTTCAAGATGTAAATCAACTTCTAGCAATTTAGTTGAATTAGTCAATAACACTCTCTACTTATCAAACATGATTTCCCAATGCACACCAGGAAAGTTGACAACGATGAAAACATTGGAGCAATCATGTTATCTAGATCTAGAAGAAAAGGGGAGATTAATCGCTGGGATTAACAGTTTAACCTGGGACACCTATTGGTTCTTCTTGGTAAAGCCACACACACAGAGAGCCGCCCTCAAGTGCCTTACAGATGCAATCGGGTATATTATCCCCGATATTCAGGATGCCACCTATGCCGCCCAGCTCAGCTCGCGCCTCAACAAACCACCAGAAGTAGAGCCGATGCTTGCGATAAGTCAGCTCAGATTTAAAGGCAAGCAGCCTACTTGATGAATCATGCCGCCGACTGCCAGATTGCTGAAGAAAATAGGATCAAAATTTATTGATACCAATTAAGTAGGATTTCTGTTTTATAGATAGTTAGATTAATTAAGTATTTATAGACCCTTTCATTGTTTTGGAAAGGGTCGTAAAGTTTTGTACCTGACTTAAAGACTGAAGTTGCACTATTGTGCTTCAGTCATATTCTTTTATGAAACTGGACCAGTTGTTCTAAATTTGACAAGGAAGCTTTTTATGCAATTGTGCACTATTGTCTTTGTTTGAAAGTCTTTCTACGTTGAAGGAAGAATCACAAGTAGTGATTGATATTGGGAGTGTCCAGTAGCTCATATGGTATTTCTATCTATGTCTGAATTCATACCTTTCATATGAATTGTTATTTGATTATCTTTGCTATTATCGATTATATATATGTGTTTTAACAGCAGTTCTGTATTCCTTCCACTATTGGATGTTTATGGTGTGCTTTCCTTTTAATCATATATGTGTTGATGATATGAATGACAAGTGTAGTAATATTGCTTTAATCGCTTTGCTTAACTATTTAAGTAAAGTAATCCTTGAATGCATTAATGTCTATGTCTGTTAGATGGGGTCATCTATATGCCTGTCCATAGACACAGATCATCAAGCGCTACACTTTAAAATTCAATAGTTCCCGGGATAAGTCATAGTTCTTGTAATTTTGTTGATAGATTTAGTTATTCGCCTATCATTAGATTAGTTAATCAATTATCCATTCATCCCGTTTATCCATTTATGGGAAACTGGTCCCATTATCCCCTGTCGGAGCCACCATTCCAAATGGAAAAGGAGTTGTACTAAGGTCCGGACCGGGTGGTTATCCCCCAATGTTGTTGCAGCGATTTTCCAGGCATCAACAGCTTTTTATCTTTCCTCATCTAATTTAATAATTTGGTTAAACCTTAATTGAATAGAGGAAGAAGGATTTTCTTCAATGAATTTTACAAGGGCTAGTGATGTGAGGGATAAATTTGGTGGAATAGCGGCTTCTTTCCCATACACTAAGTTAAAAGGAGAAGTACCAATTGAGGCCTTCTGAGTTATACGATCTGCCCATAGTGTGAATATTAAAGATTTATGCCAATTCTTTTGGTTTTGATCAATAGTCCTTTTAATAATCCTGATGATATTTTTGTTAGTTGACTCCGCTAAGCCATTTCCTTATGGATAGTAATTTGTAGAGTAATTTAACTTAAAACCTCTCTTAAGAGCAAATTCGACTATACTATTTCCAGAAAAATAAGATGCATTATCAAAGATAAGCGCATTAGGTAAACCAAACTTGGTGATGATGAAATGATCAATGAATTCGATAATCGCATCAGAATTTGCTACCTTTAGTGGAATTACTTCTACCCACTTTCTGAAGTAGTTTGTGGCTATAAGGATATATCTATGATGCTTGGAAGAATGAGGAGAAATCTCTCCAATTATATCAAGCCCCCATTGCTCAAATGGTTGCTCAATATTAACTGGTTGTAAAGGAAAGGTTGGTTTCCTTTACCTCCCACTAGCGGTTTGGAATATCTTACATTTCCTCACATAGTCATGGGTATCTTTGAACAAAGTTGGCTAATAATACCCAGCATGCACTATTTTGTGTGATGTAGTGTCTCCTCCAAAATTTCCACCGGTTGGGCCAACATGCAATTCTTGTAAAACCTTTTGCGCTTCAGATTTTTCAAGGCATCTTAATAGAACAAAATCATAATTTCTCCTGAATAACACATTATCAACGATTTCGTAGTGTTTGGCTTTTAACCTTAGAGCACGTTTGCTTTTGTAGATAAGTTCAGGAGGGGCATATCCATGTTTTAAGTAAAAAATCATATCAGCATATTGAGATTCAAAATCAATCATACTTATCTCGTTTACTTGTGCAATACTACCTAAATCTTCCTGATCTGGTATATTGGACGCTCTTGCTAATAACCTGCAAAAACCTTGCCCTCTAATAATTTTCGCTGGTTTAATATCAATGTCATATTCTTGTAAATTCGTTGCCCAGTTAGCTCTTTTCTCACCTACTTTTCTTTGAATTAGCAATTGTCTCACTGCAGAGAATGGGACTATCACCTTTGTATGTGTTTTTAGGAGGAAAGGTCTAAAATGTTTAACAAACTTAAATACAACGAGGGCTTGTTTCTCGACTTTAGAATAATTAATCTCAACACCCTACAAATTGGAACTAAAGAGAGATATGGGTGCTTCCACTTGTTGATCATTGATTTGTGTTAAAATAGCAGCATAGGATGATTCAACAGCTAAAGTATACAAAATAAAATAACTAGAAAAATTCAGAGTATTCAATGCAGCAGCATTAATGATTGCTTGTTTGATTGAATCAAAAGCTTCTCTTTCATTATGTCCCCATTTGAAGACTAAATTTTTCTTAATCATGGATTGCAAGGGTAGAAAAATATGAGAAAAATTAGGAACGAATCTTTTCAAAAAAATTATTTGTCCTAAGAATGATTGCATAGATTTCTTATTATGTGGAAAAGGGATATCAGAAATCTCTTTTATCCTGTCAGGATCAATGTATATGCTATTTTTAGATACAATAAACTCTAAAAGTTTACCTTCATTAAGAGCAAAGAATGATTTCTTGGGATTTAAGGAAATCCCATACTTTTTACAACATTCAAAGATTTGCTTTAAATCATGCAAATAGTTGCCCTTTTTCTTGGAATAGACAGTTATGTCATCTAAGTAAACAACGACTGTTTTATTGATCAAACCTTTGAAAGCTATATCCATGACTCATTGGAAAGTAGCTCCAGCATTCATCAAACCAAAAGGAATTTTCTGATAAGCATATGTTCCCCATTTGGTTCTGAATGTAGTCTTTAATCTATCATCTGGATGTACCAGGATTTGATTATATCCTAAGAAACCATCAAGGAAAGACATTAATTCTGAGCCAGCTACTAATTGAAGTATCTGCTCCATTGTTGGTAATGGGAAATTATCTTTTTGACTTGCTTTATTGAGATTTCTAAAATCTATGCAAATCCTAATATCGCCATTCTTTTTCCTTACAAGTACCAAATTTGAGACCCATTTAGAATATTTGACAGGAAAAATTATTTTGGCTTTAAGGAGTTTATTCAACTCTGCTTTGATTTGAATTTTCCTTAGTTTTTTTTGTACAAGTTTCTCATCAAAAATCATTGGAGTTGTGTGTTGAATGATAGAGGTATTATAAGTTTTCAGATCTTCATAATTCCAAGCAAAAACATTTTTGTATTTTTTCAATAATCGAGTGAAAGCAAATCTTTCATTAGGTGAAAGTCCAAGTCCTAAATTGACATTTTGTGGTTTGGCATCAATACCAATATTTACTAACTCAAACCTTGAAGTTGAACTTTGAATTTTTGAATTAGTGACCTTTTTGAATCTATCCTTAATATCATAAAGATATTCCAGTTTAACCATAGATTTAGGAATAGGATTTTCATTGAGTCTCTGCTTTAAATGAAGATCATGATCGCTTTCATCGATAATTTGATCATCATAAGATCCTTCAGATGTCAAGAAATTTAAGATATCTTCATCATGATTGAACACACACCAATTGGTGACATTATCTAGTACAGATGGCCGAAAATTAATTCAATAGAAAATCTATTTGGACTATGATCTTCATATGGAAGGAGCTCAGAAGCAACATTAGCCAGGAGATTTTCTGTTGCATTCTGTGATTTGGGAATAGGATAAATATCAAATGCCATAAACTGATTTATAATATCTTGAACAAGTGATTGATAATGTTTCAAATGCCCCAAAAGACAATGGATAGTATTTCTCACTTGTTTAATGACAATTTCGGAATCACCAAATACTTTCAGATATTGGATATTCAGGCCTATTGCTTTATAAATACCTTGAATCAATGCTTCATATTCTGTAGTATTGTTGGTACACTCAAATTCTAATCTACATGATAACATCGTTTTTTCTCCTTCAGGACTAACTAAAATACATCCTGCTCCTACACCGTCATTAGATTTAGATCCATCAAAATACAAAGACCAAAATAAAGGCTTATTTACAGGTTTATCTACAAGTTCATCTACAACATTAACACACTTAGAAGTATCGGTATGGGAGAAATTTTCAACTTGTGATATGACATTATTAACAGAAAAAGGAGATTGTTGAGCATTGAAATTGCCAAAAAATGATTCACCCGAACAGTTTTAAAGAATATTATTATTGAAGGCTACAGATTGATTTTCTTCTTCAAATTCAGTTATTGTGTGTGAAGTGTTTTTCACGGTCAATTCTGATTTGATTTGGATTTCCATTATAGGGAAGCCACATGTGAGACCAATCAGTTGAAATATAACCATGAAGTTTTTCAGACCAATCTCTGCTAAGAATTAAACCATAAAACTCAGGGATGTCAGCAATTAATATATCAATTCTTTGAACAACCCTTGGATCAGCAGATAGTCTAATAGTAACTGAATTTATTTCTCCTAAAACTTGAACCTTAGTTCGATCTAATTGGACAATATGGACTGCAGACTTCTGGGGTTCAATATTTAATTTGGAGCAAACTGATGTTGGCATTATATTGAATGAAACCCCTGAATCAATCAAGCAGTTATGAAAATTCCTATTGTAGATCTCATAAGTCAAGAGAAAAGGAGGAGTATGAGAATTTGATCTATCCCCAATTAAAACTTCATCAGTAGATTCCACCTTATCAAATGGTGGTTTACCCATTCCTTTAGCAGCCTTAGATAACACACTAGTTGGAAGAGGAGAAGAAGGTACTGCATTTAATTCTTTAAGCAACAAAATTTTTTGATGCTTGAGCTTGCTAAGTTCAGCAGAGAAATGTTTTCTCAAGTCTTATTCATATCTTCAACTATGTTATAATCCATGGAATCCGAAACTAATAGCTTTTTTTATGATGAGGGAGGCTTGGATGAAGATGGTTGAGTTTGGGGTGATGAAACTGGAGTTTTCTTTGCGGGAACTTTATCTTTAGTAGCAAGATTTGAATTTTTCTTCTTTTGATTTGACTGATTAGACTCTACACTACTCTTACTTCTAGTGTTTACTAGTAGAGCTTCTTGTTCACTTTCATTATCAAAGTTAGGTAGAATAAAGTCCCACATTCCATGACATTCAACTATTTCATCTTCCTCTGTTTCTTCAACTGATAAAATTGTATCTTCTTCTTCATCATCATCTTAATCAGATTCTGCATTAGATATAGCATTGGGTGGTTTAGGATCAGTTGGCTGATTTCTTTTAAAATTCCTAAATGGTCTTTTTATAGAAGTTTCAGCCACCTGTTTTTTTATTTCTACCATTTCATTGGACATAGTTTTAAGAAATTTTTGTAGGCCTTCCATGTCATATGGATCTTTGGTTGCTTTCTTCTTTGAATCATCTCTAAAAGTAACTTTCTTGGATTTCCTTTCCTCTAGAGCTTTTTTCTTTTCTAAAGCCATGATATGTTTTTCAATAGCTATTGCTTCCTTCATATTTTCTACTAATGTCAGTTTGGCAGCTCTATCAATGAAGATGTCTATGTTTGAAGGCAAAGCAGAAATGTACCATTCATTTCGAACCTCCTCACTAGGCTTGGATGCCACAGGTATTTTATTCAATAACTTATTAAAGCGTGAGTTAAAGTCCTTAATGGGTTCTTTTGGTTCGGCTTTCAAGTTGTAGAGGTCATTAATCAAAGTTGGTGTAGACCTATCATCTCCAAACTTAGTTAGAAATTGCTCCTGAAAAGCATCCCAGCTATTGATAGAACCTGGTGGTAACGAAAAGTACCATGATCCTGCTGCTCCTTGTAGAGTGTATGGAAATAGTCTTACAACAACATATTCTTCAGTTACTCCATTCAAGTTAATAGATAACATGAAATTGTTTATACGTTCCTCTGCTAATAGACCATTCTAAGGATTAAATTTAGGTAGCCAATTTTCAAGATGTGTTGGCAATTAGGTCAAAGGTGCAGGCATTCTAACAACTCCTGGATTGGTCCATGGCCTCAGTTAAGGTTGATTATGTGCCATTGTTGGGTTATGAGTAGAGAAGGCTGAAACTCCTATACCTATGTGAAGCACGATCTGGAGTTGAGAAACAAGTGTATGACCTTGCAATGGCATGGATGGAATGGATGATGATGAGGACACAGTCTCGTTGTTAGATTCTGATGGTGTCTTTCTAGCCCTTTTCCGACTTGGTAGAGGGAATTCAACTGGCGGGATACTAATATTTTCACTCTTTGCCCTAGTTAGCGGTTGTGATGGGATATACTGAGAAGTAACACTGCCTTGGAATACCTCAGAATCCCCTTGGGATATTGAAATCCCCTGCAATTTGTGGATTAAAGATTGTACTTCAGGGGGTTTAGAAGAAGAGGTGTCTGACTTGTTTAGGATTTCAGCAGTGGGTTTTGTATTTTTCTTTTCAACTTCTCGTTTAGGAATAGGAGATTTGGAATGAGAATGAGAAGTTGGAGGTGATGGTGAGGGAGAATTACTCTCAGAATGGCCTATAGGTTTAGATTTACTTGCCATTCACAGTCTGCCCCTCCTTCTAGCACCAAAAATGTTGATGCATCTAAAATCGCTACAACCACATTGGGGGATGACCACTCGGTCCGGCCCTTAATATAGTTCCTTTTCCATTTGGTATAGTGGCTCCGACTAGATAATATGGGACCAGTTTCCCAATAAAGGTGTGATTTGATGAGTGGGTGTTTAAAATGTGTAACAAGATGATAAATGGTTTGGATTGTAATACTTATGAATATATATATATATATATATATATATATATATATATATATATATATATATATATATATATATTTCACCCGGGTAACTCAAAATCTATGCGATTTATGATCAATCAAATGATTACAGAAGTTAAGCATGAATGATGATTACTTCAAACAAAGTAATGTAAAACAGATCGCATATCATAATAACATTAATTTCTAGCATACATGTTTAGGATATCAATTCTAGAATTATTCAGAAGTGATATAAATGCAGAATTGAATGGGCATTCACATATACAACAATATTGAATCAAAAGACTATTAAATTGCCTAACATGAAACAAAATGACATAGATATAAGTACGATATGTATTTGAAACGTGCTACTGAAGTAACAGTGTGGTTCATTTCTTCTATTATGAAAACTCCAAAAAGATACAGAAATCCAAGTCCCTTTGAAATCTACTTACAAAAAGTTTGAACCTTGATCCTTGCTTTCTACAAAAATAAATTAAGAGGTGCAGAAGTGCTTATCTTCTTCAATCCAATTTTATACAAATTCCAGACCCTTTCTAAAATGACATGAAAGGGCCTTTACAGTAAAAATTAAATAAAAAACTATTCATAAAATATGCTTGGAGTGGTTGGAACAACGTCTCTCAAAATTTGGGATTTCATGACAAAAATAGAATTACAAATAACTTCAAAAAGATGCATCACATCTATCCTTCCTCCTATGGATTTAATTGAGAAATCTCGAGCATAGTTTAGACTTCCAGTGGATGACTCATCCTAGCATGCAATTGACCTGTGTACACCACATCGGAGAGTTCGTGCATCATGTGATCAACTGCATCCACGAGACATTTGATTGCCATTTGTTGGCTATGTGATTTGACAAAATAGATCCAATGCATATCCCAATTGAGGCTTTTTAATTTTTTGAGTTTCTCTTCTCTCATGTTAGAATCTTGTTTCCAATGTTTTTCCAATACTTTCACCTTAGGAAGATTTTCAGGGGTACACACAAAAATTAAGTTGGCACTGTGTAAATTATCATTTATCAATTCAATGATATTATTCCTTGTTGCCATGGCCCTTGAAGTTTCCCTTTCTGCTTTGATCAGCTGTGTCTCCCATTCTGAGGATAATATCTTTTTATGAGATTCTTCAATCACTGGCAATTTAGTAGCCTTTCCCTTTTCTATGTTTTGCCAAGAGATATAGTCTGTAATCTTGTCATCCTCATCATCGAATTCCAATTTGGAATTGACCACTTGATCTACTAGTGTGTTGGTTTTGATGCATAATGGATGAATAAGAGATATCTTTTGGCAGAGTTGGGTTAGCTGTTGAGATAAGAAATTATTTATTGCTAAGGCTTCCTTTATAAACTCTTCAACTTTAGGATTTTATTTGAATTTCTCTATTGAGAGTTGTAGATGCATTATTTGCTCGTCCTTGGCTTTAATCTCTTCATGATGTGCTAATTTTAACTATTCAAACTCTCAGGATAGTTGTTGTTGTCTTTCAATCGCCTATTGATCAATCCTTTCTTTTCCGCCTTTAGCTATTCTTCAAGTTGTTTGATCTTTTGATATTTTTATTTGATCAATTGATTGACTTGAGTTTCTTTATCAATCGTGGCAATTATGTGTGCCCCTACAAAATGAGATAATTTGGTCAAGTCCTCGAAGGGATCAACTTCTGAATCTTTCCAAATGACATTCATGTATTCATCTTGAGGGGTTGTTGCCGATACTTGGTCTATTTTCCTCTTCTTCCTCTGCCTTTTGACTACAACCCTGTATTTAGGGCTATAAAACACATCCAACAATGGGATTTCCTCATTATTCAATATAATCTCTGATGCAAGATGCTTAGGGATTATCTCGGCTTCTCTTATAGCTGAGTCTTTGCTGGATGCCTTTTCAACCACAGGATCTTGAATCAGGGGCTGTTGTCTTAAGGGAGATTGTGGTGTGATAACAGTTTGGGTACCACTTTAACCCTTAATATGTTGATCAAACTGTTCCCATTCTTTGATCAATACCGGATCAATGTGAACATCTGTATCCAACTGTTCACTAGCCTTGTAATGCCCCACTTAAATCTTATCCTACAAATTTTGTTAATGTTTACATTATCTGAAAATATTGAGAAATATTGGTCTAATATAAAATTCATGATTTCCATTATTCAAATTCCCCACTTACCTTCTCAAATTGAATATTAGGTAGGATATGGTCTCCTTCCATTATTTCAAAATATATGTATTCATCTCACATTCCCCAATGTACCCTCACATTTACTTGGGAGAAGACATAGTCCTCTCCATCTCATTATCAATATATATATTCATTTCACATTACCCAATGTACCCTCACATTTACTTGGGAGAAGACATAGTCCTCTCCATCTCATTATCAATATATATATATATATATATATATATAGATATATATATATATTCATTTCACATTACCCAATGTACCCTCACATTTACTTGGGAGAATACATAGTCCTCTCCATCTCATTATCAATATATATATTCATTTCACATTACCCAATGTACCCTCACATTTACTAAGGAGAAGACATGGTCCTCTCCATGTAATTACATATCATATTCCCCAATGTACTCTCACATTTACTTCGGAGAAGACATCGTCCTCTCCATTTAATTATCAATATATATATATTCACCTCACATTCCCAAATGTACTTTTCAGATTTACTTGGGAGAAGACATGGTCCTTTCCCATTAAATTCCCAATTTTATATTCATGTCACATTTCCAAATGTACTCCCAGCTTTACTTGGGAGAAGAGAAGTCAATTGTAAGGATGGATGAGAAGTTAATGACATTAATGAGAGGTGGTTGAGATGGAGAAGGGAAGGAGGGTATAAAAAGGGAAAGGGGAAGGAAGAAAAGGGGGGATGGGGTTCTTGCTTATAATTGTGGGGATTGGTTGTGATTGTTTGGACTTGTTGTGTTTTTGGAGACCTTAGGAACCTGTGGAGGTTTCTTGGGTTGTTGAGAGGAGGGAAGTATTGTTATCTTTGTATGGATATTTCATTTGGACACACACACTACATCTAGTTGGACTTGGGCTTGGAGGGCTAGGGAACTTGTGGAGGTTTCCTGGGCTAGGGATTATTTCCTAGTTGGCTGGGAGGTAAATCCAGTTGGGTCCGTAAAGAGGAGCGTTCAACAGGAGTAGCAGGACAAAGGTATCTCCATCAGCCACCGGTATAGGTATTCCTCCATAGACTACTCTTGTAAAGTTAATTAGAATGAAATATTCACCTTAATTTATGTTGATTATAATGTAAATGATAAAAATTTGTTTAAAAGCCATGTAAGTAGGTAAGTTATCGCCTCTTATCACATTTAATTTCAGAAGAAATTAGAAGTTAGTAGACCCTAGGATAGGGCTCTTACACATGGTATCAGAGCTTTGGTTCAAAATCTGGACCCAAAGCCCACTAAATAGATGTTCCATAATCAAATTTCTTACTAAATAGTTGAAAATATAGAAAATTAGAAAATCAAAAGTGTCCAAAATAGGTATATGGTAGATGAGCCATACTCCTAAAGTAGGAGCTAAACGGTGATAATTATCTCTATGACATTTCCATGGATATTTTTATTGAAATAAATTTAGACACATTTTAAGGATGTTTACAATGACTATATTTCAGCATTTCAATTGAAAATCACAATGCAAAATTCCAGACCCTGTCAGTTGCAAACAAACGATATATCACCCATTGTGATAAAAAAAAATAACATAGCAAATCATTAGAGAGAAAATGCATGCATATATTTTGGTGCAAAGCATACAACCCAAGAAGCTGATCGAGCCATATATTGAGGACCTTGTTTAGCTTATTAGCTAGTGTCTCTAAAGCAGCGAGTGATTGCAGTACATGCTCTGCGGTTCTGTAACAGTTGCGAGTGTAATACGATCTCCCAGACCGTGGAGGGCACGGGATTTGATTTGCGGCTAAGGCCCCATAACTGATGTAATATCGGATTCGCCTCATAGGCCTCCCATGGCCTACATTTTCATTTTCCTCATCAACAGTAGCACCACACTCTCCCCAGCTTTCTTCATCGCACATTTTGGTTGCAGAGGAGGATTCGATCCCAAGATCAAACCATCCATCCCTTGAGGAGCTCAGCTTGGACACCCAGTCGGAACTTAGCTATCCATTCACCCCATCACTCAGCAGCAGGGCAAGGCACGCAACAAATACCACACACACAGTTGCTATGCCTGATGATGAATGCCCTCTTACTGCCCTCATTATAGAATACCCTTTCTGTAATATCTTTGCAAAGGTCCCCAGAAATCGATCTCGGATTGAATGTATGTTTGGCGACACTCTACTTAGCTAACGTCTGTCTGTCTGAGGATTTGAAACCGGGACAGCTGCTTGCACACCCACTGCCTATAGAATGCTAGCATTCACCGCATGCATATATATTGCTGTTATGTTTTTTCTCTCGTCCTGTGGGTTTCTAACGCTTTGAAACCCAATTGATATTTAAATATCAGAATCCTCAAATTCCTCTTTCAGATAGCAATTTCCTTCTTCCACTGCAATTACTCGCTACAACAATATCCTCTGCAGACTCCTGCTGTGACAACAATCTATTCTGCCAAGTCCTCGGACAGAAAGCAAAGCCACAGAAACACAAATGTCCATCTCTTCGCATATTGCACATGCAAACTCCTACCTTGACAGCAATCTCTGCAGTAAACTCCTCCTTCGACAGGTCCTGCAGATGTATATGTTGAAAGCCAATCGACCACCTTCTTTAATAATAGTTTGATTACCACTGCTACCAGATTTGATTTGGTTAGTGCGAGGGTTAGAAACAGTATCTAGTTGTGCAAAAAAAAAAAAAAAATCAGTTATATCCATAATGCCAACCTAAACTGCAAGCAGTCCCTTTTCGAGAACTTGGCGATCTTTCTCAACGGGAAGACTACAAACTTCCTTTCCAATGCTAGTTTCATCACTTTCGAATGGAAGGCTGGAAATGTTTTCATTGAAAGCTGCTTCATTGTCTTTAAATATAGGGCAAGGAATATCTTTTCACATATTGATTTCATCATCCCTAGACAGTGTGCTGGAAACAATATTTTCTTAGCTTGCTGCTTCTTTGTCACCTTTAGATTCAGGGGAAGCAACAAAAGATGTCTCATCTATATTCAACTGTGATCTAGACAATAAATCTGGGCCCCCTGATGTCTTTTGGGCTGAGATGATAGCTGTTGGCACACTGGAAATTGTTACAGTTTTCTTGGATATGTCTTGTCGGTGTCCATGATGGTGATTGCAGGTGAAAGTTCACCCTTTTCCAAATCCGTCCACTCCTCATAAAAGTTACTGCTTCATCTTCAACTTGAGCCTACAAATCTCCATATGAGTGCTGGAAACTGTCTCTTTTGGGTTGCTGGTTTTTTTTTCTCCATATTCAATAGCGGATTTAATACCTTCAAAATCTAGGCTTTGACACATCTTCAAAATTGGTATTATCCGTGGCTAACTGTTGTAGGGAGATTGCAAATGAGAAACTCTAAAGTGTTTACGTTTCTCTTTAATTTGAATAATGTATCTCTGTCACATTCACTCACTGTCTTGCCCATATTCATTGAGCCTTAGCTGGCCAGACTGGCCCATTGGCTTCTACACAAGGCCTTATGGAATCATAAATACAATCCCCTCTGCCTGGTAGAAGATTCATTGCAACCCTGAGAATAGAAATTATGCAGCTCAAAGCACCGAGGAAGTTCAAGGCAAGGTCTACCACAACGTAATCCTGATTCTGAAGAACCTCCCAATGATATCATTACCACTAAATAGGAAAAAGGCATGTGTTCCATAATTCCATTTAAGGAACAAAAAATTTGGGATATTTTGTGGGTAGAGGCCAACCCAAAACTGTTATTAGGCATTGGGTAAAAGAGATCTACAAGCTCATATGTATATATGCATATATATATATATATATATATATATATATATATATATATATATATATATATTATTATTATATATATATTATTATATATGGTGTTGCACTCATAACAGGAGCCCAATTACAGGCTTCTTCCTCTTTCAATTTACCGAGAAAGTCTGTGTTTATGAGGTTATTACTCGTGGACCTTGGGAGTGAAAGAATACATTAGTTGCCTTTTCTTGGTGATATGAGGGCCTTTCGACAGACCAGAATGCATAGGTTTCTTATTTTGTGTGGGTTAAATGCCCCGGCCTCCCCATGCAATTCTAAAGTTTTCTACACCAATTGTAGGCTTCATTTGTCATGAACATGCATGTTTTTTTTTACCCTATAACACAGAAGAGGGTCTAGCTTCATGTTACTCTGCCAAAAGATTTGACTGAGTTTGTCCTTATTGAGATGAGTGACAGGATGATTAATCAACTACTCAGGTATATCAACATGCCAAACACTTGATTCCATTGACAAAGTCCAAACCTCAAAATCCATGAATACCCTTTATTGTCTCAGCCCACCACATGGCGACTCCTGATCCACAGGAAAACCAAGTTCAGAGTAGTTCATAAGTCAATACTGAAAATGATGGAGGGTGGATACATGTGCATAAAAATAACCAGAACAACATGCCAATATTTTGCAACATTGGTTTAGACCTTTGAGCATTTTGGTAGATAGCCAGCCTGATTTTGATTTCTAACGGTGCTTGTGGAGGCTGCATGCATGACGTGCTCTTTTTTGTATAAAATACAGTTTATGTACATATTCTTAAGACAACTGAAGGAGGCTTTTTATTCAGAATAAAAATGATAAGATCAGTTTTGGCATTATTTTCCAAGTCATCGATGTTCTATTGTGGCAGCTCCACAGGGTGCTTTAACAGCTTTACAAAAGGTGATGAGGAGTTTCTTGTGTAATTGAACTTCTTAGAATATAGGTTGTCACTGTTGGCATGAGATGAAGTGTTTCCAAGAAAAGAGTAAGGTTCTGGGGGCTCAGTTGTTAGGACATTATGTGAAGGAAATGTGATGCTATGGAATTCTATTTCAACTTCAAAATGTTATGCAAACCAATCTCAGCATATCATTCTCAAATATGGTTAATTATTTAAAGGAGGTTCCAATGATTGAATGTTATTAGAGGAAATAAGTTGATAACTGTTTTTTTTATCATGGAGGGTTAATAGTAAAAACCAGACATTGATCCAATAATTGGGTTGAATCATTAGCACAAATAATTATTAGACGTGTAGAGCAAAGTAGAGCCAAAGTAGTTGATTCTGTTAAGGAGAATGGACACTTCTATATTTGACCTTCTCTTTGAGCATGGCTTGCTCTAGACCAAAGTATGGTTTTGCTTAATTTATATCAAGGAGAGTATATTGACTGTGTTTCCAGGTAACTGATTTGGTTTTCTGCTTTTGCTGGTCAATTTCGACAAGAAAAAGGCATGGGATTCAGAGTAAAATGACTTAGATATACAACCCACAAGAAGAATTTTGAATCAAATTTATAATCAAGCAATTTGGCTCAAAATTTATGCTATCACTTGGTTGATGGCTTTAGATAGAAATCCTACGCAGAATAATTCAGCAAAAAGATCCTTTCAGGATCCAAGTAGATGCTATATTTTTCCTCTTTTGTGATTTTAGTGTTACAATTTTAAGAATATGGTTACAAAACTATAACAGCCTCTACTTATGTAATGAACAAAGTATGTATACTGAGCAGAATACTCGGAATATCTAGTATATAAGAAATTCCATCATGGAACAAATAATATATTATATACAGGTATATAGATCTGTATAAATCTTGTTTACTCTGTTTTCAATGATGTCCCATTGATCCTGTTTGGGGAATTAAGAGAACTCCCATTTCACTTTTCACTGGTCATCTTGAATTTTAAATTTGGGTAGATATGTTCTCATTAGGGCATCGTACTGGCAGGCCTTGTTGGTCTTTGGCATAATATCTACAGCATAGCCTACATTTTAACCTTCTTTAGCCTTCTTAAGAGTGGCCTGTGTGAAACTGTTTTGCGGTTATTCATCCTTGATAACGTCTCTGCATGATAGTTTACCTATTTAATCTTTTTAATTCTCCTGGGAGTAGTCCATGATAAGTTGCGTTTGAGATTGATTTGCATTATATGAAATGTGAGTTAACTGTACACATTTTGTGTGAAAGACATTTCTAATTTTATTGACCATATAGTGGATAATTTTCAAATGTATTCACATGCGAATTCATAATTTAACATAAATTAAATGGGACTTTTACATAATCATACAATGATGCTGATTATCATTAATCTTTGTTAAAAAGAAAAAAAAATGGTTCATGAAATTTCAAAAAAAAAAAAAATCACAATTTGATGATATCAAATATATCAATAGATAAACATTTGTTATTGCACACAAACATATAATAACATGCTATTAGCTATAACATCAAACCCTTGTTTCTCAAAATAAACCTAATCATGCTAGTAGTTAGGACATCAAACCCTAGTTTCTCAAAAATAAACTTGGTCATGTCAGTTGTTAGGGCATCAAAACTTGGCATAACTTGAATTGATCTATTGCTTGGTTTCTCTATGGACTATCTAAAGTGTGGTAGAAAATGTTAGGAATAGTGCTAATAAGTCTTAGATATCGTACAGGTTTTGAGCAAAACAAAATGGTGAGGACGCGAAGAAATTAAGGGCCTGGAGAGTCTTCACAAGGACCTCCTTCAAATAATCCATTACCTTCACCAGAATTGACTCTCATCCTTCGTTCCTTAGAAGAAATTAATGAAACCTTAAGAGGGCGCCAAACAAATGAAATGGAAGTGGAACACCCTTCTTCAGGGTTAGGGAACCCCAAGGGATCTAGAGATTATGATAGAAGACCTCCAGTTGAGGACATTACTAGGGAGCTTCAGAAGATTAAACTCCCATAATTTGCAGGAGGTCGTGCCAGTGACTGTACAAAAGCCTGGTTAGAGGGGATGGGAAGGTGTTTCGCACTAAGGGATTAAAATTCCAATTCCAAAGCCAAAATAGAAATATTCCAACTCAGAGATAGTGCTCTGAATTGGTGGAGTAACTTCAAGCGTCAACTACACCTCACTCCAGACATAGTAACTTGGGAATTCTTTGAGGAGAGGTTCAGGAAGAAGTACCTGCCAGCGTATTATGAAGAATAACAGGTAGGAGCCTTCCATTCCCTAATGCAGGGAGGTCATACTATAGAAGAATATGAAATCTGATTTATGGAATTGGTCAAGTATGTCTCCTACATGGATACTGACCAACGCCAAGCAGATCGTTTTATGTATGGATTGAGACCTAAGATTAGGGAAATGGTGCAGATGTGGAAACCATCCTCAGTTGTAGAAGCTGTAGAACAGGCTCATTATGTCGAAGAACACCTAGACTTAAAGGGTGAAGGCAGAGCCATCTTTCCACGTCAAATAGGGTTTATCGGGAAGGCCCCTCGTACCTTCCAAAGGGGGGGAAGTAGGAGGCCACCACCATAAGGTAACAAGGTTATACCTAGAACACCAACAGTAGGAATTTCAATGGTTTCTAGTGCATCTTCACCCACAGCTTCAAGGGCATGTACAAATCAAAGTCATAGGCGAGGAACAACAAGTGGGGGCAAGGGTTCCAGGGGAAGAAACTCTTTCCAGAGAACTCCACAACATTCGGTTCAAGGTCCACCACGCATCACTTGTTGGGGATGCAGAGGACCTCATTACCAGTAGGACTGCCCAAAGTTTCGAACCAGTAACAACAGAAGAGAGGGAAAAGAACCAATGGGGAGAGAAGGTAGCCACCACCGAATCTATGCCGCAGTTGACAATCAGCAAGTTTAACACCAGTCTGCCGTGGTAGAAACCTCAGGTATGATAAACAAAGTAAAAGTTAAAATTTTGTTTGACTCTAGTGCTATAGATAGTTTCATTTCACCAGTTGCATTAGAAAAATGTGGGTTGGCAGCATATGAGCTCGATGACTTTAAACAAGTTGAGATGGCTTCTGGAAAAAAACAAGCAGTAGGGCCTAGTGTTGACCAATGTCAGGTAAAACTCGGGGTGTGTATGACTAAGTTGAAGGCATACATCACAGAATTAGGAACGTATGATGTAATTGTTGGAATGGACTAGCCAGAAGCTCATCGAGCTTTGGTAGATTGTTTCAAGAAGAAGGTGATTTGTTTAGATGATGAAGGTAGGCCAATTGAGATTTGTGGAATCAAGAGGGGACTGTCCCTACGATTCATATCCATGATGAAGGTAAAACATTGTCTCAAACAAGGTTGCAAACTGTATTTGGTCAAGGCTGTAAGTGACCAGAAGGGACCTTCCCCGGATCAACATCCAGTTTTGGCAGAATTCAAGGATGTTTTTCCAGAGGAATTTCCTGGATTACCACCTATAAGAGAGATTGATTTCACCATTGATCTAAAACCAGGTGCAAAACCAATATCTAAGAAACCCTATAGGATGACAACTCCAGAGCTTTGTGAGTTGCAGATGCAATTAAAGGAGCTCTTAGACTTGGGATTGATCAGACCTAGTATTTCCCCTTGGGGTGCACTAGTTATTTTTGTCAAGAAGAAGGATGGTTCCTTGCGGCTATGCATAAATTATAGAGACTTAAACAGAGCCACGATAAAGAATAGGTACCCAATACCTCGAATAGATGACTTATTTGATCAAATAAAGGGGGCATCAGTCTTCTCAAAAATCGATCTACGATCTGGGTACCACCAATTGAGGATAAAGGAGGAAGACATCTGAAAAACTGCATTTCGAACTCAGTTTGGGCAGTATGAGTTCATAGTTGTTCCATTCGGTTTAATCAATGCACCAGCAGTATTCATGAGCCTCATGAATGGTGTGTTCAGGAAGTATTTGGACCAATTCATGCAAGTCTTCCTTGATGACATTCTTATATATTCCAAGAATGAAAATGAGCATGAAAAGCACCTGAGGGTAGTATTGTCTTGTTTGAGGGAAAATCAATTGTATGGGAAATTTTCAAAGTGTTCCTTCTTTCAGAAGAAAGTCCATTACCTTGGGCACATCATTTCAGGAGAAGGGATTTCAGTTGACCCGAAAAAGGTGAAGGCCATAATGGATTGGCCAATACCAAAAAATGCCCATGAGGTACGTAGTTTTATGGGGCTAGCTGGGTATTATCGCAGGTTTGTGGAAGGGTTTTCAAGGATTACAAAACCCATCACCACATTACAGTGAAAGGGGGTTAGGTATGAATGGAAAAATGAATGTGACACTGCATTCACGGATCTGAATAGGTTACTAACTAGTGCACCGATCCTTTAAGTACCAAACATGAGAAAAGACTTCACTGTCGACATCGATGTTTCGGCGCAGGGATTTGGTGCAGTATTGATGCAAGGCGGGGTAATAGCTTACGCTTCTAGAAAATTAAAGAAGCATGAAGAGTTATATGCTACCCATGACTTAGAATTGGCAGCAGTAATGTTAGCCATGAAGCTATGGAGACAATACCTCATTGGGAGAAGATTTGAGTTAAGAACAGATCTTCAAAGCCTAAATCATCTCTTCACTCAAAGGGATTTGAACGCCAGACAAAGTCAATGGGGTGAATTCATGAGTGTGTATGATTTTGAAATCTCATACATCAAGGGAAAGGAGAATGTAGTGGCGGATGCACTAAGCAGGAGGCCACAAACTTTCTCCCTAGTAGCCTTAAAGGTAAATTTAAGGGAGCGGATATTGGAGAAACTCTTTGAAGATAGTTGGTATCTAAAAGTCATCTCAGCTATCCAGAATGGGAAACAGATAGAACCAAAGTTTGAAGGATATGTCCTTGAACCAGATGGGCTATTGAGATTCCAAGGGAGAATGTACGTACCTAAGGAAGGGGGTATAAGAGAAACCATCCTCGGAGAGTCTCATAGAGCACTCTATTGTGCACATCCTAGGGTAAATAAGATGTATGCAGACATAAGGAAACTCTTCTTTCGGGCAAGCATGAAGCATGACATAGTCTAGTTTGTCGCCAAATGTCTTGAATATCAGCGAGTGAAGGCTGATCATCACCATCCAGCAGGACTCCTACAACCTCATGACATCCCTACATCTAAATGGGAAGTAATTTCCATGGATTTTGTGGTGGGTTTGCCACCCACTTCCCAGAGGCACAATGTTATATTGGTTATGGTTGATAAATTGACCAAAAATGCCCATTTCATCCCAGTAAGGGACACTTACGATGTTACGGATGTGGCGCGAGTGTTTGTTAATGAATTTATCCGACTGCACAAATTGCCCACAAAGATAATTTCTAATAGAGACTCTCGATTTACATCTAGGTTTTGGACAAGTTTGCAGTCAGCACTGGGAACTCAGTTAAACCTAAGCACTGCATATCATCCAGAAACAGATGGGCAGACTGAAAGAGTAAATCAGGTTTTGGAGGACATGCTTAGGATGTACGTCATGGATAATCAGACTCAGTGGGAAAGGTAGTTACCATTGGTAGAGTTTGCCTATAATAAAAGTTATCACAGTTCAATCGAGATGCCTCCTTATCAAGCTCTATATGGAAGACCTTGCAAGATGCCGTTGAGTTGGGAAAATTTGGAGGACCGAGTGATAGTTGGCCCAGAATTAGTTCAAGAAATGGAGGAACAGGTTAAGCAGGTTCGACAAAGGTTAAAGGAAGCACAGGATAGACAGAAGAGTTATGCTGATTCACATAGGATTGATCATAGTTATGAAGTAGGGGACCAAGTTTTTATTCGTATCACGCCCAACAAAAGCACCATCTGGTTTGGGAAGGGGAGGAAATTGTCACCTTCGTTCGTAGGACCTTTTAGGATAAAAGAGAAGATTGGACAAGTTGCCTATCATCATGTACTGCCGCCCCATTTACATAAAACTCATGATGTTTTTCATGTGTCTGTTTTATGACATTATGTTTATGATGAATCTCACAAACTGGATTGGCAGGACTTGTAGGTCTCGAACATGGGAACCATATGTTGAAAAGTGTACAACAAGAAATGCTTGTTGAGAATGCAACAAGATGATGGAGCTTAGTGGAAAGGAGTCACCTTCACTAAGTAGGCCCGCAGGCAAATTATGGCGCAAGTTCTATTTTTGATCACAGTGTGGATGATCACAGTGTGGGTGATCACAGTATGAGTGATCACAGTGTGGGTGATCACAGTATGAGTGATCACAGTGTGGGCGACCACAGTATGAGTGATCGCAGTGTGAGTGATCAAAGTCTATTTTTAGACTGGCTGTCAAAAATAGAAAAGTCAAATATTATTGTCTCATAATAATATTTGGACTGTAAACTTGATCTTATTCTCTTGGAGCACTTCAGGATGAGCTACGGATGTGGTACATGCAGATCCCAGAGGGAAATACGTGGTTACCTATGGGATGACTAATATTTGCATGCAGGACTTCAGTTAGAACTCAAGTGAGTTGAGTTTAGTGGACTGGAGGTGCAGTTGATGGAGTTGTGTTCAGTTTAGCTTTGTTAAACTAGTTGTATTTAGTCTAACTGATCAATAGACTAGAGATGAGTTGGGTGAATTATTTATTAATTAATTCACAAGTTATTAACTCATAATGCAACTATAGAATACATCAGTTAACTCAGTTTCATGTCAGTGCATGTTCAGTTCAGCAGGGACAGGTGTTAGAGGATCAGATTGCTATCAGTTGTGACTATAGTTGTGCATGATGATTTGCATAATCAGAGGGATTGAGTATGCCAATGAATTGGCCAATACCAAGAATTGTAGCTTGTGCTCACGTCCAACAGAGTGTGAGTGATTATTTGCAGGTCAAATACGAGTTTGGTAAACCATTCTCATCAGTTCTTGAGCAGGTATTGAGCTGTGGAGGCAGGCAAGTAGTGGAATAGATTTGGAGATCAGATCTGAGTTGTATTATGTGTAACAGGTGGAGCTGATACTGGATTGCTTGTGATAAGAATTGTACTTTATAATGTTACATGATTCAATCAATATAATATACAGATAGTGTGGGGTTTTTAGCGAGATGCTTTCCCTGGGATACATACTGTGTTATTGAGTTTGATTGATGCTTCTATGTGTGCCTGTGAATGTTTCTGCTTCTGTAAATTGATGATCAACGTAGAGGAGATTATGTATTATACATGTTCCGCTTATAATTGTATGATCAGGATAATCTCTGTGAATATGTGTTAAATTATTCAAAATTTCTACATGGTATCAGAGCTAGATGATTTGTAGAAAAAGTTTCTACATGGTATCAGAGCTGCTTGATTTGTAGAAGAGATTTTTACAGGATATCAAGCGAGGATTGATCATCGGATCTATTATTCAGAAAGTGTTTACATTTTATTTCTTCAGGCAGAGTCTGTAATCGGGCCAGGTAGCCTCTGGATTCATCCTTCTTTTGGAAGGTAAGATATCCGGTGAATGCCCAGACACTCGATCTCTATACAAGAAATACTTTGTTCTCACGAATTCTAGATCAGAAGTGGTTGATTTTTGAACTGGAGGAATTCGAATTTAGTTTCAAAGCAAGAGATAAAACTCAGAAACATTCAGTGTGAGAATGGAGACAGTATGCCCCAGTATCTCACGAAGTTCACCCAATGCCGAGATGAGCTGGGAAGTGTGGGGGTGACTGTTGGATGAGTATGGTGAGTCTAGCACTCCTTGACCTTCCTAAGAGTTGGCATAGCTACCAGGACTCGGTGAATGGAAGGGAGAAACTGCCAAATTGGGAATGACTTTGGTCGGATTTGATGCAGGAGGAGATTAGACGGCGCACCAGAGATGGTTCTTCATCCATGCAGGATGAGGAGAACTGTGCCTTAGCGAGTAAGGTGAAGAAGGGGAAGGGGAAGGTTTCTCTTTCCGAATATTGTTCTTCCAATGATGGGAAGAAGGTTGACAAGTCGAAGGTGAGATGCTTTTGTTGTCATGATGGAGACTTGGTGGTTGAGAGGGCGCGTATATTACCTTTTAACATGCAGAGCCAGAAGAAGTCTCAGACGATTGTGGAGGAGCCACGATTGGTGTAGCAGCTTCAGGAGGTTGTGGAGGAGCCACAACAAGGGAAGTTGAGAGGAGATCGAGTAGAGACATCTACTCATCCAGAGACCTCCAGTAGGGGGAAACTTCGAGCCAGGTGGGCTGAGGGATCACATGCAGCCATACCTCTAGGTAGGAGGTGGGGCGATATAGAGTGATTGTCCCAAGGAGGAGGGGCAAGATCCTTGAGGTACCCAACCTCTTGGATGAGACCTTGCTATGGGAGCCCCAATGTGTAGTAGCAGGAACTGATTGATTGGGTAGAGATAGATGCGGATGGAGCGGCAGAGAGAGCAACAGTGCAGGGAATCCC
Source organism: Pinus tabuliformis (assembly GCA_031772625.1). Classification (NCBI taxonomy): domain Eukaryota; kingdom Viridiplantae; phylum Streptophyta; class Pinopsida; order Pinales; family Pinaceae; genus Pinus; species Pinus tabuliformis. Next base: position 107,540,749 of record CM062811.1, on the reverse strand, counting down.
AGGACAGCGCATAGCTAGCAGGCTGCAGCAATGCGAGAGGCACAAGTGTTTTGCACAGTGCTAGGTGGCACAGAGAGGTGTGCAATGGTGCGAGATGCATGGAGATGTTGCAGTAGCGCAGATGTCAGAGAGGGAGCACTTGTTAGCAGCAAGTAGAGCTTCAGCATCAGAGGGTGTTTCTAGCCCAACAGGGAGGTCAGTTGGGAGGTGCAGTGCGGATGCAATGCTGGGAGATAGAACCAGCAGTAGCACGGATGTAGTCAGAGATCAAAGTGACAGAGGCTAGAGTAGTCAGATACTGAAGAGCACAGAGATGCAGAGTCTTCAGTCGACAGAGGCAATAACAGTCAAAGACTTTGATGACAGAGCAAGTGGACCAGCCAGATGTGTTGCATGGAGAACATTCCAGAGTTACAAGATCGGCTTCGAGAGGAAGCCTTTCTTGTTGAGAGGGAGTGTTGAAAAGTGTGCAACAAGAAATGCTTGTTTAGAATGCAACAAGATGATGGAGCTTAGTGGAAAGGAGTCGCCTTCACTAAGTAGGCCCGCAGGCAAATTATGGTGCAAGTTCTATTTTTGATCACAGTGTGGATGATCACAGTGTGGGTGATCACAGTATGAGTGATCAGAGTGTGGGTGACCACAGTATGAGTGATCACAATGTGAGTGATCAAAGTCTATTTTTAGACTGGCTGTCAAAAATAGAAAAGTCAAATATTATTGTCTCATAATAATATTTGGACTATAAACTTGATCTTATTCTCTTGGAGCACTTCAAGATGAGCTACGGATGTGGTACATGCAGATCCCAGAGGGAAATACATGGTTACCTATGGGATGACTAATATTTGCATGCAGGACTTCAGTTAGAACTCGAGTGAGTTGAGTTTAGTGGACTAGAGGTGCAGTTGATGGAGTTGTGTTCAGTTTAGCTTTGTTAAACTAGTTGTATTTAGTCTAACTGATCAATAGACTAGAGATGAGTTGGGTGAATTAGTTATTAATTAATTCACAAGTTATTAACTCATAATGCAACTATAGAATACATCAGTTAACTCAGTTTCATGTCAGTGCATGTTCAATTCAGCAGGGACAGGTGTTAGAGGATTAGATTGCTATCAGTTGTCACTATAGTTGTGCATGATGATTTGCACAATCAGAGGGATTGAGTATGCCAATGAATTATCCAATACCAAGAATTGTAGCTTGTTCTCACGTCCAACAGAGTGTGAGTGATTATTTGCAGGTCAAATACGAGTTTGGTAAACCATTCTCATCAGTTCTTGAGCAGGTATTGAGCTGTGGAGGCAGGCAAGCAGTGGAATAGATTTGGAGATCAGATCTGAGTTGTATTGTGTAACAGGTGGAGCTCGTACTGGATTGCTTGTGATAAGCATTGTACTTTGTAATGTTACATGATTCAATCAATATAATATACAAATAGTGTGGGGTTTTTAGCGAGATGCTTTCCCCGGGATACATACTGTGTTAATGAGTTTTATTGATGCTTCTATGTGTGCTTGTGAATGTTTCTGCTTCTATAAATTGATGATCAACGTAGAGGAGATTATGTATTATACATGTTCCGCTTATAATTGTATGATCAGGATAATCTCTGTGAATATGTGTTAAATTATTTAAAATTTCTACACCATAATGGTAGAACCATTACGCATATTGGACCGTAGGGTTTGACAACTCAGACATCACACAGTGGACCAAGTTAAGGTCCAGTGGGACAAGTATAGCGCAGGATCTGCTACCCGGGAGGATGCAGAGACTATGCGTCGTGACTACCCCTCACATTTTGAGCATCTGTGATGCCTATTTTGACTTAGATAACTACCTATATTAAGATTCTATTTCCATGTTATTCATTTATGAACATTATGTTATATTGATGTATTTGGTTTGACACATAAAACTACTCATATGACTCAGTTGATAAATTTGATATTGATGATAGAAATGGTTGATATATGGACTACATGTATGACTCACTTAGTGATGGATTATCTAGTGTGTAACTTATCAGAATTATTTTGGTTCATATATAGCTCAAAGTGGATATGATTTATTTAAATGAATGACTTAGTGAGAATTCCCAGATTGACACATGGATACTAGACTTAATAATGTGATGATTATATGTCTTGTTGTTATATAAATGCATGAATGAGAGCTAACTCGCAGGGGAAAAAGAACTATATGATAGCTAAGAGAGAAGGACGAGACATCTCATGAGGAAGGTATAATGTACATTATTTTACTACATTTGGTATCTACTTGATATGCACTCTTATGACATGAGTAAAATGCAAATGACAGGTGGAAAGATGACCTGACTAGATTATTCGATGACAAGTCCAACCAGCTCTGTAGTGTGGTCTGTATTAGGGTATTAACCCTAGTTCTGCAGGAGGGGTGGAGGCATTTCCCACCGTGTATCCTTCGAAACCTGGAATTGTGGGAGGGCAGTGGTGGACACGCTCCCCTGGACGTGTGATGACGATTGCCAGTTGCCTGTTGGGGAAGTTAGGTCGATGTATTCGACGCTTCCACCATGTCGGTTTTATCAGTGGTTAGTATCGCCGTTGCCACTGATAAAGCAGCAGAGAACGGATAGGGTGGATAGGAGGATATAGGTCAGTTGGAGACTCTTGATGGGAAGAAATTTCATTGTCGGACTTATCAGATTTTATTGCTATAACTTTCTCTGGTTGCTATGCTTTCAAACTCCTTGCATCTTTTCATTTCTAACTTCGGGACAAAGTTTTTTGAAGGAGGGGTGTATGTAATGCCCCACTTAAATCTTATCCTACAAATTTTTTTAATGTTTACATTATCTGAAAATATTGAGAAATATTGGTCTAATATAAAATTCATGAGTTCCATTATTCAAATTTCTCACTTACCTTCTCAAATTGAATATTAGGTAGGATATGGTTTCCTTCCATTATTTCAAAATATATGTATTCATCTCACATTCCCCAATGTACCCTCACATTTAATTGGGAGAAGACATAGTCCTCTCCATCTCATTATCAATATATATATTCATTTCACATTACCCAATGTACCCTCACATCTACTTGGGAGAAGACATAGTCCTCCCCATCTCATTATCAATATATATATTCATTTCACATTACCCAATGTACCCTCACATTTACATGGGAGAAGACATAGTCCTCTTTATCTCATTATCAATATATATATTCATTTCACATTACCCAATGTACCCTCACATTTACTAAGGAGAAGACATAGTTCTCTCCATGTAATTACATCTCACATTCCCCAATGTACTCTCACATTTACTTGGGAGAAGACATAGTCCTCTCCATTTAATTATCAATATATATATTCACCTCACTTTCCCAAATGTACTTTTTAGATTTACTTGGGAGAAGACATGGTCCTTTCCTATTAAATTCCCAATTTTATATTCATGTCACCTTTCCAAATGTACTCCATGGTTTACTTGGGATAAGAGAAGTCAATTGTAAGGATGGATGAGAAGTTAATGACATTAACGAGAGGTGGTTGAGATGGAGAAGGGAAGGAGGGTATAAAAAGGGAAGGGGGAAGGAAGAAAAGGGGGGATGGGGTTCTTGCTTATGATTGTGGGGGTTGGTTGTGATTGTTTGGACTTGTTGTGTTTTTGGAGACCTTAGGAACTTGTGGAGGTTTCTTGGGTTGTTGAGAGGAGGGAAGTATTGTTATCTTGGTCTGGATCTTTCATTTGGACACACACACTACATCTGGTTGGACTTGGGCTTGGAGGGCTAGGGAACCTGTGGAGGTTTCCTAGGCTAGGGATTATTTCCTAGTTGGCTGGGAGGTAAATCCGGTTGGGTCCGCAAAGAGGAGCGTTCAACAGGAGCAGCAGGACAAAGGTATCTCCATCAGCCACCGGTACAGGTATTACTCCATAGACTACTCTTGTAAAGTTAATTAGAATGAAATATTCACCTTAATTTATGTTGATTATAATGTAAATGATAAAAATTTGTTTAAAAGTCGTGTAAGTAGGTAAGTTATTGCCTCTTATCACATTTAATTTCAGAAGAAATTAGAAGTTAGTAGACCCTACGATAGGGCTCTTATAAGCCTTCTTGCTTGTCTCGGCTGCACCAGAAGTTTTCTCTATGTCCTGCTATGTGCTTTGTTCTATTTGATGGATGACCAGTGTAGTGTTTAATAAGTCTAGCGGTGTTTTCTGAAGCCTTTGCATCCTACATTGGATGAATTGATCCATTTTCTTTGGTTCTAGCTTAGTCTTTGCGAGGTGACTTACTTGCGAGAACGTCTCAGCTGATCTGAAGAAGTCATAAAATTCATCTTTTTCATGGATGAATTGCTTAACCTTTACCTGAGTAGTAAAATTATAAGCAACCTTTTTTGGGTTGTATTGCCTTTTGGGAATAACAGCTAGGTTCAGATCCCTTATTTTCTCGGCTTCAATTTGTGCATGTTTGTAGTCATGCAATGAATAGATACCACAATGGATCAGAAAGGCAAGCCATAACTGTTTCTTGGCATCTTTGAGATTTTTTGTAAGCCCGTTTTCAACAGTCTAACATGTTATTTCCTTAGCCAATAGTTTATCCAAGACATATAGAGGAAGAACATGAGGATTGGTGATGCTACCATAAACCCTAATGTATGTAAATGATTCTTCCCCAAACCAACTATCGATTGAAGTTAGATCAACACTAGCGTCCTCGGACAGCCGAGGAGCTGGTTTATCAAAAATGGCCTGGTGAATGGGTAGAATGAAGCCATGGAAAATTTTATAAAAATGATTCTTATATTGAGACTTCCATAGGCTTTTATGGTAGATATGGATGGGGGTCAGGTCCTGGATAGTCCACTTCCATCCCATGATAGGAAAATCGGAGTTAAAACAAACAGTGTCGATAATATATGCACTCATATAGAATGGGGGAACAACTCGGGTGGTAACGAACCTATTTCTCCTATAATCAAGAATTTGGACGGCCATTTTATCTGATAGAATGGTAGCCCAATCCATCACATAAGAGTTCAATGTTGCTTCAATCAATGGAACCATTTCAACGGAAAACTTAGCAGAATTGGGGCTTCCAAATAATCTACACATCATTGCTACAAATAACAATATGGAGATGCTAGAGAGTCCACTGAATACATAACGTATCTTTCATGCATGTGTTTGTTAGGGTAGTGCCTCCATTGCTTGATGGGGTCCGTCTCTACTTCATTTTCCTTCACGAAAGCTTCAAGGAATGATTTATTGTAGCACTTCTGAGGGTCTGGCAAATGATACATTTTCTTCAAATCCTCAGGCTTGAAGGACCCAAATATTCTTCCATCAGTTGTGAAGAGCATCCTGTCTGTGATATTGATGCCTTCAACTACCCATTTTACCATGTCATTGTATGGAAAAATCTTTGCGCAAGCCGCTATTCGGTGAATGACAGAATCAGCTAAATCACCAAGTTTATTTTCTGACTCTGCAAGTCCATCAACCATTGCATGTCCTTTTGTTACCTTTAGGTTTTCCCTTTCCAACATATCATATATTCCTTCCCATGAAATCTTCTCGCAATCCTGACATGTGGTATCTGAGATTATCACGATTTTTTCCTGTCCTTCCGCCACTACAGGGGCAGCTTTCGCCTTTCGAGCTTTCTTTATCATTTTGGCTGGCTGCATACTTACAGATTCAAACTGCAAAAATATGAAACAAAGAAGAGTGATAAACTAAAACTTTCAGAGCAGCTAATGCTTGAAAAGGTAGTGGCGATAATAGTACAGTCGAAAATCAGGGTAGGAGCATTTGGTGCGAAAGATTTCGTATTATGAATTGATATTAACACGAAAGACGAAATATTTGAAGGACAGAAGTCATTACTGTTCTTAATGCCTCGCCGTATTGAACAACTTCAAACTTAAGTGCTTCAATAAATAGATCACGTCGTAGTTTTCCCAAGACCTAATTAGAACGTGCCATGAATTTTCTGATTTTGCGATGAGTGACTTCAATATATATTATTTTAATATTCTAAGAGCCATCACATATCGCAGATCGGGAGGTGTAAGCACCATGTTCTAAAAGCATTTCGAATTTATGTGATTGTGATCTATGATGACTTGGCACATAAAGTTGGAAACATCCTTGTTTACCCACTCACATAATGTTCTCTTTTTATTACCACTCTATTTATATTTTAACATCACATTGCATTTCCCCGAGGTGAGTATTACCTGTCTCTGCTAGGATTACAATATGCAATAAATATATATCACATCACAAGTTTTCAACATTATCACACCGCAAAGTTTCAATATGCTATAATTTTATCACAATTGCATGTTCACTGATGAATTGTTTTAAGAAGCCTAACGTTTAGGATTATGCGGTAACATCATATCGCTACAATAGTAGCTAGATTGAATATTTTTTGGCCTCAAATGTGTGCGATTTGTGATACTTAATTTTTTAAAGAGAGTCTTTCAAAGCACTTTTTATTTAAAAGCAAGAAAAAAAGAAATTTATTTCTATGTAAAGGTTTTATTGGGCTTTTACAAATTAATGGGACCCTATTTCCTATTTAGTATCTAGGAATAAGATTAAGAAAAATTTGAAATTAAGGTGGGGCCGGGGGGGTTGTTGTTGTATAGCACAACAAAACCCCAAGCAATGGGTTTCCCTATTTTCGAAACAAATGTCATTTAGGGCCTCAAACTCCAGAAGTTGAGGACCCGAAAAATGCCAAAAATAGTAATTTGTGCTAGAAATTAGGAAAAATTTAAAAGATAGATGCATGATTAATTGTACCCAACATTGTGTCTTTATTGTGATTATCATTTGGTAAACAAGTATTAATAATTAGCGTATATAAAGTGTAATACAATTAACATGTAAAGTGTGATACAATTTTGTGATACTAGTGACCTCATTCAAAAGATTAATAGTCCTACAAATACTTTTCATTTGATTGATGATGATAATGTTGACATACATATATCTCTTTCTTATTCTAAAGATTTGAAAATTTATCTTAATAAAGTTGAAGATGATGAATTAAGCAACTTTAACAATCACACAAAACAGACTGGTTCCAAACTTCTAAATAAAATGGATTATGATGGGAAGTCTCTATGCAAGATAGGTCAAGGAATTCAAAATCCCATACAAATATACTTAAGGGCAAAGAATGAAGGACAAATAAGAAATTCTCCTAACAAATTTGTGAAAAGAGGAACATTGACAGCGAGTCATTTACAACTCGAAATACTATAAATCAAATGCATAAGCAAGAACAAATTTGTAATGGTGTGGAAAAAGAAAGACATGTATAAGATAAATATTGGAACCTACATATTTGTGGCCTTACAAGTCATCACCATTGTAATTATTGGAATAAAGAGAGATCAAATCTTCATTTAAAATTAGAATGTGGTCCGTGATGTGAATGGATGGTTGAAAATCAACTTTATAATAAAGATATTTTACAAGTTCAAAGCCTCAATTATACAACAATATCTCCAATATAAATTTCATGAATGAGTAGGTCTCCAAAGGTTAGTTGTCACTAAGGAAAGAGTTGTTAGAGTCATGTTCTGTGTGGAATGAAGCTTGCATAAATTTGTATCGGTTCATAGTAAATTGGAAACCGCTATGCAATGAAAAATACATAATGTTTATACATGTTTATGATGAGTTAAAAACCACTTGATGTAATGGTTCGTGGAAAGTTATAATTATTTTTATCAAGTTACTAATATTTAAACAATTATTTGCTGGTCGTATTCAATGAATATTTTAGAATGCCGAGGTTAATATCTCAAAGTGAAGTGGTTGATTGATTGCCATTTTTCTTTGTGTCGTTCATACTCACAATCCAGGGGTGATCTGTTCAAGAAACAAGTTATTAGCATCTCACTCGGATCCATCAATATAATTGATTGCCTTTCATAAAATTCTGGTAACGAATTGAGTTAGTGAACTGAAGATGTTAAAAGGAGTTACTTACTCAATATTTGTTGAGCAGAGAGGCGTTGGTGGGGGTTTTTCTCCAGCATCCCCACAACAAGATCCTTGGCAGAGCTGGAAACGTTCTTCCATCTACTGGAGGTAACATTTGGTGATGTTCTCTGTATTTTTCTACACACACGATAGATACTATCCCCATCGAATGGAAGTTGTCCGCATAGAATAAAATACAGCACCACTCCCGCGCTCCATATATCCGCCTCTTTGGAATAACTACCGCTCAGTTTTTCGGGCGCTGCATAATAGAGACTGCCAACGCGATCATTACAGATCATCTCCCCTGAAAACCCAACAAAACAAACAGAGATTTTAAGAGAATTAATGAAGCCGCTCTCAACACTAAATTGTCACCACTAAATTGAAATATCATGCTATCGCTGTTATAACAACACAAAAATTGAAGGTTAAGGTTATATTTTTTTGTTACCTTCTTTATATTCTTCGGCGTGATCAAAATCTGCGAGCTTAACATTCCACGAGGGAATGGAATTGCGATTATTCAAATCCCAAGACAGCAATATATTTTCAGATTTTACGTCTCCATGGACAATATTGTTGGCGTGTGCGTACTCGATAGCCTCTACCACAGATTTGATAATTTTAGCGGCTTCTCTCTCACAACGAAAACCCTTTTGGTCGATCACATTACGCAAATCTCCGCCATTACAAAACTCCGTAATGATGTAAATAAACTGTTCATCTTCGTATGCAGACACGAGGTCGAGGATTCGTGGATGTCCTGATAGACGGCGGAGAAACGATATCTCGCGCTGTGCAGCTTCCCTGTTGAGTGTAGCTTTGCAACCATATTCTCGTCCTGTTTTTTTGCAGACACACTTCTTCACAACTCCATGTTGTCCTTCACCAAGAACATCGTCGTCGCATACTGTAAAATCGTTCTTGATACATTCATAATTGGGTACCGGATCACTCCTGTAACATAGAGACAGGATGGCTTCAACTGCTGATCGCAGCATTGTTCCAACACTTGGTACTGAAATATATAATGTCGTAAATGGTCACCAGTAATTCGTTTCGAGGAAATTCGTTATTTGCAATGATGTGTAATGGTGACCAGTAGTTTGATACTGAAATGCAATGGTGTCCAGCAGTTTGCTTTGGTTGATGATATTTATGATTGCCCAAACATGGTGTCACATCCGTTTCGACGCGACCTTGTGATTACCATCTTAATCAATCAATTGTTCATCGTCAACTAGGTTTGCAACTCTGGTCTTGCACCTCTATTGAGTGTCGGCTTCATCAAATCCACAAAATGTAAATACAGTTATAAAGTTATCGCTATAAATAAGTATTGGGCAAACAAAATTCCAATTCCAATTGACATATCATAGTATTTACTTATATATAAAGTTAAATTAATGTTAAATTAATAGTTTATAACGAGAATTGAAAATTTTAAGGTGGTTGTGTAATTAATGGTCAATATCACAGGTATATTTATATATTTATATTTTAAAAATTTATGAAATAGAGTATTTATGCTTTTATAAATTTTAGTACTCAAATAAATTTAAAGTTAATATAAAATTGTGTTATTTAACATAGATATCAAAATATTTTATTTATGGCATAAAACTAGAGAAAAATATTATATTTTATTTAGTAATAATAAGATTATTTGTGTTTTATGCTTTTAATTGAACTAATTAATTATGATATTCTTTTTTTTAATTATTATGCCAATACTTTATTTTCTTATAGAGGATATTTAATTTATATTTTAAAAAAGACATGTGTCAACATGAATTTGTGTAACACAAGGAAATCACAAATCTCTTTCATAATGGACTATAGAATGCATCTCAATATAAAAATTGGGTGGTTATAGTGTTAAGTTTGATTGTTTTAATAATACATGTAATGCAAATTACAAATTTCAAGTGCGCTTAAAAACATAGAATAAGTTTGAAACATGTTATAGTGTATTTATTTTGATGATATATAAAGTTAAATGTGTAGTTCACTTAGATAATTTGGAAATCTTAAATACATTGAATATAATGTATATGTTTTTTATTAATATTATAATGCAACAAAATCTATGAAAGTTACATTATAACATGAAAGTAATTCGAAGTAATTTGAAATAATTTTAGTTAACAAGAAAGTTACACTACAGCATAATTATTGATGAATGTTATAGTTCAATATGACTCTTGATAAATGCTATAATGCAAAAAAACTTATGTAAAACAATGCAAATTGACAAAAACCTTAATGAATGTCATAATATGACACAACCATTGAGAAATGAAGCAATTTGACATAAGTGGAATAATATCAACATTGCAATAAATATAACCATATTATATCAAAATCCAACATAACCCTTATTAATTTCATATTATGACATAATAACCAAAAAATGTAGTAATTCAACCTGAATAAAGATAAATGTAATAATACAACATAACCATTAATACATATATAATTCAACCTAATAAAATCAAAATAAATACCACAATATAGCATAATCATTATGAAATATCACAAATCCAACATAACCCTATAGCAATATTGTAATGTCATATAATCCTTCATAAATCTTGTATTGTGATATAACTCTTTAGAAACATTGTAATTCCATATAACCATTAATAAATGTTGTATTTCCACGTAAACATTAAGGAAGATGACAAGTAAAGACAACTCAACCAAGATAATATTCTCTCTCATGCACGTGTGTGTACACACACCTTTCTATTAAATCTTATAGACAAAAACACAAATATATCATAACTTTAAGTGACCTGCTCTCAATCCAAAATAGTTATATTTTATTTGAGAACATTGTCATTATATGTTAATAAAGGTACCCGTTTACACCCTAATGTTGAATGAATGTCGTGATGCTAAGTGAATGCCCGTTGAATTTCACTGTGAAGTGGGAATTCTTCAAAGGCCAATCGGCTTTATTTTTCAATTGTATAATTAAAGATGCACTTCTCTATACGATCCCATTATGGATAAGAATTCATGGAAAATGATAGTGACCATTGGAATAGGTAGGGTGGTCAGCTATTGGATCATCCAACAATTAATAATTGAATAATCGATAGTTTTATGCCAAGAAAAATATACTAACATTTCAAGTTCTCAATGAAATTTTGGCTAGCGATACTAAAACCTGTATTATTGATTTATATAATTAAGGTTATGCATTTTATGGAATGACTATGAAATTAAAAATGTTCATATATTTGAATTTAATAAATCTAGAAATGGTAGAAATACATTATATGTCTTTGGTCAAATTTGTACATGGATTTACTATAAAAAAAATTATTCAAAAATTGAAAATAGTGTTTTTTTTGCTATTTATAGTTGAAATGATAAATTATTTAAATATCCATACTACGTAATACATAAATTTTATTGTGTATAATTATAGTTAATAGTAAAAGTTACACAACAAAAAATTATGATTGTCTTGATTGTAATCATAGATGCATTTTTGTGATAAATTGATTTTCTTTTTTATTCTGGTCAGCCGTGGAAACCAAAATTAATAAAATTTTATATATGAAAATAAAATATGTGGTTAAAGTTTTTTTTATGTAATTCCTTTTAAAACCAATTACAAATAATATTTCAAATAACATCCAAACATGAATCATAGTTTAAAGGAATATAATAGTTTTACATACTTAAAAGTAGCTTAAAATTATATTGATAAATTTATTATAAAGACTCTCTCATGTTGTATTATTCTTTAACTCACATTTGATGGACAACTCTAATAAGCCAAATCCTGCAACATATTCTAAGAACAATAGAATTTGGGTGCTAATTCTCCCATTTTTTTTGTTAAATGAACATCTCTTTGCATCGTTGTAGGATAAAAAATACCTAATACCCTATTTCAAATTTTTGTTTGTTGTGACATTATCTACTTGTTGTTTAATCCTACTTTTTATATATCCAAGTTGTCTTTCAATAGTTGGACAACATTTTGTTGATGTATGTAGTCCTCCACTACTTGAACATTAATTTTCCCTTTGAAGAGTGGTATGCTTGATGGAGAATGGTTGACATAAAGAACTATAAATTGGGATAGCTATTTTGAAGTATGGAAAGATATGATGTATCACCATTCTACCAGTGTTAACCACTTGACCCATTATGTCTATTTATCATATGAAAATCAATGAAGATACCCTTTTAGACATTTAATCACAAGTGATATTGGGGATTCCATGTCAGTTTTTAACTATTTCCATGAATAATACAATTATTTTAATTTTCTTAAAAGGATGCAAAAGAGGGAAAAAAGGGCATAATTTGTGAGTGAATCTACCACTACCATGATGACATTGTTTCCTTTAGACTTTGGTACACTTGTAATAAAATCCATTGAGTCCTCTTCTCAATGGTAATTTGGTATGAATAATGGTTGTAGAAAAATCAGGTTCTTGATTGTCTCTTTGTTATTCTATTACAAAACTAAACTTTCAATGAAATTTTTTTGAACATTAGTTTAACAACCTCTCTATAAAAACCATTTTTAATCATGTGGTAAGTTTTTATGAACCTTGAATATACACCTAAAAGACAAGTGTACAATTATAAAAGGACCTTTTGTTTGAGGAGGGAATTATTGCATAAGTATAGGTGATCATGATACCATAATGAATCATTCTTTCACGCAAATTTGTCTACAATGAACTCAGGTCCTCTTGTAGTTGTTGAATAACCTTTCACGCCTTTTAACATTAATTCCATTGTTTTCTTGCCCCTTCAACTAAAATAGATTAATATAGAATGGAAATATCAAAAAGTGATCAATTTGTGTCTTCTTCTTTGCTTGAAAATTCATTTTCCACCACATTTTGTTTTCCAATTTTGTAGATAAATTCAAAGTCATAAACTAGAATATTTTTCACCCATTTTTGTCCCTTTATGAAGATAATCATTTTTCCAAGAAGTAATTTAGGATTATGTGATATTTATTTATTTATTTTTCCATGAGAAATATATTTATATTCCATATGAAAAATATACATGTTTCATTCCTAGAGGCACTACTTAGAAAAGAAGGCTTGAAACCATTAAAAGAAATTCTCATTATGAGCTCAACATATCAAATGTGGGAATTGGACCATAGTCGGGAGAACAAAAACATTTCAGCCAACCACTCGAATTAAGTCCAATAGATTTCCATGATATATTTTTATTATGAAGTGGCCTCCTGTTAATAAGTATAAAAATTCTTAATTATGTACAGTATGGCCAAAATTTGCCTCTCATAAATTGGTTCAAGTTCTTTCCTTTAAGCTAGCTACTTTCAAAGGAAAGGGGTCTTCCTTATTACATTAAAATTACACCAATGACTAAGGGACCACACTCCACAATAAAGGTTTTTGTGAAGTTTGATATGGTCAAGATAAGATACCAATGCATAGACTCCCCAAGTTCTTAAAAATATTTTGTTTCTTCTTGAGTCCAAGAAAATGTAGGCCTCCTTTCGGAATAATGCAATTAGAGGTGCTATTATTGGATCATAATTCTTGAAAAACATGTAATTATCCCATTAGTCATAAGAACATTCTAGAATTCTTAAATTATTTTAAAATTGGTCATTCCATCATAGCTTTAATTTTGTGGGGGGTTCAGTTTAATGGCTTCATAAAAATAATATGACCCAAATATTGAACATCTTGAACCCCAAATGAACATGTGCGTATCTTTGCATATAATTGTTAATACTTCAATATTTTTAATACCATTTCAAAATGCTATAGAAGCTCTTCCTGTGGTTTGTTTTAGATTAGTATATCTTGAAAAAATACTAACACTAATTTTCAAAGGAAGGGTTTGAAAAAAAAAGACTTCACCAAGCTTTGAAATGTTTAAGGAGCACTCGTAAAGTCCAGTGGAATCATCCAAAGTCATAATGACCTTCATTGGTTCTAAAGGATATTTCTGGGATAACTTGTAACCTCATTCTAATTTGATGATATAAAAAATAAAGATTCAAGTCGATAAAGAAAATTACTCATTGTAATTCATCTACTAATTCTTCAATGATAGGAATATGGAAATTATATTTAATGGTCATATTGATGAGTTATATATATATATATATATATATATATATATATATATATATATATATATATATATATATATATATATATATATATATATATATATATATATATATATATGACATGAACCTTCCTTTTGTAAAGCATGACCGCTAATGAAGAGAAAGAACCTTAGCTAGGCTAAATGATGCTAACCTATAGCATTTCTTAAACCATACTCTCTATCTCACTCTTTTATGTCTATTGGTACTTATAATGATCCAGTTGGATATTGGTGGACACCCTCCTATTCCACCTAAACCTCCAGTTAGTTTCATCTGCCCTTTATAGCAGCATTTACTGTTTTAGCCGTTTTTCCAGTCCTCAACTTACAGAGCTATTTTGACACCCTAAACAACATTTTTTCAGGTCCACAACAAGTCCATAACCATAAGTAAGGGATTGCTACAAATCTTGTAGTACTCAAAGAGATATTTCCAATGAGGTATTGTACGCGGCAAACAGAGATCATATGACCAAGTTACAACCTCGGGAAGTTGGTTGCCCAACTAACCTCCACAGGGCCCACAAACTCTTGCCGTTCCATCTCCCAGGGTTAGGGTTTTGGTTGTTTAGGGGTTTCCCTTGTTGTTCAATAATAAAAAGGCCCTTGAGCCTCATTGTAACATAGTGCAAAGGCATGTAGCCGCCACATCTCTTCTTAGAGATAAGTTACCATGGCTCAAGCTAGTTTATTTCCATTATGAATGTAAGCACATTTCAGTTCTTTGATATTAATAAAATGAAGTTTTATTTATGCTGCATCTCTGTGTTTATGTTTGTATCTTTATTTTGTTTCATTATTGTATATAAGTTCGGATCAGTGGTATTAGAGTCATTTTCTCTTTCTCTGTTTTTCTTTGCATATCCCCAACAAGGTCACAGTATAAAGAGTTAGGGCTTGAACTAGTTGGACCTTTGCAAGACCAGCACCGCAAACCCCGATGGACTCCCATGGTGGAAGAAAAGAAAGGTGAGCGAGCAGGAGATCATTTCAGAATATTTCTCGAAGAATCCCTTAAACAATGAAGGAATGCGATCATGGATAACTTTTCCCAGATCCTTCAGTGACTACCCATAGGCGACACAACTTCATCCAGTAACCACTTTGTATGCACCACTTCCTTTAAGGTACAAGTCAACTTTTACATTCCCATATTTGAAGGCCATATAGATGCAAACATCGTAGATAGATTTTCAACTCTGTTGGAAGGATATTTTTTGGTTCATGACTTTTATAATCAGGAAAAGATTACTTTTTCACTTCTCAAAGTTGCCCCCCATGTTAAGGAATGATGGGAAACCTACTGTGAAAAGAAGGACACAGGGAAATTGTGTGAATTCCATAAGAGCCCCACTCACAACAAAAGTGATTTTCGATCCAAATAGTCACTAGTGGCCGAGTTGAAGGCTTCCGAATCAGATGCATGTTCTAACTTTGAGTTAGAACCCAACAATGGGAATGAAAAAGCGAAGCATATTATTGACGTGGATCCCAGTGCCATCGTTGCCACCACCAAGATCTAGAAGATTGATCCCAATGATCCGGAGGAGGGGAAGCGACTCTTCCACTCATAGATGTGGGTTAATGGTTCTCCGCTTCAGTTCATTATCAACAATAGAATCCAAAAGAACCTCATTTCAGCAGAGGTTGTGAAGTGGTTGAGCCTACCGATCACACCACACCTGCAACCATACACCATTGGATGGCTTCACCAAGGACGAGATCTCTGTGTCAGCCAACAGTCCCACCTTCCATTTTGCATCAATCCCTTCACAGATGAGGTAATGTGTGATGTTTTTCCTCTTGAAGTTTGAGATGTATTATTAGGCCAATGATACTTGTGGAAGCATCAAGTTGTGTATGAGTCTAGGCCTCGCACTATTATTATTTCTTTGGAAAATAAGTTATATAAGATACCAGAGGTAGCACCACCTACCGCCATATCTTTTATCTCTATGAAGCAATGCAGTAAGATCACTTCCAAGAGTGAGAAATTTATCTTCCTTATGATTCACCCTCAAGGGAAGAAGAAGATTATGGCCACATCCACGGCCTCCACATAGGGTTCCTTCGCACGGAAACAATAGATGGACAAGGTCGTGGAGGAGTATCTAGACATCTTCACCTCACCCACAGGGGTACCACTACACTGTCAGGTCAGCACACCATCAATATAACCCCAAGCATGTCACTACCCAACAGGTTGATCTAGCAATTCTATGTTCTAGAGAATGATGAAATCAAGAAGTAGATTCAGGAGATTTTACAGAAAGGGAACATGAGGCCAAGTTCATCACACTATGGGACCCCAATCATGTTGGTACAGAAGAAGGACAAGACTTGGAGACTTTGTATTGACTATCAGGCACTGAATAAGATCACTGTCCAGAATAGTTATCCAATCCCACAAATTGATGACCTTCTGGACCAACTCAAGGGGGGGAATATTACAGAAAGGTTGACTTGAAGTCGGTTATCACCAGGTACCAATCGAACCCTCTGATGTGTGGAATACCATCTTCAGATCTAAGGAGGGCCTTTCCAAATGGTTTTTCACGCCTTTCGGGTTGACGAATGCCCCCGCAACCTTCATGAGGTTGATGGATGACATCTTACAACCCTTCGCCAACTCATTCATGGTAGTGTATTTGGACATCCTAATCTTCAACCGGAGTTGGGAAGAGCACCTCAACCATATTCGATAGGTCCTCCAAACCCTGCGAAAACACAAATTTTCTGCCAATTTGGATAAATGTACCTTTTGTATGATGCAGGTTCAATATCTGGGGTACATCATTGATGAGCGGGGTGTGCATGTGGACCCAACAAATATATAAGTTATTCGGGGTTGGCTAGCCCCAACCACTCTAACAGAGCTTTGTAGCTTTTTGTGTCTTGCCAATTTCTACCGCAGGTTTGTGTTGGGATTCTCTCATATCACTTGGCCTTTGAGTCAAGTCCCCAAGGGTGGAGCGAAAGAAAAGTTCTTTTGGTTTGAATCCCAAAAATATGTGTTTGATGAGTTAAAGCATCACCTCTTCTCTACACTAGTGCTCATATTACCAACCCTGTAGCAACCATTTGAGATTGAGACAGATGCCTCTGACTATGCTATTGGTGCAGTTCTTACTCAGCAGTGGCATATAGTGGAATATCATAGTGAGACACTTTCAGACACAGTATGAAAGTATCCCACCTATGACAAGGAGATGCATTCCATTGTTCAGGTTTACTGACAATGGAAGCATTACATTATGGGGAAGGAAAAAATCATCCACAAAGACCACCAACCCCTACAGTTCATATAGACACAAGGAAAGTTGCAAAATGATCTCCATTAGAAATGGTCCACATACTTGCAACAATTACATTTGAACATTAAGTATAAGAAAGGAAGCACTAATAATTTTGCATACTACCTCAGTCAACCACCAGTCATGGCACTGACCACTGTGCTCGACTCTTGTGGACACAAGACATCGAGGTGGCTGCATCTTTACAAGAGTGGCCCAGAATTTGACAACACAAAACAAATGCTCCTGTAAGGCAAGCAAGTTCTTGATTTTAACCTCCAAGGTGCACTGTTATTCCACCTTAGACACCTATGTGTTCCTTGAAGTGAGTTTGACAAGACGATTTGGGAGGTGCACTACAATCGGGTCACTAGACATTTTAGAGTAGTGAAAACATTGGAAATGTTGCAAAACTGTTTTTATTTTCCAAACCTTCAACGGGATGTTGGGAAGTACGTCAGATCCTTCACTACTAGTGCCATTAATAAACATACCATCAAGAATCAAGGCTTATATACTCCTCTGCCTACTCTTTTTCGGCCTTGGAAATCCATCTTCGTGTATTACATGTTGGGCCTTCCTTCTACTAAGCATGGAAACGATTATGTTTTCGTGGTCGTCAACATATTCCCTAAGATGGCCATTATGGCAGGCTGTAAGAAGAGTATCATAGCAAAATTCATTGTTGAGCTCTTCTTTGAATGAGAGTGGGTACACTTTGGGATCACACAGTCCATTATCTCAGATCGTGATAGCAGGTTCAAGAGTACATTTTGGTCAAGCCTTAGGTTGATGTTGGATACAAAGCTCACTAAGTCCACGACCTTGCATCCCTAAACTGATGGCCAAACAAAGGTCATCAATAGGATGATCATGCACATTCAGTGCATGTACAACTCAAAGCATCCATGCACATGGGATGAAATCCTCACCTATGTCCAAAAAAGTTACAATAAAGCTCTCCATAGTTCAACTGACCACAGTCACTTTCAGGTGGGGTTAGGATTATAGTCACTATGTCCCATTGATGTGGCCATACGATTTGCATATACTCAGGTAGATTCAGCTTATGTCCAGGCCAAAGCTAACAAGGCTAACAACTTCATTGAGCACATTCTGCACATCCTATATCAGGTCCACGACATATTAGACTGAGCCAATGCTAAGTACAATTAGTGTCATGATCATCATAACGCCCCACCACAAACTTTTCTCACCCTGATATGGGTCGTACACCATCACTAAGTTTGTAGGGGACAATTCCTTCGACCTTAGAATTCCACCATTCCTTGGCCTACACCTAGTATTGTAGGTGGACCGACTGCGACCATACTTCCCCCATTGTTGGACACATCTGATGCTGCTAAGAAGCTGACACTAGCAAAGTTCAACCCAAGCTGCATCAAACATGCCACAACTAACAGTATTATGGACACACAGATCAAGAACACTCGCCAATGGATGATCCACCTATATTGAGCTATCAAAGTAAGCCATCTCCTTCACCAGGACAATTGGTTCACCAGGGACCAGGTTCAATAGAAATTTCCTCACCTCATGGAGGCTCTGCGCGCAATGGGGACCATTTCTTCCTAAGAGGGAAGGAATCATCCAGGTGGATGTTGGTGGCCACCTTCCTATTCCACCTAAACTTCTAGTTGATTTAATATGTTTCGTTGATTATAGCAGCATTTACTATTTGTAGCAGTTTTTCAGGTTCTGAAATTTCAGAGTTGTTTTCCACCCCCTAAACAGTGTTTTTTTGAGCTCCGAGTAGGCCCATGGCCTAAGGTAGGGGCCCGCAGCAAATCATTTATTACTTGGAGAGAAATTTCCAGCGAGGTATCGTACATGCCAAATGAATCTCATATGACCAAGTTACAACCCTTCGAAGTTGGCTTCCCAACTAACCCTAGCGAGGCCCACAAACTATTGGTGTTCCATTTCCTGGGGTTAGGGTTTTCCGTTGTTGTTAAATAATAAAAATGCCCTTGAGCTTCATTGTAACATAGTTCAGAGGCATGAGTTGCCACATCTCTTGATAGAGATAAGTTACCATCGCTCGAGCTACTTTATTTCCATTTTGTATGTAAGCATATTTTAATTCCTTAATATTAATGAAATGAAGTTTTATTTCCACTGCATCTTTGTGTTTATGTTTGTATCTATGTTATGTTGTGTTCCTGTATAAATTCAGACCATATAAGGTATAATGTTTGGTCATATACTTCTTAGTCATAAATGAATAACATCATCATAATCTCAAGCAAGTGGAATGATTTTTTTTAACTATATCCATAAGAATAGAGGGTCTATATGTTTGAACATCTAGTGAGCACAATAGTGAAATTACACAATCTTGTCCCTTTTTTAATCAAATTTTTTATTTTCTTAGAGCTTATCAATTTAGATGGTTTTCCTTGGATACCTATAATTTCAATATCCATTCCATTTGAGGAAATTATCATGAAAAGTCCCTAAAAATTAAGAGTCGTTATTTTCAATGATTGTAACCATTGAACCCCTAATACAACATCAACACCACCAACTTGGTACAATCATTTTACTATCTAATGAATACTACCCCATAGTAATATTATTACAATGGTAGTTCTCTGGAAAATTTATGAGATTTCCATCTAAAATAATTGTGTGAAACATAGGTGTTGATTATATAAATCAATTGAAATGTTTTTCTAATTTATAATTTGTTAGCCTCCTGTTGCAACAGGTGTTCATCTTTCATGATTGACATTTTTACATGCCAAATATGTCATACTTTGCATGCTGCAATGCTCCATATTTCCTATAAGATGCCAAAGAAGAGGCCATGAAAGTGTGCCAGTCTAAGTGCCACTATTGTATTTCAATTTTGACAAATTAACCATTTTGAAGAATTTTTTGTTAACGGAAGTCCAAGCAGCCTAATCTTGGCTTCCCTAGGTTTCAATTTCTTGTTTTAGAATATAGAGAATCATTATCTGTCCAAACAGTTTAATCTTGGCAGATTTGTAGATAGGTAGAGAAACAAAGGAGCCCAACTGCTTAATCTGGGCCCTTGGAAGAAATAAGTGTAGATTTAGATAGAAGGACAAAAAAAGAAGAAGGATAATAAGGGTCTGCAAGTCCAAGTGCACCCATGCAAAAAAGAAGAAAAAATGCTAGGTAAGTAGTTTTGTGGTTGCAGAATCAAGATGTGGGATCCATTTCATCTTTTAAAAGTGTTACATCTATTCAGATCACAAGGTAAGGCAATTCCCCTTTGGAGGAGCTCAAGTGAGGCATGTCTAACTCCCCCTTCTTCTCATTCCCCAAATCACTCACTAACATCCCCTTGAGGACCTTGGGATCTGCCCAACCAGTCCTGTTATCACTTTATTTTTGTAACAACACCAAGTCAAGCTTTGACTTTCTTCTATGAAAGGAAGCCACATTTCTTGTGTAAAATCATGTCTCCACAGTCCATTCACTTTCAATGTCCAAAGTTTTAGCTCACAAACTTAGCCTCCCCCCTACACTTCACCTCATTTTCATATTAACCCCTAACTCTATTATCTAGCTCCCTATATCATTTCCCCATCCCCATTTACTACTAAAAATTATATGAAATCCCCAAAAAATATTAAATAACCCCCCCCTTTTGGCACTATAGCCATATGTTTTTAAGTCCAGGAAATAGTAGTCCATTTGGGGCTACTACTAACCCTTCCATGTCGTAACCTGGAGTTAGTCTGACATCTGGTCACCCTAACAACCATTTCCCCTAAGTCCTAACCCTACAACACTCATTTCCCGCCCTTATCCCAAGGTCATGCTTGTAAATATTTAACCTCGCTTGTATGCAACCCAAAAACCCACTTTCCTAAAGTTTTGCCCCTCGCCGGATTAAAACAATTAAATAAAAAATGTCGCGGGCCCTGTCCCTAACCCTCCGCTGCCTTGTCTGTCTTGCCATCCGTCCGATTTCCTGCGCCCAAGATCTACGGTGGGCGGGCCTTTTTGTGCCCCGACATGCCGAGGGTTAACGCCTGGGAGATAGGAAGTTTTCCTGTTGTACTCCCGCCACGCGTCACCCTCTCGGTTGTGGTGGAGCCCCCTCCTACGAAACCGCCTGCGCACAAAAGCGGTGCGCTTGAAACTGCCTTCCCCCATCCTGCGTCAGCAATACGTCATGCTGATGTCATCATCCTGCGTCGACCTCCTGCCACCGTGTCCTTGCCACATAGCTGCCACCGTACTACCACGTCATCTCCTTCACCATACCACCACGTCACTTGGCCGTACTGCTGACGTCACCATGCTGACGTCACCCTGCCACGTCACCATCGTACTGGGACCCACCACTGACATCATTCTGACGTCACCGTCAAAAAGCGCGAAAGGCGAAAATTGCAGCCTAGAGAGCCTAGAATCAAAATCTGAGGCGGTTTTTGATGCGCGATTAGCGCATCGCTAAGGGAAATAGGCCAAAAGGGAAAGCCCTTCCGTGGCTCGGCCTCCAGCAGTTCCAAAAGTCGCAAAATTACATAAATTTCTTCGCAGAGATTCAGGAAAGGGGCAAAGACAGTTTTTAAAGTAGCAGAGGGCCGAACAACAGCCATGAAAGGTCGATGCAACAGTTTAAAGAGTATCAGAAGTGAGAAAGGCGCACGTTTAGTGCCAAAGAATATCAAGGAAGCGGCAAAGAGTATCAGTCAAAGTTTTTAATGGAAATATTTTATTCCCAATACAGGTGAACATTGAATGACCTCCAACAAAGTCAAAGAAAATGGTGGAGGTTTAATCGAGGCTCTCCCATCACAGTTAATGCACCTCAGAACCACTCAGGAGCATGGATCAAAACCCAAAGCACAGTTATGGCTAAGTGGTCAGCACAGAGCCATAAAGACAACACATTAAATTCTTTTTTGATACAGCTACACCCAGCATAGCTCGAGGATATTTTCCCGCATTTATTTCAGACATGTGTTAGGTTAAAGACACTTATTACAACAGATCTGTCTGAGATCTGATTTTTATAGATATTTTACTTATAAAAACCACCCTAATTCACTGTTTAAAGGGTTGGTTGGTTGTATAGCTCCAAGAGAGACTCGCTCTGCATTTCTGATGTTTTACTTAATCAAAGATTGCTGAAAACCTTGGAGGAATGACTGTGTGCTGTGTATTAATGTTTTGAAGAATTGAATGTGGAATTCTTGTGCTGCAACATGACTCAATAAGTGCTTCTTATCTCTATTTTAATTTCATATATGTCTTTATCATACCTGTATCACCATCTATATAGCAGAAAGAAAGGTTAGCTTAGAACTTGTTTAACTGCACTCTATGCTCAATTTCTGTTGTTCTTTATGTTTTCATCTGGATTAGTAATGAATATGAATTCCCTGTGGCTCATATTTCCCCTAATTCACTCATGTTTGACAGTTATCTAGGGATTCTTCACTGCTCCTAGATAGAGCTCATTCACCTTCCCTCTGCTAAGTTGAACAAGAGATTCTTAACTGCCTCTCATTCCTAGTCCTCATTCCATCCTTTTAGCTTGAATCATTGCTTCATGTGCAGCTAGCTTGCTCCATATTCCCTCTTGTGACCAAGAAAACACACCAGCAGTCCTACTCCTTGACTCCACGCCCAATAGTTCTAAAACTTTCATGCTATCCCTGCCTCTTTACTTGAAAGCATCATCCTTCCCACCAAAACTCAAACAAAACCCCTTGAACTCAATAACTAGCCTAAAATCATCATCAAACAAAGCTAAATCCTAAAGAGAGAGCCCTCTCTGGCTACTAGTGGGCTAGCACCTGCAGTCCAAAGATTGGTTTGTGGTTACCTCAGTCGTATCCCTGAAGGAGCCAAGGGACAACCTGAGTGTTAACATAATGGCGACTCCACTGGGGAACATCCTCAGTTAAATCTCACAAATCAAGTTGGAAAGCTCCATTGGGGAAAACAATGAATTTTCCAATTGCTACATATTCCTTAAAACTACAGATGAAGCCTGAATGTCAGCCAGGAAGCCTTTCAAACTATTCTTTCTTTACATTTACAGGAGTAAACAAATGCTGCTTCAGTCAATCCTCATGCTAGTTTTAAGTTATATGTAGCTATTTCAAAATTTTATCAGTTCCTTGCTAATTCTAAAAACATTCATAGAAAATACCAAAACGAGTTCAGAATTTGGATCCCAAAAGGAATTCACGGTATAAAAGGTAAAATCCAGACGCAAGCCCCCCAGCTATTTGTAAAAATCCCAATTTAATTCCAAGGAACCTCAGGAAGCTAGAGCAAAGAGAAGATTTTGTTGACTTTAGCCCTGAAACAGTTCAGCCAAGCTGTGTTCCAACCCTTGTCAAGGTTTTATTTCATTCAACCCCCACTTCCCCTTGTTCGTCATCCACCTCTCAAAGCACTACTTCCACACCTCCATTTAATGCACATACTCCCATTACCGCTGTTGTTACAGCTATTCCAGCTGTTCCTGTTGTTCCACTTATCCCCGTAAACATGGCTAATAGATATGCACCCCTGCAATTACCTGCTAATCTAGGGGCTATGCCTCAGGATTATCAAACTAAAATTACATATTTTGATGGAATTG
Organism: Pinus tabuliformis; assembly: GCA_031772625.1. Classification (NCBI taxonomy): domain Eukaryota; kingdom Viridiplantae; phylum Streptophyta; class Pinopsida; order Pinales; family Pinaceae; genus Pinus; species Pinus tabuliformis. The sequence continues at coordinate 107,516,697 of CM062811.1, read as the reverse complement.
GTTCTTTCACAGCCCTTCAGCATACAAAGAAAATGCAAGACTATTTTGAGAACTACGAGATAGATGACGATAGTGTGAGAATGAAGATTTTCGTCCAAAGTTTGACAGGTGATGTTAGAACTTGGTTTAGAGCACTCACAGCCAATTCCATAGCAGACCCAGAAGCCTTATACCAGTCATTTATCAATAGATGGGAGAAAAAGAAAGACCCCTTGCACATATTATCTGAATATGACACCATCAAAAGAGGCCCTCAAGAATCTGTCTTGGACTATTGTGCAAGATTTAATAATGTTTATAATGCAATACCACAGAACTTAAGACCTCCACCTGATCTTGCTTTGTATAAATTCCCCGATGGTTTTGACACTGACATGTCTTATCAGTTAAGGGAAAGAACCCCTCAAACCCTTGTAGACATGCAAAATGTTGCTGTTAGCGTAGAGGCAAATCTAATTGCCAAAAGAAACAGAGCTAGAACTGAGAGAAGAACCACCTTTAAAGAGGAACCCTCAACCTTAGATCAAAAGCTGGATGCTATTATCAGTGGCATGCACAGGCTGGGAGACAGAGTAGAGAGTGTTGAGAGGAAATCATCATGGGAGGGACAACAACCTAATACCATAAGGAACCCAAATTTCCGGAAAACTCAGAATACAAATGTTGGTAGGTCTAGCCCAGACCATGATGTAAGGCCTCCTTTTCATGAAAATTACGCTGAAGCATCTACATCTAGTGAACAGACGGAAGACACTCACATGAACTTGGTGGATTTGAAGGCTGAGCAACAAATTTTCCTAACTCAACAAGACCAAGATGAGCATGAATTTAATCGATTTCAAACTAAATCTGGAGAATATTTTGATTTTAAAAAAGGCTATGATACTGCTGTGTATGAGGTCCACAAACAATATAAGCTGAGGACAAGAACCATAGATGTGCCTCAAAAGGTTAAACCAAATGACACCAAGCAGCCGAAGAAGATCAAAGAAAAGGTTGCCCTCATAGAAACTGCTGGTAAAATAGTCCCTAATCCAAAGGATGTCACCATAGAGGACGTCATGGACATGCAATCCTCTAATGATCAACCTCTGCCACCTTCTTCCTCGAAAGAAAATTTGGACAGCGTTCCAAAAAGCCCTCCTAAAACTGAAAAACCGCAAGCAATTACTTCCCTTAAACAAGACCAAATTGTTGATACTCCAATAGAAAAAGGGAAGCCTTCCTCTCAAAATACTAAAACCCAATCTGAAAAATCATTTGACTTAGAGGCATAAATAGGTAAACTGAAGATATCCATCCCCTTATCTGAACTTGCCAAACATGATGTGTATAGGCAACAAATTCAAAGATCACTTCAAATGCCAGAGGTTAAGGATGATGTGAATGTTCTTGATGATCAGCCTGAACTGCTGTTCGGTCCAGAAGTTAATGGAAAATCAACATATGGATATGTTCTACCTTTTTATGTCAGTTTTCACATATATGACAAAGTCTTGCACAATGCTATGTTTGACTCAAGTGCCTCGCACAACCTTATGCCCAAAGCTGTAATGGAAAAATTGAACCTTGATGTTACAAGACCCTACAAAGATCTATTCTCCTTTGACTCAAGTCAATTCAAGTGTTTAGGCCTCATCAAAGACTTGTGTGTCTCCTTAGTCCAATATCCCAACAAGACAATCCTCATGGATGTGGTGGTTGCTGACATTCCACCAAAGTATGGCATGCTATTATCAAGATCTTGGGGGGCAAAACTCCAAGGATCCCTCCAATTAGACCTCTCTTATGCCACTATATCTGTCTTTGGGCAACCAAAGAGACTATATAGAGAAACACTGATGAAGTATGTGGTAACTAGTGAGGACAAGCCCCAAAATTTTCCTATTCACTCAATCCATTCTGATATGGATTCTTTTATTCTATTTAATGATGAAAAAAATACTCTCACTGATGACAAGCCCTTGGCTTTAGAACTGAACATGCACACCGATGAAGAATTGGTTGCCCATACTGATGAAACTGTCCAAACAATCAAGGCAACCAGCATACAAGAAAAACCTCCCCAAACAGAAATGTCAAATCTGCCCAATCCTGAAGTGACTGAAACTCTGGATACTAACAAGCAAGAAATCACATGGTACTTAGAGTTTGATGGCTCCGTTAACAAGTTAGGAGCAAGGGTAGGTTTCTAGATTCACAATACACATAACAATCATGCAGAAGGTCATGCCTACAGACTAAATTTCAAATGCACCAATAACATGGAAGAGTATGAGGCTCTCCTTTTAGGCCTTAAACTGTTCAAAGCTCTAGGAGCTGCAAAAGTGTCTATTCTAGGTGACTCTGATTTAATCATAAAACAAATGAAAGGCAATTTTGTTACCAATGACAATAGAATGAGGGCCTATAGGACTGCTGCTACTAATATACTCAATGAATTCACCAAATCCAAGCTTGCCAAGATTTCAAGAGATCATAACTTTCATGCACACAGCCTAGCCACTTTTGCTAGTACATGCAAGCTTCCCTTTGCACCAAATCACCATTTTACTGCTGAGACAAAACATAGGCCTGCTACCCCAAATAATGTTAAAGATTGGCAAGTGTTTGAAAGTGATTCCCAGATTAACAACTTCCTCACTCTTGAGCATAAGTTTTCAAATATTAACATTGACATGGATGCTATGACAGACGAACAACAACAAACAAATGAAAATCAGCAGGCTGTAACCACTGTAACAACCAAATAAATGCTGAACCCAACTGTTTTTGACAATGAAAACATAGAAGAGCTGAAACAGATGCATTTGGAGGAAATAGCAGAAACAGAGGCCGTGACCGTTGATCTAAAAGATAACTTTCTCCCTACTGGACTCACTCCATTAGAAGATATGTTTGATGCCAACGATGTTCCCAAAAAGCCAAAAATACAGCCCCTAAACATTGCTATAGAAGAACACAACATTGGGATAGCAGAGAAGCCCAAAATGATCAAACTATCTCAATCTTTGCCACCCGATCAAAAACCAAAATATGTTGATTTGTTCAAAGAATTCCAAGATGTATTTGGTTGGAGTTATGAGGACTTGAAGTCCTATGACACCTCAGTGATCCAACACACCATCCCTTTAAAACCAAACCAAAAGCCCTTCAAACAGAAACTTAGAAGAAGCAATCTCGTACTCCTTCCTTTGATTGAAAAGGAAGTGAAAAGGATGTTTGAAGCAGGTATCATAGCACCCATCAGATTCTCTGAATGGGTATCCAATCTTGTTCCCACAAGAAAAAAGACAGGTGAGATTAGGCTATGTGTAGACCTAAGAAATTTAAACCAAGTCTCCCTAAAAGACCACTACCCCTTGCCAAAAATGGACCACATTCTACAAAGAGTAGTGGGGTCATCTAGAATATCTTTGCTAGATGGCTTTTCAGGTTTCAATCAAATACTGGTTCACCCGGATGACCAAGACAAGACAGCCTTTACCACACCGTGGGGAACATTTAAGTATGTGAAGATGCCTTTCGGACTTAAAAACGTTGGTGCTACCTTTCAAAGGGCAATGGATATTGCATTTGCCAAGGAAATACATGATTTCCTAGTTGTCTACCTTGATGACTTAACCCCTTTCTCCAAATCCGATCAAGAGCACCTCAAACACCTAAGGCAAATATTCATGACATGTAGGAAATATGGCATTTCCTTGAACCCCAAGAAGTCCCTCTTTGGCCTTGAAGAAGGAAAACTCCTTGGCCATATCATCTCAAAAGACGGTATTAGAATAGATCCGGAAAGGATCCAAGCCATCCTCCAAATCCCATATCCAAGAAACATAAAAGAGTTGCAAGCATTCCTTGGAAAAATAAAATTCCTAAGGAGATTTATTCCAAATCTAGCCGAGCTAATAAGATTGTTAAGCAACATGTTAAAAAAGGATGCTAAGGTAAAATGGTCTCTTGAGACCAAGCAAGCCTTTGAGAGTATCAAAACTGCCTTAACCCAAGCCCCTGTCCTCACCAGTCCACAATTTGACAAATATTTCATCATATTTTCATTTGCATCTGAGCACACCATAGCTGCTATCCTTTTGCAAAAGGATGATCAGGGAGCTGAAAAGCCAATTGCATTTTTCAGCCGAGCCTTAAGAGATGCCCCTTTGAAATACCAAATCATGGAGAAGCGGGCCTATGCCCTTGTTAAAGCAATCAAAGATTTCCGAGTTTACATTTTATATTCACATGTGATTGCCTATGTCCCAAATGTTGTTGTAAAAGACATATTAACCCAAGGGGGGTTAGAGGGAAAAAGAGGTAAGTGGATTGCTAACATCCTTGAGTATGAAATAGAAATTAAACCAACCAAGCTCATAAAGGAACAAGGTTTAGCCAAACTGATGTCCGAAACAAACTTTCAAGCCTTAGACATCAACCAATTGGACAATGAACAGGAGCTGGTGACTCCACAGATCAGTGAAACCTTTTTGCAATCCCCATGGTATGCTGATATATGCTTTGTATTGTTAAACCTGTTTGCTCCCCCAGGATTGTCCAGAACCAAGAAAAGATTTTTAAAAATGAAGGCTTCAAAGTTTTGTGTCATAGATGGTGCATTATTTTGGAAAAATCATGAAGGTATATTGCTTAATTGTTTAACCATGAATGAAACTAACAATGTCATGAAAGAATTCCATGCAGGGGACTGTGGAGGACATCTATACTGGAAGTCCACTGCTGATAAAATTTTAAGGGTTGGTTTCTATTGGCCCTCTTTATTTGTAGATATAAAGAAGTTTTCTATCTCATGTCATAAATGCCAAATCTTTGAGGGCAAAAGAAAGCTGTTACCCTTGCCCCTTAAGCCCATCTCAACCGAGAAACCTTTTCAACAATGGGGTCTTGACTTCATTGGAGAAATCCACCCCTCTTCCTCAGGCCAACACAAGTGGATTTTAACAGCCACCGACTATTTCACTAAATGGATTGAAGCCATCCCATGCAGACAGGCCAATGACTCCATTATTATCCAATTCCTTGAGTGCAATATCCTTTCTAGATTTGGCTGCCCTGAGAAGATCATCACTGACAACACCGCTGCTTTCAAATCCAAAAAGATGATCAGTTTTTGCCATAAATTTCACATTACCTTGGGCCACTCCATAGCCTATTACCCCCAAGGTAATGGCTTGGCCAAGTCATCTAACAAGAGCCTGATTAATATTATCAAGAAGGTCTTAGAAGAAAACAAGAAGAACTGGCATAAAAAACTCACAAATGCCCTATGGGCAGACAGAATTTCAACAAAGAAATCCATTGGGATGAGCCCTTATGAGTTGGTGTATGGCATGGAGGTCAGATTTCCATCTTCCTTGGGCACTCCTATCATCAAAATGTTACAAGAGATCCAAGCAGAACCAAATGATATTCAAAGAAGAATCAATCAGACCATTCATCTTCAGCAAACCAGAGAGCAAGTTTATAACAGAGCTCAAATTTTGCAAGAGAAACTCAAAAAGATGTTTGATAAGAGAGCTAAGGCTGAGGATTTCTATAGTGGTGACAAAGTTCTAAGGTGGGACTCACAAAGAGAAGACAAGGGCAAACATGCAAAATTTGATTTTTTATGGAAAGGGCCATTTGTTATTTCTGTTGTTCAGGGAAATAACACATATTTCCTCAAAACTGTAGAGGGCAGCACTGCTGAAGAAGGCCCTGTTAATGGCCGAATGCTAAAACATTACCATGATCCCTTTTAAGGGGTACAATGCAGCTTTGTACATATCTCTTTGTACATTGATATTCGTATATATCAACACTTTTTTTTTTTTACAAGCAGTCTGAGTGTTAGAGGAGCAGCAGCAAAGTTTACTAAGACATAGCCAATGCAAGTATTCCATTTCTAAAAAGCTCTATCTCTGCATTAATCTCAGCAAAACAGCAAGAGTAACGCTGTCATATCACAACAATTCATGGTAAAAAGAAATTGTTTGCAGCTTGCAGTCTTCAGCCAAACATTATCAATAAGATAGGAGAATTGTTTAGTTTCACATCAGCAACTGTTTCTAGACCAGAAGCTAAGGGAAATACATCAGTTTTGATCCATATTTTGGATCTATTTCAAAGGCAATGCTCAAGCAACATGGTATATAATATCAAGCACGCAGAAGAAAGCAGGCAGTGTTATGTATTTCACAATATTTCAATGAAGGAGATGGCTGCTCCTATTTCAGAGTTTCACATTTTTAGCAGCCAGCACAAGGAAATCTTTCAAGTCCACAGCAACAATAGAAGATCAAGGCAGTATGACCTGCTGTTCTTGGCTTTTCACAAGGAAAAGCCATCCCCAAGTGGAGCCACTATTAGCCTCCTGTTGCTACAGGTGTTCATATTTCATGATTGACATTTTTACATGCCAAATATGTCATACTTTGCATGCTGCAATGCTCCATATTTCCTATAAGATGCCAAAGAAGAGGCCATGAAAGTGTTCCAGCCTAAGTGCCACTCCTGTATTCCAATTTTGATAAATTAACCATTTTGAAGAATTTTTTGTTAAGAGAAGTCCAAACAGCCTAATCTTGGTTTCCCTAGGTTTCAATTTCTTGTTTTAGAATATAGAGAATCATTATCTGTCCAAATAGTTTAATCTTGGCAGATTTGTAGATAGGTAGAGAAACAAAGGAGCCCAACTGCTTAATCTGGGCCCTTGGAGGAAATAAGTGTAGATTTATATAGAAGGACAAAAAAAAAGAAAAAAAAAAAGAAAAAAAAAAAGAAAAAAAAAGGATAATCAAGGTCTGCAAGTCCAAGTGCACCCATGCAAAAAAGAAGAAAAAATGCTAGGTAAGTAGGCTGGGTAAGTATTTTTGTGGTTGCAGAATCAAGCTGTGGGATCCATTTTATCTTTTCAAAGTGTTATATCTATTCAGATCACAAGGTAAGGCAATTCCCCTTTGGAGGAGCTCAAGTGAGGCATGTCTAACTCCCCCTTCTTCTCATTCCCCAAATCACTCACTAACATCCCCTTGAGGACCTTGGGATCTGCCCAACCAGTCCTGTTATCACTTTATTTTTGTAACAGCACCAAGCCAAGCTTTGACTTTCTTCTGTGAAAGGAAGCCACATTTCTTGTGTAAAATCATGTCTCCACAGTCCATTCACTTTCAATGTCCAAAGTTTTAGCTCACAAACTTAGCCTCCCCCCTACACTTCACCTCATTTTCATATTAACCCCTAACTCTATTATCTAGCTCCCTATATCATTTCCCCATCCCCATTTACTACTAAAAATTATATGAAATCCCCAAAAAATATTAAATAACCCCCCCCCCCCTTTTGGCACTATAGCCATATGTTTTTAAGTCTGGGAAATAGTAGTCCATCTGGGGCTACTACTAACCCTTCCATGTCCTAACCTGGAGTTAGTCTGACATCTGGTCACCCTAACAACCATTTCCCCTAAGTCCTAACCCTACAACACTCATTTCCTGCCCTTATCCTAAGGTCATTCTTGTAAATATTTAACCCCGCTTGTATGCAACCCAAAAACCCACTTTCCTAAAGTTTTCCCCCCCGCCGGATTAAAAGCCCCATCCCTAACCCTCCGCCGCCTTGTCTGTCCCGCCATCTGTCCGATTGCCTGTGCCCAAGATCTACAGTGGGCGGGCCTTTTTGTGCCCCGACATGCCGAGGGTTAATGCCTGGGAGATAGGTGGTTTTCCCATCGTACTCCTGCCACACGTCACCCTCTCGGCTGTGGCGGAGCCCCCTCCTCCGAAACCGCCTGCGCACAAAAGTGGTGCGCCTAAAACCGCCTTCCCCCCTCCTGCGTCAGCAATACGTCATGTTGACATCATCATCCTACGTTGGCCTCTTGCCACCGTGTCCTTGCCACGTAGCTGCCACCGTACTACCACGTCATCTCGTCCACCGTACCACCACATCAATCGGCCGTACTGCTGACGTCACCCTACCACGTCATCGCCGTATTGGGACACACTGTTGATGTCATGCTGATGTCACCATCAAAAAGCGCGAAAGGCGCAAATCGCAGCCTAGAGAGCCCGGAATCAAAGTCTGAGGCAGTTTTTGATGCGTGATTAGCGCATCGCTAAGGGAAATAGGCCAAAATGGAAAGCCCTTTCGTGGCTCGGCCTCCAGCAGGCTCGCAAGTTGCAAAATGACATAAATTTCTTCGTAAAGATTCAGGAAAGGGCAAAGACAATTTTTAAAGTAGCAAAGGGCCGAACAGTAGCCATGAAAGGTCAATGCAACAGTTTAAAGAGTATCAGAAGTGAGAAAGGCGCACGTTTAGTGCCAAAGCATATCAAGGAAGTGGCAAAGAGTATCAGTCAAAGTTTTTAATGGAAATCTTTTATTCCCAATACAGGTGAACATTGAATGACCTCCAACAAAGTCAAAGAAAACGGTGGAGCTTTAATCAAGGCTCTCCCATCACAGTTAATGCACCTCATAACCACTCAGGAGCATGGATCAAAACCCAAAGCATAGTTATGGCTAAGTGGTCAGCACAGAGCCATAAAGACAACACATTAAATTCTTTTTTGATACAGATGCACCCAGCACAGCTCGAGGATATTTTCCTGCATTTATTTCAGACATGTGTTAGGTTAAAGACACGTATTACAGCAGATCTGTCTGAGATCTGATTTTTATAGATATTTTACTTATAAAAACCACCCTAATTCACTGTTTAAAGGGTTGGTTGGTTGTATAGCTCCAAGAGAGACTCGCTCTGCATATTTGATGTTTTACTTAATCAAAGACTATTGAAAAGCTTGGAGGAATGACTGTGTGTTGTGTATTAATGTTTTGAAGAATTGAATGTGGAATTCTTGTGCTGCAACATGACTCAATAAGTGCTTCTTATCTCTATTTCAATTTCATAAATGTCTTTATCATACCTGTATCACCATCTAAATAGCAAAAAGAAAGGTTAGCTTAGAACTTGTTTAACTGCACTCTATGCTCAATTTCTGTTGTTTCTTTATGTTTTCATCTGGATTAGTAATGAATATGAATTCCCTGTGGCTCATATTTCCCCTAATTCACTCATGTTTGACAATTATCTAGGGATTCTTCACTGCTCCTAGATAGAGCTCATTCACCTTCCCTCTGCTAAGTTGAACGAGAGATTCTTAACTGCCTCTCATTCCTAGCCCTCATTCCATCCTTTTAGCTTGAGTCATTGCTTCATGTGCGGCTAGCTTGCTCCATATTCCCTCTTGTGACCAAGAAAACACACCAGCAGTCCTACTCCGTGAATCCATGCCCAATGGTTCTAAAACTTTCATGCTATCCCTGCCTCTTTACTTGAAAGCATCATCCTTCCCACCAAAACTCAAACAAAACCCCTTGAACTCAATAACTAGCATAAAATCATCATCAACAAAGCTAAATCCTAAGGAGAGAGCCCTCTCTGACTGCTGGTGGGCTAGCACCTGCAGTCCAAAGATTGGTTTGTGGTTACCTCGGCCGTATCCCTCAAGGAGCCAAGGGACAACCTGAGTGTTAACATAATTAATAAAGTTATGGGCATTACTAGAATCAACCAACATTGATGCATTTTTTCTTTCGATATATTCTCCTATGTTTGGAATTTAATAAGTGCTAATGCTAACTAATGCATGAAGAGATATGGTTCGAATTATATTTAGATATTGTGATAATTTCAATTCTTTATCTTCTACCTCTTCACTGCATATGTAAAATGTTGGCTTGGTTTGGGCTAACCCAGGTTCGATCTATACTATGCACCAACAAAATCTCAATCATTGGCACTTTCATTAACAACTTGCAAGTTGATTGTAGTCTCCACCCGAAGTGACTATGGGAGGATGAAAAAACAAGTTTCTACAGCCTTGAAGGATTAGGGGATGTGGTATTATTATGTTTTCTTATTCTTGGCATTTACAAATCACTTTTCCGCATTATGTTACTTACTTAAACATGCCATATAAAACCATAAACCATTATTGTGTTGAAGTAAAATGCAACTCTAATTACTTTGAAATAGATAATAAGAAAAGATACACATGAAGACACCAAATTATCTTGGTTCACCCTAATGTGGGGCTACGCCACAAGAAATGTTGCTAATATAATGAATCTCTTAACCACAAACAGTTCTTGGCATGTGCACTAAGTTGTAGGTTGTCTGCGCACTCAGCTGTAGGGCCTCTCCTTCACTACAAAACTACAGATCACAATACTTCAACCATAACACTGATCTGGATCAATTCAATTTGATGATTATTTTCTTATTATTTTACCCTATATATACTATTACATCGAAGGGTTACATCATCAAAATACCATGGTCCAAATACCATGGACTCCTTAAAACAAGAAACTATGGTACCAAAACCATTGATCCCTTACAAAGTCATGTGATTTTACAAAAATGAGGGGCTTCGACCCACCCTGAAGCCCTTACACCACGCGGTATATTTACTTCCTCAAACTATGCTCTGTTGCTCCATTGCGTGGTCTACTTAACACTTCATTTCACTCTCCACTGCGTGCTCCAACCCACAAAATGCAGAGCCTTTTCCAAAATCGAGGCCAAGTTGGGTTGCGCCAAATAGGCTCCCCACACTCACATGTGACTCATCCCAAGTCACCTCTGATCTTTGCTGCAGTTTTGTTGTAGGCACTGTTGAACTTCTGCATAATGTCTATGACATGATTCTCTTCGCTACACACTTCCTGCAGTAGTACCTTTGTCACATGTTCTGTAGCCTTCTACATCATTGTTGTCTACCTCTATCGAAGCTCTTGAAGCTTCTCATCCACTTCTTGGGACAATTGGAGAGCCTCATCCTTCCATGGCTGAGTTCTCTTTGTCAAGCCCTTCTCTTCCTTCCTCAACTACTCTATCTTCTTTTGGAGTGAATTTCCCTCATTGACCTTGGCGAGCTTCTACGAGATTGGTAAGCTCTTCGAAGTTGCCCAAATCTCTTCCAACCGCTTCTACTTCTGTTGAATGTCTTCTTGAAATTTATGTACATTTGGATCTTCCTGCCGACAAAGTCCAAATCTCTAAGCTCTCATCCAAAAGCTTCCCACAATTTACCACTACTGCAGAGATGCCATCCATTGCAGCCTTCAGGTCAGTCTCCCTCACTTCTTGTGGTGTGGTTGGTTGTAGCTTCATTTGCATCTCCCTGATCTTTATCTCATATGAAAATTACACTTTTTCAATCTTATCCTTGTATCTTTTTACTGCAAGGCCGAGACTCATGATCTTGTCCTCCACTGTTTCCTTTTCTCATACCTCAATGTCTAAAATCTCACGGCATGTTGCTTCGACTGCCTCCTTCATCTTCTGCTGCTACTATACTACATGATCCCCCTCCTGGATCGCCTGGTCAATGTTCCACTGCAGTGAAGCTCGCTCTCTCTCTACCTAAATATTTAACTTCAAAATTAGTTGTTCGCGCTACTTCAGCTCATTTATGATCTCTTTATGTAGCTTGTGTAATCTCTAACGTGGTACTGCTGCAATTTTCATGTTCGCATATCTCCATTCTTTAACCAAGTGTTGTACCTCGGCGGAGGCAAACTACAGGGCTCCGACAAGTATCTGTGATATCCACGCTGTAAGTGTAGGTTCAATTGATATTTCTTCTACAAGATTTTCCTCTGCCTGTATTGGTTCACTGATTATTTGTGCCAAAATCTTAAATTCTACAATGCGCTCTTTGACACCTGTTAGAAGTGAGTTGTAGGGATCCTCTAACTTGTTCCATGATTCTATTGTCACTTCTTGAATTTCATCCCTAATATGATCCAAGTCCCCCTCAGTGAGGACCACTAGTGTTATGTCCTTTGTCTTGTTTTCCTTTTGCTTCTTTTTGCCTCTTGTGGCAGCTTCGATGCCTGCCTTCCTCTTCTCTGTGACAACTAGGTCTATCTCTATTTTTTCATAATCTTTATTCTGCTCATCACCTTCAGGAGGATCCTGGTGACCCTCGTCGTGTTTCTCCTCTTCTCCTGACTCACGCTCATCCTTATCCTTCCCACTAGCTTCCCCGAACTATGTCATATCCTCCTTTGTTAGACTATCCTTTGTTTGTCTCTCCAGCATAGTCATCCACTCTACGGTCCACTACTGTATCTTTTCTAAGAGATCATCTTATGTTACTAAATATGGCAGGGGATGCCATTTCTTCTTTGTTTCCTTGTGAGTCTGTATGTAAATCCTATGGAAGTCATACTTAAACTTCACAACATTGTTATACTGTTGGTATAGGCTATGTGAAAGAGGGTGTTGATTCACCAACATGTGTAAGTCCATATGGTATAACACAAAAAACATTATGTTCTCCTGTGCTCACGCCAGTTTAGTGGTATACCACAACGAGGCATACCGAGTGGCTTCACAAACGTCTAAGGGTACCGGAGTGAACTGCGAATCTTTTGTCTCTCTCCACGCAAGCATAACAATTATCAAAATTAACCATGCATAATGAAATGCAGTACCTTTCTCCTAAGCCTTGCAACAATCATACAGAAATTTTTGGCAAAGGTATGTGACCTAGTTGTATTGAACCCCATTAGCTCATTTCGTAGCTAATGAAACCACTGATGTAGGGACTTCATTAGCCTAACACTTCCTCATGGCTTTTCCAGCCAATATGTGTGTTGCGAAGTGAACTCCCTAGTCATTGATTAAGTTGATATCATAACCTTGCTTCCCTTTTGTCAGTCCAAACTTCTTCTTCATGTTGTCAGCTACTGCTCTGCCCTGATCTTTCCCAAAAAATTCTTTTGTGGGGTTCTGCCCTTGATACGATAGTCTTATGATTCTCCATATCAGAATTGGGTCAATGGGGATCCTCTTCCCCATCCATAGGCATCCATTGTGCACTAGCATGAGTAGTTTTCTAACACAATTTGTGCTCCCTGGACTTCTACCAAAGTGCGGCACATTCAACATATTCATCAAGCCCGACTGTGCCAATCCATCCACCCACTGTTGCAGTTCTATCCTTGTCACACCACTCTCAAGGTAGTGTACTTGTTTTAAGTATCTATTTGGTGTGAACTGTGGATATTTATTTCTATCATTGAAATCATAGTGCATGAACTTCAACTGCGGAATCTTCCCAAGGGTTTCTCCAGCAAATGGAACTGACTCCCGCAATAAAGGTGTGAAGGTACCATACTTCGCATCATTCGACTCTTTTACTAGTTTTGCGTCCAGTTTTCTCAGTGGAATATATGGTGGGAGAGGTGATGGAACTGTTGCACCATATGTTACCATTTTCACTTGCTCTGCTTCTCCCTCATTATCTCTCATTTGTTCAGGCTACTCAACACATCTGTGTCATGTTTGTTCTTCGTTCTCTACTCTTTTGTCGTTTTCTTTAGCGGGGATCTTTGCTGCGTGAATGATGATGTTGTTGCAGGTGATGCTAGTGCGGGCATATCAACTATTGCTTCAGATGTTGCTGCCATGACTCCAACTAATCCCTTCTCGTTAAATATATGAATAAATTCTTCAGTCAACAAGATATTCATGCGGAAATTTCTACAACTTCTTCGGAATAGAAATATTCAAATTTTCAAATATGCAAAGTGCCAAATCTGGGCCGAACGTGGCTTTTTATAAAAAAATCTAAATTTCTAACCCCATCATTAGCTCAGATTGTGTTCATTAATTTCATATCTATCCCTATATCCGATTAATCTGTCCTCATAAATTCATATTTCCACGTATTTTAACATTAAATTTCCCTTTTAACAGTCATATTTTTCTAGCAAACTTCAACGTATCCCATATTGTAGAAAACAACTGCTCCTACATTGAGGCTCCTATGAACTTTGACATAATCTAGACTATAGTGAAGTAACTTCCTACGTCGATCTCTCTCTACAACGTAGTTTATAGTCTAATGCCCACTTTCAACTGCAAGTGGAACTAAGACTCTTCTCCTTTATTTAGAGAAAAGTTGTAGGAGCAGGGTTGTCCCAATACAACTTCAACCTGCTACAATTTACTCTTCCTTGAACCAATTCTCGATTTAATTTTGCTAATTGAATTGTGCCTCCCTTAGTAATATGCTTGATAATGTATGGGCCCAACTAATGCATCTTGAATTTTCCTGGAAATTTTACAAACTTACTGTCATAAAGGAGAACAAGGTCTCCTACCTATAACTTCTTTTGCTTAATATGTCTATCATGCCAGGCCTTTTCTCTTGCTTTTTGTACCTGCTGATGAAATCCTGCTACAAATATATCTTCCTCCAAAGCAAGAAACTGCGACATTATTTCCTTCATTATATTAAGGTCTACCATATCTGTAAAACCTACAATCCTCAAGCTAGGCATAATGTAATCCATGGGCATCACAGCTCCTTGCCCATAAACTAACCTGAAGGGTGTCTGACCTGTCAACTTTTTACATGTGGTCCTATAAGCCCATAAAATTGTTGGAACTCTAAGGTCACAGTCATCTCTATTCACATTACATACTTCAGTAAACGCATTCTCCAAAATGTTATTAAATTCTTCTACTATTCCATTGGGCTAAGGGTGATAAGCAGTACTCTTCTGATGATAAACTTGGAACTACTTAGTCAATGCTTCAATAGTCTTATTTAGGAAGAGTGAACCTTTGTCACTCATCAAAATATTTGGACATCTAAATCTAGACAATATGTACTCAAAAATAAAATTCGTAGCAGTATTTGCGTTGTAGTCCTTTACTGGTTGTGCTTCGATGCATCTTGTCAAGTAATCAGTCGATGTAATTATGTACCTTGCACCAGTCCTCTTTCTAGGTGGGTTGATGGGTCCAACAAAATCAATGGCCCATTTATCAAAGGCCTGCAATGTAACATGTTGTACCAATGGAATCTCATCCCTTCTAGAAGGCTTCCCTATTCTTTGACACACATCACATGCTCAGTAGTACTCCTTCGCATATTTATTTAAGGTAGGCCACCACAATCCTGCTCTCGAAATCTTCTGCACAGTAGATTTTCCTGCATAGAGTCCACCAGCTACAACTCCATGAGCCTCTGCTAGAATCGTCTGTATTTCATGTTTAGTAACATATCTGTGCAGTATCTCATCTAGTCCCATCTTATATAATTGTCCTGCTATTAATGAAAATTCAACTCCCTTAGCCACTAATTCTTTCTTCTGTTACATAGTATACTCTAAAGGAGCCATTCCTATAGTCAAAAATTGAATGATATCTGTGAAATGGTCATCTGTAACTCTGATTGCAAATAACTGCACATCAGGGAGATTATCCTCAACGTTAGTTGGTTCTTCCCCTATTTCCAATCTTGACAGATGGTAAAGTTCTGCATTCAGTCTCCCTAGTTTAACAATGATCTCAAAGTCATATTCCTAGAATAACAGTAACCATCTGCAAATATTTCCTCCTAAGACAGGCTTATTAACCAAATACTTCAGTGAAGAATGATCTATAAACATTTTAAAGTGTGACCCCAACAAATAGTGTCTAAACTTCTACAAAGCATATACCATCTCCAGTCTTCCCCTTTTTGTAGTGGTGTAATTCTTTCCTGCTTTAGATAACTTTCTACTAGGATGACCAATCTCTCCTGCACCAGGTTGTGCCAGTACCACTCCCAAAGCTATACAAGAGGCATCCACATGGACATGGTATTCCTTATTCCAATTAGGGAACACTAGTATAAGTGAAACTACCATTTTTTCTTTCAATATGTCGAGCCTATTCTAACATTCTTCATTCCACTAAAAAGCTACATCCTTCTTCAAAAATTTCCCCATAGGCGCGACGATATGAGCATAACCTTTGATGAACTTCCTGTAATACCCAGTATGTCCCATTGTAGTGCAAATCTTTCTTACTGTCTTAGGTGCAGGCAAGTTCACAATGATAACAATCTTAGAAGGGTCCACCATTAGCCCTTGCTTATAGACAATATGTCCCAACAATATGCCGAAAGGTACATAAACTATGCACTTTTTAAGGTTCAAAGAGATCTGATATTGTCTACATGTGTCGAGCATAAGTCTTAAACTTCCATATGTTTTCTCAACAATTAAATTATTGTCCAATCATAAAAATATACCTCTAAAAACTTGTGGATGTATTACTTAAAATCTGCAACCACCACCCTAGAAAATATAGTAAGGGCATTTTTCAATCCAAAAGGCATTATTGTGTATTGATATTAGCCCCATTCTATAGCAAATGTGGTCTTATGTCGATCTTCAGGTGCAATCCTAATCTGATGATAACCTAAATATCCATTTGTAAATGAGTAAGCTTATTGACCTCCTACATAGTCTAGCACTTCATCTGTGAAAGGGGTAGGGAAGGGATCACGTAAACATGCATCATTAAACTTCCTCGGATCAATACATATTATAATTTCTCCTTTAGTCTTCTTCTCTTGTACCACCATAGGACTTACCCATTCTAATTCTTCTACTGCTTCAATAATTCCTGCTTCTATCATCTTATCAAGATCTACTTTCACTTTCTCCTTATACTTCGGGTTCAACATGTAAGGTATTTGTTTGACTGGCTTCACATCAAGATTAAGGGGAATCTTCATAACTCCTAGATCTCTTATTATACCCTTCATTTCTAAAAACCTGGTGGGAAATAGTTCTTGATATTCATGAAGTAACTTTGTAACTTTGCCGACTACCTCTTCATCCCAGTAGTCTTATATTGTTGGAAACTTGGGTTCCTTTTATGATCCTATATTCACCTTCTTGGTATTTAGTGGCTTCGTTATGTCTGGTATCTTTAGCTCAAGTCCAATTACTTCGCAGTGTCCTCCTTATTTTTTTATGTTGTTGTTGCGAGGATCTTCTTCTTCATCTGTAGTGACATTATAAGACTCCAGTGCATTTTCTATCTACGCAACCTAATCAGGTTGCTGCCATGTTAGTGGGGTTACATTCTCAAAGATCCTCTTCTTAACTGTCTGAAGGGCCAAGTCTATGTATGGGAAATCTTCCTCAAAGCTAAATTTTAATATGAATCCATCAACCATATCTGTCAAGTTCACAGCACCATGTCAAAGCTCTATTTCTAGGTACCAGTTCTTAGGTATTGTCTCTAATGTATGAATGAATCCATGTACCCATTATTGTTGTGGAATCTCCTTCCATGTTGTAGTGCATAGCTGGATATGCCTCCTAGGATTAGTTTCACCATCATATTTTATCTCCATCTCTATATTTATCTATCCAAATATTATCCACATTAGTATTCGGCATTCCTACTAGCTTCCTAAATTATTTTTGTGTGCATTCCACCATCTAGCAAGCGTATATTTTAGGGTTATATCCAAGATTGGAAACCTTTGATATTCTGGAACTTTTTCTTCATAACCATTAAGAAAAGTATTTACATCACATAAGCCATTATAAGAAGGCAGGTTACATACCTTAGATATCATACAACGAACTGATTTAGTAATTCTTGTACAACACCTTGTGGATACTTCATGTAACCTATTCTTCCATTTCTCTAACTCTTCTTCTGAGTTTAAGGTACAAGAACTATCATGCCCCCAACTCAACTTGCCTTCT
Organism: Pinus tabuliformis; assembly: GCA_031772625.1. Taxonomy (NCBI): domain Eukaryota; kingdom Viridiplantae; phylum Streptophyta; class Pinopsida; order Pinales; family Pinaceae; genus Pinus; species Pinus tabuliformis. Next base: position 107,499,123 of record CM062811.1, on the reverse strand, counting down.
GCAGTAGGGTTAACACAATCTTGTTCCTTCGTTGTCATTTGATAGATGTTGTCTATGTCAGTTGCGCAATATTCTTCTTTGAATGGTTCTGTATATCTTATTCCTTCTGATGGATCCAAGGGGACAATTAATCTCATATTGTCTCCTTCAAATATCATTTGTCTCTTTTTCAAATTAATTATGGCCATATTGTCAAATGCCCAGTCAATTCTAGGCAATGCAGGGTAAGGGTTATTGTCATCGAAAATCTATATTACTTCAAAATTAGTAGTAGTGTGAACTCTTTCAATATACATACTGACACATGGTAGTCTTCCCAGAGGGAAGACCTTTTTGTTGATTTTCCATCCTTAACTGAATAGGTGACCACTGTAGCTTCAGATTACCCATTAATTCCCATGTCTGCTTCGTCAAGGCATTAGCATCAGATGCTAGATCCAAAATAATTTGATCCATCTCATATTCTCTTATGTACGCACTAAGCCTCATCTCTCTTCTAGTTCTCTTCTGTCGATGTAAATTATTGACTACGTGCATCTCACTTTGCAATGTTTCTTTGGATGCATAGGAATCTATCAACCCCTGAAGCGCTTCTACAAATTTTTGATCTCTTAACAATTTCATACAAGTTTGCAGAAAAGACTTTAAAATACCTACTTGATTTTCTAAGTCTTGTTCCTGTGTTGGAGCTCGATCCTGTGTCGAATCTGATAACATGTTATAGTTACTTTTCTGATCGAGCTTTGGTTGTGCACTCGAGGTCAAAGCTCTAGCATCCATAAAAATTCGCTTTGCTTCCATAAAAAATTCTTTTTCTTTCCGAATATAAAAAAGAAAAACTTTCTTAGTAGTCTTTTTAACCCATGCACCTTCAGATTCTCTCTTTTCATCCACTTTATCACTACTAGTCGTAGCTCCACTTCTAGTGACAATACTAATTTGAGGTTTGTTGGTCCTCCTTTCAGCAGTCATCATTTGAATATTCTGTGTCGGTTGCTGATTCATTTTTTCTTGCATCTTCGCCATAAGTACATTACATTCTTCAATTACATGGTCAAAGGATTTACAATACTTACATGTCGTTGTGGGATTCTAGCAGTGTCTCGCAAAATGACCTGGTTAGCCGCAGTTATAGAAAATGATTTTTCCACGTCCTTGACTAGCTCCACCACCTCAAACTATTCCTTGGTAACATCCTCGACCACCGCGTTTTCCATTGTCATAATGTCCATGCTCTTCCGCTTGCATTTTATAAATGTCAGCACTACGCTACATTATTAGTTCATAAGCTCGACAATTATTCTCATCATGTCCTACTGATTTACAAAATTTTCAATATAGATTCCTCGGAGTCTGTACATATTTCTGTAACAAGTAATATTTTTTTGAACAATGTTGGCCTCTAGTCTTACATATTTCGCACCACAGGTTAGACCTTGCATTCAAGGGGTTAGATGCCCCACTAGCCATATAATTTCTAAATATAGGGCATTTTTCTTTAGAATGGCCATCTGATCTGCACTTTGTACACCATACTTCTTCTCTAAATTCTTTACTTTTATTGATGTCTTGGATATGTAGGATTAGGTTCGTTAGCTGACTCTGAATCTTTTTCATACCTGCATTAGTATCTCCTTTAAGCGAAGCTTCCGATTTCATCACAATCTTTAGAGATTTGGCTTGACTTTCTATCTTTTGTTGCGTCAATGGAAATCTGATATGCGGAAGCAGTGCAACTATAAACCATTCCTGATGTTGTTTCAGAGCTATGTTGAATCTTACTTGATCCAATAACACCTTAAGTCTCTGATCAAACTCCCAAACAGAATAAGTAGGTTTATGTTTGATCTCTTTCAATTTGGTGATGCAATAAAACTCAAACTTCGGTTTCTTAAACTCTCTTATTAGTGTTGTTTTAATATGTACAAACATTCTATTCTAATTATTTGAATACTTCATATACCATGTCAATGCTCTATATTAGAACATCGTAACGAGTTTCAATTTCTTTATATTCTCATTGTTGATCTGTTTCATTTTCCATACAACTTCACATAAAAACAAAAACTATTACGGATCCTCCACTCTAGTTCCTTTGAAAATGGGTAGCTTAATATCATCAGCCATACTTCTTCTTAGAAGGGGAGGGGGAGGGGGAGGTGGAGAAGTAAGGGGAGGGGGGTGGAAGGTAGGAGTAGTAGAGGGAGGGCGAGGGGGAGAGCGAAAAAAATCCTGGCTATTACTAGATTCTGGCTTCTAATAACTTTCATGCTAGAAGCGTGAATATTGTGAAGCTACCTGGGAGTTATCAGGGTGGTTTTCTTCTCTTTCACTTTCAGATTCACTTAAAAGAGGACTATAATCAATCTCTATAAAGTTCTTCAAATCTTGTCCACGAGATCTCTTTCTGGTATCTACTCGATGTCTCTTTCCACTTCGCATTGTTTTGATCTTTTGCTCATATTTATTCTCTCTTCTTCCAAACATAAGTAAGCTAGCAATCTGATTGCATCTATAAAAGTCCCTTTTCACATAGAAGCATCTTAATCCAAAGTTGTCGAGATTTTAAATACTTACCTCGTGGTCATTTGAAGAATCATCGTTCCACTTCACTGTAGGACAGGGTCAAGTCTACAACGAATTCAGTAATGAATCCTCCCAAGATGCTATCAATCTAGAAATCGATAGCCCTTGAAATCCTATTGTTAGTGCTCATGAGTCGTTGTATCAGTTCAGGAGTCCACGCGTAGGTTCTTCACCTTTAAAACAATTATTCCTTTTAGTCAACCTCGATATCCACTCGTACAACTCGACAGGAAATGAAGTGAAGAAAATATCGTATCGATCTGCAAAAATATACTTTTGTATCCAAGGTTTGAATGTCATACGAGGGTTTCTATTTTCTTGATATGAAAATTCTCACTCTTTTAGTTCTATCCAATCTTGAATCTCTTTCTTTGATAGGTGCCACATCCACATATCCTTTAAACAAATCTTGGTCCCAGCAACAAAACCATTTGTTGGCTTGGTTTCGGATGACAAAGTTTCGATCTATACTGCGCACCAACAAAACCCTCAATCATTGTCCCTTTCGGAATTGACTTGCAAGCAGATCGCAGTCTCACCCAAAGTGACTATGGGAGAATGCAGAACCAAGTCTCTGCAGCTTTGTAGATTAGTGGATGTGGTATTATTATGTTTTCTTATTCTTAGCATTTATAAATCACTTCGCCGCAGAAGTTTACTTACTTAAACATGCCATATAAAACCATAAACCATTACTATGTTGAAGTAAAATGAAACTATAATTACTCTACAACAGATAATAAGAAAATATACACATCAAGACACCAAATTACCATGGTTCACCCCAATGTGGGGCTACGTCCACAATAATTGTTGCTAATATAATGAATCTCTGAAAAACAAACAGTTCTTGGCCTACACACTAAGCTACAGGTTGTTTGCACACTCAGCTTCAGACTCAGGCCTCTATGCACTCAACTGCAGAGCCTCTCCTTCACTACAAAACTATAGATCACAATAATTCAACCATAACACTAATTTGGATCAATTCGATTTGATGATTTTTTTCTTATTATTTTACCCTATATGTACTATTACATTGAAGGGTTATATCATCAAAATACCATGGTCCAAATACCATGGACTCCCTAAAACAAGCAACTATGGTCCCAAAACCATTGATCCCTTATAAAGTCACGTGCTTTTACAAAAAGGAGGGGCTTCAACCCATCCCGAAGCCCTTACATCATGTGGTATATTTACTTCCTCAAACTACGCTCTACTGCTCCACTGTGTGGTCCACTTCACACTCCACTGCGCGCTCTGCCCCAAAAAATGCGAAGTCTTTGCCAAAATCTAGGCCAAGTTGGGTGCACCCGTGATAAAATACTTTCCTCTCACCACATTTAAGCCCATTATTATAATTGCTAGAAAAATTAATACATTGTCCTTTTTCTCCTCTGTTGTCCTTTGTTAAGGTGGAAATCTTGCAGATTTAATCAGATTAGGATATGGAATATGGTGCTCTATAGGCGTTAGCGACCACCCTTTTAATAGACTTAGTTTTTCTTTCAACTTTTCTTGTCACGATGAAAGCATGCATTAGAAATTTAGGACTCACAAGACACATCTCATGTCATATTTTGTACTTTAAGTGCCCATAAAAAGATTTAACAAATTATCCTCTAGAATGTTCGTTACTCCAAGACTTAGAAATTGTTGAATGTGCTCTATCATTGTACCTCTTTATTGAAGATTTATCAATTGACTAAAGAATGTGTTGTTCTTAATATCACCATAAATGTTCTATCAATTCCTTTATAAAAAATGAACAAGATATGATATAATCATTTTCTATTCAGAAAATCATTGGTAGCCAAAAAATTGAATGGGTGTTAAATACAAGGAAGCAAGACTGTTGAAAATGCAACAAGATGATGGAGCTTAGTTAAAAGAAGTCGCCTTCACTAAGTGGGCCCTCAGTTGAAAATGCAACAAGATGATGGAGCTTAGTGAAAAGAAGTCGCCTTCACTAAGTGGGCCCTCAGGCTATTTTTTTGGCGCAAAGTCTATTTTTAGACATATGGATCATGGTCTATGAGTTGCAGGATGCTATTTATGGATGATTGGTCATGTTGGTAAAAATAGATGGACCTCTATTTTTAGACATATGGGCGGAGTCTATTTTTAAACTGCCAGTCCAAAAATAGAACAGTCAAATATTATTAGCTCTTAATAATATTTGGACTATAAACATTATCTTATCCTCTTGCAGCACTTCAGTTCGAGCTACGGATGTGGCACATGCAACTGCCAAAAGGAAATAAGCTTTTCCTATGGGTTAGTTGAGCTATTGCATGATGGACTTCAGTTAGAACTCAAGTGATTGAGTTTGGTGGAGTTGATTGAGGAGTTGATGGAGTTGTGTTCAGTTTGACTTAGTTGAACTAGTTGTATTTAGTCTATGAGTGATGTGAATTAATTATTAATTAATTCACTAATTATTAACTCATAAATTAACTAAAGAATACATCAGTTAACTCAGTGCATGGACAGTTCAGTGAAGACAAGTGTTAGAGGTGGGTGAAAGGGTGAGACTACTATCAGTTGTGACTATAGCTATGCATGATATTTGCACAATCATTGATTGAGATTTCCAATGAGGATTGCGCAGTACAAGCCAAGGGAATTCGAACTTGGATCTGATCTATTCTCAACTTGGATTGCGCAGTAGAGGCAGGCAAACAATGGAGGAGATTTGAACCCATGACTTGTTCAGATCTGAGCTAGTTTGTGTGTCGCAGGTGGAGATAGTACTGAGTACTTGTGAGGAGTATTGTACTATGTATTGTTACATGTTCTCTATCATTATAATATACAGATAGTTGGGGGTTTTCAGTTGTATGCTTTCCCCATTACATACTGTGTTGATATGTGTGATTGATGTTTCAATGTGAGCATGCAATTGTGTTTTAATTCCGCAAATTGATGATCAATGGTAGAGGAGGTTATGTGTTATGCATGCATTCCACAAATTGTGTATAATCAGGATAATCTCTGTGAATAAGTGTTATATTATTCAAATTTCTACATGGTATCAGAGCGAAGTTGATCATCAGATCTATTATTCAGAAAGTGATTACATTTTATTTCTTCAGGCAGAGTCCGTAATTGGGCCAAGTAGCCTCTGGATTCATCCTTCTTTTGGAACGTGAGATATCCGGTAAATTCCCATACAGTCAATCTCTGTATGAGAAATACTTTGTTCTCATGAATTTTAGATCAGAAGCGGTTGAGTTTTGAGCTGGCGGAATTCGAATTTGCAGCAGTGTTTTCTTGGTATCGAAGTTGAAATGTCTTTCAACGGATTGTGATTAGAGTATGCCCTTGAAGGCAACTCGAATTATATTGCATGGAAAGACAGGATGGAGGCAATTTTAGATGACAATGGGTTGAAGGAGTTCATAGAGGCTGAGGTCCCAAAGCCTACTGATGCTGCTCAAGTTGAGGCTTGGCAAAAGAAGACAGCAAAGTGTCGAAGGATTCTGTTGGAGGGCGTGAAGGATCACATTGTATCCAGCTTGCATGGAAAGGCTTCTCCATACTTGATGTGGAAAGCGTTGACAAATTTATTCCAAAGAAAGAGCGACCAGAGGAAGTTGGCACTCAAGGATAAACTCAGAAACATTAAGTGTGAGAAATGAGACAATATGCCCAAGTATCTCATGAAGTTCACCCAATGCCCGGATGAGCTGGGAAGTGTGGGGGTGACTGTCGATGATGAGGACTTGGTTAGCTTGGCTCTCCTTGGTTTTACGAAGAGTTGGAATTCCTATTTGGACTCTATCAATGGTCAGGAGAAATTGCCAGGATGGGAGAGACTTTGGTCTGATCTTGTGCAAGAGGAGATTAGGGGGAATACCAGGGATGGATCTTCATCAAAGGCATCTGATAAAGAAAATTGCGCTTTGGCTGCCAAAGAAAAGAAGGGGAAGAACAAGAAAGCTTCTCATTCTGGTGTGAAAGGTAAGAAGTAGGACATGTCCAAGGTGAAGTGCTTTCATTGTCACCAGCACGGACATTATGCCACAAATTGTCCACAGAAGAAGAAAAATAAGCAAGCTTCCGGATCTACAGCGGGAGAGGACTTAGCCTTGCAGTTTGAGCTGGATTTTTCATTGATCGCATGCTTGGTATCAAGTGTGATGGGATCGCTATGGTTTTTGGACAGTGGTGCGCCTTTTCACATGACAGGAGATCGAGATTTGTTTTCTGATCTGGATGAGAAAGATCTTGGAGTGCACATCGAGATGTGCGATGATGGTAGATACAGTGCGACCGGTATTGGTACCATTTCCTTTGAGAGGGAGTCTGGTAAACCCTTCGTATTGAAGGAAGTGATGCATGTTCCAGGATTGAAGAAGAATCTTATCTCTGTGGCGATGTTATAATACAAGGGATATGATGTTGTCTTCAACGAGGGAAAGGCTTTCCTCGCAGTAAGACAACTGGAGAAACCCAGAAGATAGGGGTTCGAGTCAAGAACCTTTATCAATTGCAATTAGATGGCTGCGCAACAATGGCATGCAAGGTAAAAGTATTGGTGAGCCGGGATGATGGCGAGCTGTGGCACCAAAGATTGGGCCACCTTCAACATGGAGCCTTGAAGATACTGCAGCGGATTTCTACTGGGCTTCCTAAAGGCACTCTTGCGCAGTCAGATCAGTGCAAGGGGTGTACTTTGGGAATTTGTGAAAGCCACCTTTCACGAGAAGGATAGTCGCGCCACGATGATCCTTAAGATAATTCACACAGACGTGTGTGGACCTTTATCAGTACCTTCGACAGCAAAGCATAAGTACTATGTGATCTTTGTTGATGATTTCTCTCGAAAGTGCTGGATCTTCTTCATGCAGAAGAAGAGTGAGACATACTCAAAGTTCTGTGAGTTCAAAGCACTGGTTGAGAAGGAATCAGAGAAGAAGGTGAAGGCTCTTAGGAGCGACAATGGTGGTGAATTCATCTCTGGCAAGTTCAAGGACTTCTGCAGTGCAGAAGGGATTCGAAGAGAGCTCATTGCTCCCCATAACCCACAACAGAACGGGGTTGCTGAGCGGAAGAACAGAACGATCGTGGGTGCTACATGGGCGATGTTGCATGATTAGGGCCTACCCCTTCACTTGTGGGCGGAGGCATGCAATACTGCAGTATATGTGCAGAACCATTGTCCTCACAAGATACTGGGCATGAGTACACCCAAGGAGGCTTATTCTACTAAGAGGCCTGATATTTCCCATTTGAGGATTTTTGGTTCTCCTGTTTACATGCATGTGATGAAGGATGCCAGGAAGAAGCTGGAGTCGACCGCAGAGGTTGGGATATTTGTGGGGTACACTGATACACCCCACAACTATCGTGTGTATTTGCCAGACAATCACAATATTGTTGTGCAACGGGATATCAAATTTTAGGAGGAGAAAGCCATGAAGTGTTCGCTTGAGAGGGAGCCACACTTGCATGCAGATGAGGAGCTATTAGCTCCTAAGGATGAGCTTCAGGACGTGGATCAGCCACAAGATGAAGTTCATGGAGTGGAAGAGACCACTCATGCAACGCAAACCATCAGAGGGCGAAAGCGCACTATAGAAGCTAAGCGACTGGCTCAAGATGCGGAGAAGGTCGTAGGACCACCTACAGCACAGCGCAGATAGAGATAGTCACCTGATCGGTACACTGGATATATGGCTCTTGTGAGCAAATGTGTCGTGATTGAGCCATCCTCTTTTGAGGAAGCTGTGGAGGATCCCACATGGGTAGATGCCATGGTGGAAGAGTATGATTCGATTGTCAGAAACAGTGCATGGGAGATTGTCCCAAGACCGGAGGGGAAATCAGTGGTGGGTTCGAGATGGATCTACAAAGTGAAGCAGGCAGCTGACGGAGTGTGGAGAAGTACAAGGCAATATTTGTTTCCTGAGGCTTCTCACAGATAGAGGGGATCGATTATGAGGAGACCTTTGCACCTGTCACAAGGTATTCTTCCATACGGACAATTCTTGCTCTCTCAGTGTAGATGGGGTGGCACATCCATCAAATGGATGTGAAGACTGCGTTCCTCAATGGAGTCATTGAGGAGGAGGTGTACATAGAGCAGCCCGAAGGTTTTGAGATCTTCAGCAGCGAGTCACATGTGTGCAGGCTCAAGAGAGCGTTGTATGGGTTGAAACAAGAACCTCGTGCTTGGTACACATGGATAGACAGTTATTTCACCGGACTTGGATTCTCCAAGAGTGAGGCGGATCCTAACCTATACCAGATTGTGGTGGAGGGTAAGTTGCTGATCATTGAACTTTATGTAGATGATTTGACTTTGACGGGAGATGAGCTGTTAATACTTTCATGCAAGGAGGATCTTGCTAGAGAGTTTGAGATGAAGGACTTGGGCCTCCATTATTTCCTGGGATTGGAAATTTGGCAGCGCAATGATGGACTATTTGTTTCTCAGGGTAAGTATGCCCGGGAGATACTGGAGAAGTTCAACATGCATGGTTGCAAGCCTGTTGATACTCCTCTTCCTGGAGGTTGGAGGAAGGAGGATGCTACTTCCTTGGAGGTAGTGGATGCCATTGTTTATCGACAGTTGGTGGGGTCGCTTATGTATCTGGTCAATACACGACCCGATATATGCTATGCTGTTAACCAACTTTCACAAGCTATGGTTAAGCCAACCAAGCTCTTCTGGAAGGCAGGCAAGCATGTATTACGTTATCTCAGAGGCACATTGGGATATGGATTGTGGTACAAACAAGAGGATGAGGTGAAGCTATGTGGCTTCACGGATGAAGATTGGGGAGGGAGCCCAACGGAAAAAAAGAGCACCTCTGGGGGGATCTTCAATATCGAGTCGACAGTAGTTTCTTGGTATAGCAGGAAGCATAGATCCATGGCACTCAGTTCAGCAGAGGCCGAGTATATGGCAGAAAGTTTGGCTGCATGCGAGGCTATATGGATGAGGAAGATCCTGGTCAGGTTGTTCGGGTCACACTTGGAGCCTACTGTGATTTATTGTGATAACCAGAGTTGCATTAAACTCTCGGCTAATCCAGTATTTCATGATAGATCCAAGCACATCGACATCAGGTACCATCATATCAGAGATTGTGTGCAGCGGAGAATCATGTTACTTTCATACATTCCCACGGAGGATCAGGATGTTGATATCTTGACGAAGGCACTCACCAGGAGAAAATTCGAATACCACAGAGGCAGGATAGGGGTTGCAGATAATCCATATCTTGTTGAGAGGGAGTGTTGAAAATGCAACAAGATGATGGAGCTTAGTGAAAAGAAGTCACCTTCACTAAGTGGGCCCGCAAGCTATTTTTTTGGCGCAAAGTCTATTTTTAGACTATGTCTATTTTTAGACATATGGATCATGGTCTATGAGTTGCAGGATGCTATTTATGGATGATTTTCCATGTTGGTGAAAATATATGGACCTTTATTTTTTAGACGTATGGGCGAAGTCTATTTTTAGACTTCCAGTCCAAAAATAGAACAGTCGAATATTATTAGCTCTTAATAGTATTTGGACTATAAACATTATCTTATCCTCTTGTAGCACTTCAGCTTGAGCTACAGATGTGGAACATGCAACTGCCAGAAGGAAATACGCTTTTCCTATGGGTTAGTTGAGCTATTACATGATGGACTTCAGTTAGAACTCAAGTGATTGAGTTTGGTGGAGTTGATTGAGGAGTTGATGGAATTGTGTTAAGTTTGACATAGTTGAACTAGTTGTATTTAGTCTAACTGCCAAATACACTAGTGACGAGTGATGTGAATTAATTATTAATTAATTCACTAATTGTTAACTCATAAATCAACTAAAGAATACATCAGTTAACTCAGTGCATGGACAGTTCAGTGAAGACAAGTGTTAGAGGTGGGTGAAAGGGTGAGACTACTATCAGTTGTGACTATAGCTGTGCATGAGATTTGCAAAATCATTGATTGAGATTGCCAATGAGGATTGCGTAGTACAAGCCAAGGGAATTCAAACTTGGATCTAATCTATTCTCAACTTGGATTGCGCAGTAGAGGCAGGCAAACAGTGGAGGAGATTTGAACCCGTGACTTGTTCAGATCTGAGCTAGTTTGTGTGTAGCAGGTGGAGATAGTACTGAGTACTTGTGAGGAGTTTTGTACTATGTATTGTTACATGTTCTCTATCATTATAATATACAGATAGTTGGGGATTTTCAGCTGTATGCTTTCCCCATTACATATTGTGTTGATATGTGTGATTGATGTTTCAATGTGCGCATGCGATTGTGTTTTAATTCCACAAATTGATGATCAATGGTAGAGGAGGTTATGCATTATGCATGCATTCCGCAAATAGTGTATAATCAGGATAATCTCTATGAATAAGTGTTATATTATTCAAATTTCTACAAAGAGTTACCTTTTTGTAAAATTGTAATCAGTGTAGATGAAAGAATTGCTCCATTTGGAATATCAAAGTTACAGGACATTTCCTACCAATATTCCTCATAACAATATTGGGAATTAAGTAGTTCACTAGTCCCAAGTGGAACCCCCCAATGATTTGGATGTTGGAGCGATGAAATATTAGACTCTAGGATTTAATGTTCATACTCTCAAAATTTGTTATACACTTCACAATATGTGACTAGGGTTAAAGATTTTATTCTCTTTATTTTCATGATTTCCTTGGGTCATGATATTTTTTTAGGTAACCTCTCATCTAGGGTATGTAACAATATGGCTTCTAAGGAAGTTTATAATCTTTCCATCCTTTTATGGACATCAAATTTTCCATTTTATCTTCAACATTCATATTTTGATCCATTCACTTTCCTATATTGTTATCCATAACTTTACATTTTATCTTAAGTTTCCATTTTAAGGATTTCTTGTTAATGTGAAAAATCAACATTTTTCAATGCATTATAACCCATGTCATTAAATTAATCATCAATTGCAATAATTTGTTTTTTATACCTTCACATTTTTCAATAGTCATGGATGAGTTCTCTCGAGGTTTAGAAGGTGTAGAATTTTATTACCTCCACCTCCTATCACGCGAGAAAAAAAATAATCCTCTATTTTTAATGTATCTTACCTTTTTAATCAATTCAAACAAATATTGCAATAAAAAATTATCCAAATTCCAATTTAACAATCCTTTTTAAATCTTTGATTAATATAATTTTTTTATGCCTCAGAATTCACAAAACGATTTTTTTATCCTTTGTATTAAATTACACTCTTATTTGATTCACCACCATAATGATGTGCATTTACACTTTACTTAGCTAAATACATTGATAATTATGTTTCGTGCTTATTGTTATGTTATAAGTATGTTTCTTTCTAGTCATCCTCCATTTAAGGTTTGGATGAATTAACTTCACATTGATTACCTTTCAATTCCCCTAAGGTAGTCTCCCCATGTATGAAAAGTGACTTTATGCTATTAACTCAATACACTTATACTAGGTCATTCATATGTTGATAATATAGGTTCATGTATTTTTTTCATACCTTATAAGGTCCATCTACCCATAGAATTGTGATTCTTTATGGTATTTTTGAAAAGGTTTATATTCATGTTATATTTGGAAACCCTAGTCTTGCCTTTGTACACTATGAGCTATACCATTACTTTTAATCCTGGGTTTTAATATTCTAGGCTATATGTTATACCATAGCCTTAGGCACTTAATACTTAACTTGTTTCTCCCCGCGCCCCCCCACCCCCCATCACATGCTAGTGAACCTTTCCATGTGGTTCCTCATGCAATATTCCACCTTGCCACCATCACATGGGGGTTATGTCTGAATCGTTGAGATCACTCAAGGTGATACAATGGTAGATTAGGAGTATGGCTGCATTTTTCTAAGGTAGATTACCCTAGCTCATATTCATTATACTTGCTAGATAAGGCTGCTAACGTACTTGTAATGGTTGGGGCGATTTCAACCCTACCCCCCCCCCCCCCCCTAGTTCCCCTCACTAAGCTTGTTAATGGTTTTCCCCAGTATTCTAACAAGTATCCTATCCCTATGTTGGAGCTTATACACTATACAAGGGGCTATATCAGGTGAGTGATGAACTCCGGTTGCGTTTTTCCTTTTCTCCCCATAATTCATCTATAGGTTGTGTATTTTTGTTCACCGATATCCTCTATGGTGTTTCTTTTCTGATTGGAGGCTTGGAGCTATGATATTAATGCCAAAAATTACTCTAGTATTTCATTCTTTTAGAACTCAATCATTCTTAGCTTCTTCCTATCGATTTCCTGCCTGAGTGTCTATTTGAATTTGCGTTGGGACTATTGTGAATGACCACCTAATGCTTCATCCCAAGTACCTAGCTAGATTCCATTCTTGTTCCCTTTTGTTTTTCTTGAGGTTATAATATGATTTGTTCACCTCGTAACCACCCCTTTAATTTATTTAGTAGGTATGTTTTGTTATGGATGAACTGGAAATAACTTACGTGAGGGTGTGTTATCCATTACTCTTAATTTCTGATTCCTATCACACTAGTTTGTTTAAACAGAGTTATTGTTAAACATATTTCACATTCCCTTCAATATTTTAACTCCTATGAGGTCCTTTGTTCAGGGTCGTATGGAGGGTTTTCTTATGAAGTTTTCCTTGTGGCCTTCTTGTGAGACAAAGTTAAAGATTTTTTCCTTTATAGCTCATGGCTATAGTCTAAGCCATAAATTGTTGCTTCCAGTTGAAGGTAAGGGGTTTCCTCACCTTCCTAACGGTTTGTACCCTAATGTTATAGATAAGGGTATTTATTATGGTTAAACTATTTTTCTTTTCATTCCTAGCTTATTTGTTACGACTATGGTGATTTATAGTTGGCTTTGTTTATGTTTTAGGTGATACAAGACCCTATTCTAGGGGTCGCTACTCAAGTACATTATCTTAACCTTCCTCTGTCTCTTTGTTTAATTTAACAACAATGGTTCGCATTGCTTATAATTTTTCCCTTACATTGAAAGAGATTATATGTCAATTTCTCAACAGATATGCATGGACCACCAATTCTCAAACCTATCAGTGTCCTTTAGTAAATTTGATCCTTATTCAAGTATGAGGCACTTGAATCCCACTCAGACCATTTCTTCTCACCTGTTAGACATGTATATGAACCCTTGGTGGCTTGTCACTGATTGACAAAAACATCATATAGTTCCTTGGTCAAGGGTTCATTTACTTATTTTATGAGTACCATGTGGATACCTGAATGTTAAATTGCATTAAGTTGTCTTATGAACTATTGTATTTTTTTTAATAACTGGTGAGTTTGTCGATGCTACACAATCAAATACTTTTACTAAGACATTCTATTTGTTCAATATATTGGAAATGTAGTATTAAACATACTCTACAACTATTTTCCCCTGATTTTGCAATACAATGCATAATATATTTCTTTTAATTACAAATTGTCATTATAATTCCCATAGCACAGTCACCCTTATTACTAGTCTTTATATTAAAATGATAATCTCAACTTTTATATATTATGCGGTCAATTTCCCCATTGTAGTTTTTCTTTTACATGCATGTTCATGGAATTGTTTTCCTTTAGCGCTTCTCAATTATATTGTTAGTGTGTTAGCTCTCTATTGTTGGTCTAATCAAGCATCAACTTAGTAATTTGATTGTTATTACATTCTTCCCAACCTGACATACTCCCTTTATCTTAATGCCCTATATCGCTACAAGAGACAAACACTGGGTATGTTATTCATGAGTTTTTCACTTAGTTATAGTGGCACTGAAAGCTGAATTTCTCTAGTCCTTTGTATGCCTGAAGGATTTGTTTCCTCTGCTTGAATGTTATAATTTTAATCATCATAAAAATTATCTCTTGGACCATAGACGCTCTCCTTTGAGTTCATAACAACACGACCCTGTAAATGGTTTATGTAAGGCCTATTTTTTCATTTTTAAACAAAATCAACATTATACGTAGAATCTATCAAAATAAATGAATGTTCGTATCTAATTTTTTTATTTGAATCCTTAGCTGACATTGCTTCAAGTCCTCTGTTGCGTTACCAAACCAACCGAATCCACCTTGCCTATCTGGGATCAACATTTCCAGTTCCCAAATCTAGAGGACTTCGAGATCGAATTATTTTGGCCCCCGTGCTCAAAACCCCAAGAAAAATGCTCAAGTTTTTGATTTCCCAGTTAATCCAGAGCCTCAGATTCACTCTTGTGATAATCCCTTCACTATGGTTCTTCCTCTATTTCATCCACCTACCATCCCCAAAAGAAATTTTTCCCCTATCTGAGCTCTAATGTGGAAAGGTTCCAAAATATGTCTCCTCTCTCCCCCCTATTTCGAAAAATTCCTTGAGATAAATAATGTTTTTCTACCCTTAAGCAGTGATTTCCATTTAAAAAATAGTCAAAACCATTAATTGATTTCCTTGAAAAATATCCAAAACTATTAAAATATATTCATATATATATGATAGCTCACAACCACCAAATTGATGACAATGTGTTAAGAGTGTATTAGTGATAGTTTGCCCAATGTGTTTGAAAATGGTTGCAACAATTATCTTTCACTGCTCCCTTGCAATCTTATTATATTGAGTGGGATGTTTGGTTGTTCGTTTTAATATCAACCTTTGGTTCATTAGTTGTTTGTTTATTTATTAGTTTTAAATTATATTAGTTTTTAAATTATAAACAATTTAAAAGAATAATTATAATAAATAATTTATTTATTACCTTTTGGTTAACTATATGATTATATCAAACAAACAATTTTGTGATATCCCTTGCTTAATATTTCTCTTGTAAATAATTGCAATTATTTTAAAAAGATGAGAGAGGGACACATATTCCATTGCTTGAGGCAGGAGATTGCGTAAGGGGAATGTTTTTTTAGATATTAGTGTTGGTTGGTTGAGTGGGATGAATACGCAATAAATTAAATAAAAGAAAAAGGGATAGATGAAGGTGTACTTAGACTCCCTTAGCAAGTAAGACAGGACAAAACATTAAGGAAACATGGGTTGCATTATCCACAGGAAGGGACTACTGCAAAACTGTTGAGAAGGAGGGAATTTAGTCATGGACGGAAAAAAAAGGGAGATTAATCAACCATTGATACATGCATTCTCAGTTGGGCTTGAGTAGAGATCACACCCACACATAATACACAGAGGGAAAAAAACCTCCTGGCACACAGAGTATATAGAAGTGGCGGAGATAGTGGCAATTAGAAGTTGTATATTAGGAAAAACATGTAGCAACTCAAGTTGCAGTGTCAGTGACTAAAGAGTCTATAAACCTGTTGAAGAACCCTATTGAAAAATTTCTTGGCATAAGCATTACAAAGACAGTAGTGGCTTGCCTTGAGGATGAAGGCAGGGTGGCCGAGTGGGTTTCTGGTTCAACTATGTGTCGTTAAGGATTTTCTCTAAAAGAACTCCACCTCAAGCTTTCGAATTTGGCTCGTGGTGACAACTAAAAGTAAAATAAGTGCTACTTATGCTCTTTACCCACGGTAAAATGTGTTTACATTCCCGGTTGAGATGGTGTATTAATGCATGAGACATTCTTGCATTATTATTATTATTTACAGGATTGAATAATGTTTTATGTTAATGTTTAAGGAACTAGAATAACATGTAAGAATATTGGTTATGTCATAGTAATATTTAGTATGGTAACTCTTTCTTATTGTAGTATGGTGATTACATTGATTGCAAGCTTTCATTGCTTATGTTGCCATGGAGTAATATTGAAGATTTCATCCTCTTACCCTTATTGCCCTATAACCTTATACCCTGGTTCTAGGTTTATATTTCCTTGCTAACAAGTCCTCAAGCTAGAGTGGAAATTGCATTCAGTGATGCATATGGCATCACATCAAGGTCTTCAACGATTTTATTTCTATTCCTATACTTCACGCAATGTTGCATTTTTTCTATGCACACAACGATGTTGAATTTCACAATGTTGGGTGCCATATTTTACATGATGTCTCGGTGCTGGAATAATGTAATCCTTGTTTGAATGACTAGTTACAGTGATAGTGTTCAACTAGATTCATACTATATTAGTGTGATTATATATATATATATATATATATATATATATATATATATATATATATATATATATATATATATATATTGGTTATTCTCTGATAATAACTTGTATAGAAGCTCCTTCATAACTTGTAGCAATGTGAATTTGTTTTGACTGCAGGTTTGCCTTAGAATTATATATAACGTTAAGGTGGAACGTTAGAGATTTTCTTCCTCCTTTTTGGCTTGGTTTACGAGCCTATTTCATATGAATTTTTCTTTAAGCTTTCCCATAATGCAGACCTAGGTTTTGGGTCAATGTTTTTACTTTCTCCATGCTTAGGGCTGAGGAGGCCTTGTTCTACTTTTTGTGGAGGGGATTTCTTCAAAATAGCTTTCATGATTTAGGTTTATGATGCCTGGTTTGGCATGGATATGTCTCTAAGCCATGAGGATGATTGTGATTTATTTCTTATGGATTTATATCCCCTTGTGTGATTCTAGTTATACACATAGGTTCTAGTATATTGATTTAATCATCAGGGAGACTATATTCTCTGAAAGTTTGAATGGAAAAATCCTTGGTCTAGATGGACAACTCTTTATTATGTGTCTTTCATTTTGTCCATCGAGAATCCGAAGGAGGTAATCTGGTTATAAACTTCAGGGGAATATCACATGTGCATGCTTTATAATACCCCAAGGGCAAGAGTCAGCCCTTGGTGTAGATCCCACCCTTATAGAACCACCATGGCCAATCCATGTAGGAGTTCTTCATAGTCAACCATAAGTGGCTTATTCAAACCAAGTATCGGTCGAAACCACCGTAATAAAAATCAAGTATAGGTAATTGTGAAAATGCATCACCAAGTGTGGATGTCAGACTAACACACAATCAATATTAAGTTGGGAGATTGACAATTCAAATGAAACCTGGGATGATGTAATCTTGGAGGGGTTGCATCCAGGAAGCCCACAAAAGGTCGTGCAAGAGGAAAGCACACGCTGATAAGGGTCGAGCTAGCGTGATAGGGCTGGTAATGTGGAGTAGACCGAGATGGAATGCAGGTTGAGCATTGACCGCTGGTGGAGCCCAATTAGATGTAATCCTAGTAGGAGGATTCTTAGATAGTTCTTAGGTCACACATTAAAAGGGAAGTGAGGTGACGTAAGCCCGAGATGTATTGGAAAACATGAGAGCGAGGTAGATTAGTTATTGGTGTAGGGTGAACCCACCTTACAAGTTAGCCCGAAATCCTAACACTGGAGCCTTCATAAGTTTATAAAGGAAGAAAAGGTCGGGTAACAAAGCCTAGGATACATGAAAATTCTCCATCAATAAATGATTTGTCAAATTACCACAGGTGGGTCAACCAAGAAGGTTGACTTGGAGCAACTTATGAATGCATAAATGCTAAGGACCAGGTAACAAAAAATTTGGCAACAAATGTCAATCGTCGATTTTGGTTTGTAATATATGTATATACATATATGCATACAAGTCTTATATTAATGGATAACATAAGGTTGAGACACCGAACCCATGAATAAGTTAGCAACTAATATGACCACGCCAGGTGGCGGTGAAGGTCTGACTGGGCTACCTTGTGGTTTCCATGTGGCAGATGGAGGATGAGATAGTAGAAAACTTTGAAGACTTGTGACTCTTGATCTAGAGGTCGAATTGAAGTAACAAAAAAAATATTGCTGAAATTGTCTTGAAGAGACAAACCCAATGGTGATGTCTAACTGAGGTTTTAAGTCAGTCGGAAAGATGAAAAAATTTAGACCCCATTTTCATAACAACACCTTGGAACTTGGGTCAGTGTAGTAAATATCCTCCTCATAACCGTTGTTTTGTAGGGGATTAAGATAGGGGTATGCTACAAAGTGGTATCAAAGCAGCGAAGTTCAACAGTTAGACTGGATGAGCTCTATCATGGACAAGTGATGGCAACGTTCCTGCAAGGGGGTTTATTATGATTTTAGAAAATTAACTAAACACGTGTCAGAGTGTTAAAATTTAGCCTATGACTAACTGATTGTATGCATTATTGACAAGATTACATGTGATTTTGTAGCATGGTACTAATGTATGAATCCCTAGATCTAGGGAGGAACTCAATTATGAGTGTAATAGTTAAATGAGAGTGTGAGGGTATCTTACTCGTATAATTTGATATACAATGCACATTAACTGCAATGATGTTGACAAGTTATTTTGATAAATGCCTTGGAAATGCGTGATCTTGCTAGCTTGCACCTTGAAGGTCTAGACAACTAGTGGTTGTGTCCTTGGAGGTTTGTCATCTTCTTTAATCGTATATAACTTCCTGCAAGGTAGTGAGTTACTTGTAGCATACCATTGCCATTGGTTGGGATATGTGATCTTCTATACTTGGGACAATTATGTTCATGAGGTTTAAGGGACTTGGGTAAGAACCCCTTTGTTATGTGTGTGTGTTTTGTATAATATTATTTAATTCAGTGAGTGGTAGGAATATGTATTATATGTTGGTTGGGAGTGAAAATCCCATGGTTTGTAAGTTGTAGGAGCCCAAGAACTTGAGCAGAGGTTGATTTTTCCCTATATGTTGATGTTATATTCCAACCTGTAAATGCTTGTTCTCCTTGGTGAATGCTTTCCTGTGCATGTAGAAACTCTCGTTTTTGAAAATCTATGTTGAAAATATTTATGTCCTAGATTTTGAGACATGTGCAGTTTTAGGGAAGTGTGATTCATGCATTAGGGAAAGGAAACTAGTATATATTGTTTATATCTATTAATGCACTAATAGTTGAGCATGTGCGACATCACATAGCAAGACTCAATAGCAATGAAAAGAAACATGTATTGTGGCATGGTGTAGGAGGATATGGATCAAGTCCATCAAGAACGAGAAAGAGGACATCCCTCCAAAGGAAGAGAACCTTCAATAATTTAGAGGTCAACCTCAAACACTTGGAAGATGAGATGAAGATCTACAAGGAAAAACTTAGGAAGCTCACTAGGAAACAACAACAACTAGTCAAGTGGAATGTTGAACTACAAAATAAATTGCAAGAAATGACGTATCAAGTTGAATCCTCGAAAAGGAAAGATGGTAGTGGCAGGATGAAAACAAGAGGATATCCTCTTGTTGGTGTTGTGGAAAAGAGCCTCTGAGAAAGGATTGTCCCTGTAGGAAGAAGAAGAAATAAGTTAGCCCCTACCAGCCACGGGAACATGCATCAGCAATGCAGGATATTGAGAATGAGGAGGGGGGATCCCCTCAAACTCCTTGACATATATGTGTGTGTGTGTTTTGAAAAGATTCCCGGTGAACTTTTAGGGAATGTAAGACTTCAAGGTTGATATGAGCCTTGTAAATAAGAATTGAACTGCTTTTGGTATATGATTATGTGTATGTGCATGTATACATATGTGCATTGAATGATGCTTGGAAGTGCCATGAATGTTGGACTTAAGGGGATAAAAAATTAACTTTGATTTTTTAATTTTAATGCCTATAAGTGGTGGTTTTAATTTATCACTTTCATGTTTGTCATCATTTTGATTTTAGATTTTACATGACCATGTTGTTTGTGTGGTTTACTCTGTGATTGCAATCATGGATTTTATTATTTTTGTGGTGTTACCTCTTATTTTACCTCTTGCATTGCCTATTGCTGTTATGACAAACCTTGATTTACATACTTGGGGCTTAGGTCCTTGATTCAAATCGATTGAAGGTGGCAGCGAGGCCATAGAGCTTGGATAAAGAGAATCAAAGAGGGACACATGTAATAGACATGAATAATGATCTACTGAGTGAGTTCCAGAGAATAAGGAACTTCAATCTGAGAAAATGGGAGGAAAAAAGGCCAATGCTAAAATGTAGTAGATAGTTACCCCTGGACACGATAACGAACATAGGAGAAAACATTAGTGGTTGTAAGTTGCTACATAACAACAATGTGAAAAAAAGGTAAAAGGAGGAATTTTGGAATAGAATTCCATTCACTAATGTGTTCCTTGTCATGTACAAGGAATTTTATCTAAATCCTAGTTTTGTTTGATATATACTAATGTCTGTTACACTAATGAATGAGTGAACAACAACATTATAGCCAAGTGGCTAATTAGTCCATGGAAATAATGGAAAATAAAGTGGGTTGTCAGAGGCTATTCTTGTAGATGAATGATGGTTTAATTCATTTTATGTAAATAAAGATGGCATGAAAGATTCCTGGTGGTGTGAGGAGTCATTTGGGAAAAGTAGCCTAGATAATTTATAATTTTAATATCATTTGAACATGATTTATAAATTATGCCCATGTTATATTATGAATATATCAGTAGAATGAAAGAAGTGTGAGCTGCAACATGTGGGAAGGACACTACAGACAATGTTGTCTAGTGTGTGTGGATATAGACAATGTGGTCTTTGGGTTTAGCAACATTATTGTACACATATTTTATTGTGCTATGTGTGTTGTGTATGCGTTGCGTTGTACTATGTGTTCGTTGTGTTGTAACTATGTATATGTGTATGTGTTGTGTTGTACATTGTGAATACATGCATGTATTCTGTAATGTTTTGGGACATGCATGTATGGGACTATTTGGGCACTTATGTAATGTTTTGGGACAAACAAGTATGGCACTATATAGGCCCTTGTGTAATGTGTTAGGAAAGACAGGTATGGGACTATTTAGGACTATGTTAATTTAGGATACGCAGGGATGCTCTTCCTTGCAAGCGGTATGTCATATGGTGTATGCATTTATAACAAATTCCCTCATATACACTCGTTGTGCATTAAATTTAATGGGTCATCATAATATATGTTAACACCCAGGTTGTTCCCTATGACTCCCAAGGGAATACGGCCGGGGTAACCACTAACCAATCTTTGGATCACTGTTTCTAGCCAAACTGTGATCAGAGAGGGCTCTCTCTTTATGATTTTGTATCTACAATGATAGTGTTTTAGGCTAGGTATTGAGCATAGGTTTTGTTCATGTTTTGGTTGATGAAACTCCTTTTAGATTCCAGTGATGTAGTTTTCAGAGAAATTGAGTACCATTGGGCAATGGAGTCTGTGGCTATATGTGTTTGAAACTTTGAGATGAAAGATGGAACTTACAAGGCCATTTGAGTGCTTAATAGAACAGATTTTTGATTAAATGACTGGAAACAGGTTACACAAACAGTGAAAGCATTTAAGAATTTTCACTTATTGTTTATATATTCCCAACAGACAGGTTTAAGAGGAAAAGACAGAGGTCTCAGGGGCAAAAATTGAATCCCTGAGAATGCCTATCACAATAAAGACACAGTTTTGAAATGCAGCAATTAAGAATTACAATTCTGTCACTGTATCTGAGGAAAACATGTATAATAGCTCAGTTTGAGTCCAGGGTAATCATGGGTTAAGTCCTGGAACTATCCTTTCACCTTGCTATCAAGTGTAAAACATTCAAACAACAAAAGAGAACAAAAGACTCGAAAACATATAACAAAGAGGTTTGAGAATACTTATTGTTTTATGCAACACCCTGGAATCCTGTAACATTCATCTTTCACCACAATACATCAAAGTACACCAAGCCTTGGAAATTCCATTCTTCCTTTGTATTACTTCTCTGAAAATATTACAGTAAGAGAGAGTTCTCAAAAGAAAATTACATCAACCTCTTTTCAACTGCTGTGAAGGGTGAATATATACTTGCGGTCATTTACAAAATATCTGAGTTTTGAGTTATCTCAGATTTTACATTCTTACCAACCACTTAAGATATTATGACCAAAATTTAATACAGCATTGATTACAGAGTACAGGCATTTTAATGCTCTGTCAGAAGATATTTTAGCCTTTGGAAACAGCTAAGTCGGTCGAGATATTATGAATAAATGCTGGAAGACCTGTCTTTAAGGCTTGTACGCTGTATCCTGGACTTGTCACCTGTGATTGTGACTGCTGCTTGTGGTGAGTCAATGGTCCTGCTGAGTTGGCTCAGCCTCTGCCTCTTCCCTGTAGATATCTTTCTTCAAAATTGTGCCTGCGCATGTATGCTCATTTGCCTGGAGAATTAGCGCTACTGATTCTGTCCTGACAAAATTGTCTGTGTCAAATTTCTCCAGACATCCTGTGTGGGCAGTTGGTGTGCTAAGATTGCCCCTAGAGTTTCATCTGCTTCTGTGAATTTGAAGAAGTTAGGTGGTGTATCAAACAGATGCTCAACTTCATTCATGAGGAAAAATAGGTTCTCCACCCTGTCATACATAGTCTGCCCGGTGGCTGGCCCTGCGTCTGCTGAAGTGCTGGGCGGTTTTGCAATCTCTGCTACTGCATGGGCATCAATTCTCTTATTGTAATTGTCTAGGGTGAGCAGTCTTCCTACACTGCTTAAAATGCTGGGGAGGCCTCTGTTCTGTAGTGCCACGAATTTTTCCAGGAATCTGTTGATTTCAGTCTGCATATCCTGTGTCCTCCTCTCCAGTGTTCCAACCAAGTTCCTCAATGTTATGACTCTTTTGGCTACAGCAATTGTTTCTGTCCTGTTGGTGATTCCCATGACAGCTAATTGAGAGCTAGTCTTATAGTTCAGAATATTGATCATCCTAGTAGCAGCTTCTGGCATGTGTCCAAGGCTTGCCCTGGCTCTCTGTATTTCTCTGTTTGCTTTAGTGATGAGCACCATTTGCTCATCCATGGTCTCAATATATTGCCACTGGTTGGCAATGGACCGCCCAATGTTGCTCCATAGCACTGCTTTCATTTCAGCTGTCACTTTTTCTAGTGCAAGCTCTTTCTCTAGTTCAGCAATTCTCCTCTTAAGAGCTCTTACCTCTCTCTCCTTGGCTGCCTCATTCTGTTTGCTCTTGTCAAACTTTTCATTTACCTTAGCCAAGGTTTTCTTAAGTTCATCCAGCTCTTTCATTTGAGATTCCATGGCTTTGATCTCAGCTTGCAGCTTTTGCATGTCTAAACTAGTAGCCTGTTCCGATGTTGTAGTTGTTGTTGCTGTGGATGGCGCTGTAGTTGGTGCTGTAGCTTCTGTTTGCTGAGGAGGAGGAGTAGTCTTTGGAGGGACTTCCTCAAGATTTATTATCACAGGAGGAGGCTGGGAGGGTTGGCCCTCTTCTCTTTGCTTCAGTGCTTCTTGTAGTGTTGCCTTTGCAGCTTCAGTTTGTCCTAGCTGGTCTTGAGTCCTAACCAGCTCTTTGTATAGGGATACCAGCAGGTCTGTAGTATCCTTTTCTTGCCTTTGCTGGGCAACTTCATCTGTTTGTGGATGGATGGTGGCCGGGAGTTTGATTTTCTTTCTTAGGGCCGCCATGTCTGCATCCCTTATCTTCAGGAGTTCTTGGATGCCTTTGACATCTTTAGGATCATGCCCTATATCTATAATTACCTCTTCCAAGGACTTGATCCTATTGTCCTTGGCTTGTGATGATGCTCTTTCTAATTCCAGCTGAGAAGCTGTGTTATCCAGGCTGCTCTTTAGTTTGTAGTTCTCCAATGTCTCATCTGCCAGGGAGGCATACACCATTTCACCAGTTTGTTTATGTAATTCAATCTTGTCCATAGGGTGTATGTCTTTGGCAAGAACCTCCATGTTGGTTCTTAGATAGTCCGAGGTGGACTGAGGATGCAAAGTTGTGGGCATGAAGTGGCTCATTATCATTTTGCCTTCGCTCACATCGAAAGCAGACATGAGTCTCTGCTGGTTGCTAGGAGCTAGGTTTAACAAGTGATTATACAGCTGCACTTTTATGGGATCACTCCTCCTTTTGATGTCAATGAATTGCTGCTTTATACTTGACTGCCCTTCTCTATGTTGACCGGAGGAGCTGACCTCTCCTCCCATAGTCATGTCATGTCCACGCTGAGATGAGCTGGCCGAAAGTTCTCCACTGGGTGGGCCCATGCCCATGGCTTGCCTTACTGCTATGTCCTCCTCTTGGGAGTCATTCAGTCTTTGTCTCTTCTCTCCTCTGATGAAGGATGAGGTGTGGGGGGTCTCTCTCTCCCTTTTCCTGGTCAAGTCCTCCTTCTGTGGTGTTTGGAGGACTGAGGTGTCTACATTGGTGTCTGTCCTGGGAGGCACCTCTGTTTGGGGCTGCTGCTCAGTGTAACTAGGTAGATCTGTCCCCTTTTCCTGCTGCAAGGGCTGCTGTTCACTGGTCTGTGCTTCTTCTTGTTGCTGCCCCAGTTCTTGCTGTTCCATTTCTTCTTGCTGCTGTAGCAAGGTGTCAACTTGTTCTTCTGTCAATATAGGTGGCTGTTCCACCTGTTTTCCTTTGTCTTTGCTTGCTGCCTGGGGTGTCTTCTCAGTAGTTTGCTGCTGTGCTGCTGAAGATTTAGCAGCTGTTCCAATTTGCTTTCTGTAGGAGAGGGGCACCTGTCCACAAGTTTCCAAGTCAGCTTCTTTTTGCACATTCCTAGCTTCTTTCTCAAGTAATTCTTCCTTAGTGACTTGTTCTACTAGTGTACCCTCTTCCCAATCTAGTGCATTGGCATACTTTTCAATTTCAGGTTGTCTTTTATGTGCATAGTTGCCCAATTTGTATCTAATTCTCCTGAGGGAGATAGAATGATTGGGGTCATAGGGAATCCATTCAAAACTGGTCTGCAATCTGAGGCCTTCCAGGATGCTGTCTGCCTCTTTCCACCCTTCCTCTTTCCTGTTATATAGGAAGGAACCTAGCTGGTTTCTTACCTTCAATTGTGACTTCTTGTTTCTACTCTGAAAGTGAAGGTAATCTGAGTTCCCAAACTGCCTGAAATATTCTAAGGCAAAAAGCCTCATGGGGACATACCTTGGCAACCTAAATGGGTTCAATTCACAGCCATATATCCTAATGACTGTGTGGTTCTGGTAGAAGTACCAGTTGCCAATATTGTAAGATTTGTTCAAATGTAGAATCCTCTTCATATCATCGGTTAATCTAGGAGGAGGAGTACCTTGCAGCGCTGTTAGGGCTGGATGAACAAATAAATCAATAAACTCACAGTATGTATAGGGTGATACTGAGGTAGAATGAAAAACAGAGGTCCAGAAAACAACTGATCTTGGGCTTCCTTGGGCATTGAGTGGCCTCAAAGGAACAGAGAAGGTAGCTGGCTGGTTGAAAAGGAATAAATGATATATATAGGAGGTGTACCTGAACAGTTTCTCCCTTTTCAAATTCATGAACTGCTCATGGATTTTCTCTGCTATGTAAGTTGCATAATCATACTGCACAGCTGGAGGCTTACCAGGGGCAAATATAGACAGCATTGCCATTATGCTGTCATCTACATCTTCCAACCCCCTGAATCCTAGGACATAGCCAATTAGATCCACCAACATTCTGCCCAACTCATTTAGATATTGGTACCCAATAGGAGGGGTTCTGACTGTTTCTGAGCCTGGTGTGACAAACAGTTGGTTGATTTTGACAATCTGGTCACTGGACAGCTTGATCCCTCTGTTAATCAGATTCTGCATGGATAGAGGGGTCAATTTCTTGGCTGTTTTGAAGCGCAGCATCTGGTTTATGCTCTCTGGGGTGATCTGGAACAGGACTAGGCCTGTGGGGCTCATGACTGCTCTTTGGCTGGGGTCATAGCATTCCTGGCAGCTATAAATGAGCTCTGGCATAGGATTAACTTGGGGAAGGTTGTATATGGGCAAATTTGACTCCCAAATCCCCAAGATATCTGCCCCACTGAGGTGTTGGGCTCTTAATTCATTCAACATTTGAATATTGTACTTGGTTCCCATGGGGAACCAATCCAGCATTTGGTAGTCCATGTCTCCCAGGGCTTTCCATGCTAATTCCTGGTGAGGAGCATTGATGGGCTTAATATTGAGTGCAATAGGGGTCTCCATAGCTCTTCAAGTTGCAAGAATTGCAGGTGGACAGGTGGAATGGTAAAAACACAGTCTGGAGGCAGTTCTCTGTGGAAACAGTTGATGTTTTGAGTATCCAAGGGGAATTCTCTCAATAGCAATTGAAATACTACTGGAGTCTAGTGACAGAACTTCTCTGTGGTCTAACTGAACTCTCCAATCGGGTGAATTATATCTATTAGGAGCTCTGCCGGGAAAACGGTGAATTACAGTGGTTTTATGTGAATTGCAGGTTTCTAAAGCTCTGCAGGTACTTCTTGGCCCTCACAATGACAATGGTGGATGAACAAATGGAAATGAACGGTGCAAATAGCGTTTTTATGGTTCTACTATCCCTCTGAGCAATTTCAAGCTTAATGAAGGTCGTATGGAGGGCGAAACGGTCTAAATACCTGTAATTCGATGAGCAGAGGTTGAAGCAAAGGTGCACAGTTGCTGCTTGAGGAGGTCGCCCGGGCTAATAGACTGGTTGGCGAAAATTAGAGTGCAAACGGTCATGCAGAGCGTCCAACAGTAATAACAGTGAAAGTGGTAAAAAACACGGGAAAATTGGTAAATATGGGTTATTTTACCAATTTGGCGCTTTTTTCTGCTGACGTCATCGGGCGACGTGGCAGTGGGTGACTGGTCAAAGGGGCGGTGAGGTGGCAACCCAGTCAGCAGTGAGGTGGGCCACTAACAAAGGCAGGTACGAGCAGATAAGGACGTGGCGGCGAGTCAGCGACGGGTAGGTGGCAGTCAAACCGCAGCGGTCACGGTTAAGGCCTTAACCGCCGCGGTTTCTCGGGGCGGTTTAGGTACGGCGCAGAAGCTGTCAGACTCGGCTCCGAGATGGTTGAACGATTGACGCGTGGAGGAGGCGTGACAAGGCGCAACGTCACTTTCTCGGAGGTTAAAGTGCCGCCATAGGATGCGCTCCGATATTAATGTGGACCGTCGGATCTGATGGGCTTGATCCGACGGCTGGCGGAGGAGAAAGATGCGCGCTTCATACTGCGGGCGGAAAAGATTAAAGTTTGTGGGTTTTTATGGGTTTTTCAAATGTTTTCGCTTAACCAATAATGTGGTAGGATTGGGGAACGTGCCAGAGGCGGGTATTAACCTTTGCAAAGGTTTTTATAGGCAAAAGGGGTTTGGAGAGGGGGTTTTATCAATGCAGAGGTGATTTGAGGGTAAATTAACTTGCAGCAAAGGGGGAACAGGGTGGAATAGGTTCACCAAAGTGGCCAGATGCCATTTTGGTCCCTTTTGAAAAATACACGGCTATTATGCCTAGGGGAGGGAATATACATAAGATTTGGGGTTTTATACACCTTAGTGTTAGTATTATTAGGGGTGGGGGTAAGATAGGGGAGGTTATATAGTAGAATTAGGAGTTAATATGAATGAAGGAGGGGAATTAGAAAGGGGGTGTTAGTGATGGACTAGAGAGGGAAAGAAAAGAAGTTAGTGATCCTCTTTGCTGTGAGTTCATGGAATTCACCACTTTGTTTGCTGATAGATTTATTGCCTTGGCAAGAGACCTATTGATACCTGTGTAATGGTGATCATATTCTTTCTGCAACCACAACTGCCTACCCAACTATTTTGCCTAGCATTTTTTGTTTCTTCTTGGAGGGGCACTTGGACTTGCAACCCTCAATTGCCTTTTCTTTTCTTTGGCTTTTTCCTTTTCTCTCTATCTACTTCTACCCTTATGTCTTCCAAGGTCCCAGATTAAACTTTTGGGAACCTTTGCTTCTCTACCTGAACTACTTGTCTGCCAAGATTAAGCTGTTTGGACAGACCTCTTTCTCTATTCTACAACTCAAAATTGAAACATGGCATGATCCAGTTTAGACTGTTGAATCATCCACCAAACTTGAAATAAGGTCCTCAATATTTGGAATATTTCACACACCTCTGATTTCCTGGGAAATATGGGATCTTTGTAGTACCAAAGCAGAGCATATTTGGATTTTCTATAGTCAATCATGAAATATGAAACCTATTACTATAGGTATCCAACAGTGGCTCCACATGGGGATGGTTTTTCTTTTGAAAGACCAAGAACAGCAGGTCAGATTGCCTTATTCCTTGACTGCCTATCTTAATCTTTGAAATTTGCTGCATATAATCTGTCAAAATTGTGTGCCTTTTCTTGGAGAACCTCTGATTCTATCTGCCTGTTGCTGCTAGGTGCAGCATTTGGGAAAACCTCTTTTTACATTCTAAAATAGAAGATAATATGTAAGGCTGCATATATACAATGAACCTCTGAATTTCTATCATAGTGAACAGTCAAAATAGTGCTTCAGCATCCTGCCATTGATAGGACCTTCATCCAGTTCAGTTACAGTCAAACTTTTTAGGAAGTAGGTGTTATTACCTTGTACTGCTTGGACAGAAAATGGTCCCTTCCATAAAGAGTCAAACTTCCCATGTTTTCCTTTCTCTTCTCTTCTTGCATCCCACTTTAAAACTTTGTCCCCTATATTGAAATCTTCTGCTTTAGTTCTTCTGTCAAAGGCCTTTTTCAGTTTCTCTTGTAGTATCTGCACTCTGCTGAAAACTTGTTCTCTGGTCTGCTGTAAACAGATTATCTGGTTAATCCTTCTTTGCATATTATTTGGCTCTGCTTGACTTTCTTGTAGAAGTTTCATAACCGGCACTCCTAGTGATGATGGAAATCTAGCCTCTAATCCATAGACTAACTCATATGGGCTGGTCCCAATTGATCTTTTAGTGGTTAATCTGTCTGCCCATAAAGCATTTACTAGTTTCTTATGCCAGTTCTTTTTGTTCTCTTCCAGCACTTTCTTTATGATGTTTATCAGGCTTTTGTTTGATGATTCAGCAAGACCATTTCCTTGAGGATAGTAAGCTGTAGAATGGCCCAGGGTAATGTGAAATTTATGGCAGAAGTTCACCATTTTCTTGGATCTGAAGGCAGCAGCATTGTCTGTTATTATCTTGTCTGGGCAGCCAAATCTAGCCAGTATATTGTTCTCCAAAAATTGAATGATTACTGAATCATTTGCTTGTCTGCATGGGACAGCTTCAATCCACTTGGTGAAGTAGTCTGTTGCTATCAAGATCCATCTGTGTTGTCCTGAAGATGAGGGATGAATTTCTCCAATGAAATCCAAGCCCCATTGTTGAAAAGGTCTCTCTGTTGCAATGGGCCTCAAAGGAAGTGGCAGCAACTGTCTTTTGCCTTCAAACAGTTGGCACTTGTGGCATGATGTTGTGAATTTCTTCACATCAGAGAACATAGTGGGCCAGTAATAACCAGCCCTTAATATCTTGTCTACAGTGGACTTCCAGTACAAATGTCCACCACAGTCTCCAGCATGGAATTCTTGCATGATATTGTCAGTTTCACTATCAAGAAGACAGTGCAGCAAAATACCTTCATGGTTTTTCCAGAGTAGATTCTCATCTATCACACAAAATTTAGATGTTTTCATTTTTAGGAACCTAGACTTAGTTCTGGACAGTCCTGGGGGAGCACATAGGTTTTGTAATACATAACAGACATCAGAATACCAAGGAGATTGTTCAAAGGCTACATTGATCTTTGGAGTTGCCAGCTCTGTTTCACTGTCCAGTTGGTTGATATCTAAGGCTTGGAAATTTGCTTCTGTCATTAACTTGGCCAAACCTTGCCCTTTTATCAGCTTTGTAGGCTTTATTTCAATGTCAAATTCAAGTATGTTTGCAATCCATTTTCCTCTTCTACCCTCTAAGTTTTCTTGTGTGAGAATGTCTTTGACAATAGGACTTGGTACATAAGCCACAACATGGGAGTAAAGGATGTAAATCCTAAAGTCTTTGATAGCTTTGATTAAGGCATAGGCTTGTTTTTCCATTATTTGGTACTTTAGAGGAGCATCTCTAAGAGCTCTGCTGAAAAAAGCAATGGGCTTTTCATTCCCTTGGTCATCTTTCTGTAATAATACAGCAGCAATAGTATGTTGGGAAGCAAAGGAGAAAATGATGAAGTCTCTGTCAAACTGAGGATTAGTTAACACTGGGGTTTGAGTCAAGGCCAATTTTATACTTTCGAAGGCTTGCTTTGCTTCAACGGTCCACTTGACCTTTGAATCCTTCTTTAGCATGTTGTTTAGTAATCTGATTAACTCTGCTAAATTTGGGATAAACCTTCTCAAAAAGTTGATTTTTCCTAAGAATCCTTGCAGCTCCTTGACATTCCTTGGGTGAGGCATTTGTAGGATAGCTTGTATCCTATCTGGATCAATTCTTATGCCATCTTTCGAAATGATGTGCCCTAGAAGTTTCCCTTCTTCCAAGCCAAATAATGACTTCTTGGGGTTTAAGGAAATACCATATTTCCTGCATGTTATGAAGATTTGTCTTAAATGTTTCAAGTGTTCTTGGTCAGATTTTGAAAAGGGTGTAAGATCATCTAAGTAAATGACCAAGAAGTCATGAATTTCCTTTGCAAAAGCAATGTCCATTGCTCTTTGAAACGTTGCCCCTGCATTTTTCAATCCAAAGGGCATCTTCACATACTTGAAAGTGCCCCATGGGGTAGTAAATGCAGTTTTGTCTTGATCATCAGGGTGTACCAGGATTTGATTGAAGCCTGAGAAACCATCCAACAATGATATTCTTGAGGCCCCTACTACCCTCTGAAGGATGTGATCCATTTTGGGTAAGGGGTAGTTATCTTTGAGTGATACTTGATTCAGATTCCTTAAGTCTACACAAAGCCTGATCTCACCAGTTTTCTTTCTTGTAGGGACCAAATTTGAAATCCATTCAGAGAACCTGATTGGTGCTATAATACCAGCTTTGAACATTTTATGCAACTCTTTTTCAATGGAAGGGAGGAGCACAGGATTGATCCTTCTCAATTTCTGTTTGAATGGTTTTTGATTAGGCTTGAGGGGGATGGTATGCTGGATGACAGACGTGTCATAGGACTTTAGATCTTCATAACCCCAAGCAAAGACATCTTGGAACTCTTTAAAGAGATCAATATATTTGGGCTTTTGATCAGGGGGTAAAGAGGCAGATAGCTTTACTATCTTAGGTTTGTCAATATTACCAATATTGCATTCTTCGACTTTTGCATCTAATGGCTGCATCTTTGGCTTCCTAGGGATGTCATTTGAGTCAAAAATATCCTCTAATGGGGTAAGGCCTACTGGGAGGAAATTGTCTTTGAGTTGTATGATTTCAGTTTCAACGTTACTCATCTCTTCACAGTCAATTTGGTTAATTTGATGAATGTTTTCATTGTTAAAAATGGTTGGACTGAGTAATTGTTTGGCTGTTCTAGGTGACATTGGGTGGGCAGACTGTTGAAACTGTAATTGTGATTGACTTGCTCCATCAACTATTTGAGATTGACTTGCTGTCTCAAGGTCAATATTTAATCCTGTAAACTCTTGTTGCAAGGTTAAAAAGTTGTTTATTTGCATGTCATTCTCAAATACTTGCCACTCTTTGACATTGTTTTGAATAGAAGGCCTATATTTGACCTCTGCTGTGAAACAATTGTTGGGTTGTAGTGGGAATTTGAAGGTGCTGGCAAATGTTGCCAAGCTGTGAGCATGGAGATTGTGGCCCCTTGGAATCTTTGTGATAACAAACTCGGAGAAAGTCTCTAGTATTTCAATTACAGCAGACCTATAGGACCTCAATCTTTTGTCATTGGTAACAAAATTCCCTTTTACTTGTTGAATTATTAGATCAGAGTCTCCCATGATGGAGAGTTTAGGAGCTTGTAGTGATTTTGCTAGCTTTAGACCCAATAGCAGAGCTTCATATTCTGCTATGTTGTTAGTGCATCTAAACTTCAATCTATAAGCCCGGCCTTCTGCATAGCCTTTCTCTTTGTTATGTATCCATACTCCAGCTCCTGCTCCTAACTTGTTAACTGAGCCATCAAACTCTAGGACCCACAGACTATCTTGCTGAATAGGAGATTTCAAATTCTGTTCATGGGATGGTAGTGTGAACATGAGTTGGGGTTTGTTCTCCCATTTGTTTTCTAGGATAACTTCATCATTTGCTTGACCATCTTTGACCACTAGAGGAGAGCTAAAGTGTCTTGTTGAACTGATTGATGTTTGACAGGTGCTACTTGTTTGATCAAGGTTTTGTTCTTGTATAAGTGTCTCCGTCTTAATATCACTGCTTGAGAGGCCTGCACTGTCATTAAAGAGGATAAAGGAGTCTATGTCCGAATGAACAACGTATATTGGGAAATTTTGGGGTTTCTCTTCACTGCTGACCATATATTTCATGAGTGTTTCCCTATAAAGTCTCTTTGGTTGTCCAAAGACAGAGATGGTTGCATATGACATGTCTAATTGCAGGGAGCCTTGGAGTTTCGCTCCCCATGATCTTGATAAGAGCATCCCATATTTGGGTGGGATATCAGCAACAACAACATCCATTAAAATGGTTTTGTTGGGAAATTGAACCAAGGACACACATAAATCCTTAATTAGGCCCAAGCATTTGACTTGACTAGAATCAAAAGAAAACAGGTCTTTGTATGGTCTTGTGATGTCTAAGTTTAATCTTTCCATGACTGCTTTTGGCATCAGGTTATGAGAGGCACCTGAGTCAAACATTGCATTATGCAGTATTTTATCATGAACATGCAAGCTGACATAAAAAGGTAAAACCCCTGTGACTACTGTTTTTCCATCTACCTCTGGGCCAAACAGTAATTCCGGAGTGTCATCTAGCACATTTACATCATCTTTGCTGTTGGTGAGCAGAAGGGATTTTTTGATCTGTTGCTTATATATGTCATGCTTGGCTAGCTCTGAAAGGGGAATTGCTATTTTTAACTTGCCAATCTCTGTTCCTAGGTCAAAGGGTTTATCAATTTGGATTTTGGAGTCACGGGTAGCAGTTCTTTCTCTGTTCATTAGATCTTCTTGGTGGATTTCATCCTGATTTTGGAACCTGCCCCTTATATTGATGTCTTGAGGGTTAATGTTTGGGTTAGGGTGAGAGGACGAGGCTGCCATGGGCTGTTGTGGTGGGGACAGTAGTTCAGTGACCTCCTCAACCACTACTTCCTTTGTAGGCAAGTTTGTTTTGTCATTAGGTTCAGTGACTAAGGTTTCTTTAGATTGTTGTTTCTCCTTTATCTTTTCGGGCTGATTCACGTTCACAGTCCTACTCCTTAGTTTGTATTGCTTATGGACTTCATAGACAGCAGTATCATATCCTTGTTTAAAGTCAAAGGATTCTCCTGATTGAGTTTGGAATGTTTTGCTTTCATCCTCCTCATGGTCCTCCTGAGTTAAGAATACATGACTTTTGCCATCCAGACCTATTAGGTTGATTTCAAGATCCTCATTGAGCTGATTTGCTGAGGAAGTTTCTGCATAGTTTTCTTGAAAAGGGGGTCTGATATCTTGGTCAGCACCTGTCTTTCCTATATTGGGGTTCTGGACTCTCCTAAAATTTGGGTTTCTAGGAGGGTTGTTTTGTGGTGCCTCCCATGATGATTTCCTTTCTACTGATTCCACTCTCTCTCCCAATCTCTTCATGCTATTTAGAATTGCATCTAACTTTTGATCAAAACCCGAGGGTTCTTCTTTGAAACCAGTCTTCTTTTCCAGCTTTGCCCTGTTTCTTTTGGCAATTAAGTTGGCCTCTACAGTGACTGCAACCCTTTGGGCTTCTGCAAGGGTTGGAGGGTCTCTTTCTCTCAACTGATAGGCCATATCAGAATCAAAACCATCAGGGAAGTTATAAAGGGCCAAATCAGGAGGGGGCCTTAAGTTCTGGGGGATAGCATTGTATATGTTGTTAAACCTAGCACAATACTCCAAAACCGTTTCTTGGGGACCTCTTTTAATAGTGTTATATTCACCAAGTATATGGTGCGGATCTCTCTTTTTCTCCCATCTGTTGGTAAATTCCTGGTATAGAACTTCAGGGGTTGCAATGGAATTTGCGTTTAAGGATCTAAACCAAGTTCTGACATCCCCAGTTAAGCTTTGAACAACGATTCTCATCCTGACACTGTCATCATCTATTTCATAGGTCTCAAAGTGGTCTTGCATCTTTTTAGCATGCTGGATGGCTGTCAAAGGGCCATGGGAGTCAAAAAATGAGAGTCTAGTTTGGTAGTCTTGGGGTAGAGCTGGAGCATTGGCTGGTATCTGCAGAGGTGCATATCTGTTAGCCATATTTATGGGGTTTATAGGGTTAATAGGAACAAATGGGACAACAGGGATTACAGGTGTAACCGGGTTAAGAGGATGGGTAATAAGTGGGGAACTGGTTGAGGGAGTATGTGCAGATGGTGAAGATGGAAGGAGAGGACTTTGAGGGTTGATGGTGAACTGGGGGAATTGGGTGTGGAACGGAAAAGAACTTTGCAAGGAGTGGGAATGAGGATAGGTTGGTCCGAACTTATATTTGAATCAGCAGGCTTGTCCTGCTTTTGCTGTCTCCTTATGTTCTTTGGTATGATATTTGGGTTATCGACAATGATGGGTTGATTAGGGTCAGGGTTTGCCCTAGTGTGCCTTGGGTTTCTTTTGGGAGCCAGCTTCTAAGTATTCTTTTAGAACTTTATACAAAAGTTTTATATGTACAAGGACTGAACAAGCATTCTGGAATGACTATATAGGTCTCAAAGCTAAGATGAAGTTTCCCTAGCTAGCTCTTCCCTAAAGCTGTTCCTGTATTAGAGAAACAGTCCTAAGGCCTCTTGGCTAGTTTCAGGCTTGATGGTAGCTTTGGAAGATAGTTAGTAATTGCAAAATGTTAAGTCCCCAGTGGAGTCGCCATTTATGTTAACACCCAGGTTGTTCCCTATGACTCCCAAGGGAATACGGCCGGGGTAACCACTAACCAATCTTTGGATCACTGTTTCTAGCCAAACTGTGATCAGAGAGGGCTCTCTCTTTATGATTTTGTATCTACAATGATAGTGTTTTAGGCTAGGTATTGAGCATAGGTTTTGTTCATGTTTTGGTTGATGAAACTCCTTTTAGATTCCAGTGATGTAGTTTTCAGAGAAATTGAGTACCATTGGGCAATGGAGTCTGTGGCTATATGTGTTTGAAACTTTGAGATGAAAGATGGAACTTACAAGGCCATTTGAGTGCTTAATAGAACAGATTTTTGATTAAATGACTGGAAACAGGTAACACAAACAGTGAAAGCATTTAAGAATTTTCACTTATTGTTTATATATTCCCAACAGACAGGTTTAAGAGGAAAAGACAGAGGTCTCAGGGGCAAAAATTGAATCCCTGAGAATGCCTATCACAGTAAAGACACAGTTTTGAAATGCAGCAATTAAGAATTACAATTCTGTCACTGTATCTGAGGAAAACATGTATAATAGCTCAGTTTGAGTCCAGGGTAATCATGGGTTAAGTCCTGGAACTATCCTTTCACCTTGCTATCAAGTGTAAAACATTCAAACAACAAAAGAGAACAAAAGACTCGAAAACATATAACAAAGAGGTTTGAGAATACTTATTGTTTTATGCAACACCCTGGAATCCTGTAACATTCATCTTTCACCACAATACATCAAAGTACACCAAGCCTTGGAAATTCCATTCTTCCTTTGTATTACTTCTCTGAAAATATTACAGTAAGAGAGAGTTCTCAAAAGAAAATTACATCAACCTCTTTTCAACTGCTGTGAAGGGTGAATATATACTTGCGGTGATTTACAAAATATCTGAGTTCTGAGTTATCTCAGATTTTACATTCTTACCAACCACTTAAGATATTATGACCAAAATTTAATACAGCATTGATTACAGAGTACAGGCATTTTAATGCTCTGTCAGAAGATATTTTAGCCTTTGGAAACAGCTAAGTCGGTCGAGATATTCTGAATAAATGCTGGAAGACCTGTCTTTAAGGCTTGTACGCTGTATCCTGGACTTGTCACCTGTGATTGTGACTGCTGCTTGTGGTGAGTCAATGGTCCTGCTGAGTTGGCTCAGCCTCTGCCTCTTCCCTGTAGATATCTTTCTTCAAAATTGTGCCTGCGCATGTATGCTCATTTGCCTGGAGAATTAGCGCTACTGATTCTGGCCTGACAAAATTGTCTGT
This sequence comes from Pinus tabuliformis, assembly GCA_031772625.1. Classification (NCBI taxonomy): domain Eukaryota; kingdom Viridiplantae; phylum Streptophyta; class Pinopsida; order Pinales; family Pinaceae; genus Pinus; species Pinus tabuliformis. The sequence goes on along the minus strand of CM062811.1, from coordinate 107,462,544 downwards.
GTCAAATTTCTCCAGACATCCTGTGTGGGCAGTTGGTGTGCTAAGATTGCCCCTAGAGTTTCATCTGCTTCTGTGAATTTGAAGAAGTTAGGTGGTGTATCAAACAGATGCTCAACTTCATTCATGAGGAAAAATAGGTTCTCCACCCTGTCATACATAGTCTGCCCGGTGGCTGGCCCTGCGTCTGCTGAAGTGCTGGGCGGTTTTGCAATCTCTGCTACTGCATGGGCATCAATTCTCTTATTGTAATTGTCTAGGGTGAGCAGTCTTCCTACACTGCTTAAAATGCTGGGGAGGCCTCTGTTCTGTAGTGCCACGAATTTTTCCAGGAATCTGTTGATTTCAGTCTGCATATCCTGTGTCCTCCTCTCCAGTGTTCCAACCAAGTTCCTCAATGTTATGACTCTTTTGGCTACAGCAATTGTTTCTGTCCTGTTGGTGATTCCCATGACAGCTAATTGAGAGCTAGTCTTATAGTTCAGAATATTGATCATCCTAGTAGCAGCTTCTGGCATGTGTCCAAGGCTTGCCCTGGCTCTCTGTATTTCTCTGTTTGCTTTAGTGATGAGCACCATTTGCTCATCCATGGTCTCAATATATTGCCACTGGTTGGCAATGGACCGCCCAATGTTGCTCCATAGCACTGCTTTCATTTCAGCTGTCACTTTTTCTAGTGCAAGCTCTTTCTCTAGTTCAGCAATTCTCCTCTTAAGAGCTCTTACCTCTCTCTCCTTGGCTGCCTCATTCTGTTTGCTCTTGTCAAACTTTTCATTTACCTTAGCCAAGGTTTTCTTAAGTTCATCCAGCTCTTTCATTTGAGATTCCATGGCTTTGATCTCAGCTTGCAGCTTTTGCATGTCTAAACTAGTAGCCTGTTCTGATGTTGTAGTTGTTGTTGCTGTGGATGGCGCTGTAGTTGGTGTTGTAGCTTCTGTTTGCTGAGGAGGAGGAGTAGTCTTTGGAGGGACTTCCTCAAGATTTATTATCACAGGAGGAGGCTGGGAGGGTTGGCCCTCTTCTCTTTGCTTCAGTGCTTCTTGTAGTGCTGCCTTTGCAGCTTCAGTTTGTCCTAGCTGGTCTTGAGTCCTAACCAGCTCTTTGTATAGGGATACCAGCAGGTCTGTAGTATCCTTTTCTTGCCTTTGCTGGGCAACTTCATCTGTTTGTGGATGGATGGTGGCCGGGAGTTTGATTTTCTTTCTTAGGGCCGCCATGTCTGCATCCCTTATCTTCAGGAGTTCTTGGATGCCTTTGACATCTTTAGGATCATGCCCTATATCTATAATTACCTCTTCCAAGGACTTGATCCTATTGTCCTTGGCTTGTGATGATGCTCTTTCTAATTCCAGCTGAGAAGCTGTGTTATCCAGGCTGCTCTTTAGTTTGTAGTTCTCCAATGTCTCATCTGCCAGGGAGGCATACACCATTTCACCAGTTTGTTTATGTAATTCAATCTTGTCCATAGGGTGTATGTCTTTGGCAAGAACCTCCATGTTGGTTCTTAGATAGTCCGAGGTGGACTGAGGATGCAAAGTTGTGGGCATGAAGTGGCTCATTATCATTTTGCCTTCGCTCACATCGAAAGCAGACATGAGTCTCTGCTGGTTGCTAGGAGCTAGGTTTAACAAGTGATTATACAGCTGCACTTTTATGGGATCACTCCTCCTTTTGATGTCAATGAATTGCTGCTTTATACTTGACTGCCCTTCTCTATGTTGACCGGAGGAGCTGACCTCTCCTCCCATAGTCATGTCATGTCCACGCTGAGATGAGCTGGCCGAAAGTTCTCCACTGGGTGGGCCCATGCCCATGGCTTGCCTTACTGCTATGTCCTCCTCTTGGGAGTCATTCAGTCTTTGTCTCTTCTCTCCTCTGATGAAGGATGAGGTGTGGGGGGTCTCTCTCTCCCTTTTCCTGGTCAAGTCCTCCTTCTGTGGTGTTTGGAGGACTGAGGTGTCTACATTGGTGTCTGTCCTGGGAGGCACCTCTGTTTGGGGCTGCTGCTCAGTGTAACTAGGTAGATCTGTCCCCTTTTCCTGCTGCAAGGGCTGCTGTTCACTGGACTGTGCTTCTTCTTGTTGCTGCCCCAGTTCTTGCTGTTCCATTTCTTCTTGCTGCTGTAGCAAGGTGTCAACTTGTTCTTCTGTCAATATAGGTGGCTGTTCCACCTGTTTTCCTTTGTCTTTGCTTGCTGCCTGGGGTGTCTTCTCAGTAGTTTGCTGCTGTGCTGCTGAAGATTTAGCAGCTGTTCCAATTTGCTTTCTGTAGGAGAGGGGCACCTGTCCACAAGTTTCCAAGTCAGCTTCTTTTTGCACATTCCTAGCTTCTTTCTCAAGTAATTCTTCCTTAGTGACTTGTTCTACTAGTGTACCCTCTTCCCAATCTAGTGCATTGGCATACTTTTCAATTTCAGGTTGTCTTTTATGTGCATAGTTGCCCAATTTGTATCTAATTCTCCTGAGGGAGATAGAATGATTGGGGTCATAGGGAATCCATTCAAAACTGGTCTGCAATCTGAGGCCTTCCAGGATGCTGTCTGCCTCTTTCCACCCTTCCTCTTTCCTGTTATATAGGAAGGAACCTAGCTGGTTTCTTACCTTCAATTGTGACTTCTTGTTTCTACTCTGAAAGTGAAGGTAATCTGAGTTCCCAAACTGCCTGAAATATTCTAAGGCAAAAAGCCTCATGGGGACATACCTTGGCAACCTAAATGGGTTCAATTCACAGCCATATATCCTAATGACTGTGTGGTTCTGGTAGAAGTACCAGTTGCCAATATTGTAAGATTTGTTCAAATGTAGAATCCTCTTCATATCATCGGTTAATCTAGGAGGAGGAGTACCTTGCAGCGCTGTTAGGGCTGGATGAACAAATAAATCAATAAACTCACAGTATGTATAGGGTGATACTGAGGTAGAATGAAAAACAGAGGTCCAGAAAACAACTGATCTTGGGCTTCCTTGGGCATTGAGTGGCCTCAAAGGAACAGAGAAGGTAGCTGGCTGGTTGAAAAGGAATAAATGATATATATAGGAGGTGTACCTGAACAGTTTCTCCCTTTTCAAATTCATGAACTGCTCATGGATTTTCTCTGCTATGTAAGTTGCATAATCATACTGCACAGCTGGAGGCTTACCAGGGGCAAATATAGACAGCATTGCCATTATGCTGTCATCTACATCTTCCAACCCCCTGAATCCTAGGACATAGCCAATTAGATCCACCAACATTCTGCCCAACTCATTTAGATATTGGTACCCAATAGGAGGGGTTCTGACTGTTTCAGAGCCTGGTGTGACAAACAGTTGGTTGATTTTGACAATCTGGTCACTGGACAGCTTGATCCCTCTGTTAATCAGATTCTGCATGGATAGAGGGGTCAATTTCTTGGCTGTTTTGAAGCGCAGCATCTGGTTTATGCTCTCTGGGGTGATCTGGAACAGGACTAGGCCTGTGGGGCTCATGACTGCTCTTTGGCTGGGGTCATAGCATTCCTGGCAGCTATAAATGAGCTCTGGCATAGGATTACTTGGGGAAGGTTGTATATGGGCAAATTTGACTCCCAAATCCCCAAGATATCTGCCCCACTGAGGTGCTGGGCTCTTAATTCATTCAACATTTGAATATTGTACTTGGTTCCCATGGGGAACCAATCCAGCATTTGGTAGTCCATGTCTCCCAGGGCTTTCCATGCTAATTCCTAGTGAGGAGCATTGATGGGCTTAATATTGAGTGCAATAGGGGTCTCCATAGCTCTTCAAGTTGCAAGAATTGCAGGTGGACAGGTGGAATGGTAAAAACACAGTCTGGAGGCAGTTCTCTGTGGAAACAGTTGATGTTTTGAGTATCCAAGGGGAATTCTCTCAATAGCAATTGAAATACTACTGGAGTCTAGTGACAGAACTTCTCTGTGGTCTAACTGAACTCTCCAATCGGGTGAATTATATCTATTAGGAGCTCTGCCGGGAAAACGGTGAATTACAGTGGTTTTATGTGAATTGCAGGTTTCTAAAGCTCTGCAGGTACTTCTTGGCCCTCACAATGACAATGATGGATGAACAAATGGAAATGAACGGTGCAAATAGCGTTTTTATGGTTCTACTATCCCTCTGAGCAATTTCAAGCTTAATGAAGGTCATATGGAGGGCGAAACGGTCTAAATACCTGTAATTCGATGAGCAGAGGTTGAAGCAAAGGTGCACAGTTGCTGCTTGAGGAGGTCGCCCGGGCTAATAGACTGGTTGGCGAAAAGTAGAGTGCAAACGGTCATGCAGAGCGTCCAACAGTAATAACAGTGAAAGTGGTAAAAAACACGGGAAAATTGGTAAATATGGGTTATTTTACCAATTTGGCGCTTTTTTCTGCTGACGTCATCGGGCGACGTGGCAGTGGGTGACTAGTCAAAGGGGCGGTGAGGTGGCAACCCAGTCAGCAGTGAGGTGGACCACTAACAAAGGCAGGTACGAGCAGATAAGGACGTGGCGGCGAGTCAGCGACGGGTAGGTGGCAGTCAAACCGCAGCGGTCACGGTTAAGGCCTTAACCGCCGCGGTTTCTCGGGGCGGTTTAGGTACGGCGCAGAAGCTGTCAGACTCGGCTCCGAGATGGTTGAACGATTGACGCGTGGAGGAGGCGTGACAAGGCGCAACGTCACTTTCTCGGAGGTTAAAGTGCCGCCATAGGATGCGCTCCGATATTAATGTGGACCGTCGGATCTGATGGGCTTGATCCGACGGCTGGCGGAGGAGAAAGATGCGCGCTTCATACTGCGGGCGGAAAAGATTAAAGTTTGTGGGTTTTTATGGGTTTTTCAAATGTTTTCGCTTAACCAATAATGTGGTAGGATTGGGGAACGTGCTAGAGGCGGGTATTAACCTTTGCGAAGGTTTTTATAGGCAAAAGGGGTTTGGAGAGGGGGTTTTATCAATGCAGAGGTGATTTGAGGGTAAATTAACTTGCAGCAAAGGGGGAACAGGGTGGAATAGGTTCACCAAAGTGGCCAGATGCCATTTTGGTCCCTTTTGAAAAATACACGGCTATTATGCCTAGGGGAGGGAATATACATAAGATTTGGGGTTTTATACACCTTAGTGTTAGTATTATTAGGGGTGGGGGTAAGATAGGGGAGGTTATATAGTAGAATTAGGAGTTAATATGAATGAAGTAGGGGAATTAGAAAGGGGGTGTTAGTGATGGACTAGAGAGGGAAAGAAAAGAAGTTAGTGATCCTCTTTGCTGTGAGTTCATGGAATTCACCACTTTGTTTGCTGATAGATTTATTGCCTTGGCAAGAGACCTATTGATACCTGTGTAATGGTGATCATATTCTTTCTGCAACCACAACTGCCTACCCAACTATTTTGCCTAGCATTTTTTGTTTCTTCTTGGAGGGGCACTTGGACTTGCAACCCTCAATTGCCTTTTCTTTTCTTTGGCTTTTTCCTTTTCTCTCTATCTACTTCTACCCTTATGTCTTCCAAGGTCCCAGATTAAACTTTTGGGAACCTTTGCTTCTCTACCTGAACTACTTGTCTGCCAAGATTAAGCTGTTTGGACAGACCTCTTTCTCTATTCTACAACTCAAAATTGAAACATGGCATGATCCAGTTTAGATTGTTGAATCATCCACCAAACTTGAAATAAGGTCCTCAATATTTGGAATATTTCACACACCTCTGATTTCCTGGGAAATATGGGATCTTTGTAGTACCAAAGCAGAGCATATTTGGATTTTCTATAGTCAATCATGAAATATGAAACCTATTACTATAGGTATCCAACAATATACACACAGAAAAGCCCTTTGAAGCATGCGCCAAGCAACCTACATGCACTACAAGCTTGCAAATGTCTCATAGAATTTCGTGAACAGATTCCGAAATCGCCTTGAGGTTTGTTTTGGTCGTGTTTATATATATATTGAATAGGTGTTATGTGACTTGGAACCTCTAGTTCCATTGGTTACTATGGAATATTCTTTCAAGATTGGGTCAAAGACCGATGTATGATATGCACTTACGCTCCCTGATATATATATATATATATATAGAGAGAGAGAGAGAGAGAGAGATACTTTAGTTGATGTGTGTTGCCCCATTAAACAATTTTTGCATTCGTAGATATGTATAAGGACCCCATACCATAATCTCATATGCCTATATTGAAATGAATATTCCACACTATCCAATCATTTTGCGTTGTCTGTTATACTCTTTTGTGGCACCCCGGGTTACATGATGCTATGTTACATTGGCGTTAACATCTTATTCCACACATTGGTGTAATAGTGATGTTATCTTATTATTATTGTTATTTAATTTTAATTTTAAGGGTGTGGTTAAGTCAGATACCAAAGACAAGGACTTATTTTTGTGCAGCGATTTGATTGTTAAGTTTAGTAAAGTATACATACTCTACTTCTCTAGTTTTAAATATATAACCCTTTATGAAAAACACATACTCTTAACCATTAAGCCCACTCAAAGTATATATAACTTTTATATATTTGTAAATTATAAAATATCAAATATACGGTTATATATATAAATTAATATCAATGCCACTTTGATGTAAATAATGGGCTACTTTGATGTAAATAATGAGCTAGGGTATTCAACAACCTTAGTATTACAAAACGCCATGTAATATACGGCCTTGGAATTACATTCCATGGATGACGAAGTCGTTCTACTATTGGGGCACAAAGTTGATGAATTTACCTTTACCAGGACTTATCTCCATTCATATATATATATATCTATATATATATATATATATATATATATATATATATATATATATATATATATATATATATATATATATATATATGACGATGGCGAGAAAGAGATCCATTGCTCTATTCACATGAATAAATACATGTATGTTATTATATTGAAACTCATGGTCCTTACCCAGCAATACCAATGCATCTGCCTCCATTGCTCTATTCACATGAATAAACACATGTATGCTATTATATTGAGACTCGTGGTCCTTACCCAGCAATACCAATGCATCTGCCTCCAAACAGACTTAGAGTGCATGGCTAATGCATTGTATTAACTACCGTTTATAACCCATGATATTCACAATAATAAAATGGTTGCAACTCAACCGTGCATTTATATATATATATATATATATATATATATATATATATATATATATATATATATATATATATATATATATCTATATCTAAACTATATATATATATATATATATATATATATATATATATATAGTTTATATATATATATATATATATATATATATATATATATAGTTTAGATATATATATATATATATATATATATATATATATATATATATATATAGTTTATATATATATATATATATATAAACTATATATATTTATATATATTTATATATATATAAACTATATATATATATATATATATATATATATATATATATATATATATATATAGATATATATATATATATATATATATATATATATATATATATATATATATATATTATATATATATATATATATATATATATAGTTGTCTTTAGTGCGACTTTTTGGAGATTCTGGTGATGGAATCCGGCGGAAAAAATTGAGGTTAAATATTGATTTGTATTATTTAGAATGGTTTTTTAACTGCATATTTGGATTCAACATTTTGAAAAGCCCCTGGAACGCTTTGATTGTGCAGAAATTAGCTATCAAACTTGCAATTTCAATAAATTGCTGCCTGATTTTGATCGGAAAAACCCACCGGAAAAGCTTCCAAAAAGTCTCTTTAAAGACAACTCCTATATATATATATATTGAGGAAAAAAAACGCTTTTTATCATTAGAAAATAAAGTACATTTTTATAGGTCCATATTTGCCTAGTATTCTTCTAGCCAACTCATATACATAAAAGCAACCAAGCAGCCATTTTCCAGTGTGTATTTATCTTATCTACTGCATTTTATGTAGCCCTGCATGCCTAGTCTCCAAACACATATGGAAGTCCTTGTATTTCAGATTTATTCTTTTTGGTCCAACTTTTGTGCTTTTCATTTTTCTTCCAAACTCTACGATTGGAACCCTTTTTTTTGTCATTATCCAAACAACAAGAAAACACAGAATTTTCTTACAAAAAGTGACATTGTTATCCTTGATTTTGACATGATTTTTATAAGCTGCATTAAAGATCATACGAGGAAGCATATTTATACCTCTTTTGGACAAAATATCAACAACCATATTTTGTTGTTTGTAGACATGATCAAATTGGATGGGCTGGAAGAAGCTTATCAAGACCCTTGTGTGATTCATCCAGTTGGATAAAATGGGCCTATTGAACTGATTATGCTTCTTGACCCAATCAATGATACCCTTGGAATCACCATATACCTGCAATCTTTCAAACCCCAACCACTTTGCAGCAGATACAACTCCCCACAACGTTGTAACCTCAGCTCTATTGTTGGTATCTTTTCCTCCTTCCCACCAGAAATGATAATAAAAACCTGGCTTGATTATAATGAAAGCTCCACATCCACATTTTTTCTTTTCACATGCTCCATCGAAGAACGCCAAAGGGAAAAACCTCCATATTTCTTTAATTCTAACCTGTCTATTTTTCTCCCTCCTCTTTACCGGTCCAATCTCGTTAAAATATGTCGCTGCTTTTATAACATCCACATGAACTGAAACTGATTTCTGTAAAAAATAATTGTATTTCTACTTTGCTAAATGATCCAAAACATGTAGATAGGAAGAGAGTGATATTTCTTTTCGTTTTTATACCAATAGAAAATACAAGCTCTCAAAGATTGAAACTATAGACAAATCAAAAGTTTATATGATCCGAGAACCCCGTCCCAAACTAACTTAGCATAAGATCAAGAAAGGTACAAATGGTCCACGTCTTTAGGCCCCCTGTGGCATAAAATAAAGATTTCCGGACTTGCATAGCCCGACGCTGTAAATTTTTCCACGTCAGCACATGATCATTCAACACCAGCCAACTGAAACACTTTTGCTTATTTGGAAGATCCCCTTTCCAAGTGTCTTGAAACCACTTGTTTTGGTCAATTTCCTTCTCGGCTACAGGCATTCTTCGATATATATTTCCTTTACCGCCGACTGCTCGTTTTTGAACGTCCCGTTCCATACCATGCAATCTATGTTTGTATTGATGGAAATGCCTGCTTGTCTTAGTAGTTGGAGATATGATTCCCATTCTGCAACATAAACACAAGTCCCATAACCTCAGTTGTTTTCCATCCATGTAGCACAATGCTTATATTATGAATAGCATAACTCTGATAAAGGGTAAAAATTCCTTTGTTATGAATGGAATCAAGCAAATGAACAAATAAGGAATGGTTCTCTATCATACCCTTCATAGCATCTAGACCCACTTGAATCTGGGTACCATCTCCAACTTCCCATCAGGTGAAAACCATCAGCCAGTGGAGATTTTTCATCATGCTACACCAAATAGCAGACATACTTGCCTTTCTTCTTGCTCCATTCCGAATCCATGTTAATAAAGAATGTCCACACATATATTTTTCTCTAACAATGATAGACCAGAGGTCAGATCTGTCATTCCCCTCCACATATTTTTATTATCAGAGATTTATTGAAATTTCCGGGGTCTATGATGCCCCATCCTCCATCCTCTATCGGCCTGACCAACACTGTCTATCTTACCAAGTGAATCTTCCCCATTTGTTTACTACCTGACCACAAGAATCTAGCCCATAAATTCTATCCTGTGCATAATCTCCCTTGGCAACATGAAAAGCTGCATCCAATACACCAAGATGTTTTGGAGCACTGACTTTAATAGAATCAATCGCCCCCCAACGTTAACCACCTATGCTGCCACTCTGTTAATAAAGAATGTCCACACATATATTTTTCTCTAACAATGATAGACCAAAGGTCAGTACCTGTCATTCCCCTCCACATATTTTTATTATCAGAGATTTATTGAAATTTCCGGGGTCTATGATGCCCCATCCTCCATCCTCTATCGGCCTGACCAACACTGTCTATCTTACCAAGTGAATCTTCCCCATTTGTTTACTACCTGACCACAAGAATCTAGCCATAATAAATTCTATCATGTGCATAATCTCCCTTGGCAACATGAAAAGCTGCATCCAATACACCAAGATGTTTTGGAGCACTGACTTTAATAGAATCAATCGCCCCCCAATGTTAACCACCTATGCTGCCACCCTGTCAATTTTTTCTCAAATCTATTGATCAACCATTCCCAATCTTTGCTACCATACCTGTTTGGTTTAAGTCTGAAACCAAGGTACACAAAACCAGAATCAATATTTTGGCATGGGATATCAAATAGGGTACAAATTTGTTTGATTTTCGAATCCTCCCTATCACCATAGACCACAATAGACTTTTTTTTTCTCATCAAAAGTCCATAAGCCTCACTGAAGGAAGTAATAATTCTATGAATATGAAGCCATTCTCCAAAATATTTTTCCCCACCGAAGAATAAGTCATCCCAAAAACATAGATGTGACATAACAATGTGTCTCGTTATTTTTAGCCCAGATATCACCCTCTTGTTTCTCATGTCCCCCATTTTAAGGCTCAAGCAATCTATAACAAGAAGGAAAAAGAGGGGGATAGGGCACACCCCTACCGCAGATCCCTATAAACCCTAAAGAATTGTGTGGGCAGTCCGTTAATGATCACCGCAAAGTTTGTAGTTTTCATACAAGCCATAATCCATTTTATGTTGTTAGGTGACAGACCAATTTTGATCAACACTAGCTTCAAGAACTCCCAATCCACAGAATCATAGGCTTTGATCAAGTCCACTTTAAGAAGGCATGCTTTTAAATTATGAACTTTCATTGAATACAACATTTTCTAGATCTGCCGACCTTCCAAGAACCCGAACTGTTCTAGAGTGATAAGATTTGACAACACCGGTTTATTTTTGTAAGCAGTGAGTTTAGAAATAATCTTTAAAAAAGAATTCCATAGAGAGATGGGTCTCATCTTTTTTGGAAATCAAAGTAATGAAAGAGGCATTGATGGCCCCAGAAATGAAACCTTTGACCTGAGTTTCCTCAAGAACCGCGAGAAGATTCGGAAGCATCAGATCCAAAAAATTATGAAAAATATACATTCCCCAGCCATCAGGGTCGGGACTTTTTTCTCTAGCGCAGTATTTAAGAACTGCCAACAATTCATCCCTGGTTATCGGCTTTCCCATCTCGGCATTGACAACCGCCAAGTACATCTCCGACACAAGGTTTATGAACTCCATTTGACAATAAAAATCATGTTATTGCTGCATGAAAAGCTTACTGAAATGATTAACAACTGCCCTTTCAATATCCTTTTGAGATGAGAATTGGTGACCGTCCTCATCCCAAATGACCCTGATGGAGTTCGCATGTTTTCTCAAATTAGCGTGCATACAAAAAAATCTAGAATTCTTATCCCCAACTTCCAACCATAATGCCCGACATTTAATTCGAAAATCTTCCTCCTGTGATAAACGAATTTTCCTCTTGTCTCATTCTAGTTCCAGAAATTTTGATCGATAGAGTTCAGAGAAAAAAATAGGATCAGATGGATCATTGAAATTTTGCATCGATTCCTCAAAATTAGATAGAGCTTTGATGTCGACCTCCCTCATAGATTTAGTCCAAGAACAAACACCCTTTTTTAGAGCCTTTAGATTTTCATAAATGGAATACATACTGTGTGGTGGGGGAGGTAAGATCTTCCTCTCCCGAGCCTTATAAACAAGAGACTCAAAATCCTTCAGCTTCAGCCACTTGGGATTGAATTTGAAATGAAACAGTAGTTGTAAACTAACCTCTTTCGAGGAAAGTATGATAGGAAGATGATCAGAGAAGAATGAGGGATAATTTTGGATTGGAGACCAACCCAAACCCTATGTAGTGATATACTCATCATAAACATATCCAGATGCTTGGAGATGCCCTCAGACCCTGTTCTTTCATTCCACCAGGTGGGCGCCACGGGATGTGGAGCAAGATCTATAAGGGAAAATGCATTCAACATGTCCAAGAAATAAGCGGTCATACAATCCTCTTTAAATTTTTCACCCCAAATTTCCCCATGACCCATGGAGAAGTTGAGGTCGCCAAAAATTATTATGGAGTCAAGTCCGAGCAGGCTCAAGCCCGAAACCCAATCCCAAAATTGTCTCCTGCTAACATATGGGGTGTATGAGTTGATTATGCGTGGTCTATCACTCGATCCCGCCAAATTACCCATTAAAATGATAATTGCACAGGATATATATGCCTTGAGCTCAATGATTTTAGGATTCCACATCACCCCAACCCTCCCGAGTGACCAGCCACATCAATGGAACATACACACCAATCTAGCTAGATAGACAACAAGGCCTCCCATGATTTTTCATGGGGGATCATAGTTTCCTCGATGAGGATGAGAGAAGGGTTATGCATCTTGATAACAACTCTCAGGGAGCTAATTTTTTGAAACGCTCCCAAGCCCCTTACGTTCAAGGATAATATAATCATGGAGGAACGTGATGCTCGGGAATATCCCCTCTAAGGACCCGAAGACCATCACTGTAAAAAAAAATAGATTGACCGGGAGACAAAAATGAATTGTAAACAAGAGGCAGCCCATGATCGTCCATCCGAAGAGAATCCATTCCAAGGGGAGAGAACAACTTCTCAAACAAGGCACAAACTGAGATATTTTTAAATTTTGGGGCCCTCTTTTTTCTGTGGGTTACATTCCTTTGAGAGAAAGAACTGGCAGGATCCTTCATATCCTGGAAGAAATATCTCTTGATAGTTAAGGGTTCAAGACCCTATGAGGCACATAAAATGGACTCCAGTTCCCTTAATGAAGAAAACCCATATCCCTCGTTCTGGTTAAGTGAGGGTTTATTGATGTTCGCTGACACCCCAGAAAGGTCACATTTAGAATTATTTACCGAGGATCGAGCAGACTCTGAAGGAACCTTTGAAATATGACCCCTATTCGAAACCCTTCTGACCGTAGGTGAAAGTACCTCCACCAATACTAATTCTAGGTTTCGGGCTTTGCCAAGACCCAAAGAGAAATATGTTGAGGCCTCCAGCCTAGCCGACTGAGTAAGAGGTGAGTTACTCAGAGCAACACCGTAAGTGCGGGGAAGGTCAACTCCATGAGGCATCCTAGAAGGGGCCAAAGTAGGGACATCCATGGGATGGTCAGCTACGGGGTTATCTAAAGGTAACAGGGGCCTATGCCGAAACCCATTCTGAAGAGGAGAAAGAAATTTGTTTGATACAATGATTGTTCTTCATTAAGAACATTTACACTATCAGGTATGGGAGGAACAGGGTTACCTAGTAAAGAGGAGTTGGGTTGCGTCTTCAGATGAGCACCATTCAATTGACCGTGAGCAGATGAACCATGCACCTCATTGATGAGTGGTATCTAGCATGATGGAAAATTTATGGAGCACGACGCCATTAGCTGCCTCATCTCATGACATTACAGACAATGATAGGGAACCCCTCAATAATCAATGTGCATCTCTAAACTGAAACTGCTCCATCTGACCTCCAACTCCTCTAGTAACCCTTTGCCCATATCAACCTCTACTAACACCCAAGCCATTCTTTTTCCTAATTTTCCAAAGATGCCCTCATCCCTGTAGTAAAAAGAGCGATAAGGTTAGCAATGTCCTTACCGTCGAGATATTCCACAGTTCTATGGGGAGTCCTGACAGTTTAGCCCACACTAAATTCCTTCGAGGGGACTCCATAAATAGATCAAACCATGCTTTCCATTGCTACAAAATAATAACCCCCTTTCCTTTAATCCACGGTTCCTTAAGAATCCTCTCAAAGTCGCTTGTGCGCATGAAGTGGAAAACAATCCAGTCGTTAAAGAGGATATTAACCTTTGGTCAGTACTTGAGAATTGGAAACCAATGGGCTTCAACCCATGCTTTAATTTGTTCGCCAGACATCTGTAGGTGAATCCAGTGCCCCAACAAAGCCTACTGTCTCAAGCGTTCCATACTCCCCCGGAAAGACTCCGCCCCAAGTAGAAGAGGGGGAGCACCCAGAATCGCCTTTATGGGGTTTTTGTTCGACTTCTTATGTTTATTATCAGTGACCAACTTTGGCAGCTTAGACTTCGGAGCACCCAAAAAGCCGCTACCAAAACCAGAAGGATAGGAATCCCACTGCAGATAAATGCGAGAGAGAGCCTCTCTTTGGGTCTGGATAGTCATTCCAATTAGGGTTTCCAGGGACAACATCAGATATTCTAGCATGTCATCCATCTATCGGATGCACATGTGACATATACCTAGATCAGAGGCAAGCAATCGTGTTTGATCCAAGAACATTAAACCAAGATTACTGTTGTCGAATCCTACAAAAGGAGAATTCAATCCATAAATACTATGCCCATCCTATTAGAGATCGAAAGTGAAATTCCATGAGAGATAAATAGGACCACAAGCCAAACACAAGTACATACTCACATTTCTACATAGTAGCATGATTTTATGCTGGTGAAGTTATCAATTATAGCGTACATTATACCATTATATTTAACTAGAATTATCTTGTCCAAACTAGATTACCGTGAACTATGACCAAATAATTACAAACATTCATCGTATATTAATGTCATCATTTCAAAATAGAAAAAGGGAACATACATTCATTAACATCACAAATATAATAAGAAAACTTATCTTTAAGTATTTTGGGCAATTTAGTCTGGAACAAGGACTCTCCACCCAATTATAGATAGTTGTAGCGAATCTTCACTTACTTCTATCACCCTAACCCAAATTCTAGAGTTTGAGGGGTTAATGCTCATGGACTTTAGCAAAACTACCAGATGAGCAAGGAACTAGAAATTTTCCATCTCCTCCCACCAACTGAGCTACAACTCAACCAATGCACAAAAATATTGTCGTTCCACCTATATTTAGGATCTATAGAACCAAAAACCATCAAATTAAACAATATTGGTCTTCAAAAAACTTCCAATACCATTCCAAGAGTATTTCCTCTACCTCATCTGTCGGGAATTTATGATAAATTCCATCTGCACCCTCTGGGTCATGGGGATTCAATAGGAAAATTCCTTCACACCTAAAACACTTTCTTCCATACTCCTTCCAACCATAAAATATGGTTCTCCAATGGAAAGTTGGAATGTAGAGTTCAACTTCCCCCATTAATAGTAGAACGAACCCATTTCTCTACCAAGATATTTTCATCCTAGTTCCTATGCTTCCACTGCTCTATTCCTAGACTAGATAGAAACAAACTCTATTGCTCTCTGCTTTAGAAATAAAATTCCTTCCTTATATATTGTTTTTGTCCCCCCTTTATATTTTCCTTATTGTCCCGTTTCAACAATTCAAACCATTCTATTAGCCTAACTCCTATCTTGTCCAAGCCAAGGATTGTCTTGTCTTTTGCTTGGGATACAATTAGAGAACCACCCTAACAAATGATCTTGTCATCCAATTAGTTTTTTTCTACTCACCTCACTATTATCAGGCTGTTACACACCATTTTAATTGGTTTTAATAAATTTCCATCACACTACACAATATGGAAACTTCTACTTTTTTTTTTCCTGAATTTGTGTCCCTGTTTCTTTCTCAATGTTGTGAAAGCACAACTGATGGGAAAACTCATATTTTCTCCATTTTTTCTAGCTACTAGAATTTGTGTAGTAGCCAAAAGTTCCTGTGGTAAGAATAATTTAACAATTTTCCTAGCATGAACCTCCAGAGCTCTGGAATCTGTCCCATTACTCAACCCAAATTTTTTTATTATTTTTTTGCAAAATATTTACATTCCATGTCATGGGAGAAACATGGTTGGGGCTATCACAAACCCCACCCCCTTGAGGGGACATCATCCTCAGTATTCTTTGTCTATATGCAACACAAGAAACAAAATAGAAACACACATACAATTTTGTGGAGCTTTATATGTACAACTCTATACAATATTTATAATTATATACACATTTACTTCAACTAGTAAATGAAAAAGGATATGTTGCCCTCATGGAGTCAGACATTTCCCAAGTGACTTCCTCAGGCCCAATGTGCCTCCATTTCACTTTGACTTACTCTATTGCTCGATTCCAGAGTGTGAGGTTCCTTTGGTCTAGTATGCATAGTGGCTTTGGTTGGAACTCTCCCTCTAATTCCACCTATAGCACAAACCAATCAATTACATGACTAGAATCCTTCACATATCTTTTAAGAAAAGAAACATGGAAAACATCATGGACTTTAATTAACGGAAGTAAGGTTAGCCTATAGGACACTGGTACAATCCTTTCAAGGATTTCAAATGGCCTGTAATATTGTGGTGCCAATGTGGCACATGATCCAATGCTTAAGGAACTCTTCTTTGGTTTGATTCTCAGGTAAACATGTTCCCCAACTTGGAGCTTTTTATGCACCCTATGCTGATGTGCATAGCATTTTTGCCTATCTTGTGCCACCTTCAAATTCTGCTTGATGATCTAAATTTTCTACTCCATTTCCTTGAGCATTTCAGGCCCAATAAGGACCTTTCTCATTGGATCACTCTAGATTATAGGAGTATTGCAACTCCTCCCAGTGATCCAGGTGGATCTCCAAAGTACAAGTGGCATGAGAAATGGATCAAAAATCAAAGTGTTTAAATGACAACAAGACTAGGATCAAATTAAATTACTCGTCATCACAATTCCAGCGGTGCAAATGACACTCGAATCCGAGCTCGTATGAAGGAGTTAGAGCGAGTCAAAATTTTTGGTCAACAGGGACAATTGGCAGGCTTACGGAGACAGTAAATTGGATAGATCCGATACCAGAATCCCGCCAACCACCGATAAAATTTGTGGGACACTTAAAATGACCAATAACCTCCAGTTTCAATATTTTTTTAAGTTTGGCTATAGTTACAAAAAAATAAAAAATATATTAATAGGTGGCAGGCCACCAACCCCACCACCCATATCAAAAATATATGCCAAATTAAAATTAATGGGGGCGGGTTGTCACCCCCGCCACCCCCAGGCGCACATAACCATATAATGGGCGCATATATGTATATAGAGGGGTCGGGGTCCAGCTGACTGGGAACCCTACCCCATGGCCCACGGTACATTGACCACACCAGAGTGCAGAGATAAGGGTTCTGGAGGGGGTCGAACCAGGGGTTAAATTTGACAGGTCCCCTTACCCATCAAAAAAAATTTCAATGATTGTTTTACTTGTAGAAATTTTGAATAATATGACACTTATTCACAGAGATTATCCCGATTATACACTATTGCAGAATGCATGCATAATACACAACCTCCTCTACGTTGATCATCAATTTTTCCGAATTAAAAACAATGAAACATCAATCGCATGCACACATTAACACAATATGTAACCTGGGGAAAGCATACAGCTGAAAACCCCACACTATTTGTATATTATAATGATTGAGAACATGTAACAATACATAGTACAATACTCCTCACAAGTACTCAGTACTATCTCCACCTGTTACACATAAACTAGCTCAGATCTGAATCAATCACAGGTTCAAATCTCCTCTGCTGCTTGCCTGCCTCCACTGCGCAATCCTGCATGAGAATAATGATGAATGGCTAAAGCAAACTCGTATTTCCTTGGCTAAACCATGCAATCCTCATTGGCATTTGTCATGCGGAAAGAGTCAATTTTTGCGGACAAAACCGACCTCCCTAGAAGCTAAGGATTTCTAGTGACAAACAAGACAATTAAACACTATCTTTCCCTAAATATGCATTTAGAATACAAGCAATCAGCTGTTTATAACATACCTTTAGTCCAACGCTTTGTATCAGTCCAGTCTCGCCGATCCGGATGAGCTCCTCCTTCTCTTCGAAACCTGCATTCACTAACAAGCAAACGATTACATAGCACCTGAATAACTCATAAAATAAAACATATTCATCATACAGACCAACGAGTATATGAAACAAATGATGTATAACAACCTGTTGAGAAAAATGAGCTTAATTGTATTAAGTGGAAACAAAAGAAACCATTACAACCTGTGCCTTGGTGTTGTGCAGGTCCCTCCCAGGGTCCAGCAAGCGTTCTCCTTTACTTTGATCAGCTCACCCACTTCCAAATGAAGCTAAGAAAGGATGGGAATCTCTCCTCTCAAGCTCTATAAGGGAGTCCTAATTCCAGCAGCATCTACCCTTAGGAATGTTCAGCTTTCAACCTCCTCTCGCTCTGGCCCAATGCCTGTATTTATAGTGCTTTAGAGGAGGTTAATCAGGTCCACCATCAATGGGATAAGCCCCTCTTTGAATGGGATAGCTCCCCTCTTGATGGGATAAGTTCCTCTTTCATAGGGATACATGAACCATCTGGAGGCGCTCAATACACGTCAAACAAACTTCTAGAATGCTCTAGAATCGACCACAAGTAACTTTTTTGAAGTAAAACTCGCGCCTTTTGACCTTTACAGGGGTACGCACCCACCCCTTTACAGACAGAGCGTACAAGTACGCAGGTATTGTGAACTTGGGGTGCGTACACGCAGGTAAGGTTAAGAGAAACTGCGTAACCAGAGTTAATTGACTTTTTAAGGACTTTCTCTCTTTCTTGGAGTTTGACATGAAGAGCAGAGGTATAAGACTTGCCAAGGAGGATAGTATGACAGTTGATGGAGCCATACTAACTGCAAATAGTCATGGTGACAAATTTTAGTGTAACATCATTACTCAATTCCACTGATTGTGCAAGATCTCATGCACAACTATAGTCACAACTGATAGCAATCTCAACCTCTAACACCTGTCTCCACTGAACTGTCCATGCACTGAGTTAACTGATGTATTTTTCAGTTTCTTTATGAGTTAATAATTAGTGAACTAATTTAACAATTAATTCACATCACTCATCACTAGTCTATTTGCAGTTAGACTAAATACAACTAGTTTAACCAAGTCAAACTGAACACAACTCCATCAACGCCACAATCAACTCCACCGAAACTCAACCACAAGAGTTCTAACTGAAGTCCTACATGCAATAGCTCAACTGACCCACAAGAAAAGCGTATTTCCTTCTGATAGCTACATGTGCCACATTTGTAGCTCAAACTGAAGTGCTCCAAGAGGATAAGATAATGTTTATAGTCCAAATATTATTATGAGCTAATAATATTCGACTATTCTATTTTTAGCCTGGCAGTCTAAAATAGAAACCGCCCATATGTCTAAAATAGAAGTCCATCTATTTTTACCAACATGACCAATCATCCACAAATAGCATCCTGCAACTCATAGACCATGATCCATATGTTTAAAAATAGACTTTGCGCCAAAAATAGCCTGCGGGCCCACTTAGTGAAGGCGACTTCTTTCAACTAAGCTCCATCATCTTGTTGCATTCTCAACATTACTTTTAAATTGCACTTCATATGACTTTAAGTATTATTTACACAATATTTTTCATATAAAACATAATCAATAAAAAAACATCATTTTTATTTAGCACTTAATTTAATAATAGCAAATACTGAAATTTTCAATAAACAATCAAACACTCAATTCTATATATACAGGTGGCATTTTGTTTAGTATTGGTAGCAAGTTTACACTAACATAAATATGTTGAAATCCAAAAACATCAAGATTAACCAATGGTTACTAAGATATAAGTTAACATAGATTGGTAGAAATCCAAAATTAAAAGCAGAAATCAATTATATCTATCATAAGAGCCTCTTGGCAGATTGTTGTGTCTGATTCATAAATGTTTAATTTTTTCTTGCCAATAAAATTATCTACAACGAAATTTCTTAAAACAACTTGACAAAGACTTTTAATACTAATCTGTTTTCTCTGCCATGGATTTCTGAGGATGAAGTAACCTCTACATTTATTTATTATAATTGATTTCTTAAAGCATCTTTTCTTGCCAATAAAATTATCTACAACGAAATTTCTTAAAGCAACTTGAAAAAGACTTTTGATACTAATCTGTTTTCTCTACCATGGATTTATGAAGATGAAGTAAAAATTACATTTTTTATTATAATTGATTTCTTAAAACATCTTGACAAAGTAAAGAAGTAAACTCTACATTTATTTATTATAATTGATGAGTGCAAAGTGGGATGATTAACACAATACTTCATGCTAAACAGTGATCATTGGTATTCACATCTATTTAAGATTTGTGAGACTTCACCTTGGGAATCCTCAACTGTATGTATTGGTCTGTCAGTTAAGACAATCGTGTAGTTAAAGGTGAAATTCGGGATTAAAAACGCCATAATGATGTTTAAATGTGGCAATTGATTTTATGGTAAGAGAAATATACTATTCAATAGGTAAAATAATCGAAAGGAGATGATTTAATACATTGACCATATATTTGACTCCACCGCATAGTAACATCAACTAGAGCTTCAATTGTTAATTAAATGCAAAATTTCTGAAATGAATACATGAACTAAAGGGCTGTGTACTATTTGATGCAAAACGTGAGTAATTTGGGACATAGAGAATGAACTTTGAAATGAATCCTAACATGAGTTTTAGTTGTCTAATTAAATGCAAAATTCCTACTAACAAGATCAAGTAAAAGAGTCGAGGCTTGTTCGTCCAAAAAATAGTAGAGTCATTTAATTCACCAATAAATTATGTTTGGCATTGTTATAGAAAAATAGACGTGAGTTTGAGTACTACAAAATTACTTGTTTCTCACTTCTGCAAATTTGATTTTAATTACTTCGAATCTTATGACACTTTCTCTTTTATATTAATTTATCTATTAATTCAAAAACAAAAAGTTTAAGTGGTTCCCAATTTAATTGACAAATTAAATTAATTTTCATAATAAGACATATATATATTAACTGGAAAAAAAATAAAGTCATTCAAACAATCAGAATCTTTAACTATCAGTCAACTAACTCAACGCTACAATGCCAAGCTACCCCTTAAATTCAATAAGATCATTGAAACAACAAAGGTAAAGTAAAGCCCCAAGAGTTAGCTCAATCGGTCAAATCAAGTGCCTCGCCAATGGGAGGTCACAGGGTCGAATCCCGAAAGCTCTTGGGGTTAGGTCAGTAAATAGGCCGAGGGGTGTTGATGCCCTTCGGGTGGCATCCACTCAGTGTTTAAAACCCTGGACGTAGCGGCTACCCACTGACCCGGGTATCCGTGAACCAGTAAGTGAAAAAAAAACAAAGGTAAAGTAACCACAAAATAGCAACGAAAAAAATGATTTCAAACTAAAAAGGAAAGTAATCTAAACAATCATAGTGTACTAACTAGCGCTCCATTTGGATCCTCTGAGTTTATCCTGAGGTCAAAAGTCCAGCACGCACTGCCACCAGATGAATCGAACTTGTTTCTCGTGTACATGATAACAGAAAATAAGCACTCTACTCTCAACAATGTAACCCTCTAACAAACCTCAACCTGTCCTTCTCCTCTATGCCCAACATCTAAAAGAAAGTGATTCATGCCTCCAAATTCATATTATAGGTAGACCCGACGCTTTAAGTCAAGTTATTTCTGTCTCCTCCATTCAAATAAAAGCAAGGAGAAAATATAAACTTTTATAAGGCTTTATGGTCAAGTTACACGATGAAACCAAGTGGAATGCCCCTCAGATACTTTCGTTGTTCATGTTGAGGCTGCCTTGGTCATGAGGCCTCTACATTTTACAACCCGCAAAGAAAGGAGCTAGAAACACATCAATGAATTCTGTGGATTTCATAGCAACAACATACAAACCAACAGGGGCTCACAATTTGCAAACACCAATGGCTCTATCTAAAAAATCAACGCCCACGCCAGATCCATTCATTGATCATAGTCACGAGAAGAACATCCATCCTTTATGCTTACAGGGTGTTATAAACCATTGAACCCACTGACACCATTTTTCATGCTCCACAGTTTTGTCTCACACTTGAATTTCTTCAACCATTGAAGCCTGTAAGCATGAAGAAGGAAGCACTTCAACTATTTGTATGCTTCTGTTCAAGGTCTTTAGCCGGCTTGCGACGCCGAGCATTCAGAACTCGTCCTGGTTCTTGTTGCATTTCATATGAGGGCAATATTTTGATGTATCGGCTATGGGTATTGGCTTCTGCTGTTTGCGTTGGTGGTGGTCGTTAATTTGAATTTACCTACTTCATAGTATGGGTCCGTGTCTTCATTGATGGCATTGATCATTCGAGATCTTACCATTTATGTAGTACTTTATTAAATGTAGCTCTAGTTTTTTGGTGTCTGAAGGTTTTATGGAAGATCTTGAAGCTTATACTTAGGAAATCATCTTGCCACTCCACATATCCCAGTGCCATCCTGATATATATATATATATATATATATATATATATATATATATATATATATATATATATATATATATATATATATATATATATATATATATATATATATATATATATATATATATATCTATATAATTCGGAACTTCCAATTTTTTAATATGCCCGTCATTTCGACATTTTCAAAAATTATTTGCAAGTTACTCTTGACGTGTTTATTTGAGAATTAACTGTATTTTATGGGTAAAAACCCAGAAAACAGGTAAACGAGCGTCAATTTTAAAGCATGGGTCGAACCCACCCCGCCCATGTGGCCGACCCTCAAGCCAGTGGCCGAAAAATAAGTGCAATCAAAACTGGTGGCTAAAAAAATAATCTTATGTTTTATTTTGGAGTGGACAGGGTTTGAACCTGGCCCGCCTCCACATCATGCTCCCAACGGAACCAATAGCCCACGGGTTGCGACTTTGTGATATTTGCCACACCGATTATATAAGAACTCGACCTTCAGTACAGTGCCAAGGGAGACCAGTGCAGAATTCAAGAATAATTATCTTTTTATTGCAGGAGTGGAACCCTGAACCTGGCAGGAGGTTGGAACCTTGCTCCAGGGAATCGTGGTTGTATCAGAAAGATTTTGAGATGTGTAGAAAGGCTTTTTGTCATAATTGGGTGTTTGGACAGTAGTTTTTGCATGATTTTTCACGAGGAACTCAGTGGTTTTGTCTGTTTATACAGCTGGGCTCTCCATTTTTCGTCCATCTTCCAACTTAGAGGTATAAGGGTTTTATGTAAATGTTGCTTGTACTTCTTCTCTTTTATGCCACTTAATGAATGAAGGCCTCCCCACTGTTGAGCAGGGCCCAGATATGTTGTCCAAATTGGACAAACTCCATTTCAACCCTTTGTGTCATATTCTCATGCTTTCATGTTTTTTCTCTCTTCTTTTTATGTGCACTTTAATCCTTTTGGTTAAGATGCTTTGTCATATGTAATTATTTATGCATCTTTAAGAAAAGATCTTGGATAAAGTTTGGTATCAGAGCAGGTCTTTGGCGATGTGAATTGCATGAGTATATGCTAACCAGGAACAAGCTCCAAAGAGGTGAAGGAAAGCTTAAGTCCTTTGATCTCAAAGCGGGATGTGCACCACAAAGAAGAAACATGGCAGATGAGAAAGCTCATTGGGAAAAAGGAGCGAAATTATCGTAAGGCATTCTACAACCTGGCAGAGGAAGTGAACAAGTTGTTTTTAGAGTATGAGAAGGCAATCAAGCACGAGAAGAAAAAGGTTGATGACCGTGGATCGGTAAATCATGGAGGTGGTGGAGAAGAGCCTCCTCCCTCTCCTTCTTTGAGTGATAGTTCTTCTTCTTCTTCTCATCATTCTGATAGACATCATAGACATACATCTAAGAAACCCTTTTTTAAGTTAGATGTAAAGTTTAATTTGCCCATGTATAATGGAGAATGTAATCTAAAAAAACTTAACAATTGGATTAGACAAATAGAGGTTTATTTATGGATTCAACAGATCGAGGAAGATGACACAAAGATCAAGTTAGCATCTCTTCAGCTGAGTGGCACCACTCTCATTTGGTGAGAGATAAAGTTGCATAAAGGAAACAAAATTTTGGGTAACCTTCTTTCTTCTTGGTCCAATTTTGTTTTTGCATTGAAAGATCAGTTTTACCCTTTGGGTTATAAACAAAAGGCATTAATGGAATGGAAATACCTAAGACAAGGAAAAGGTCAAAATGTGCAAAGCTTCACTGAAGAATTTAGAAAACAAAGATTGAATTTGGGTACTTCAATATATTCAGCCGAGATTGTAACTAAGTATATTGTTGCTTTACATAGTTACATACAATGTTACACAAAAATATCGTCATCATGATTATTTGCAGTCAGTATGGGTCTATCATCACTTGTACTGTCCTCCTAAGCAAGTCTCAGACCTCAGCTCTTCAAGTCAAGCTTTGGAAATGAGAGAAAGACATTAAAAATCAATGTAACTCTGGTTCCACACTTTCTCTCATTGTCACCTGTGGTCCCGCACCTTCTGTTTACAAAAATTGTGAACCTGCCCACTCTGTCCCTAACGGTGTGGGTGCGGACCCCTGTGAAAGTCAAAAGGCACAAGTTTTATCTTAAAAAACTCACTTTGGGTTAATTCTAGAGGTTTCTAGAAGGAATTTTGATGTGGATTGTTCGCTCTGAGGTGGTTCATGCATCCTAAAAGAGAAGGAGCTAATCCCTTGATGAGAGGAGCTATCCCTTTTAAGGAGGGCTTTATCCCTTTTAAGGAGGACCTAGTAACCTCCCTCCATTGCACTATAAATACAGGCATTGGGCTAGTTGCTGGAGGGGTTAGAAGCTGAACATTTTTTAGGGTAAATGCTGGTGAAATCAAGACTTCCTAGTTGAGCTTAAGAGGAGAGATCACATACCTTTTTGGCTTCATTGGGGAGTGAGTGAAACTTGTCAACGTAGAGGAGACTTCTTGCTAGACCCTGGGAGGAGCTTGTACAACGTCAAGGCACAGGTTGTAAAGTTCTTCTTCTTTTGAATTAATACAATCAAACTCATTTTCCTCAACAAGTATCTTATGTTATTTGTTTCATGGACTCCTTAACTTTCATGTTAAATATGTTTTATGATATTGGCTTTTCAGGTGCTATTTAATTTGTTTGTCTTGTTTGTGTTTGCAGATTTGCGACAAAGGAGCTCATTTGGATCGAAGGAGCGAGGGAATCCACAAGCTTGCATTGGACCTAAGGTAGGCCCTAAAAACACTTTTTTGCCATTGTTTATAAAAGCATATTTAGAGGAAGATAGTGTCTGGTTGGTTTGCTTGTCATTAGGTCTTCTTTAGATTCTAGGAAGGTCTATCTTGTCCGCAAGATCGACTTATTCCGTGTGACAAAATGGCGACTCCGCTGGGGACTTGATTGTTTTCCTTGTTTTTACTTTGACCTGAGAAACTGTGTTTTTGTTTCTGTTTTTGGTTTATTGTGTGTAAAATTGGGTAGAGTTTGTAGATCCAGGGTTTTTTTTGTTTTTCATAGCTTTGGGAGAGGACCTCACCCTAGCCGTTTGACACAGTGCGTACCTATCCGCATCTTGGCTTTTAGCACAGAGTGGGACCACACCTGTGTCAACTGTGGGCCTGCGGACCCTGTCAAAATTTTGAAAAACCTAAGATTTCCTTTGTTAGTCAGCTTAGTTTTTTTGTTTAGAAATTGTTATCCACTGCCCAGACCTGCATATAACTTGTCAGAAGCTTTCCTTAGGTTGATTTCGTTAGTGTTAGGGTTTTAGGTGAAATTCCTAGGAGTTTTGCTTGTTGGGCTTGTTTTTCATTTTGGTTGTGTAGTGGCTCTGAGCTTAGAAGATGTAGGGACTTCAGATCACCTTAGTGTCTACCATCCTTCTTATGAGTCTGACCATTTATGAAATCTCCCCTTGTTGAGGAATCCCCTTTGAGTTTTCTCTTTACAAAACTTCGAAAAGCTTGTGTTTAAAAGTTTGGATTTTCATTTTCAAAAAGAAAACAAAATTGGTTGTTCTTGACTTATTTGTGATTCTGCATAAATTGGTCCTTAGCTTACATTTAGCTAAGTAAAACGTCCTTAAAAAATACTTTTAGTAGGCTTTGACTTCAAATAGGTCTTTATAATTTATAGATCTCAAAGTTAGTCATTGTCATAGTTTTGAGTGTTTTATGAAAAATATAAAAAATCTCTTTTGGGAAAAAGGTTTGTTTTTGTAGTGATTGAGTGCTTTGAAACGAAAAAGGGAAATTTTTGTGAAATAACTAGTTGTCTCGTTTTGAGTGCATTGGAAAGGACAAAAAACTCTTCTTTTAATTTGTTTGATTAGGAAAGATTTGTGTTTACAAAAGTATTTTCATTCTCAAACTCTTTCTTAGTTTAGAAGTTCATCGAAGAGAAAAAGATTGTTTAAATCATCTTAGGTGCATTTTTAGTGGTTTTGAGTCGAGTCTTCATACCACGAGTTTCATACCACGAGTTTCATCTCCGCACCTTTGGACTTAAACAAAAACCAATAAAAAATAATGCTTAAAGTAAAATTCATCTAGTAACATTTTTTATTTCTAGGGCTCTGATACACCAACTTAGCTTAGGCTAGTGTCTTGGAGTAGGAGAGTAATTAACTCTCTAAGACAGTAAAAATAAACAAGTAGCTGTATCTTGTGGTAGGGAAGAAATCCAATTGTTGCATTTATGCTCTGGGAAAGCTCCTCTTAAAGGAGAAGCATGAGATCGTGTCCGAACTAGTGTGGGAATCAATCCTTCCTCATTGGGAATGACACCAGATATTCACATATTAAAAACGGTTAACCTCGGATTAACCATTGTCAAGGAGCCTGGGGTCACTTGTTGGTAAACCTTGGATTATGTCAAGGAGCCTTCAAGGGGATTGAGCTTGCTACTCTGCCCTTGCGTGCCTATCGGATCGTAGACTTTTCCCCCAGGTATATTTGCTTCAGTTGGTAACCTTAGTGGCCATATTCTTTAGGACTCTTCCTGAGGTGACGGTGGTGGGAAGATCCCACTGTACCTGGAGCAGATGTCAGCTAGACTCACTTGGATTTTCTGGGGGGTTCTCTTCACTCGAGACGGTTAAGTGGAGGAACTTATGCCAGTCTATTCATTAAGCAGGTTGTCGGGGTAACTGTTCCAACCACCATTTCTGTATTGAACTCTGCGACGTTGGATTTCATCACCAACTAGTGTTTTCAGTACGGAAAGTTACTGTTTGTGTATGTTTGATCTCCTAGATTCTTTAGGCGTGTGATTCAAATTTGTTTGGTTCTTTAGAGACTTTAGGTGCTTTTCATTGAGATTTTACTTTGTTTGCATGTGAAGTAGTTAAAAATTTTTCACTGTGGCTGAATTACCAAGGCAGTCCCGTAGACTTCGGGGCCAATCTCCTGAGTTTGTAAACATGGCTGAGTTACTGAGGAAGTCCCGTAGACTTCGGGGCCAACCTCCTGAGGAAGTACCGAGCCGCTTGAAAGCTTGAAAGTCCTCGTAACTCCTAGAGAGAGTAGAGTTGGATCACCTGAAGAAGGAGAATCTTCTTTGATAGTACATCCTGATTTTCAACCGTTAGTGGCAGATTATAATCCACAGTCAGTGTCTGTTTCTGAAGTTACTGGTAGCTTTTCATCTACTAGTGATATAAGTGAAGAACCCGAAATATCCGAGCCTGAAAGTGAATTTGCTGCTACTCCGACATCGGGGTTTGTTTCTCCAACTTCTAGTGGTCCTGGTTCACCTAGGGTAGAAAGAGTAATCACCCAAGATCTTCCTTCTGGACTTATTGCTATTGAAGAACTTGCTTCGGAAGAAGAAGTAGGCATCCCTATCCCTGAAAAACAACCTGTTATTGAGCTAAGGGAGCGTGAATCAATTTTTTACAGTCCAGCTAGGAGCAATTCTTGGTATCTTTCTTTGACTAATTTCTTAGAAAACTCAGGGTTAAGTTTTTCACCACCTCGCGCTCCTTATCACCCAACACCTAGAGGTTATTATACTCTTGTAAATATGTCAGGACAGTCATCCATGTTTACTCAATCGCTTGAATCCTTTTTGTATGACGGTCCTTCTGTTCCCTCTAGGTATCAGTCACTTTCTGGTGCTTTTTTGGGAGCATCTCCTCAACCCATTGAGCAAGGGTTATTAACTGGAAGCAATGGTACTAAGCCGTTGAGCGTAGAAGACATTCTCATGATGTCAGGTTCTATTCCCAATCCTCAACCTCAAGGTGGCCAGTTACCACCTGGGGGGCAGCCTCAATTCTCGCATGGGGGGCAACCTCAAGGACAGTACATACCTACGGGACATTACGTTCCTCAAGGTCAACCCCAAACTCAATATGTACCCCAAGATCAACCCCAGTATCAATTTATACCTCAAGGTCAACCCCAGTATCAGTATGTGCCTCAAGGGTATCAACCCCAAGGTCAGTACTCGAACCAAGGTTTCCAACCACCCTCCGGTCAAACGTATGTTCAAGGAACGGGAAATGTACCTTTCAATTATCAATCCTACCCTCAACCCGGTTATGGTCCTCGGTATTCTCAACCTGTTATGGGTCAGTACGCCAGAATGAATATAGTGTGGGATCCATCGCAAACTCAATAGGTGTTGCAGCCAAATGTACAATTGTCATCTCAAACTGGACAACCCTTAGTTTCTGGTACACCCCAGCAACCAGTCCAGTCTAATATTCAAACTTCTGTACCTTCGGTAGTTTCTCAGCCTGGGCCTAGTACACCTCGTAATCCGCCTCAAACGACTGCTACAACTGCCGCAACATCTGTTCAATCTACCCCACCTACTTCTGGAGTATCGACAACTCCGATTTCTATTGTTCCTGTATCTACTCCTCAGACATCTTTACCACCGTTTGGATCTACGATTCAAACTTTGGTTCAGATGCCTGTAGGACAACCTGGTTCAAGTACGGTTGTCACAAGTCAACCACAATTTACTTATCAACCGTACCAGGGACAATATCAATTCGGTCCTGCTATGCAACAGCCAGTCTATCAGTATCAACCATATCCTGGGTACACTTATCAACAACCTCAACAACCCCAGTACGGTCCAATTAATCCTGGTTTTCCGGGAGGATACAATATCCAAAATGCAATTCCTATTCCTAGTTATCCTGGATATCCTCCTCCTGGGGCTGGTCTCATGACCTAGAGTTTTAGGGATCCTAATTGGCAGTTACTGTTTATCGCAACTTTGGACTTACCTGACTTGTCACGCCTAACGAACGATCCCATTAATTATATTCCGTTTTGGCCGCCAGTGCCGAATAAGTTTCCCAGTGACATTCCCAAGTTCGAAGGTAAATCAGGAGAGGACCCGTCGAACCATGTGATGACTTACCACCTCTGGTGTGCGTCTAACTCCATTTCAGATGATTCAATTTGTCTTAGACTTTTCCACCGCACTCGAATTGGTCTCGCGGCCAAGTGGTACATTGAGTTACCGCGAGGCACTTTTTATAATTTTAGTCAATTAGCTACCTCGTTTTTAACTCATTTTCAGTTGCCAGTCCGATATGACAACGGCACGAAATTATTAACTTCGTTAAAACAATCGACATCCACTTACATTTCAGATCATATCCATGAGTGGAGAAGTCGATGACGTTTAGTGAAGGTGTTTATTTCGGATCAGATCTTGGCCGAGTGGTTTGTAAAATCTTTGTTGCCAAAGATCACTGAAGATGTTGCTAAAGCCAGAGTTGTTACTGAGGAGCAAGTAATTGCTCAAGCACAATACCTTGACTTGGTCTATACTCAGTCAGGTACGTTACACAAGAAAATCCCCGATCTTCCAAAGCAAAATCAAATCGTTGCAGCTCCTTCGAGATCTCATGTTGCCGATGGTATGATTGGCACGGTTAACACTAAAAGTAAGAAGAAATCTTCCAAGAATTATTCTCCTATCATAACCTTGCCTGATTCCCCAACAAGAGATTCTTCTGCAGAGATCTCTGCCGATATTCACATTGTAGAGTCATCTACATCCAAATCAAAATCCGGTGGGAAGAAGAAAGGAAAGAAGAAGAATAAAACGGACAAAAGTTCAAAGGAGAAACCTGAAAAGGCAGAATCCAATGATGAAAAGTGAAAACCTCGTTATCCTTGTCTCATTTGTGACGATGAACATTTTACAAGAGACTACCCTCATCGTGCAGAGGTTGCGAAGATTGTCAAAGGTTCCCAAACTCATGTTGTTTTGAAGGATCCTTTTTCGGCTCAAGACAGTAAGATGATAGGTTCGTCCACGAGTGCCAATGAAGAACCCATATTGATGATGTCCCATGTTAAGATTGCGACTCGATCGCAAGATTATGGTAGTAAAAGTCTTGTTGATGGTAAAGAAGTAGAATCTTCTCATTCTAGTTCATCAACCTCAGCTCCCAGTTCCGATCCACTACAGATCGAGAAACCTAATCCAGACTTGGTAATCAAACCACACGCCAAGGGTATACTTCGAAAGTCCGTTTTCAATCCACATGCGAGAGCGGCTCAGAATTATAACATTGTTGAGGATTTAGCTGTTTCACCCTCAGCAATGTCAGCTTTGGAAATGCTGCAATCATGTCCAGCACAACGTAAATTACTTTTGTCGGCTATAGGAGCTGTTGATGTTCAGGGCTCGAATGTAATAATTTTCGATCTAGAAAATAGTACACCGCGTTTGCCTCATCAAATGGCTTTCTAGATTCCAGTGATAGTCAAAAACAGGCCTATTCATCGGACTGTAATTGATGAGGGAGCCTCAACGTGTATTATGTCGATACAGTGTTGGAGATCGCTTGGTTTTCCTTCGCTAAACCAATCCCCGACGATTCTAAAAGCCTTTGATGGCCATGGGTTTCATCCTTTTGGCATTCTATAGGATTTGCCTATAGGGGTTGAAGGAAAAACCGTTAGTCTAGATGTGAAGGTGGTTGATGCCCCTTTAGATTACAACCTTCTCTGGGGTCGAAGTTGGTCTTACGCTATTGTTATAGACATTTTTGTGCCTTACAGCTCTAAGCATGAAATGTCCATAAACCAAGGGCTCCTAAGTCCCTAAAAGTGTTGTTCTAACTCCTAAAGGAACAAGGTCAACAGAATACAGCTTCTCCCAGAAGTTCTCCACCAGAAACTGCTCAGAATAAGTCAAATCCGGATCATTTCAGCTGCTCCACTAGCCAAGTGCGTTGCATAGCACCTAATTCCACTAGCTAGGTGCGTTGCAACACACCTAAATGCAATACCAGGGTGCGTTGAGCGGGAAATGACAAGTGGCAGAGTCATTCCACAAGGTGGAGAGACAATGAAAGCTTCCAGAATCTTCTCCAATGACACTTGCCTCACTGAATTCGACCAAGGATGAGTAAGAGGCTCTCAGTCTCCAAGTGGAAGCAAGAACTGACAGAGAGAAGCCACTAATCAATTCATGAGCTGACTCATCCTCCTTGCATACATCTATATATGGATCCCTCATCCTAGAGATCCAGAGGCTGGAATTTTGCACATTGTAAGGAATTGTTGTTGGTTTTGAGATACATATCAGAGAATTGGGTGATCTATGCTTTGTTGGGGTTGAAGAAGGGATTTCTTTGCTGGGAGGTTGATGCTGGGTCAGGAATCATCGGTTGTAACTCCTCCTGGATCTTCTTGTATATCAATAAAACTATTTGAGTTTCTTCTCCATGCTTGTGTTTCATTGATGATTGTTACATTTGTATGGTTAACTTAAATCTGATCCTAAGTTATTTATGAATATAAACCCATGTCTTTGTATAGTTTCCTTCTTCTGTGATCTTGCAGGTACTTGGTGAAGCTGGGCAAGTGAGAGAGCAGGTAGCTGGGAGCTGTCAAAGAGGAGAGAGATTGGATCAAAGGACTAGCGCAAGACACAGGTTGGTTCATCCTATTCCTCTTTGTTTATAGTTCATAAAGAAGAATACAAAAGTAGTTTTCTCTGTTTGTTTCTAAGGTAGCTGTCACACCTTAGTGGGATAGAGTAGATCTGAATGGACACTTTTCCTGATAACAGCTATGACAGCGGTCGTTTCATTGGTCTTTCGAGTAATAAAGTTTCCACATAATGGAAAGATCGTAACAATAGACCAGCTGGCTTACTTTTCATCCGACTCAGCCTCTTCTGAGAGTATTCAGCATGTCGGTAAAACGACTATCCCATATAAGGATGTTGGAGTAGGACTAGTTAAAGATGCCGATTTGCTGGGAACTTTTCCTTTTCCTCCGATCAACGCATCATCTTCATTTGCAACCATTCATATGATTACATCAGACACCATTGTTTATGATGATCCTTGGATCGTTCCTTCTGAATCTGAGATAGACTCATTTGGTAATGCCATGCCTTTGAGTCCATATGAAATTTCCTATGAAGCCATGCAGTCATTTGCCGACCCATTTTCAACCGAAAATGACTTCATGAATGTGGTCCGTGAGGAATCACTTTTCACATCAAGCTCGGATTTAATCACGTTTTCTGAACTTGTTCACTTTGATGAGAAAATTCATGAAATCATATGTGTAGATGATTTACCATGGGAAGATCTCCATCACAGATCTTCGTTTTTACCCGAGGATGATCGTTTTGAAAATGATTTCTCATCAATTTTTACAACTGAATATGTCAAGGAACCTCAGAATCCAATGAAACATCCTGATTCAGAGTTAAATTTGAGAAACATCTCTTGAACTATTCCTATTGACATTTCGGTTAAGCCCGGAATGGTTGAGAACATCCATATAGGTGCCTCGTGTACAGATGACGAAATTAAGCTATATAAGGCCCTATTTCAAGAATTTCGTGACGTGTTTGCCTGGTCCTATGAGGAAATGCCAGGAATTGATCTCGCGATTGTTGTTCATGAGATCAAGACTTACCTGGATGCTAAACCTGTCCGGCAACGTTTGCGTTAGATTCACCCACGAAAAGCTGCTGCAATTAAAGCAGAAGTTGAAAAATTATTGAAAGCAGGTTTCATTTATCCGATCCCGTTAACAGATTGGGTATCGAATATTGTTCCGGTTAACAAAAAACAGGGAACAATAAGAATATGCATCGACTACAGGGACATTAATCGAGCCTGTCCAAAGGACAATTACCCAACTCCCTATATCGATCAAATCATTGATGATTGTGCCGGCAGCGAAATATTCTCCTTCATGGATAGTTTTTCCGGATACAATCAAATCAATATCCTACCTGCCTATCAATCAAAAACGGCTTTCATTTGTCCATGGGGGACATTTTCTTATTGCAAGTTACGTTTTGGGCTTAAGAATGTCGGAGCAACTTTTCAAAGGGCGATGTATTATGTGTTTCATGACATCAAGCACATTGTGCAACCATATCTTGATGACTTGCCTGCTCATTCATTACGTCGAGCTGATCACCTCGTCCATTTACGAGCAATCTTTATGAGGTGTAGGCATTATCGGATTCGGTTGAACCCACACAAATGTGTCTTCTGTATAGAAACGGGTCGATTGCTGGGGTTTGTAGTTTCGAAAGCCGGCATTCGCGTTGATCCCTCGAAGGTCGAAGATATCATCAAATTTCCTCCTCCTTCGAGTCTTCGCCAACTCCAAAGTTTGCAAGGGAAAGCAAACTTTTTACGACGATTCATTTCTAACTACGCCGAGGTTACAAAGGGTTTTACCCGGTTGTTGAAGCAAAATACTCCATTCTATTGGGATGAGATAGCTCAAAAATATTTTGATGCACTCAAACACGCGTTGACCCATGCACTGTTGTTGCATCCTCCCAAATACAACCAGGATTACTTCTTGTATCTCGCCGCCTCTCATGGGGATATCATTTTTTATCTCCAGACCCAATCCTTTCGGCCAGAAATTTCAAGGTCAGAACGTCGAAAAATTCGATTCCAGTCCCAACAATTCAGGATTATTGGAGATACTCTTTATCGCCGTGGGGCGGAATTTGTTTTTCAACGTTGCTTAACTCACGAGGAAGCTGAAAGGGTTCTAAATGACTGTCACTCTGGAGCGTGTGGCGGTCATATGTCTGGGTTTGCCACAGCCCAAAAGATATTGCGCGCTGGCTACTTTTGGCCGTCTTTATTTAAAGATTGTATTACGGCGGTCTGAAAATGCCACAACTACCAAATTTTTGATCGAAAGATGCGCGCTCCACCTACTCCTCTCCACCCTATAATTTCCGTTGGTCCTTTTGCCAAATGGGGTATCGATTTTATTACATGTAACCCTCACTCAGCTGCGGGGCATGCGTATATCATCCTTGCAGTAAATTATTTTACCAAGTGGGCCGAGGCGATGCCTACATTTGAGGCAGATGGCAAGACAACTGAAATTTTCGTGTTCAATCATATAATTGCTAGGTTTGGTATCCCACAAGCGATAATCACTGATCATGGGCGCCATTTTCGAAACGTTATGATGACCGAACTTACAGGCCAGCTTGGTTTACGTCACGATAGTTCAACCCCTTATTATCCACAAGCGAATGGTCTAGTTGAATCCATCAACAAAGTTTTAGTTATCATGATCCGACGAATCATTGGGATTCATTGGTCGAATTGGCACAACATGCTATTTTCAACACTTTGGGCGTACCGAACTTCAGTAAAAACCTCAACAGGGTTCACTCCTTTCCAACTAGTTTATGGTCTAGAAGCTGTGTTACCCATTGAATGCGAAATCCCGTCACTGCAAATGGCCATCGAGTTACTTCCAGCCACTTCCGAAGAGGAAAAGCATTTGTTATACTTGGCTCAATTAGATGAGAATCGACGCGATGTTGCATTGGTGATCGAGACTCATGCAAAACACATGAAAGCTCAGTATGATCGAAATGTGACCCCTCGAAATTTTTCGGAAGGAGATCTAGTCTTAGTTTACGATCAAGCTAATGATAAATTAGGTGCTGGAAAATTCGTTCCTATGTGGCATGGTCCCTATGTTGTCAAGCGAAAGCTAGCCAAAGGGGCCTATGAATTGGTAGACTTTGACGGGGACTCTTTGGGTAAACCCAGAAATGGTCTTTACTTGAAGAGGTATTATGCTTAACGGATGGGTATGGAGATTTTTAGTTAGGATAGTTTTTCTTTCTAGCTGGTGTGTTTTAGTTTAAACAGTGTGCTTAGCTTAGAGAGTGTTTTTTCGTCATTATTCCTGCTTATCTTGGTTTTACTCTTGATATTGCAGATGTCGATGCCTCTCCAAACATACATTGGTTTCGCTGATGGTGCTTGTCGTAATACACGGAACATCTCTTCCGCAGCTTGGGTTATCTATTCGCCCTCTGACGAGTTAGTATCTATGCATGGGGTAAGCCTTGGTCAAACAACGAACAACATTGCCGAGTATAGTGCAATGATTGAGTTATTATCTGAATCTATTTCATTTTGGATTCGGAGTTTGATAGTGAAGTTAGATTTTGATCTCATTGTATTACAGCTTAATAGAGTGTATACCATTAGAAATCCAGTGTTATTAAGATTATTTTTGAGAGTGCATCTCTTGGAACGTGAATTTGATTATATTGAATATCAACATATTCCAAGATCTTTAAATACATTAGCAGATGCAATTGCTTCTCGAATGTTAAATAGACATTTGCAATAATCATACATGTAAATTTAAAACCATTCCATAACATGATTTACAAGATAAGCTGGTAATAATGATATATATATAGGAGTGTGTCAAAAAATACATCGTCCTCGATCATAGGTTGAATAACACCTTATGATCGGCAAAAATGATAAGTACAAAAAACAAAAATGTCACATGTGCCCACAATAGGCGATCATCCTGTCACTGGTGATGATCTCTATAAGAAACCACTGCATGGGCCACCTTGCAAAGGAACCTCCTAAAAGGTCTCGGGACCCCAATCACATAGCGCTGAAGTCAACGAGGAATGTCATCTATAGTGGTCTCCGGAATATCTCCTGTCAAGCGCTCGAGATGACCCTCCAACTCGGCCAAACCTCTGCTGATTCGTCCTGTGAGGCTGGCGCGGGTGCAACTGGTTGCTTCCTCTCGTAAGGCCAGAGAGTGGCTGGTCGTTGTGGACCCACATCTGCATTTGAAACTTTTGCTATCAGTTTTGAGACAATGGAAAAATAATAAAAAAAATTAAAATAGGGAAAATGTTGAAAATGATTTTACCTGAATCATCCCACTGCTCTCCTGGTGGAAGAACCATGTTTGGGTCACCACGAAAATCTATCCCAGTGTAAGGAAAGTCCTAAATAGAAAAGACCTAGTTTTCCAGCCATTGGAAATACTCAGGTTTGAATCGAGCAACCTCTGTCCTCTGGGTGACAGGCCATAACTGCGACCCATCGCATCAGTTTGGGCTCTCGAGGAAGCCCAGCTCCAACAGTAAGGTGCTGCGGGATCAGCATAGGAACCCTCTCCAGGCCAAAACTCACAACCAAAGCCCCATAACCGAAGGTCTTTAGTCGTCCATTCTTGGCCCTGGTCAGTTGGCCTTTCACATTGGCCAACACGGCATCGCACCAGTTTAATATGGTGCCTCGGAAGTAATCAACTGTCATACGCATTTGGGATCCCATGGCAATATGTAATGCGGCAGCTCTACAAAGTTTGGTGACAATAAACGCAATCACCATGTGTTCAGGAAGGGATATGGCCTTTATGTCTATCCCTTTGTCTCTAGCCTGGTTGTTGTAGTACTCTAGCCTGAGGCTATCGACAGACTAGCCACCTGCCCTAGCCCCAAACAGAGTCAAGTCTTCGCCTCTCTTAGGCAAACCAGTCAAGAAATATATGTCCGCCGGCTCGATTTCGAGCTGGTGGCCGCCAATGAGGAAGCACTGGTCCTGTATGCTCCATCTGTTAACCAACCACTGTAAGAAATCCACCTGAGCCCTCATGCCAGGAATGGCCCAGAATTTGTACAATCCACACACCCTCAAAGCATCAAGTGAATGCTGATGATTCCATGCGATGACATCCACGTCCTCATGCTCTTGTTCACGCCAATCTCGCATGATGTACTCTCTGCATCAAGCATAAGGATAAATTAAATTGCTAGAAATTATTTTGATTGGTCCATTTTTGAGAATTTTTGGGTTAAAAACCCTTGCAACGGGAACCGCACCCTTCGGGTTAGACACAGTGCGTGGGACCGCACTTTGTCTACATGGAAGGTGCAGACCCCGAGCTTTTTCCCAATGGAGAAAAAGTCGGGGTCCGCAGGCCAGCAGTGGTAAACCTGTGGGCCCCCGCGCGCGGGTTTTATGCCTAAAAACCCTCCCAAAAATGAAATAAAATGACTAAAACAAAAATTGAAACGGTTAAAAATGAAGAGTAGGATGATGTGGATTACCTGGAGAAGACGACGTTCGATTCCGACGGTTGGATTTTCTGCAATCTTCACGGGAAGTTTTCTGAGCAAAAGCACTATTTTCTCACCCAAAACTCAAACAGTAAAAATGAATTGACGAAGGCCCTTTTTATAAGTTTTTTGAGTAAATAAATTGCAAATTTGTTTATGTTTCACTTTGGAAAGGTATTTTTGCGACATTTTTATCCATTTCGAACAGGTATGAGTAATGTTTGTGTTTTTGTGCAGGATAACGGATTATTCAGGCAAAATCTATCATTTTCAATGAAAAAACATTTAGATTCACCTTTAAGCTCTTTTCTGACTCGTGAAACATGAAAAGATTGCCAAGCGTTTCTTTTAAACTCGTTAAAACGGAATTAAAAGACGGTCCACTTACAACTCTTTTCCGACCGTAAAAACATGAAAAGATTGCCGAATTTTTGTCGTTTCAAATTCGATATCGGTTATAAAACGACGTGTCGTTGATCGCTTTTTTACTTTTTCGGATCAAGGGCACTAATGACGAAAAGTACTCCTTGGTCGTAAAAGATCAAGAGGTTCTCTCAAGTATTATTTTATACTTTTTCGGGCTTGGGAGACACAAATTTACGAAAAAGGTCAACCCTGGAGTCTTCTTAACTTTTTTCAGACTCTCTAAAATTGAAAAACGCCGAGTTTCTCCTATATTGGACTCGTTAAAATTTCACATTAAAGGACCTGTTCAATTACAAACAGGAAAGAACCACTCCTTCTTAGGGTTCGAATTTAAACTAAGTTGGACTCATCCGAAGGATGAGCTTATAATCAAGCAAATGTTATCCTCCTCAAGCTTGTCAAAAATAAAGAGGTACTTGCCAGAAATGGTGGGGGAAAAGAGAGAAAAATGAGTCTGTTTGTCATACTTTGTAACCACTCTTGAACATGACACTTTTATTCACCTGGGTTGGGAAATGCTTTGCCTAACAGTTGATCAAACCACATTGAAAGTCTTCAGCCGGTTTCTGGGTATTAACTTTGGGTCAATTGTCACCAAACCATCTGTCATGTCGTTATGTATTCAAGAGGTCACTGCCAATAAGCCATTCATCTGCAAAATATCTATCATCCATCTTGACCATCCCTGAGTCAGTCCTTGCAACTAAATTTCTTCAACTTGATCTATGATTTCGTGTTGTGGGCTTGCCTACGACGGATCGCTTTCTATCGACATCAGCTCATTATCTAGAAAGATGATCTAGAAATCGTCAGTACCTTGAGATCTGCATACCTCAATGGCAGGTTTCTCGCCTTTGACGATAGTTTGCATCATTGACTTTCGATCAAAGGATTCCGTGACATGTTCGACATCAACACATTTATTCGCATCTCATGGATTTTACTGGGTACTTTGAAGAGCCATTGACATCACTGGTGGTTTCTCTCACACTTGTTAACAATTTACATCATTGACTGGTAATCAAGTGGTTTCTACCATGTTCGACATCAACACATTCATTCGCGTGGATAGAATCGTACTGTTTCGGGAAGTAGAAATAAAGACCCTGGATCTATTTTCCACAATCCAGGTTGCGAGGAATTTTCTATTCATTATATAATCGACTATTCATAAGCAGATGGCTGCGTCCATACTGTTTCCACCTAAGTCTATACTTGTGATGTTTTACAAGATCATTCCTGTATCAGAGCAGTAGTTAGTTTTCTAGTCAGTTTTTATCTGAGTATGGGAATGCCTACCTCAGCAATGATATGATCTCATATATATATATATATATATATATATATATATATATATATATCTTGCATTGAATGTTTTTACAGGTTCTAACCGGGCTCTCCACAAGATGATCCTCGAAATGATAAAGTACTTCACTCTTCCTAAATGATCAATGAAATCCTCATCTACTACAGACTTCGCACCTTAGGGGGCAATCAGTTACACAAAAATATCATCACCATGATTATTTGCAGTCAGTATGGGTCTATCATCACTTGTACTGTCCTCCTAAGCAAGTCTAGACCTCAGCTCTTCAAGTCAAGCTTTGGAAATGAGAGAAAGACATTAAAAATCAATGTAACTCTGGTTTTGCACTTTCTCTCACTGTCACCTGCGGTCCTGCACCTTCTGTTTACAAAAATTGCGGACCTGCCTGCTCTGTCCCTAACGGTGTGGGTGCGGGCCCCTGTGAAAGTCAAAAGGCGCAAGTTTTATCTTAAAAAACTCACTTTGGGTTAATTCTAGAGGTTTCTAGAAGGAATTTTGACGTGGATTGTTCACTCTGAG
Source organism: Pinus tabuliformis (assembly GCA_031772625.1). Taxonomy (NCBI): domain Eukaryota; kingdom Viridiplantae; phylum Streptophyta; class Pinopsida; order Pinales; family Pinaceae; genus Pinus; species Pinus tabuliformis. The sequence continues at coordinate 107,422,980 of CM062811.1, read as the reverse complement.
GTGGTTCATGCATCCCAAAAGAGAAGGAGCTAATCCCTTGATGAGAGGAGCTATCCCTTTGAAGGAGGGCTTTATCCCTTTGAAGGAGGACCTAGTAACCTCCCTCCATTGCACTATAAATACAAGCATTGGGCTAGTTGCTGGAGGGGTTAGAAGCTGAAATTTTTTTAGGGTAATGCTGGTGAAATCAAGACTTCCTAGTTGAGCTTAAGAGGAGAGATCACATACCTCTTTGGATTCATTGGGGAGTGAGTGAAACTTGTCAAAGTGGAGGAGACTTCTTGCTGGACCCTGGGAGGAGCTTGTACAGCGTCAAGGCACAGGTTGTAAAGTTCTTCTTCTTTTGAATTAATACAATCAAACTCATTTTTCTCAACAAGTATCTTATGTTATTTGTTTCATGGACTCCTTGACTTTCATGTTAAATATGTTTTATGATATTGGCTTTTCAGGTGCTATTTAATTTGTTTGCCTTGTTTGTGTTTGCAGATTCGCGACAAAGGAGATCATTTGGATCGAAGGAGCGAGGGCATCCACAAGCTTGCGTTGGACCTAAGGTAGGCCCTAAAAACACTTGTTTTCCATTATTTATAAAATCATATTTAGAGGAAGATAGTGTCTGGTTGGTTTGCTTGTCATTAGGTCTTCTTTAGATTCTAGGAAGGTCTATCTTGTCCGCAAGATCGACTTATTCCATGTGACATACAAAATTCATTTTTATTGTTTGAGTCTCCTACTTGATGCGGCCAGTGTGAAGGCCATTCACCTTGAAAGCGAGGGAAATAATGATAAAAATGATCAAGCCAAGAAACCACCTTTCAAAGCTCATAATGGCAAGTTAAAAGGGAAAGTCAAGGGAAAGGATAAGAAGACAACAACAACCAAGAAAGAGGAAGGAGAAAATCCATCTTGCACTCATTGCAAGAGGGAAGGTCATGATGATGACCATTGTTGAAATTTCATCTGAAGATGAAACCAAAGAGATTTGGTGGAAAGGGCATGCAGAAGACGGTGGAAACCGTGCATTAGGACCTTAGATCTGATTTTGATGATGAGACATTGATCACAGTAGCGGGCACAAAAGGTACACTTTCTCTTCATGCTAATTTGTATCGCATGCAAGTACTAGTTTTTCAAATGAGCCTATCACTAATGCAAGAAAGAAAATTGAATTGTTCCACATTAGAGTCATCAGAAAACATACCAAAGTGGAAACTCTATTTCATTTCAGTTCACAGGAATTATTAATTTCAGAATCATTGGTTAAAAATTTAGGCTTAGAGACCAAGCCTCATCCGATACCATACCTGCTTGGTTGTGTGTGTGATAAAGCAAAATTACATGTAACCAAGGTCAGAATTATAGAACAGAACGTGTGGAAAATTGCACTCAAGACTAAAGAGGGGTTGTTTGAATGGATTGTGGTGCCATTTGGACTATGCAATGCTCCAACCACATTCATGAGGGTGATGAATGATCTTTTAAGGCATTTTCTTGATGATTTTGTACTTGTATATCTGAATGATATTCTTGTTTATAGTAGGACATCGGGTGAACATGTTGGTCATGTTAAGAAAGTGCTTAATGTTTTGAAGAAAGAAAAATTGTATGTAAAATTTTCAAAATGTGAGTTTCGGAAAACCTATTTGGTTTATTTAGGTCACATTGTCGGTAATGAACAATTAAAAATAGACCCCTATAAAGTTGACGTGATTGTAAAGTGGCCTAAACCCACCAATGTTACAGAGGTTCATAGCTTTCTGGGTGCAGTACAGTATTGGAGAAGGTTCATTTCTAACTTATCTGTTATTGCATCTCCCTTACACACATTGACAAGTGTGAAGTAGACCTTTTAGTGGGGAGGAAAACAATAGAAATCCTTTGATACACTGAAATAGAAGATCAACACAGCACCAATTTTGGCCTTACCTGACCTCCAACAACCTTTTGAGATCGAGACACATATCAGTAGATATGCCATGGGGGATGTATTGATGTAGCAATGGAAACTTGTATGTTACCATTCAGAGACTTTCTCCTAGGTTGTTGTGAACTATCCCACTTATGACAAGGAGTTGTATATCTTGGTTTAAAGTGTGAAGAAGTGGAAACACTACTTGATTGGCAAGGAGACCATCATCCATACAGATCACCATCCCTTACAGTACCTTCAGTCACAGACCAAGCTTCAACAAGCACGTCATTTCAGATGGATGGGATTCCTCCAATAGTTTCATCTGGTAATAAAATACAAGAAGGGCACCAACAACAAAGTGGCAGATATGCTTTCTCGCCCTCCTATTTTTGCATCTGTAGTTTTGAAAAATGCTTCTCTATCGTTTGAAAGTTATGCTGAACAATATGCTAACGATGATGATTTTAAGGAGATTTATGCAAAGATGACTCATGGATCGCAGGTGGACAATTATCATTTGCAGGAAAAACTATTGTACCACCTTGGAAAACTGTGTATACCCACGGATGAAAGGGTACATGTAATCAGAGAGGCTCATACCTCTCTTGTGTCTAGTCATTTTAGTGTCGAAAAAAGTTTATTTCATTTACAGAGGTTTTGTTTTTGGCCTCACATGAAAAATATTGTGACTTGATATGTAAAGGGACGTGTTCTGTGTTTTGTTTCTAAGCCCTCTAATTGAAAACTTAGGCTCTACACACCACTCCCTATTCTGAGTCGTCCATGGGAAAGTGTATCAATGGACTTTGTAGGTGGTTTGCCTTTGTCTAGGAAAGGTCATGACTATTTATATGTCATCGTGGAAAGTTTTATTAAAATCTGTATATTAATGCCTTGTAAAAAGCAGGTCACTACATAACAAATTGCTTATCTCTTCTTTCAGTTTGTTTGGGTCCATTTTGGGTTGCCCACATCGGTTGTGTCAAATCGAGACTCTTGCTTCCTTGGATATTTTTGGACTAGCTTGTGGAGAATGATGGACACCAAGTTGAAAAGAAGAACGACATTTGATCCACAGATCGACGAGAAGACAGAGGTCGTCAACCGCACTGTGATACACTTATTATGAGGGTATTGTGGAAAACATCCCAATTTGTGGGATGAATAACTTCCCTATGTGCAGCACACATACAACCGAGCAGTGCATTCATCCACATAGAGCTCACTATTCGAGGCATGCTTTGGTTATTTCCCAAGGGATACCTTAGACATGGTCTTTGGGAGAGAAGAAGATTGAAGTGGGTGAGATGATAGGGAAAAGGCACTAAAGTTCATTCAGAGGATACTTGTGATTCACCAAGCAGTGCAAGAGCAGTTGGAGAAGAGTCAAGCTCGATATAAAGATCAACATGACAAACACCAAGTCAATCATCAGTTTCAGGCTAGTGACAAAGTGTGGCTCCACATCAACAAGGACAGAATGAAGGGAGAAGGAAATAAATTGCGACCAATTCGATATGGCCCATTCACCATATTGGAAAAGATTGGAGACAATTATTTTTTTCTTGATTTTCTTGTGTATATGAAAATGTTCTCAGTGGTGAATGTTGAAAATATGAAGATTTATGAACCTCTGTTGATTATGGACACTGAAGAGGTTGGAAATATTCCTGCAGTGGATGATTTTTCACTCGAGTATCTAGACAAGCTACCTGAGGACATCATCCTTGACAAGAGGACTAGGAATTCACGATGTGGATACGTGGAGTATCTTCATGTCGGCTTCAAAAGGATGCATCCAAGAAAATCACGGTGGATGGAAAAGGAGAAAGTGAGGGAATAATTCTCTCTCTTGCCAATTGACTGAAAAGGCTTTTGGAAGTCCAAAATCTCTCAGTGGGGAGGAATGATCTAGGTGGATCTCCAAAGTACAAGTTGCATGAGAAATGGCTCAAAAATAAAAGTGGTCAGATGACATAAAGACTAGGATCAAATTGAAGTGCTCGTCACCCTGACTCCAAAGGTGGGAACGACACTCGAATCTGAGCTTGTATGAGGGAGTTAGAGCAAGTCAAAGTTTTTGGTCAATAGGGATAAGTGGAAGGCTTAAGGAGGCATCAATTTGGCCAGATCCGATGCCAGAATATAGCCAACCACCAGGAAAATTTGTGGGACACTTAAAATGCCCTATAACCTCTAGTTTTGATTTTTTTTAAAGTTGGGCTATAGTTACAAAAGAAAGGGATAAGTGGAAGGCTTAAGGAGGCATCAATTTGGCCAGATCCGATGCCAGAATATAGCCAACCACCAGGAAAATTTGTGGGACACTTAAAATGCCCTATAACCTCTAGTTTCAAATTTTTTTAAAGTTGGGCTATAGTTACAAAAGAATAATATATATATATATATATATATATATATATATATATATATATATATATATATATATATATATATATATATATATATATATATATATATGTATAGATATAGGTGGCGGGCCACCAACCCCGCCACCCATATCAAAACTATATGCCAACTTAAAATTAATGAGGGATAACAAGCGCATATATGTATATAGAGGGGTCAGGGTTTGGTTGACTGGGAACCTTACCCCATGGTCCATGGCATGTTGACCACATCAGAGTGTAGGGACAAGGGTGCCGACAGGGGTCAAACTCGCCTAGCCCATGTGGCTGGCCCCTGGAGCGGGCGACCCCAAAAATAAATGCAATCAAAATTGACAGCTAAAAAAATAATCCTTTGTTCTATTTTGGAGCGGCGGGGTTTGAACCTGACCCGCCTCCACATCACGTACCCCATGGAACCAACAACCCATGGGCTGCAACTTTGTGATCTTTGCCACATCGATTATAGAAGAACTCAACCTTTAGTGCAGCCCCCAAGGAGACCAGCACGAAATTCAAGAATAATTTTTTTTATTGCAGGAGTAGAACCCTGAGCATGGCAGGAGGTCGGAACCTTGCTCCAAGGAATCTGGTGGGTATCAGAAAGATTCTGAGAGATTCAGAAAGAATTTTTGTTAGAATTGGGTGTTTGGATAGTCATTTTTGCATGATTTTTCGCCAGGAACTCAGTGGTTCTGTTCGTTTCTGCAGCCAGGCTCTCCATTTTTCATCCATCTTCCAGCTTGGAGGTATAAGGGTTTTATGTAAATTTTGCTTGTAATTCTTCTCTTTTATGCCACTTAATGAATGAAGGCCTCCCCACTGTTGATCAAAGCCCGGAGATGTAGTCCAAATTGGACGAAGTCCATTATCAACCCTTTGTGTCATATTTTCATTCTTTCATGTTCTTTCTCTCTCTTTTTTATGTGAAATTTAATCCTTTTGGTTAACATGCTCTGTGATATCTAATTCTTTATGCATCTTTAAGAAAAATATCTGGGTTCAATAGTGCCTCAAATTGACTCATCTTTATATATTCTCGGTAACCATTATTGTATGTGAACTGTACAAGTGGAAGATAATCCTCCCACTTCTTGGGTTGATACATCACATACATCCTCAACATGTATTTAAGGATTTTATTTTTCCTCTCTCTTTTCCCATCTATCTGTGGATGATATGATGTATTGAATGTCAACTCTATCCCCAAACCTGCAAACAGTTCCTTCCAAAATCTTGAAGTGAACTTAGCATCTCTATCTAAGATTATTTTCTTTGGAACTCCATGCAACCTCATGATATTTTACGAAAATTTGGGCCACCTCATTAGCGAAGTTAGTGGTGTTGATTGCCAAAAAATGAGCCACCTTTCTCAACTTTTCAATCACCACCATAATTGCATCATGCTACCTAGAGGTTCTCGGTAAACACATGACAAAATCCATGGATATTACCTCCCATTTCCATTTAGAATGAGAATGGGTTGCAATAAACCTGTTGGATATTTGCATTTCGCTTTCACTTGCTAGCATTCAATGCATTTACCAACAAAATAAACCACTTCTTTCATCACATTTGGCCAATAGTAGAAATTTTTAATGGCTATGAGAGCCTTTTGGTACCCTGGATGGCTTGAATAGGGCTTAAATAGTTGAATAATTGAGTGTTGATTATTAATCATATAAATTGATGTAATTATTTGTATATTTTAAATTGAGGTTGTTACAAGTTCACTCAACGATCCGCAATCTCAAGGTCAAATCTCGCAATGATCTAGGGCTTTCTAGCCCTAGACGTTGGCACAAAAATGGGCATTTAGTCCTTGGATGCTAGCACACAAGCCTATGAGAGCATCCAGAGACCCATAGATGCTGGCATAGTGAGAGCATCCAGGGTACTAGAGGTAGATCTGAAGGTGTCGGTCCCCGGACCCTCACACAGAGTTGTCCCGAGAGCATTCAGGAGGTCCTACATGTATGCAAAATAACTATAAGAGAGCATCGAAGGGTTTTTGAGTAGATCTAGTGAGTTGGTGTTTGGATGCATGCAAAGAATGGTCTAGGAGTGTCCACGCTACCATAGACGTTGGCATACAGTTCACAGAGAGCGTCCAGGTCTACTATAGATGCTTGCACATCTCTTCCTCCCTGCATCTGAGACTGAAAGATGAGATTTCAGTATTCTGAAGTTTCCACTCAGTGTTCAACATAGTGACAGTAGTATTCAACAATCGTCTCCAGTCAGTGAAAACATATTATAGTCATCAGAATCAGGGTTTTGTTTTCAAGCTTTATTAGATCTATTTCATGGATAGCATAGTTGTTTTGTTGCATAGATAAAGTTATGGATCATTGTACTCTATTTTGTTGAATCATTTGATGACGTTCTAAGAAGAAAAATATTTGCAAGGGTTTTCCCCATAGTGGGTTTTGCCTTGGCCTTGGACCAATCCCGGTGTCTATATGTGTGTGCATGCTTTTCTTCTACTGTTCCTTTTATGTTCTGATGCATTGATGATGATGATGATGTTGTTCTTTCTATATAATTGCATATGCTGATGTATAATGGTGTAGATCTTAATAATGTAATGATGATATGGGTTGAACTTAATGTATTAATGATGAAATGAAATTATCAAAGAAAAGAACAATATATCCCTAGGAAAAATTAACATGGAATCAGAGCTGGGCTGAAGTAAAGCCATGGAGATCACCGCGATGATGACACCTTTGATGGAAGCAAGAAGAGGATGGTGGAGACCTCAAAGTATTCTAGGGTTTGAAGAAAACCCTAAGCAACTTGATTATTAGGGTTTGATGGATTCTATGAGGTTAGGGTTGGAGAGAAACCCTGGTTTATGGAAACGATATGAGATATGAAATCTAGTATGAAGATACTCAAGCACTTGTGGGAGATTTGTTGAAGCCCTAGGGATAATCCCTAATAGACCTGGTTGGACAAATGAAAGCAACATTGGTATATGTACCATGGACATTGGTGGCTCTTGAAGATTGGTTCAAGAGGGAGAGGGTCACCTCTCATTAAAGATAAGTATCTCTTGACTTATGATGCCTCTTACTTGTGTCTATATTTATAGATCTAATGATTATGTTTTATACTTCTTGCATATGTGTTTGAGTATATGGATGTTACTAACTTCCTTGATGAGACGTGATGAGTAGATCCTTCTTGAGGATAATTTTGAGATGCAGATCTGGAAAGAGATAAAGAGGTACTCGATGAAAAGATGACAAAGAGCTTCAAGTGGCCTCTGTCTAATGAGAAGGTGCACAAGTATTTGAATACCACAAGGTATTCTTGGTGTGTTGTGTTTCAGCTATTGGCTCGGTAAGACCTAAGGTATGATGAGAATGTTTCTTTCTTTTATGGCTCATAATATGAAAGTGAATTGGATATATGTTTCCTATGATGAAATGATTCACTTGGTGTAAAGCATTCTGATCTTCTTGAATTCTATGAGGATATCTAATGTTGATACATTGATGTACTTGTTGTTTAGGTAAAATCTACCCGTTGGATATATTGATCCTATAAAAGGCTAGCACATTGACTCTAGTAAATGATATACTTAATACTTGTCATGATGGATTTCATAAAGAAGGATAGCTCATTGAATCTTATACATGATACTACTATACTTGTGATAAGCATGAAGAAAGCATATGGAAAGAGATATTGACGCCCTTGCTGCTTTAGTAAATTTTTATTGAATGACCTAATTGATCATGAAGAGCATGGTAACCTTGATGTGAGAGGTATAAGTGTAAGATTGATACACATATCTCTTACTAAATATGGACATGTCTTGATGAGATGAGTAACTATGGCTGCCCCAACTTGGTGGTATGACTTGATAGAAAGTGCTATTGTGTTCATAATATTTGAGATATGATGTTGCTTTAAGTCTAAGCTTTAATGAAATGAACATGATAGATATATGTTTATGATCTAAATGACCTATTGTTGCATCTCTATCAAAGACATGTCGATGACATGAATGAAGATGAATGAAGTAGATCCCTAGATAGAGGGAGAATCTCTTCTCAAACCACTATTTGCAGATGTACTATAGAATTATGATTTATGTTCATCTTACATTATTGATCTACTGTAAAGTCTTAGATATGGAGCCTGTACATAAATTAGGGTTTCTTCTCTAGACACAATCATATATCTAGGAGATCTTGTCCCTAGACGCATGCATGCTAAGGCCCAAAGAGCATCTAGGTAGTTAAAGATGCTCCCATGCTAACATGAAGGGAGCGTCCAGGGGTTTGCCTACAATTGACCATCATATGAAGCTTTTTGAAGCTGTCTGAACTCTGAATCAAGATGTTTCTGACATATTATCCCTCTGTAATTTGATTCCTGAAGTTGTTGGGTTAAATTGCTCCACATATGTGTTGCAGATGGATAGATCTGCAAGCAGGAAAATATTGAATGTTTTCCATAACATGAACATGCATATTAAACTTGTGTTTGTAGGTGACTGAGACATACATATAGATATGTCAATATGTCTGTGATACAAGAGGTTGGCATGATTTGGCTTACTAGTATATATGAAAAGTGTTTTTTCATAATACTTGAAAATAAATCCGAATTGATGATTGAGATATGCTTTGACTATTGACCTCTCTATGATAACTAATTTGGACTTGACATGATGTCTAATGATCTGACTTGATGATTGATGATTTTCCCTGATATTAATTCTATGTGGGCACGATGACTTATATTCAGAAAAAAATGATTTTGTATTGGCCTCCTCATTCCTAGCACAATGATTAAAGTATTGATAGTTGTGATTTAGCATGAAATTGGAACTCGCATGACTCATCCTTCATGTATGCATTTGCACCTAGTGATAGAAATGAATTATGTTATGATTATGAGAATGAATTGATAAAGTTCATATTGATAATGCAAGGTTGATGACAACTTATTGGTATGATAATGAATGAAGTCACGATTTGATATGAGCTCCACTTGTATCCTGGTTGAAAGAATTGATGCTGTGATATTGATGACATTGACATTGGTTGTGATTTGACGTCTAAACTTTGATGAGTTGAATTTGTTGTTGTGATGGTACAACATTGATTTATGTAAGGATGATTATGATGGCTTTGTAAGGCATTATGCTTAGATCATTACAATCCAGATATGTCTATATTTGACAGTTATCTGATGAAGTCAAGATGATGAGTTCCAAGGTATGGATTTGATATTAATTATTGTTTTGGTTTTATGTCCTGATGATCTACTTGTGACAGGCGATGAGCCTATGATGATCTAAATCAGAGGGAGATGGATCCTGAAGCTCGAAATAATGTATAATGGCACGATGAATTGATTTTCTAGAATTTGGGAAATAAATTCCATATTGCAAAGCTATTGAATAATGAAAATGCAAATCCTTGGATACTCCTATTTGTCGTTCAAGATTTTGTTGAACTTAACATGGCATCCGATAGTTATTTGAAGCACTGATGTTCCGTTTTGAACAATCATCTGTATATATATGATGTGCATAGAAGTTGAATAAATTCATGATTGAGTTGCTTCATTCACATAATGTTGCCACTGAGCATGATTTGAAATATCTGCATGAGGTGTTCTATTTTTGAGGATAAGATATTTCTCCTATGATATTCGTCTGCATAGATGTATTGTTGATACTTGAGATTTTACTGATATGCACATTTGAATGCTGCTTTAGTATGAGATCTTCCATGATATCTCGGATGAGAGGCCCATAGCATGACCGAGGTTGAATATGATGTTGCTAACATGGCTAGTTGTGAAGCAGGATGAAGAAGCTCCTTACAGAGTTGTCTGAGCACGATCTGGATATGACATGGATATATTATGATATGATTAGCGGAAAGTCCCACATTTATAGTTGGGACTGAGATGCTCTCATATATGGAGACAGTGGAGTTGTTCGGAACAAGCTCGGGCTTATGGTTGGCACCTCCTTGAGAAGGAGGATGATTATGGTATCCTTTTTGTGATTTATGTGATTATTTATGTTCTGACATGATATTTGATTTGATGTTTTGTATGAATAGGAAACAAATTCTATTAAGACAAAATGATACAAGATATGAGTATGCTGAGAGAAGTGTTGATCAAGGACACTGAGCCAACTCTTCCCCCCTATTTGAGATCCCACGGTGAAGAATTGAGGGAGAAGGGCTCCTGGGGTTGAGAGAACTCTGGAAAATAGGGAATGACCCCTATCTATTACCCATAGGGTTGAGGTGCTACTCCCCTGTCTGGTCTTTTCAAAGTATAACCTAGTTGACATCATACCCCTAATTAGGGTTTGTTGGGAATACCTCTCCTCTTCTGGCCAACTAGTTGAGAGTGTACTTGGGGTGTACAACCTAAGTCGATTATGATGCAAGTGTTCTACCACATGACTACTAAGAGTCATTGTTGGTAATGTCAATAAACAATAAGATTTCGAGTTGAGGGTAAGCTCCCCGATAAAATTATGGGTTGAGGATAAGCTCCCCGATGAGATTCTAGGGTTAACGGTGTACTCCCCTGTATGATGATTTATCCTATTGCTTGGTATGGGTGGAAGCTATTTCTCCCCGATGTGGTTCCAGGTTGAGATATGCTCCCTGATGATATGCTCTCCGATGACAATCAATAATGATATTTTGGGTAGCAGCCCATTGGTAGAGACTCCAGGTAGCAAGCTAATGGATAGAGGGTGGTAGCTTGAGCTCCCCTCTAGTAACAAATTCTTCTTCTTCTAGATCCAAGAATGTTCAACATATGAGCAGGAACAATAAAGAGATAACAAGGTACATGCAAAGGATAGATTGAGATGTACAATGATGATTTATGATGATGATACACTTGAGAAAGACATGGCACAATGACTACATGACAGAGATGATCCATGATAATATGTTATGACACTTGAATATTCCATAATTACATATTTATCAATGGACATATATTAGTAAGTGGAATTCTCCCTAGTTGAGAGGGAGTGTTAATTTTTGTAACTGTGGTCAAATTCCACCTTATACAACTAAAATTACCTATATTATGATTGAATTAGATTCTTCTTTTCGAGAGGATGAAAATCGACCTAAAGATCACCCGATTTGGTCAAGTGGAAGTTGAGTTATGAATTATTTTATTCATACATGTATTATGGAATGGGTCGACCCTAACCACATGGGTAACTGCTTAACCCCAAGTGGACCCTCATGAAAGCCTATAAATAGAAGATACCTCAAGCTCATTTAGACACATTTGATAAATCTATATTCTGTTCTCTTATTGTCTTGGTTCACACATGTCTGTTGGAGGAAAGTTCGCTAAAGGGTACGCAATCTCAGGGTCGAAGCTTGCACTGATCTAGGGCTTTCTCACCCTAGATGCTAGCACAAAACTGGGCATTTTAGCTAGTGGACGCTGACACACAAGCCCATGATAGCATCCAGAGACCCATAGATCCGTATTTGATGGTACCCTAAGTGTAAATCAATCTTGGACAACACAATAGTGGCCTTAACAAGATCGAATAAATTATCGATCCTAGGTAGTGGGTAATTTCTTTTAATGGTTAACTTATTTAGTTGTTGATAGTTAATTCAAAGCCTTAAGGTGCCATCTTTCTTTTTGAAATAGAGTATAGGGGCTCCCTATGGTGATACACTTGGGTAAATGTATATTTTATCAAGCAGCTCCTATAGTTTCATTTTTAATTCAGTTAGTTCTAGTATACTCATGTGATAGGGTGCCTTACATACTGGGGTGGCTCCTAGAATAAATTCAATTGTAAAATCAATATCTCATTTAAGGGGAAACCTAGGAATCTCTTCTCAGAATACCTTTGCAAAATTTTGAACAAATAGAAGATTTTCCAAGGTTGCTATCTTTTCCTTCAAATTAGTGTACCCCACTTGGAATGCGAAAATATGCTAGCCCTTCCTAATGCATTTTCCCAGATGTGAGGTTGTGATTGGTATTAATTTCAAGGGTCTTATGATCCCTTGGATTTCTTTCCTAGAACCTTCTTCATTAATAAAACTGATAGTTTTACTTTTACAATTTACAAGGGACCAATGTTTTTCCATCCAATCCATACTAATCAAAACTTCATAAGAACCTAAGGGAAAATGTTTAATTTATTTTTATTGGCTGGCCTGCCAACTCAACAAGACAATCCTCAACTTTTGTTGCCTCTCTCCTCTTTTCCCTAGTGGCTAACTAAACTACCTATGCATTCTTAAACTTACCAACTTATAGATTACACGACTCCACTATTTTAGGACTAATATAGCTCAATATTTCTCTAGGATCTATTAAAATGGACACAACATGATTGTAAATATTGCCTTCAAATTCAATCAAAGTAGGTTAATATTCATATTAACGGTCTTTAAGTGCAACATTGATCTTGTGTAGACTTCTCCATTAGGGAGATTTTTAGGTCTAAAATGGGCCTCCGAAGAAAAATGTACAACCAAAATAAAATTTATAAGAACCAATAGGATTCAAGATAATGATGTCAACCATGGGGGATGAATCACCATTTTTGGACTAAAAAAGTAAAAATATTAAAAAATAATAAAATACTAAAACTACTTTTTTAAACTCGTATTTTCAACTTATTTCCCTAAGATTTTACTCAAATTTCAAGTGGGATTACTCGTTGGATGCAAAATCTAATTCCTCATCCAAGGAGTACCCATGTTGAATACTTTCAATGGACCCCACTACACGAAAAATGAGAAATACATTAAAACACGTTATTGCAATCACATTTTTCATGTATTTATCATTTTTTGGTTAGTATGGTCCATCAAAAGTATGCAACATGGGTGCTCCTTGAATGAGGAATTAAATTTTCCATCCAACAAGTGTTTCTGCTAGAAATTTGAGTGAACCCATAGGGAGATAAGTTGAAAATACGAGTTGAAAAAGTAGTTTTTACTTTTTTTCCCTCTAAAATTTGATGATGCAATCTAATCTTATTTTATTATTTCCACTACTATTTTATAATTTCCTTACGAGGCCCATTTTAGACCTCAAAATTCCCCTAATGACCACTTCTCCTATGATATATACCTCTTGAATACTCACTGCTTATTTTGTTCTTCCACGATAATGTCAATTTCTAGGATAATGTGGTTCTCAGTAACCCCAAAACTGTAATGGTGGTTTCTGTGGTTGGTTATATTTAAGTTTCCTTGATGATTATGTTGGTTTGGATTCATTTTATAAACAATTGTTTTATTTTTTCTTGAAAATTTACTTTGTTGGTTTTTGTGTGAATTCTTATTATTTGCGGTTTTTTTATTCTTAGTATTATGAGGATATTTTTTCCCTTTCTTGCCTAGGCATATTTTTTAATTGTATCCTTTCTATTTCATCTATTGATAGTATATACATTCCTTATGAACAACTTTGTTTTCGGGTTATCAAACTCCAACCTTTCCTTCATAAATGTTGGTAGAATACTTATAAAACAATGCACCTTAGCCTTTTCTTCTCGTACATAAGGGACACATCTGAATAAGGATGTAAATTTTACCACATACTTGTCCATGGATAGCTGACTGAATCTGAGTTCATGCAATTCTTTGGCTTTACCATCATAAAATGGCTCAGTTAAGTGCTTATTCTTGAAATATTGCTGGGAATTTTCCCATGTTATCCCCTATCCATTAACTCCTTCGACCGCCTTAACTTCCTCCCACCACAAGGTTTCTTTTCCTGGATGCTAACATATTGCTATATGATCCTTCAAGTTGTTGTCATATTCATAAATCTAGAATTACTTTTTAATATTTACTAACCATGCTTCTGCAACTTCCATAGATTCATCGTCAAAGGTTGGAGGCTTGATTTTTCTAAACTCCTCATGTAATTTTGTTTTTTGTGTTTTTGTCCCTTTGTGCACTTTTCCCCGAGAAGCATTTCTAGATTCTTCCTCATATATCTCCTTGCCACCCTCTTACTCTTCTGTAAGGATTTTCTTAGGTACGTTGTCCTCTCTCCAACTATGCGATTCTTCTCGATTTCAATTATAAGGACACGCGGCTGAGTTTTTTATATTCTGCATATCATTTAAACTTCTAATTATTCTTTCCTAGTCTTGCATCAATCACTCATTATTAACCCTTAAATTAGCCATTTATATGCTTAATTGTTACACCTTTTCCAGTAGCATTGCAGTTGTGGACTAAGCTTCTTCCCCGAACTAGACCCATATTTCTTGATTGTGTCTTGGAAAGGGTAGCATACTAAGTTGTGTAGGTGGTCTTGTAAGTTGTGTGGTCATCATATCACTTCCCCTTCTCTCTCTCTCTCTCTCTCTCTCTCTCTGGAACATAAAATGCAATTTTCTACTTTCTTGGTTTTCCCTAAGTATGCCACAATGTGGTAACTGTGACTTTGATACCACATGTAACATAACTCCTCAAATAATTTTTCTTACTATGGTAAAGGGTAAAATACGAGTTAACACTAGTTATAAATTATTTACATGGTCACGTTATTGCTTCCAAATTCAAGATAACGCTATGTATTATTGTTGTTTCCCATGACATATATATTTGCATCATATTTATGGTTCACAAAATTCATGGTAAATATATATTGGGGTTTATTGTAAACTTAATTAACTTATGTTATTGTGATAATTCCTATGTGGATATATATGGTTCCTTCCTTAATGAAAAATATTGGAGTTTAATTTTTCCTTCGTCCTATGATGTTATATCGACCTCTCTATGTGTCTAGTGGGACTTACACATTCCACACATATTTGTCACGTCAACATAGTAGTGGTGACTGTGCATCATCTAAATTTTCTAGACTACCAATTGTTCGAACTATGATCTCAAGATCTGAATATCCTTGGGAATGGTAATATGGAATGATATGATAGTCCAAATGTTTAGGGTTTCGATATATGGTTTTGATGGATTTATGTGGTTAGGGAGTAACTACCTTCCCCTCCCACAATGCCACTCATCACTCAATCACACCCTTTGCTCACAAGGAACAAGCTCTGCAACACAACACTTACAAATTATTGTGCTTCGTTGGTTTTGGACCCTTCTTCTTGCAAATTGTTTAGGATTTTCTTGTTAGGTGATGTAAATGCTCAAAAGTTTGCAAATATTACATTTTGTTTCGAGCTAGGGTTACAGTTTTGGTTTAACAAAATTTCCACTTGTTGTTTATTTTGGATTCCTTTGTTTGAGACTGATTATGTCATTGTCTTCCTCTAGTACCAACAACGGCATGGGCCGCTCAATGCATTATTTCTTAAGGATGATATTTTGAGGCGAAGGCCTTACCGCAACATATAATCTGCAATAGGTATATATATTTGTTTTCAATTGTTCTCACTAATTTATCTTCTTCTAGTTTTTGTTTACATTGTTCTCCAACTAAATTTCATTGTTATTTGTATCATGCAATGGTTACGGTCGCAATGGTTAGAGTCAGAATAGTCTCTACCTATCTTTGATATAGGTACAAGATGTGACCCTTAGACCTAGTTTGACACTAAGTTATTTTCTCCAGTGCTCACTTAAATGTCTAACAAAGCCTTTGTTCTCTGGAAATTTGCAAGTTAGGTTCCAAGTCTTTCGACATGCGTTCAATATCAATTTTCCCTTTCATTTTCCCTTCGTACATTTCTTCCAGGTGTTGAATAAACCCTTTATAATCCTTGTATGTCACTAAAGGTATTAAGGAGTTGAATTTTTGAAATATGCAGTAGGGTTTCATGTTTGAAATTTAATGTGCCACTCTGGTTAGACACTTATCGATGTTATGTTGATAATTTAATTATGGTTGCTCAACCTTGACTTTCTTATGAGGCTTAAAATCTTTCTCTCAATGATTTTAAAAGTTGAATGTATTAGCTTGCTTTAGAATATATTTCGAATGCATTCATAACATAACAAATTTGGTCAATTTTATTTATGGCCGTGAGCCAAATATATGATGTACAATTTTGAGAAATATATCTCTATATGGAAACTTTTATTTGACCTAGGCATAATATTCTTATGATATTTGGTTTACAGAAATTGTTACTGGTCGAGGTCTTGGTATAATAATTATAATTCTTGAAGTTTATCCAACTCTACATATGTTTTATTTTAAGACTATTACATTATTTCTTTTGTTTATACTGGAAAAGGAAAGGTTATCAACATGTCTATTTACTTTCTTAAAATGTTATAAAAATTAGAAGAAATTATTTTTCATTTCAGTTGGTCACAACACCTCATCTTCCTTCTCTATAATAATATAATAAATATCTTTTCTTAGCATTATCCACACAAAAAACATGGGTTTCCAATGGGTCATAGTATCTCTCTCTCTTTCTCTCTATGCACACACACACAAAGTCACAATATTACTATTTTTATGGTCAGGAAGGTTGGTCGGACTTGTCTCCGGGATCCACCATATGCCCTCTAGTTCTAAATATTTAAGAATTTACGATTGTTCCGGGTAGGTGGATAGACCCTTTTTTATCCAACAAAGCTTGGGACTAACCTAAATTCATTTACAATGTCATATTCTCCTTACCATGTCATAAAATTAGTAAATATTTGCACAATGTAACAAGAAATAAATGCATACAGGAAAATTGTTCCAACATATTTGACTTATCTGTTTTCCAATATCTGAGCCTACTATGAAAACTATAGGGAGAAATAGGATTGTCCACCCAACTAATGAGAACCAATATCCTCTACCAGGACTCTACCCGAGCCAATTTCATTTCCATAGAAGTTTCCCTTCACAGAGAGAATACTTGATCCAGCTAGGACTTCTCCAACCACACCAGGTCCAGCATAGGGTTTCACTAACCACACAGGGTTCAGTTTGGAATTACACTAGCCAACCAACTCAAGAATTCCATTTTGGAAGCTTCGTGCCTCCCTCAACAACATCCTATTTGAGGGTATCAAGCTTATACTTTTCCTTCCTTTCTTAGTCCCCTGTAACCAGGATCCAAGTTCACAAGGTTGCCTCAAGTTATTTCCAATCTTATCATCTTCGCTCCCTTTTCCTTAACTAAGATAATTCATCTTCAGAGAGAGGAATATTTGTCTTCCAACTATCTCGTAAGTGAAAATATCATTTAGCATATTTTCCCACCTTAATTTTCATGGTTGACCATAAACAATATTTCTTAATGAAATTTAGAAAAATAAACATTTACGTTTATCACTGATTCATACTAGGCCTTGAGCATGGTCCACAGTCTCCCAAGTAATTTTAGCAAACATAAATTAGAATATTTACGATTCACTGAGGGGTGTTACATTATATCCTGAGAAATTTGGTTTATCTCAAATCTTAGTAAATATCAAATTAAAACAAATGTTCTTAATTAAGTTAAAAATATGATTTCAAAATAATAATAAAGTAAATTTGATTGAGCATAATAATTTCAAACAAAGTTAAATTTAATATGCAAAAGAAAAATTATAATTAATACTAGATGTTTAAGAATGTGTTATTTCTAGTGTGTGTGTGTGTGTTATTGTTAGCCTCACAAGCATGCAACATGCACATATGACAGTTTAAACTTTGCATTTTTTCAGAGCGAGGGTTTCGGTCTGCAATCTGAATATTGTCACAAACTTTGGCAGAGGGCAGTGCCCTGTTCGCAAATCTTCAAAGGCGTGGGCTTGCCATAGCCCAAAAGATGAGGCATGCGGGGACCAATGGGGCCCCTTCATACAAACAAGCAATGATGGATAAAGGAAAGGCCCCACTGGAAGGGGTACAGATCTCTGGATCTGAAAATGCAGGAAAAGATGAGCTAAGCAAGAAGAAAGAGGCTGGTGGGAAAACCAAGGAAACCCAAAGTCAAAAACGAACAAATGGAATCAATATTCTAGAGGGAAAAGACAACGGGAACCCTAGTCCCGAGTAGGAACCACAAGGAGCAGAAGGAAAAAATAAAAAAATTGTGGGAACCGAGGCCCTACCCCAGCACGGCCCAGATCTGGAGGGATCTGCCACAGCGACAAGAAAACAAGAGGACCTGGGGCGCTGCAAGCCCAAAACAACAGAAAGTCTGCAGGTTGTTATCACCGACCTCGAAATGCAAACTTATAGAGACCATATGTCAATACATGCGGTGATTTGTAAGTTCATGGGATTTTGGCCTACAGAAAAAGCCCTCTGTTTCTGGATAAAACAACAATGGAAGACTAAGGGAGATGTCAGGTTACACCTGGGGGCCAAAGGGTTCTTCACTGTTGTCTTTGCGAACCTAGAAGACATGGATTGCATTTTTTATGGAGGACCGTATTTCTATGCCTCAGCAGGCCTCTATATGAGACCATGGAAACCAAACTTTGCACTAGAATAGGAAACATTCATGCATGTACCTGTTTGGATTCGCCTATTCTCTCTCCCCATTGATTACTGGAGACCTGCAGCATTGGAACAAATAGGCAACAAACTGGGAACCTTCATCCAAGCCTTGGAGGCCACCCTGCAAAAAAGGTACACCTCTTGTGCAAGAATATGTGTTGAAATGGATGTTTCAGGTGCACTACATGAAGGTCTATGGCTAGAATTTAGAGATGAAGTCTTCTTTCAAGCCATAGATTATGAAAAAATCCCCTTTCGGTGTTGGAAGTGCCACGAACATGGACACCTGTTTAGGGAATTCCCAATGAATAAGCCAACCAAGAAAGCCAAGGAAAACACAGGCAAGGATCAGGAAGGTTTTTCCCATCCAAATGGGAGACAACGGGCCAATCGAAAAAACCAACCCAAAACAGGCACCTCCATTAAAGGAATTGCCATTGCCTTTGAAGTTCTTGGGCCTAGGACAATTTCAACTGAAAATCCCCAAGTACCAGACCTAATGCAGGAAATCTAGGATGTTCCTTCACAGGAAGCCCAAGATCCCAATCCAGATCGACAAATGAGATCCTACAAGGTCCTGAGTTGGAAAAAGACTTAGAAGGAGATGCGGAAATGACCGCCAGTGAAATAGGAACAGAGGATATGGAACTTAGTGACATACTAGAGAGGGAAGGCATGGATCTCAATACCATGGTAGAGCAATGGAAGCAGAAAGGAATGGAACATATCCCAGAGGAGGAAGTAGACAGAGTCAATTTTCTCTTCCTAACAAGGAAAGATGCAGAATTAAAAGGGCAGAAAAGAGGCTTTGGCGCCACAAAGGGTCTGGGTGTCAAGGCCCAAGGTTTACACCAAACAAACCACAATGCCAAACACAGGAAAAAGAGAGGCCGACGAACAAACAACGAAGCACTCCACGAGCTAGGTCAGATGCTCCTCAACTCAGGTAAGATGAAAGCCCTTGAGGCTTTCACGTTCTCCTCTTAAACCTTGTTAATTATGAAGATTCTTTCATGGAATGCTAGAGTGCTAAACAGCCAAAGAAAGTCAAAAATGAAAATCCTGACATGATTTTTTTTACAAGAAACCAAGTGCTCCAGCCAGAAAATGAAAGGAATAAGTAGAAATTTAGGAAAACGAATGGAATACATAGAAGTGGAAGGGAATGGATTGGAGGGAGGCCTGACCACTTTCTGGAATCCCCACTCCCTCCATCTTATAAGTGTAGAGGCTTCCAGATCATACATTTCCCTGGAAATTAAAATCATAAGGGAATCCAACACATACCTGTGCACTAATATCTACAGCCCCTAAAGACTAGAGGATAAATTGTTGATGCTAGATTGCCTCTCCAAGATGCAACGTAGACACTCCACTGTTAAAGCCATTTATGGAGGAGATTTCAACATGGTTACCTCAATGGCAGAAAAGAAAGGAGGGGTAAGAACTCTGAACAGAGATGTAGAGGCATTCAATAGATTCATCAAAGCAGCAAATCTTGTTCATATCCTCCCCAAAAACAGGCTATACACCTGGAATAAAAAAAGAGGAGGAGAAAGGCAGATCACCTCAAGACTTGACCGTTTTCTTATAGCAGAAGCCATCCTCCTTGAGGGGTTCATTGTGGAATCAGACATTATTCCTTGTGGAGGCTTTGATCATTGGCCCATCACCCTAGACGCAGCCATCCTCAGCACTCCGAAAAACATACCTTTCAGGTTTGAGAAATTTTGGTTGGGCCATCCGAATTTCACTTCTAAAATCAAACATTTGTGGCATGTGCCGCTGGATACTAGAGGCACCAAAATGTACTGGCTCCAAGCCAGATTAAAGCACCTCAAAGCTCAGCTTCGATCTTGGAACCAAGAGGTCTTCGAGAATATTTTCAAAGACAAACAGGCCTTGGAGGAACAGATGGCACAGATCCATACAGAATGGCTCAAAGGGGACATCACCCAGGATTCCATTAGCACTGAGCGAGTCCTCATGCAAAAATGGAATGAAAGATGCCAACAGGAGGAAATATTATGGAGACAAAAGTCTCACATACAATGGCTCAAAGAAGGGGAAAAAACACCAAGTTCTTCCACCGTTCTGTTATAGACTATAGGTGCACCAACAAAATCACCCGATTGAAGGATGAGCAAGGTACTCCCATCCACTCTCATCAAGATATTTCCTCCATCCTCACTGATCAATTTAGCCATATAGCAATGGAACTAGACACTAATAGGGAAGAGGCTATCAGGGAAGTCATGACTTCCATCCCAAGGTTAATTATTGAGGATCAGAATAAATCCTTAGACCGCCCTGTCACCATGGAGGAGGTGGAAGTAGCAGTGAAAGAGATGCCTAATGGTAAGGCACCAAGGCTGGATGGCTTCACCATTGATTTTTTCAAAGCTTGCTGGGAAATTGTGCGACTGGAAGTGTGGGAGGTGGTGGAAGATTCCCGAAAATCTTCCTCCATCCTCAAATCCCTCAATTCCACCTTCATCGCCCTTATTCCCAAAGAGGAGGCAACCTGTACCCCTTCGAAATTTCAACCAATTGCTCTATGCAATGTTCTTTATAAAATTATCTCCAAAGTAATGGCCAACAGACTGAAGCCAATTCTCCCTTTGATAATCTCAAAGGAGCAATCTGGCTACGTGGAAGGTAGACAGATCATGGATAATGTCGTGCTAGCACAAGAAATGGTTAACACTCTTCAATCCTAGAAAAAAGCAGGTA
Source organism: Pinus tabuliformis (assembly GCA_031772625.1). Classification (NCBI taxonomy): domain Eukaryota; kingdom Viridiplantae; phylum Streptophyta; class Pinopsida; order Pinales; family Pinaceae; genus Pinus; species Pinus tabuliformis. Next base: position 107,401,506 of record CM062811.1, on the reverse strand, counting down.
TAATCATTCAGTTGGATCTCTCAAAAGCTTATGACAAGGTCAGTTGGAAGTATCTAGAAGCCATTCTGGAAGCTTTCGAGTTTGCACAACGCTAGATCAATTAGATTCTAGCCTTAGTCAAATCCCCCAGCTTTTCTATTTCGGTCAATGGAGCTCCCACCTTCCCCTTTGCCCCCTCTATAGGCATTCGCCAAGGGGATCCCATTTCCCCTTTTCTTTTTGTCATTTTGATGGAAGGCCTGAGTTGCATGATTAAAACTACAAAGGAAAGGAGCAATATCAAGGGCCTTCAACCCCTGCCACCTTGCCCATCCACTACTCATCAACCATTTGTGGACGATACCATTCTTCATAGAACTCCAACGGTTTGGGAAGCCCAAGGTTTCAAAGCTATCCTTGATCTCTTTAGTCAAGTGACAAGTATGGACCTTAATTTGGATAAGTCCTCCATTTTATTTTTCAATACTCACTTAGCGATCCAGAAAAATCTTACTGCTATCCTTGGTTTCAGAAGGCAAAGCATTCCCTCTAAGTATCTTGAGATCCCTCTCATTGATAAACCCTGGAAAAAGCTCCACTGGGAAAAACTATTATCCAACCTCGAAGAACGAAGTAATCACTGGACTAATAGGGTCCTTAACTTCGCTGGCCGGCTTGTCATGACTAAGGCTATCCTACAAGCTATTCCTCAGTATATGCTCTCCATCCTTCTGGCTCCCAAAGGTGTTCTCCAAAAAATCAGAAACATTTAGAGAACCTTCCTATGGTCTGGAAAAACTGACGAATAGAAATGGGCTCTAGTAGCATGGGAAAAACTTTGTAAACCCAAGATCCTAGGTGGTCTGCAGCTTCAAGACCCAGACATAGTAAACAAAGCTTGTGGTTCCAATCTCTAGTGGAGACAGGTCAAGGAACCACAGACACCCTGGGCCAAGCTATGGAAAGCTAGGTATGCTAAAAACTGGTGCCCTCAGGATCTCATTAGAATGACTGACCCTCCAGCTAGATCCCCCATTTGGAACCTGGCATGGGCTAATCAGAACATCATACAAGATCCCTGCTTTTGGGAAACCCGCAATGGTAGCACGAATCTCTTCTGGGAAAATGCTTGGAAACAACTTCCCAAGCTTAAGAGTCATGATTATCTTCCCCTGCAGCACAGGTATCAGGAACAAGGAAAACTCAGGGTGAACCAATATTGTACTGCCAGTATCACAGACTAGCAATGGAGACATTGGCACCCTAATAATCCCCCATAGGCAAATGTGATAGGAAACCTTCTCTTATCCTTGCACTCTTGTCTGGATAAGAGGAAGATCTATTACTCTCAGGATGAATATCAACTAAGGTGGGGAAAACTTGATGGAGGCACCTTCAACCTAAAGGAAGCCAAACTTTACTTAGAACACATGGATCTGGAAGAGAAAGTGATTTGGCACAATAATGTTTGGGATACCACCATCTGGCCGAAGATAAAGACTTTCTTATGGCTCCTAATGCATCGTAAGATCCTCACTTGGGAGAACCTATGCAAAAAAGGCTTCATTGGTCCATCCCGATGTCCCCTCTGTGAAAAAGAAGAGGAGTCTATGAATCATCTCCTCAACAATTGTGAATGGACCAATAAACTATGGGTATGGATGGAGGAGATCTCCAGACAAATAGGCAAGAACATAGAGTCCATACAAGACAACATAGCCAACTGGCAAACCAAATATTCTAGCTGCGACACTGTAAACATCCTATGGAGGCTAAGCCCCAGTTTTATAGTCTGGTCCACATGGAAAGAAAGAAATAGAAGAATTTTTCAGAGGGAATCTAGGCAGCTAGATACCATCAAAACAAACATCATGCAAAATATGCGAGAAACTGCCCTTACCAGTAGTAAAGTAGAACCAACAAACAGGCTTTCTGCTAATGACAGGCGAATTCTGCAGCTATTTGGCATGAGTGTTGCAACTGGCCTCAATTCTCTGGCATAGAGACCTCGGCCCGCTCCATCTCTATTGTCCTGGCAACCTCCTATCCCGGGGTTCCACAAATTAAACTTTGATGGAGCCTCTCAGGGAAACCTTGGCCCGTTTGGCCTTGGAGGTGTCATACGGAACGATAAAGGGGAAATTCTTCATATCTACAACAATTCTCTAGGGAAGCCAACAACAACGAGGCAGAATTTATAGCTCTGGAGCAGGGTTTGCAAATCCTAATCCGCCTGGGTAGTGGGGCAGAAATAGTGGAAGGAGACTTGCTCTTAGCCATTAATGCTGCGAGGAAAATGTAAAATGGTTCACGTTCTGAGAAGGTTACTAAGCATTGGTGCCTAGTCATGGTCACCGCGCTCATCGCCAAACATCTCTTCGCTCTCAATGGAGTCGTTCTATAGGCAATCAGGCGCAGTGTGAATGCAATGGTGGATAGCCTAGCCAACCATGCGGTCGACCACCCAAATGATGACATTGACACCTGTTGGCAGAGCGTCACATGTGCTAATCTTTGGGATAAATGCCTTCAAATCTCAAGGCAAGACCTCACAGGCATGTCAGGAGAGGAGGACGGCTTACAAGGTACCGATCATCAATGAATAATGTGGTTTGCTCTTAATGTTTATTCCCTAATCCTTAATGCCTGGTGGTGGCATCGCTGGCGGTTGTCCTATGGCTCGCATTGGAAAAGATGGAAGATCTACCACAAGGATAGAGGTTAGCATACCTTTTATGATTTGGGGTACGCGTGGCCTCTTCTCTTAAGTGATAAGCATGGTAGTCCGAACGCACTCAACCGTAATAATAGGAATGTCGTCAGTCACCTGTTGGGGATCCAGGCTGTCAGAAACATGGAAAAGACGGAAGTTTCAGTTAAGATCGCGGCCCCTCACACCGCGTCTTTCACTATTAATACAGAGCCAATCGGAAAGATTTCACCTGCTTATGGTATTCCTCAAATTTTAGCCCTGTGTTTACGGTTTTGTGTATAGGAATTCACATTTCAATAGTCTACACCTGCAATCTTGAGATGGCCGAGCGCAACCTCTGCAGCTCTAAAGCTACCAGAGATTTAAAGAGAGCCCAGAAGGATTATGAGGCTTCCGTCTCCAAAAAAGGAAAATAGAGTATTGAAGAGCTCCAAATTGAGGTGGACAAAGCCAATGAAGGGATGGACAATAAAGCCATCAACGAGGAGGTAGATTGGATCTCGGACCCGGGCACCCCATCAACCAGAGCTACCTAGTTCCTGAGAACGCAGAGTGTGGCTTGGCAGATGAAAATGATGCTTGCAAAATCCATAAGCATGCAAGGTGTTGCTTTCAAGGAGGCCTACCAGGCAAACTCCCTCGCCTCTGCCAAGAATTTGACACGGCTGGACAAGCTGGAGATTTCCATCAACTCCCTCACGGAAGAACTTAAAATGCTTGCTCAGAGTCTGGGAGAGTTTATTCGGCTCTTCAAGCTATACATACACCATGTGCTAAGTGTCTCTATTGAAATCCCTGGAGATGATTCCAAAACAACCATCATTAGACGCCATAGGTCTCGCAATGTTCCCAAGGGAGATGATGGCGCTGGTCCGAGTGCTGCTGGTTCTCCAGGCATCACCAAAATCGACCAGTAGGATTCCTGGTGGGCAATCTTCTGCTGATGGTTCCTGTTTATCCTTTGCTTTTGTTATTTTCTATGTTTGATGAATGTAAGCTTTGGCGGGCCTTTAAGCGGCCTTCTATGATAGTGGTTGCTCTCTTACTGTTTTGCAGCACTGTGTGGTTAGTTGTTTTCTGTTTCGGTTTATGCTTGACTCCGTTTAAGTTTGTGTTAGTTGTTACGCAGTATGTTTCTTGTCTGAACAACAATAGGCTATAGGGCTTATATAAGTGGTCTTTTGTTTAGCAGACCTGCATTTTCTCTTTTCCCTCTGAAAATGGCAGGCCACCTTTTGTAACCATATGTAACATTTTTGTGATCTAATATATCAGCTAATTTACACAAAAAAAGAATGTGTTATTTCTTTATGCCATAAATAATAATGTTAATTATTATAATTATTATAATAATTATAAAATATAATTATAATAATTAGGGGAAATTTAAATAGCTATTTTGGTAAAAATTTGACAATAAAATTTTGAGCAAGATTATGATTTGTTATTGTTTAAGATGATTTTTTAAAAGCATAAATGGATTCAAGGCTATTAAAAATCCATGAAACACTATAACTTTGCAGATTAAACAACTTAAATTGATGATTCTTATAATTCTCTACGAAATATTAAAAAAATTTACTAAAATAAATGCCTAGAAAAAAACTATTTCATTTATTAGTTGTAATACATTTCATAATTATAAATAGTAATCTACATTTTTATTATACTTTATTCAAATTATCTAAAATTGTAAATATAATGATTATGTTATTTAAAATTTATATAAAATGTAATTTTGAAATATATATACACATTATAATTATTTAAATATTTAATATAAATTAAATTTTTGTTATTTTTAATATTTTATTATTGATATTTTGAATTGTAATCATCAATAAAATTGCCTAATGAGGCTTGAAAATAAATGGGGAGGATAGTAAATATTCCACCCAACCACCCAGTTAAACTCAATTAACATACATACATATATATATTCCACGAGGTAATTGACAATGACCATGTTATGACATACTATGTAAACCATGAGATTCAAAGTTCAAATTCCCCTTGGATCAAACCAACAAAACACACACATATTATTCAAAACATGCGATATTCTCGAGGAAGGGGATCTAACTCCATGGCTGAATTTTTAGCCATATGAGTGTTGGTTAACATAGTAAAGAAATTATAAATCTTGGGTGACTCAAATATGGTGGTTGATTGAATTAGTCAAAAAATAAACATCTCTTGTGCCTAACCTTTTTGTTAAAGGAGAGATCCAAAAGTTGGAGTGTTACACATCTATAAGGAACTAAACAATCTAGCAGATAGCCTTTCAAAAGATGTTATCCAAAGTCCAGTGAGCAGACTTAAGATTCATGAGTTAAGGAAGGCTAGAAACCTAGAGGCCATCATGATTAACATGCAGTCTTTTACTTGGGATGAAAGAAAATAACCATAATTTTAGTCTTTTTTTTCTTGATATATGATATTGCTACAACTCAAAATAGACCTACATGTTTTCATCATGAGTAAATTGTAGTCTTTTACACTGGATGAAAGAAAATGTTTAACTTGTAGTCTTTTACATAAGACTAAAAAAATGAGACATTTAGCAAAGATTAAAAGATAAATTATCCATAATAATTTTAGTAATCTCTATTTATTATTTTTTTGTCGATATATAATGTTTCTATACCTCAAAAAATGTTTATTTCTTTCTTTTTGAAATATAATGATCTTTTCGAGAGGAAAAAATATATACTAGTACAACCACATTAAAAATATTAATATGGTTGATATAGCCAAAGACTTCATAAATATAACCAAAAAAGTATTGCAATATGAAGAATGTCTTACTAATGCACACATTTACATGATTAACCATGTATAAAAAGCTTACAGGTCAACTTTAACTTAAGGAAAAGAAAGAATTAAAAATCAATGGTATAAATAATAATGAAGAATTTATCATGGAGGAACTTATCAAAATTGGAATAATCTCAAATCCCTAGGAAATTGGTGGGTGGGGAGCCACGAGACACAAATCTAATTTTTTAGATTTATTAAAAGTAATGGACCATTTTGCTAAATAAAATTTGCTTATATATAAATGAATGTTATAAATAATAATGATGAACTTATGATAGAGGAACTTATTAGAATTGGAATACTCTCAAATCCCTAGGAAATTAGGGGGAGCCATTGGCAGTAATTAATTTTTTACATTTATTAAAATTCAGTGTTACATAACAAACTCTTTAATACATTGCAGTGGTTCATAAGCATTAGGATTAAACATATGCTAATCATGTTCCCTTAAAAATATCAAATATTTTAAAATTATATAACTTATTACCTTTTAAATTTAAATTATAAAAATATTTTTTCCAAAAAAATAAAATAAATAAAAAATAAATCGTAAAAATTTGGAATGTTTAAATTTTTTAATAATTTAAGATATCTTAAAAGAAACTAAAATAGTTGGTACTCAAAATATTTTTTTTTTTTTTTTTTTTTTTTTTTTAATTCCAAACCATTACAAAAAGTCATTAAATATATATAGGTAGGTATAAAATGAATATAATTCTTTTTTCCATATTCTTCCTAAAAATATAAAAATAAAAATATTTTCCCATACTAAAGAAAAGTAAATTTTTTAATTTGATAAAAAATCTTCTGGATCATCATCCTAAGCAAGAATTTAAAATATATTATATGAAAGCGGTTCTTGTGGAAACTGTCATTGAGTCCAAAATGGGCAACTACTTGTTATTTATTTAAATAAGTAGCAAGGTCTAAAAACGAAAATGCGTTTCCGTAGTAACATATCATGCTCCGTTAGGGCATATAAGAGGGCAGTATAGCAGTGCAGCAATAACTACCAGTAGCGTTAAGATTACATCGAGGTGTCTTTGGTGGACAGTCAACATCAAATCTGCAGTCCGCATTCAAAACACAACCGTCATAGTCTAATGCACCAGTCGCCATCACACCACCGCCGCCTGGAAATATCACAATACAAAGATTAAAAAGGTGGTGTTATTATGCACAAATTGACATTTATGCATGTTACCATGAAGAAGATGAATGTTACCATGGGCAGCGAAAATCAAGAAAAGGAGTGCAATGAACCCCGTCAACATTTTAAAGTTGATGGACACGCCAATGAGTTTTCCCATTTCTGATCTCCACACACACAATGCACACATGAACAGACGAAAGCACCGTCTCTCCTCAACAAAAAGCAGCACTGCTTTTCACATATTTATAGCAGATTTGCTAACTGTCCGTTGAATGTGATAATGATTCATAACACTCTCCCGGGAAAAATATGTTTTCAGTGAATCCCGCATGTAATGGAAAGGCAGACGGACACATTCATTTCCTTCCAAAATATCTCTGAATTTCTGAAATCCTGTCATTTCTCTGAAATTTTGCTGAAAAAACGTATGCTTTTTTTGGGTCCTTTGATGACAATAGGTTATCCTAGGAGTTTGAGTAAGCTATACAGTGCTTTAAAACATAGTTACCAAATTTGAATTCAGATTCAAATTCGATATAGAAAAAATTCGACACTATAAAATTCAATACGGAAAAAATTCGAAACTATACATCTTAGCCACACTTAAATATATTAATTTTTTATTTTATTTATAGATTTAAATAAACAATCCTTATATTCAAAATTTTAATGAAAATATAAAAGTTGTATATGTTAATTTTTTTCCAAAATAGAAGTTATTGTTTTTTATGCTTTATATCAGAGTTATTGATTTGCAAACAATTTGCTATTTTATAATTTCCAATTTTCTATTTTATAATTTGTAGGAATTTCTTTTTTTTTTAATTGCAATTGTCATTTTATGAAATTTTCTAATATAGAAATTACTATTTTTTTATTTTTTTTTATAAAAATTATAGTCTTTTCTTTTTCCAATAAGAATTACCAATTTGCTAAGATAGAAATTACCATTTTTTTCCTATAAAAATCATCTTTTTTTGTTTTTTTTTTTTCCAATAAGAAATATGAACTTGCTAATTCTTATAACAAAATATATAAAAGCTAATCGATTTTAGTATTAGCTTTACCTTTCTCAATATTATTTCAATTTTTCACTAAAGTTGCCTAGTTCTAAACTTGTTTTGCCCTTCCTCTATTATTATTATTTCCACCTGGGTTGCGCAGGCCGAATTTGTATTCTTCTAATGCATGAACAAAGCAAAGTTGGAATTAAAATTTGCTGAATTTGTATTCTTCTAATGCATGAACAAAGCAAAGCTGGAATTAAAATTTTACTTCCTATTCAACAATTGAAGAGTAAGTTCAATAACCTATTTCCACCAATTCAAGGATTGAAAAGTAAGTTCCTAAATTATAAAGGTAACTGTAAATTTTATTAAAAAAAAAGAAAATCAATACTTTTCCATTTACATACATACAACACCATTTTCTGAATTTATAAAATATATTTAAACAAGGTTTAAAAATCTGTAATTTGAAAAATTCTTATATATTTAGTTAACCATATAGATTTCTATATATCAAACTTCCATTGTGATATATCAAACTTCCAGATCTATATACATACAACACCATTTTCTGAATTTCAAAGTTTAAAAATCTGTAATTTGAAAAATTCTTATATATTTAGTCAACCAGATTGGTATATATCAAACTTCCAAATCTATTTACCTTACGAAGCAGAATGAACGTTGGAGACAGCGAACCGAATTGAAATTCTCCGAAGTAATACCGTATCGAACCGAACTGGCCTATTAACTTATTTTTTTCCGCTGTACGGACGAACTTGGTAACTATGGTGCGCTGGAGAGTGTTGTGGCCATTTTTTTGAGTAAACGTTATGATAATATGATTGTATGTTAAACCATAGTTACCAAATTCCAATTCCAATTCGATTAGATATGAAAAAAATTCGTCTCTATAAAATTCAATACCGAAAGAATTGCCATTATATATTTTATCCATACTTAGTTTTTTTTTCTTTAATTTAAATAAACAATCATTATACCAAAATTCATTAAATTTTTCTCTACCAAGTATATTTATGTTTATTTATTTCTAACGCTAATTTCTTCTATTTAAAATGTTATAGATCCCTTCTCTCTAAATCAGGTTAAAAATAATGAAAATCAAAATGCATCAAATTAATTATTATTGCACATTAATCAATTTTCTAATTAAATTGTTAACAATATTTAGCATTTTATAGAGAAATTTAATAGAAATTGTTTTTTTATAATATAAAAATTATTGTTTTTTATTTTGTTTTTTATAAAAAATATTGTTTTTATTTTTTCCAGTTTTCTGGTTAATCCTAGTATAAAAATTACCCATATAAAAATATTATAAAAACTAAAAAAAATAAGATTAAAGATGGTTGCATCTGGATTTACTTACTCTATTTGTCAACGTTCCGATCCATGGTTACACAGAACCCGGGCTTCATTGTTCTAGATAGCACACTAGCAGCAGAGTGGAGGCTTTGACGAAAATCATTCAACGCTGACCCGTACCGAATTGGAAACTGACCAATTATTCGCCGTACCGAACCGAATCAGCGACCGATTTTTTTTTGCCAGTACCGCCGAACTTGGTAACTATGCTTTAAAATATATTATTTAAATAAATTGACATGTATTAATATTTTATTTTGTTGAGTAATCTTAGATGTATAAATATTTACGCCGTAACACTTTTTTTTAAGGAAGAACTCCACTAAACACCACTTTGTACTGTTAGATCAATTGTTAGAGGATTGAAATATTTTCACCCATTGGATTCCACCATGTGCTTCAATTATTAATTGCATGAACTTCCTCAACTATGAGCAAATTCCTTTATTTCCATTGCTTGGTTTCCTTCTTGTGAAGAGGAGAGACATCTTAACTGACTGAAACCTGAAAAGGCATGGGAAATCAAGAAGCCGAGGTTAGTGATCATCCTTGTCAAGGTCGGGGTGTCGGTGGAACAGACAATCTCCATGGGGCATTGGTGGAACAGAATCTCCATGCTCTCTAACTACATACATGGAGCTTGGCGATTGCATTGTCGACGGGAGCAATGAGTGGTTCGAGGACACAGAGCGCCAAGCATCTACATTCCTACAAAGTCATCCACAAAAACACAGACAAAACAACTGTGAAACTCATAAAAGATCCCAAATTATTCTAGCAGAGGCAACAATTACTATTGAAGGGCAAGCATTTTGTTTTCGGTATGCTTAAATTCGATCTCGAGATCGAAACACCTTACAAACCCCTTCTCTCCACCCTCAAAACGTTCAATGCTAAACAATGGCATTCTGAGCGACGGGCATCTGCATTCCTACGAAGTCATCCATGAAAACGTCGACCCAAATTATTTTAGCAGAGGAAACAATTATTATTTAAGGGCGAGCATTTGTTTTCGGTACACTTAACTTCGATCTCAAGATCGAAACCCCTTACAAATCCCTTGTCTCCACCCTCAAAAAGTTCAATGCTGAACAATGGAATTCTGAGTTTGCATAGGTTTCTTGGAACTTTGTGAATGATGAATTGATGACGACATTGTGTCTCCAATTCAAACCCCGCCAAGTCACTGGAGCGGCTTATTTCCAGAAACAAATGGCTTGATCCATTATTAGAAATTGAAAAAATGATCAATTGTGTACACCATGTTCTCTTTTTTATTGGAGGTCTCAACCTCCACATCCTTGTTTATTTTTGCATCAACTTCAGCAACTAGATTGCTTTTTGGCATAGGTAGAATTACCTCCTTTGTGACACAAACAGAACCTTCCTCTAGAAGGGTCAGTAAGTCTCCACCTTGAATACTTTTAGGTAGACCTTTTGATGCAGCTATAGATTGCTCCAATGTCTTGGTTTTGATAATTCTTGTAATTTCAAAAACATTTGGACAATAATCAATATAGGTCTTCTCACTAACATTCTCACTATGACCTGGAGTTTGATGTGCATTACTCTGCAATTTGGCAGTTGGGATACTCACCCCTTTTGATGCAGCTGCAAAATGCACCAATGTATTGGTTTTGACAGTTCTTGTAATTTCAAAAACGTCTGGACAATAATCATTTAAGGCTTTCTCACTAACATTCTCACTATGACCTGGAGTTTGATGTGCATTATTCTACACTTTGGCAGTTGGGATATTCAAACCAGAAAACATGTCAATGCTGGAGATACTCGTGATGTCCGCTAATTCACCAGTTAGACCTTTGGATGCAGCTTCAATATGCTTTAGTGTCTTTGTTTTCACAGTTCTTGTCATTTTAGGAACATCTAGATAGTAGTTAGTACAGGGATTTCCACTTTCATTTTCATTATGAATTGGTGCTTGATGTGTTTGATTATGTGCCCCAGCAGGTGGGCTATTTAAATCAGATACTGTGTAGATGCTTGAGATGCCTACACTGTTCACTAAGTTGTCAGGTGGAATTTTTCTTGCAATATGGTGTAATGTATTCGTTTCCACAGTGCTTGGCATTTCCAAAATGTTTTGAAAGTAATCAATAGGGACCTTCTCACTACAAACTAGAGTTTGATATGTACTTTTCTCCCCGTCAGCAGATAGAATGTTCAAACCAATTAAAACGTTGATGCTGGAGGTACTTGTGATGTTCTCTAAATCAATTTTCCTACCACCTATTTGGCATAGATCAGTGGTCCCAGTTTGTTCTATGGAGCCTGAAATAGGAACTTAATTTCATGTACTATATACCATGGATTTCATTAAATCATTCCCACAACTCCTAAGGTGAAAAAAATCCCTCCATAAATTTATAGAACTGATAGCCTCCACTTGCAACACTGATTCTTTGGCAGTTTTTACTTTTCTTGGTAACTCCCCTGAAGTAACACATTCAGGAGAATGTTCAACATTATGCTCCCATGCATCTTTGCCAGGCATGTGTTGCGATGGAAAATCCACACCTTCAGTTTGATGTTGAACATTTCCTCTTCCTTCACAATGTGTAATCTCTTCAACCTTCTTAAATTTAGACATAAGATTCATGTTATTACTTCCAGTCATTTTCCTGCAGAAAATTGATCTTGGAAACACATAGTGTGGCAATCAGTTTCCTTGACTTGATTTTTGGTAGCTTCATGCATAATCACATATTTCCTTGACTCAAGGTCATGTTTCTGCATTTTTGTAAGTTTAAAATTTCTCAGAAGAGATCTTTGAATATTCTCTAAGGTATCATCACTGACATTCTTGATGCTCATAAATTTTGAAGAGTTATCTTCTTGCATGTCCACAATGGATCTGCCTAAATATTCATCATTGCTATGAATAACAACTTTCTTGAAATATAAACATACCTCTCTATGTTCATTATGTTCATCATTTTGATCTCCATTCTCATCTTTTTGAGTATGGCCCATATCACCATCTTGATAACAATCATATCCATGAGAACCTGTAACACTAGGTATTCTCTTGACACTTTCATTGCCATCTAGAAGTGGCTTGCCAAGGTTTCCAGTGTCTAGTTTACCAGAACTATGTTCATATGAATCACTATGCAAATCTTGTACATATGATATTTGTTCCAGCTCAAGGCAATCTCGTTGTTCTCGTGACAAGTTAGAAGAGTCAACATAGTGTCTTTCAGCACCTTCAACTTTCATCTTCGTTTTATCAAAAGAAAAGATTTCCTTTAGGAAGGGTGGGGTTAATCACTCTCTTGACTCATCACTTACATCTGCAATGTCGTGATCACCATCTTCAATATAGGGTGCAACATGTGCCCCATGCTCAGTTATTTCATTACACCTAGTAGTAATGGAGCTTATGGAGTTTCCCTAGTGTAAGAAGTTACTTATTTTATATGTGTAAAATGAGGCAACAGGTGCACTTGACATTAAAGGCCTAAACATGCTTTTAGAATTCTGACGAAGATGCTACAAAATATAGCAACAAAAAGACATCTTTCATTAAAATCATAAGATAGCAAAGAGAGATTCACTTGCTCCATCTCAATAACATATCATAAAAATAGTTTAGTGGTGCATGGTGCACTAGACACACATGCAGTTAAATATGAGAAATAATTTACCTTTGTAGATAAGGAAATGTGATCAATTATCAATCAACTAAAAAAGTACAATACAATATCACTGAAAGTACATAAAGCTAATAACTAGATCTAAATATAGTTCTTTCTTAATCATTAGGCATACTGATTTCCGTACTGTAGAACCAGACCCACTAGAAACATGTGTTGCTGAGGGTTTTACTTGCTTTTTTGAGGTTGACAGAGCCTAGATATTTGCATTTGATCCTTTCTTTCTTGTTACTTGGTGATGCACTATGTTTTTAGTGTATGCTATTTTTTTAACTGAAGTTGTTGAAGAAATAGAATCTATCTCATCTTCACATGATGAAACCACATAGCTCTTATTATAAGAGCTTAAATGATTAGAATCATAGTTATTCGATTAGTTAGGCAACCTAGAAATTCTTGGAGATATAGATTGTCCCCTTGGTTTATTCCTAGTTTCTTCTCCATGCCTTGAGGCTGGACACAACCTCCTTGAGCGAGATGTTGACAGATCATATAATGTTGTGTGGATATTTGGAGGTGGTTCGAGGGGGCAAAATTAGGAATACCAGACTTCCATGTTTGTATCTTTAGAGAGGAGGAGCGACCATGCTTGCTTTTCTATGCTAAATATCCACCTCTTCATGTTGATGATAGGTGACCACGGGGGCTTGTGCTAGACCTTCGTAAAGCTATTGCTGAGGATTTTGCTAAACGTGTGGAAGACCTTTGGCTAGAAGTAGCTAGCCTGCCAGAAGATGTTAAAGGTTGCAATTTTGGATTTCCAGTTTGACTTGAAGATGCTCTACCTTGAGAGTAGGTATTTGGCCCACTTGAACAAGAAGTAGTGCTAGACCTTCGTGGACTAGCACTGATTCGTGAAATTGGAGAACTAGAATTTCCCTAAAGCATTGTAAAACAATGAACTTAGCAAAAATAGGAAATACGATTTATTGATCATTACCCCTTGGAAAAACTAAAAGATACCCATAGAACAATATGCTCCTAAATAAACTTTCCAAAACTTCCATCAACAACAATAAAGAAAACATCCCTTCAACTATAATAGATACTCATGAAAAATTGCTTGAACTAAACAGAAGAAGCTTGTGCTCCAAACACTAGGGCTTCAGGGAGACAACTGTTGTTGCAATTACCACAACTCTTGACAGTAGAAGAGAGAAAATTTGCATCAAAGTAATTTACCATAATTACACAAAGAATGAAATAAGAATGATGGAGAGAAAGATTGAGTGATAACAACTAGATCCATTTTACATGTAGAGCTATAAGTATCTCACCCTCGAGGTTGTCCTACATGATACTTTTGGCGCAAATAATCACTCCACTCTGTAGTATACCTGTATCAAAAAATGTTAACACAGGGAGCATCCTGCTTTAGTGAAGGAAAATGTGGAGTGCCTGGGGGAGTCAGAAGCCTTCCATTGCATTACAAACCAATCTCAGTAATAGAAATGTATATGTGATGAGAAATTGCATTTGGAAAACAACAATATGCAACCAAAGAAGTGGAAAAGAGAAAATATGTGCCAACATTAATCTCCCAAGCAGAAAAAAAAAAAAAAATATGAAAAATAAATTACTATTTTGAAAGCATAGTCAAATTTCTACAGTTCATAGTGGCAAGTGGACATCCTAGTAGAAACATGAAAAATTATTCCAACTCTTGTTGCATGTGAACTATAATCCTGCTCTAAATTATGGAAGCAATAACATGTATTTACATAAGTAATCCCCATTGAATGATGAGCATTTCCATCAAATCTTACGCCCGGTGCTGATCACTTCACATCAAAGTTTCTACACTCATACATATCTACTTTTCTACATGGTCATTCAATTAACTTGTTCTAATGGTTGTTTAAACTTCAACTACTTCACAAATGGGTATTCTGCATCTATTGTTTAATTTGAAATTAAAAAATGCTCATCACACATGTAGTAGACCTCCATGGATAATGAGCTCCAGTTAGCTCATGCTCTAGTGAAGAACTCAATGCTAGCATAAGAAATGAGGAGTTGAATGAAGAGGAACACACTATAAAGATGAAGGAAGAGGAATAAGGTGATGTAGAGATAGACTAGTCTAAAGACACTACCAAGGCTAATCCCAAGGAGGACACACGTCCTATCTTCATTAATTTTGAGTCAAACAATTATGTGTAGGCTTTGTCTATCTAGGTTTCATTACAAGGTTATGCTTTATTCTGATATAATTCATGTTACCTTTTAATAGCTTTTCTCATATTCAAGAAAGTTATGGTTTAAGATTTTTTATTATAGGGACTTTAAAGAATCCCTATATGTGATAAGAAAAATATTGAAACATTTTAAATTGTGTATATTTGAAGTTATGCAACTCATTTTCTTTCCTCAACTATTGTTAATTTATCCTCAGTGAAACTTGATCCATCCACTCTTAAATTTCTTGAAAAAGGTTTCAATTATGCTATTTCCCTGCATAGAATCCCTGTAGAGGACATTTTATGCTCCATTGAGTCCATCACTAAGGGATTTTCATCCCACGAAGCGAATGAAATTAGAAAGGAATGCGGGATAATTTTAAAGAAAGCAAAACCCCTCAAACCTAACTTGTCTAACGAGGAGTTCCTTACGATCAAATAGCTTAACGAGAACCTTGACATTTTGATCCTAAAAGTGGATAAAGGGAATGCTTCATTTATAATGAATTCCTCTGATTATGAAGCTAAGATTCATGAGCTCTTGGCAACCTCTGCTTACAAACTGCTCCCTAAAAATCCTATTAATTATATCACTAACTTGTTCATCTAAGCCATCAAACCTTCGTCCATTGATCCTCTTACTTAAAGGAAACTCATCCCTTAGCATCCTATGACCCCCAGAATCTATGGGCAATCAATGATTCATAAAAAGGATATCACCTTAAGACCCATAGTGAGTGCTAATGGAACCACCACTCATGCATCTCTCGCGTCCTAGCCACCAAGCTTCAACCCTTTCTTGGCACATATTATTCTTTCATTAAAGATTCCACCCACATCATACAAAAGACCAAATCCATTCATTTTGACCCTAATAACATCTTTGTCAACTTTGATGTTATTTCCCTCTTTATTAAAATCCTTGTTCCTAAAACTTTAGAATTAATATCCAAGTTGGTCGATCCTAAAACCCTTAACCTTATTAAAATTTGTCTTTCCTATACCTTCTTCTCCTACAATGGTATTTTCTATGTATAGACATAAGGAATGACAATGGGGTCTTCCTTATCTTTCGATGTGGAAAATAACTTAACAGAGCATTTTGAGTCTATGGTCCTTAATTCTTGGCATCAAAAACCAAAATTCTGGTACAATTTTGTTGATGACAATTTTGTAGTGTGGCCTCATGGGCTTCCATCCCTCCAAGGTTTTCTTCATCACCTCAACAACCTTTCCTCTCATATCCAATTCACAATGGAATTGGAAGAGCGCTCATTCCTACCCTTCCTCGATGTCGTTGTTACTTGTCTCTCTAATGGTTCAATTTCCTTCTAAGTTTATCACAAGAAAATTCACACTAACTAATACCTCCATTCTAACTCTCATCATCACCCTGTGCAGAGATTAGTCGTCCTTAAAATCCTTTTCAGTAGAGTTGTAAAAAATTATGATTCACAGTTTATAGCCACCAACAGAGCTCACCTAACCAAAGCCCTCATTAATGATGGTTACTCTACTTCCCAAATCACCAAATCCTTTAAATCTTCATGCTCTTATCATGACTCCAAAGAACCCCTTCGCCCTCCCAAGGCTCTTATTTCTCTTCATTATGTAAGAATTTACAGGGTAAGTTACCTAGATAGAAAACCAAAGAACACCGCTCACAAACAGATAACGGATCAGTACAACAGTATTCTTGATGTGGTTAAAACCCTCAAAGAGGGAAACAGTCCATGGTCTGAGCCAACAAGGCCACTTCAGGCAATTTATTAATGTAAAAGAAAGAAAATTTACATAAGCTTCTCTCATAAATGGTCCCCTAACAAATGACCCTCCATGCTCTTTAAATAGAGATCATGGACCAATCGAGTGTTAATCCATGGATCAAGTGTCAGTAATATTGAGGAGAGAATGAACCATCAGATCACGTCATGTCTAGAACATATCATGACTGTTGGAATGTAAGTTACAAAAATTTCATACGAAATAAACACACTTTACCTAACCATACACTAAACCAAGTTATACTTAATAATTTCCTGAATATCGTAACATCCACCCTTAAGAAAAACTTGGGATAGGATTGAAGGATGTATAAAGATGACACAATAAGAGAAGGAAGGAGGCATTAGAGCCTACCCCCCCTTAGTGACAACTTCCTGAAATCCAACCATAAATCGGAGTTTAGTAAATTTTGCCTCTATGAGAGCCTTTGTAAAGATGTTTGCAACTTGATCACCGGTTGAACAATATTTCACTTCAAGAACATGGTCATGAATGAGCTTTCTGATGAAGTGCATGTGTATTTCAATGTGTTTGTTGCACTGATGTTGGATTGGATCTTTGCATAGTTGAATGACACTTTGATTATCACACAAAAGTGTAGTTGGATGATGCTGCTAAAAACCAAAATCTGGGAGGATTTGATGGAGCCACAAGGCTTTCTTACTAGCTTCACCGATGCCACGATACTCTCCTTTTGCTGAAGAAAGAGAAATGGAACTTTGTTTCTTGCAAGCCCATGTATTAGGTCTCAAACCAAGAGTGAAGACATAACTTGCAGTAGACTTACAATCATCAGGATCACCAACCCAATCAAAATCAGTGAAACCAACCAATAAAGGAGATGCTTCTGCACTGTAATGAATTCCAAAATGAACTGTACCTCGAACATAACAAAGTATTCATTTAGCTGCTTCTAATGACTTTCATGTGGGTTTTCCATAAACCGAGCAACAAGGCCAACAACAAAGGAAAGGTTAGAATGAGTATGGGTCAGATACAAAAGTTTTCCAACAAGATGATGGTATAAGGTAGCATCAACTTTAGGGGAAGTACAAGTGACTAAAATTTTGGCTCCAGAATCAAAGGGAGAAGGGGCCGACTTACGATATTCCATGTGAAATTAGCGTATAAGATCACATGCATACCTGGATTAGGAAAGGGAAATACCTTTTTTGGATTGCAAGACTTGAAGAACAAGAAAATAATGCAAGTGTCCTAAGTCTGTCATTTCAAACTAATTTTTAAGGATGGATTTCACATGGTTTATAAGGTTGAGATCACTACTAGTAAGGATAATATCATCAACATAAAGAACAAGAATGATAAGAGACTTACCCACTTTCTTGGTGTAGACAATATTGTCAGAATGAAACTTAGAAAAGCTAGTATCTAAAAAAAAACTATCCATTTTGGCATACCAAGCCCAAGGAGCTTGGTTGAGACCATAAAGCGATTTATTAAGCCAACATACAAGGCTGCAGTCTATTTGTATAAAGCTAGGAGGTTTTTCCATATAGATTTCTTCATGAAAGTCCCCATACAAGAAGGAAAATTTAACATCCATCTGATGGACTTCCCATTTGAAAGAGGCAATAAGGGAAAGAACAAGGCAAATAGAGTTCATTTTGGCAATAGGGGAGAATGTTTTAGTATAGTCAATGCCTTAAACTTGTGAAAATCACTTAGAAACTAGTCAAGCTTTATGTTTATCTACTTTTCCATCTGGTCCAAACTTGGTTCTGTAAACCCATTTTCATCTAACAAGTTTTCATACCTTTGGAATATGAACAACGTTTCATGTATCATTTTCCAATAATGAACGATATTCTTCATTCATAGTTGCGTCCCAATCTAGATGGCCTAAAGCTTCCACAAAGGTGTCAGGATCATAATTCGCTGAAGCTTGAGCTAGTAAATAAGAGGCTCCATTGAACTGAGAACATGTACAACGTTGATCTATAGGATCATCTGCAAGAGCACCTACTGCATTGTGAGTAGCACAAACCCATTTTGGAAGCTAAGGAGCTGAAGGAGGATCCTGAGAAGGTGGGGAGGATTGTCATCCTCGTTGTCATCATCTAAAGATGAAATATTTTCAGAAGTAGAAGGGATAGAGAGAGGTGGCACAACCATAGAACTGGGCTCGTAGGCCAATATATTTTCAGCAAACTTTATAGCTCTTCTAATGATAACCTTTTTTGATATAGGTTGAAGAAGTCTATATCCTTTGACATCTCCAGAATATATAAAAAAAAAAAAAAACATTTTTCACTCTTAGGTTGTAAGGCTTTATGTTTCTCATCTGGAATATGGGCCCATGCTGCACTTCCAAAAATGCGAAAGTGACTTACTTTTAGTTTAATTGAGCTCCATGCTTCTTTTGGGGTAATATTCTTTAAAATCTTAGTAGGAGTGTGATTTACTATGTAATCTGCGCAGTTAATTGCTTCTGCCAAAAATTTAAGACTAAGTCTTTTAGATTGAAGCACACAATTAGCCATTTCCTTTAAGGTGTGATTCTTCCTTTCAGCTACACCATTTTGCTATGGAGTATATGGAACAATATGTTGTAATTGAATTCCATGCTCAGTGCAAAATTTGAGAAATTTGTTGTTAACATATTCTCTGCCATTATCAGATCTTAGCTTAAGAATTTGATGTCCATATTGTTTCTCAACAAAGGCCTTAAAGGCCAAGAACATGTTAAAGACTTCACTCTTGAGTTTTAAGAAGTATACCCAAGTGCGTCATGAGAAATCATCAATGAAAGTTAATAAATAATTGTATCCATAGAATGAAACAACTAGAAGTGGACTGCATAAATCACTATGCACAAGCTGTAAAGGGGATGAGGCATGCCCAGAGGCACTTTTTTCAAAACTATCCCGATGATGTTTTCTGAGTACACATCAGGAACAAAAACCATCTCTGCAAGATACCATAGGAAGACCCATCACCATATTTTCTTTACATAGATTTTGAAGGGAGCGATAGTTTATCATTATTATGAGCAATAAATACCAAGGGAAGCGTTGATGATCCAAAGTTGTTAAACTTATACAACTTTGTAGAATCATCAACAATTCAAGTAGCTAAAATCTGTCTAGGTTCTCTTAGGTCCTTAATTACAACATCAAGAGGTGAAAATTCAACGGTATTACCTTCACATGAATGAGTTATCTGATATAAGTTAGAAGGTTGCAGGATAAAGTAGGAACACATAATACATCATTAAACTGACCATTGTATATATGAATAGTTCCAGTCTCTATAACGTTAAGAGATATATCATACCAACATATATGTTTTTGGTGTTACAATCATTTAAAGAATAAAACATGGCTTTATTTTTGGCCATATGATGAGAATCTCCAGAATCACTGAGCTACTCATGGGAATGAGAAGAATAAGATACAGTTAGTGCATAACCAGACCGAGATGCTTGACAAACACATGCAGAAAGTGTTATTCCTAAAGATGAAGTTGAAGTTGAAGAGTGCTCCAAATGGATGTTATGCTTCTTCATCATTGCTTCCAAGGCTTCCATCTTCTTAAAGCATTTGGATTCTAAGTGGCCATCATGATTATAAAAGTTATAATGTCTATCAGTCTTCTTCCCTTTGTTTTTAGTTGCCTTATCATTTTGTTGAGTTGATTTTTCATTGTGAGACTGAAATTGCTTAGGATCCTTGTTTGTTTTAGGACCATTATTTTTAGGATGTTTCTTCTTAGGATTCTTTGAACTTGGTTGATGTTGGGCTGCTAAGGCTTTCTTAGAAGAGTTTCCAGTATTAAGAAGGCCAAGATGTAAGAGTTTTTCTAGCTCTCTTATTAAAGAATCACAAAAGGCATCAAAAGAGGGAGACTTGTAGTCTTTTCCTTAAGAAATAAAGGTTTCTCTAGTAGAATGGAAGGTGGAAACAAACACAGAGTAGGCTTGTCCTAAATTATTAATAATAAAATAGATAAGGCTACCATCTTCTTTCATAACCTTAACACCTTCCAAGAGAAGTCTAAGGGTATTGAACTTGAACAAAAAATCTTCAATGGAAGAAAATTTTTTGGGGTCCAATGTAAGCAACTCATTTTCGAGTTGATGGGCTCTAATTTCATTTTTAATTCCAAAAACTTTATTGAGTTGTTTCATTTCTTCATCGGGTGTATCAATTTCTGCGATATGGAATCTAAGGTCTGGAGAAATAGAAATCCCTATCAACCAACGTGCTTGATCTTTCTTATTTTCCCATTTGGCTTTCTTATCTTCGTCTTTATGTTTAGACTCTTGGCTTGAGGCTATTCTAGAAAGACCTTTACTTCTAAGTAAATCCACAATGTAGGATAACCATTGGAAGTAGTTGGTGCTGTCAAGAATAACTAGGCATGGAATTTCCATTTTAAAAGGAACTAAAGTTGAAGACACTAAAAATAAGTGTTCTAATGGAAAGATCTCAAAAAATTAGGCAGATTAGAAAAATGGCACTGAAAACGGCTTCCGGATGAAGAACTTGTGGTTTTTCGAAGAAACGTTGTTGAAGATGCCGATGAACCACGTGAATGTTGGGAAGTGAATGATAATTTTATATTTAAAAGAAAATTTCCTCCCATTTCCAAACTTAATCTAATTAGTTCATTTAAAAAAAAAGATTACTTTATGTGACCCGCTTTTATAAATAAGTGAAAGTCACTTTTACAATGGTACTTTATGAACTATCCACTAAATTGTAACTTAAATAAAAGATATAATGACTTTAGAATTATAAGTGACTCACGATTTATAATGGGTGAGAACACCTTTACATAAAGTAACTTTAAAATGTAAGTTACACGTGATTTTTGAAAAATTAGACTTGAACCCAAGACCTTGATTCACATAAAGTAACCTTGGACCAAGTGAGTTAGTTTAAAAGGTTAGTAATTCTTGGAAAGGAGGAAGGGTTTTTTTTTCTCACTGAAGCTTTTGAGTACGTGCTTACTTCAAAAACCATTTTTTGCCTACAAAACAAAAAAACCCACGCAACCCAAAACAAACAAGAAAAAGTAATCCAAGCCTTACGACTTAAAGTTAGATTTCGTCAGAAACTAAATATTTTCCTCAATGTTTATGAATTTCTGAGATCACACTAAGGTGCAGCGGAAAAGAGCACACACATGAGAAATATCATTTCTTTCTATTTCTGGTTTGCTCAGATCACACAGAGTTGTGGGGAAAAGAGCATACACATAAATGAAAGGTATAGATCCGATAATATATATTTTTTTTATAGAGGACTATAAACTGAAATAAATAGAGAGATAAATAACTATAACTACAAATAAATATTGTATACCTCCAAATCTTAAAAATGACGAAGCTAGGGCTATCAGAAACCTTTTCGTGTAAAACGAAAGGGGTTCCTCATTGGAACAGATGCTCCTAACACAATAGAGCAGTCCTATCAGCTCGAAAGCAGTGAGAAAAAGTAGATCTCGGAAATGACACTCGGATGCCGTTGTACCAAATTCAGATTTGGATCACCAATGGATGAAACCCTTGAATAGCTCTGATACCATGTATAAATTTACAGGGTAAGTTCCTTAGGTAGAAAACCAAAGGACATCACTCAAAAATAGATCATAGATCAATATACCAGTATTCTTGACGTGGTTAAAACCCTCAAAGAGGGAAAGAATCCATGACAATTTATTAATGTAAAAGAAAGAAAATTTACATAAGCTTCTCTCATAAACGGTCCCCTAAAATGACCCTCCATGCTCTTTAAATAGAGATCATGGACCAACTGGGTGTTAAACCACAAATCAAGTGTCAGTAATACTGAGGAGAGAATGAACTGTCATCACTTCATGTCTAGAACATATCATGACTGTCGGATTGTAAGTTACAAAAAGTTCATACTAAAGAAACAAACTTTACCTAACTATACACTAGACCAAGGTATACTTAATTATTTCTTATGTGTCGGAATATCCTAACACCTTACATAAAAGGCACCACTAATTTCATCTCAAAATTCTTAGCAAGAAAGAACATCAAAACTTTATTTAAACCCAAAAAAATCTTACACCAATTATTTAGATCTCCCAAAGATAAACTTGATCTAATGCTTGGCCCCAGAGTCTACCAAATTACTTGTTCATGTGGAAAGTCCTACATTGTCCAAAATGGAAAGTCATTTAAAGCTCGGTTATAGGAGCACATGGTCAATACTTCCCACAACCATGTTTTAAAGTCAACTCTACATGAACATTCCTTCAACACCCATAACCCTTTCTAGTCTACTTGCCTTATTTGTGAAGCCTTAGAGGTCATAAAGCACCCAAATAACTTCAATAGTGATTATGAGTACAAGCTTAGTGACTCGTGGAAACATCTTATCCACCACCTTTGTCATTAATAAATCCTCTTCTCTCTCTTCCCTTTGTCTTTCTCTTGATTTGAATCCATTACTCTACCTTTGTCTCTCTCTTTCGTCCTTATCTTTGTTACCCCTCCCCCTTTCTTATTTTCTTTGTATTTTCTACTCTTATATATCTTCCCCTTTTCCTCTGTTTCATCCCTTAATTATACCCTATCCTCTTAAATATTTTTCTCCTTTTCCTCGTTTCCAATCATTTTTTATCCTTTTCATTATTATCATTTTTATCTTTTCATTTTTTTCTTGATTGTTAATTGATCCATTCAATTTACCTCATCCTTATATAGAATTCTTTAAACATTATTAGTTATTCTTTGAAACTAATTAATTAGATATAAAGTCAAAAATAAAATTTATAATTATTCTTTTAAATTAATTAATTAAATTCTTTATAAGTCAAATTATTTTCTGATTATCATTCTCATTTTATTAATACTTTCCTAAATTAGGATTAAATTGTTATTTTATTTATTTATTTTATTTATATGCATTATTTATATTTATATTTTAAATTGTGGTCAAAACCTTCTCGAATTATAAGTTAAATTTATTACATTATTAATTATTTTAATTCAGGAGTTAGGTCTAATTATTTTCATTGTTATTTATTTATATTATTTATTTCTGTAATCATAAATAAAATTTACATTATTACATTATTAATTATTTTAATTCAGGAGTTAGGTCTAATTATTTTCATTGTTATTTATTTATGTAATCATAAATAAAATTTACATTATTAATTATTTGAATTAGGGAGTTATCAGTCAAATTATTCTCATTATCATGTTAATAGTAATTTCTTAAAATTGTTATTTATTTAAAAGCAATCAAAAGAGAAATAAAAATCCTTCTATTGTTCACTGAGCTACAAGAAGGTAGAAAAGATGGCATCCATTGAAAAATCAAATTCTATGTTACACATGTACCGGCTCGTACAAGTTTATTTAATGAGGGAAGGAAACAATTATAGAGCGATACAATTCATTTAGATTTAAACCTACTACTTTTACATTAAATATGCTATTTTATGAAATTTGGTAACGTTGATTATGATTTCACTCTGATATTGTGGGTGGAAAATCAGTTTTCTAAACGAGTTGAAAATTCAAATTAGGGTTGAGAGGTGATGTTCATGTTTAATTTTTAATCCTATTGTTAGTTAATTAATATTATTTTATATAGTTTATTTTATTTGTTAATATTTTTTTAAAATTTGTTAAATATTTGATATTGAAAATTAAGAGGCAATTTATGTTCGAAAGGTATAGAATCCGTCAAATTTGAGATAATATAAGTGATTTCTTTTTATCTTCTAGTTTTAAACGACATTTTATTTACTAATTTTTATCTTCAATAATTTTTCATATATCATGATTCTTCTAGAATTTATGCATTACCATATTTCTTTTGTAATTTATGGTGCAATAGCTAGTTTAATAATCCTTTTATGACAATGATCTATTTTAACATAAAATGATATTAGTAATTTATTTTACACCTATTTTGAGTTGGAAATTGAATCATTAAATTTACGAAAATAATGTTTTCCATAGATAATTAATTTATTTTAAATTTAACCATATTAATATTTTTGTTTTATAATTAGTTATTTTATTTATTTTATTAACATATATCAAGTGTATATTAATTTATTTTACAATAATTAATACTATGAAAAGATAGATCAATTTTTTTTATTTTTTTTAATTACAATCAAATAACCTTTTTTTTAATCCATATATGAAAAAAAATTATAGTTCATAATACAAAACCATAAATTTGTTTTTGAAAAAAATATCACTAACTTCCAAAAATATCACTAGATAATAAATTTAGAATTTATCATTCTTAAATGTTTATAGATGTGTAAAGTAACATTTATATTTAACTATATCCTCTATATATATATATAACTATATCCAAAATGTAAATGTATATAAATATATATATATTTTTTACTTTGTTTTAATATAATAATTGTTTTGTTTCCGTGAGGTAGTATATATTAAGTTATATTTATCGTTATAAAAATAAAATAAATATTGTCAAATTAAATAATTTTAAAAATTTTAAAAATTATTTTTTTTAGTATTTTTTTTTGTTGAAATTAAAATGAGGTAATTGATTTTGATGATATCATCTCTTTTATTTTAAAAATAACAATTCGCTGAAATGCCCTATAATGTTGCATCACTGTTATCTCAATGTTGGTCTTTGTTGGAGTCTAGGTCATTTTCCATCAGTTTGAAAATTTCCTTCTTGTTTAAAGAAGCAAGTGTTACCACTTGCAAAATAAGATGAAAGAAAATAATAGCAAATTCATCCACTAGAGATGATTTATTTCGGAATTTTCTTTTACCTTTGTTACCTATGAGATAAATAGTGATAATGCCATGATGAGTATCCCTTTCCAATGTGGTATAGATATATGGAACATTGTCTATTAGAATCCAAATGGGAATGCCTTAATCTAGCTACGAAGGCTCAAACAACTTGAGTTCCCAAGAATTAACCCTTAAACAAATACCAAATTGTTGTGGAAGATCCAATTTGAATACATTTTCATGAACTTATTACAAAATTTCATATTGACCATAATGAAGTGGATGAAGCTTATAACATTTATCCCCTTGAAAGCACTATTCTTGAAGCTACAACCATACCGTCTAACCCATTTGGAAGGATGAAGAACTATGATGATGATCACACAATATCTTTATGTGTGCTTGGTTAAGATAAAGGGAGTTGCATGCTTGGCGATTGATAAGGGTTAGATCTTTCACAAATATATCAGTAAGCGTATGGTTGAGTTGTCACTACAACGAGCATAGATCCATCTTAAATATGGATCTAACAAGAGGTGAGAGGAATCCAATTTCTTTACATGCAATTTTTTTATGAGCGGACATTATTTAAATGTTTTGTATAGTTATTTTTTATTTTCATTTTTATTTTGGCGACATGAGCAAAATTTCAATTTTGATGACAGACTGACATCCTTACACATCATACTGGGTTGTAGAATGAGCCACTTGGCTCAAAGAAGGATACTATATGGTGGATGGAAAGTTAAAAAGGGCTATGAAATGCTAGTGCTCATAACAAATTTAAAAGGAAAATAACTTTTGGAAAAGTGCATTGCTCTATCTTAGCAATGTTTCACTAAGTGTAATGTCTTATCCCAACATTTATTTTTGGAGTAGTTGGACAAAGGTGTGATTCGCCACCTCAATTTGGCTATGAGTTTGGGAGCAAAAAGAAGTAACAAAGAATATCTTTCACGGCAAGATATGCCAAAGAACCTTCACAAAATAATTGAATATGAACATCCTATCAATTGTGATAGTAGAAAGAAGGTCAAAATATGTCCAAACATAGATGAAAAATAAATATATTTTTTTAATATTGGGAAATAAGCCTGTTATAGGGCATGAATAAGGTCATGTTTGAAAAGAAACACACTACAAGGAAAACACAAGCATGTGTTTAGACAATGTATGAAACGAATGAAATAAAAGGCATAAAATGTCCTCCCAAGGATGTGTAGGAAGTAGTAGTTGGTAAAATCCAAGATTTTAATATTTGCTAAACAAGTTATAATGCTTAAAAAAATGTATCACCCGGAAGAAAACCCCTTGTAACAGTGTAAACTATCAAATAGACATTGTATTGAGTACTCATTTTTTTGAGGTAGCAAAAAGTCATTTGATTTTGAAAAGTGATTCAGAATACACCTTTTTTTGGAGCATATTTTTGACACTTTTAGTTTTCTTATGTGTCAAGTATGGACATTTTTTTAAAATGTTATTGATTTTCATGTTGATTTTGAAAAGTGTTGATGCAGCATCAACCCCTTTTTTTAGAGGGCTTATTATTGACACTTTAAATTTCTTAATGTATTAAGTATGGATAATCTTTTTTAAATGTTGGTGTTTTTCATGAGGATTTTTTTTTTATTTTTTTTTTGGGTAGGTAAGCACCCACAGGGGATTTGAACCAATGACCTATCGCAAGGAGTGCCTTAACAATGCACCCATTCACCGTCAATCCAAAGCCCCATGGGCAAAGATTTTCATGAGGATTTTGAAAAGTGTCCACATTTGTTTTTTTAAGTCATATTTTTGACATTTTAAATTTTCTTATTTCCTAAGTATGCACAATTATTTTTAAAATGTTGATTATTTAACCATTTTTCAAGTTGTCTTATTCCTCTTCTTATCTTTCATCCTAAGATGTTTGTTTTTAAGGGTTTTCCAAAGTTGTGTTTTTTTTCTTTACAATGTTTTTCTATAATGAAAATTTTAATTTTTTTGCAATGTTTTAAAAAATAATAACATTAATATTTCTAGGTTAGGATTTTTTATTTATATACCATTAATTAATACTTCAATACAAAATAAATAATTGTCACTAAAAATAACGCTTTTAAACACTCGACAAAATATCACATTTTGCATATAGATATACTTATAAAAAAATGTATTTAAGAACTTTTCGCTAAAAATGACATGTTAAATAAAAGTTTTTTTTTTATGAAAAAATCTTAATTAAAAAATTGGGAAAAACAACAAATTTTATGATTTTTTTTTATAAATTTTATATCATTCGAATTTTTTTTTCAAAAAAAATAATTCAATTTTTCTTTAAGTAAAAATAATAATAGTAAAAAAGTTAAAAGAAAATAAAACATACAATTAAATAAGAAAAAAATAAATTAAAAACATAAAATATTAAAAAAATGCAATTCAAGTAAAAAAAAAAAATATGAGAATTAAATTAACAGCTTCTGAGAACCCTTAGCGTTTGAACAGAGACTGAATGATTGGGAAATGTACGGTAAAAGAATGATGGCTGTGAAGACTGATCGAAGAGCGAGCGGAGGGATCGGTGGTCTCGAGATCGAAACCCGGGCCCTCAAAGAAACCCAGCTCAGGCGTGTAAGAAAAAGGCCCTGGCGGAGATACGCAGTGAAGATCAGAGACCCATGGAGGAAATTGCGAGTGTGGCCCGGCACATTCGATCCAACCAGGAGGGCAGCCCGTGCTTACGCTGACACCGCCAGGGTCCTGCGCAGCGTAAAAGGGAAGACCTATTTCGCTCTCGCCACAGAGGACAGGGCCTCTGCTGCGCTTGCTTGGACGCGCATCCCCCGGTGGATTCGAACGCTGCACCCTCAGCAGCAGGGGCTGAAAGATCTCAAAGCTACGGCTCTGGCTTTGCTTCCTTCCGGGCCGACCTTGGAATCCAGCAAGAAAGAGCAGGAAAATGCATCATCCGCATGGTCTTGGTATGGATCTGAGGCAACCACTTGCTCTCCGAAACGTAGTCTCAGCTTCAGATCTGACAAAGATCTGCCAGATCTGGTCATCCAGAAGGCAGAAAAGCCCGTGCTCTGGCCAGATCTAGAGATCTGCATGGGGTCAAAGCCCTTATCTGACTCCTTTCAGATCCAGATTTCTCCGCCTTCAGGCAGAACCATCATGCAATGGGTTCGCCCTTCAGATCTGGTACAGGATCTCAAACTGAATCTAGAGCGCAGATTGGGGATCCCATCCAGCCTTCTGCGACTTCTCTTTCAAGGTAAACAACTTGAAAACCCTCTTTCCCTCTCTGCTTACAGCATTTCCAGGAACAGCTCGGTGGTGGTAACCCTTCGTTTGAGAGGAGGAGCAGCGGGACAATCTTCCTCTACTCGGCCTTTCTCATATAAGGACGCAGTTCACTCCGAGAACCCCAAACCCCCGGAAGCCCTTAAATCTAAGGCCTTCTTGGTTGACAAAATTGAAGAAGTTCCCTCTGTTGAACTCATGCATGATGATCTGGCTTCCCAGCTTCAAGAATTTGCAGAAAGAGCCATCATTTGCAGATTTAATGGATTGTGGCCGCGATCTCAGGATCTCTATGCATGGATCCATGCAAACTGGACACATCACTGTAAGATCTTTTTTTGTTCGAAAGGTTATTTCATTGTTCTATTTGATAACAATAAGCACTATGAAAAGGCCTTAGCAGAGGGCCCTTGGTTCTTGGGAACGGCAGGGCTATTCTTGACTCCCTGGTTCCCAGATTTTGATCCAGCCACGGCAGTCATTACCAAGACACCGGTATGGATTCGGCTTCCAAATTTTCCTGCCCACCTATGGAGTACTCGTGTCTTCAGAGCTATAGGAGACACCTTGGGCAGCTTCATCAGAGGAGATTTTTGGCGGGAGTCCAAAGGTCTCTACTCATATGCAAGATTATGTGCGGAGTTAGACCTGAGCAAAGGCCTTCCAGAACAAATCAATCTCAAGATAAATGACTTTGTCTGGACCCAGACACTGGATTACGAGAACACTGCTTTTCGGTGCCGCCATTGCCACCAATCTGGGCATTTGCAGAATACTTGCCCATCTCGTCCGGCAAAAAAGAACAAGGCCAACGACTCCAAGCCCAAGTCCAAACGATGGGCTCCCTGCTCTCCTCCTCCAGTAGTAGAGTCTGATTCCTCCAGCTCTGAAGATGAAGATAGCGATGAAGATTTGAATCAGGCCCCTCCTTTTGTGGCCCCTTCCACCGATGGCCTGGCGCCTTCCTCTGATTCAGCCATTGCTCAGAAACGTGTCCATTTGTCCTCCTCCTCGGACTCAGAAAAGGAGGGCTCCCCTGTGGAGGACCCCAATCTTCAAGTTGTAATCGCCCATCCACCCCAAAATGGCTGGGTTGAAGTTAAAAAAAGGAAAGGGAAAAAGCTTCGTGTTGAAGCCTCTACTCTTTCCGGGTAGCATTCTATGCTTCTTTAAGCTTACAGTGACTAGTTGTAGCTCCTTGCTTGCTCATCTCATTCCCCGGAACCGAGGTTGATAGTCCTATCATTTCCGGTTGCCGGTATCTTGCATCTCTGGAATGTATCCACTTGTACAATATTTTACTGCTTAATAGAATTAGTCTTAATCGAGAAAAAAAAAAATTTATGAGAAAAAAACATTAAAAAAAATTTAAGAAAAAAAAATCATTAAAAAAATAAATTGAAAAAAAATGTTAAAATGGAAATAAAAAAATAAAATAACATTAAAGAAGACATTAAAAAAAATAATTGAAAAAATAAATTGAAAAAAGTTAAAATGAAAATAAAAAAATAAAATAACATTAAAGAAGACATTAAAAACATTTAAAAACAACATTAAAATATATTTTAAAAAAATAAAAAAATTAAAAGAAAACATTTTAAAATAATTAAAAAAAACATACGCAGGCCCCACTGAAGGCCCCTCAGCCCCCTAGGCGGGCTTGGAAAGATGTTCTTAGTCTTAATGTTGAATTTTATGATCCTATCCCTGCATTTCTCATGAAAATATGCAATTCCCTTATTTGTACCTCGGCCCACTAGGCGGGCTTGGAAAGATGTTCTTAGTCTTAATGTTGAATTTTATGATCCTATCCCTGCATTTCTCATGAAAATATGCAATTCCCTTATTTGTACCTAAGGAGATGCTTTAGCGAATATCCCAATCTAGAAACTTAGGCTCATTTGAAAATGAATAAAGCATACATCTATCTGGGGATCCGTTTGGTAGAAACTCATATTTAAGGAGCCTAAAATGAGTAATTTACAAGTTAAATCTTAATAGTGGTTCTGCGATCCGCATTTTAGCAGGTGTTTGTTCACTGTAATTTGGGATTATGGATATTCTTTGCTAATGTGACTATGTAAAAGGTTAGAAGGAATGTGAACAAATACTCACCTTTGTAATTCCTTAGGGAAATATCCTTACAAGAAAACTAAGTTCTCATGGTGAATGACACTAATCATGGTCATCTCTGTTTTGAATTCCCTCTCTCCTTGTGGCAGCAAAATCTCTAACTCTTTCGTGGAAACCAAAGTTCCATTTAAGAATGAGCACTTCTATATAGTTTCAACCCTCCCTACCAAAGAAATATCCTATTAGTAGAAACAGGTTTCAAAATCAAAATCCTTATATTGTATAGATAAATTGTTAGACTTGCAAACATATTCCAAGCCTCTCTCTGAAGATGTTTGTTGCAATTTGTAAACCCACCAAGGGAAAATTCAGTCTCAAGAAAAAAATAGAAACATCCAAGCTCCATTTATTTTCATCATAAATACGTTTCTACTAAAAATAAGGATAAACAAACACATTGGAAATACACCAACACGAATAGTTTCCAGAAGAAGTATCATCAGATGGGTTGATGTTTCGAATTCCTGAGAGGGTACCCATTTGAGGATCCCATTCCATTATTATTAATGAGGATGACTTTCATGAAAAATTTGTAAATGGGATCTTGCAAACCTCCAAAGAGAAGGTTTCCTAGTGTTCAACAATAGGGTTTTAGGTTAGAAACGCCATAAACATAAGCTACTTAAGAAATTAGATAAGCAAAGATCCTGAAATATAGAAATTGCAAAAATATTATTGTAATTGAAAAATGTTAAAGATAGATAATTATTCCTGAATGAAGAGTTGGCTAAATTTAGAGAGTTAATTAACTGAGTCAAGTTCATTCAAATTGATTTAAGTCTTATTTTGGGTAAAGTCAAATTTAATGTGTGCTTTCATGTCGAATTTATTTTAAGTGAGTCATTAGTTGAGAAGGGTTAAATACCCCTCACCGGGTTCATTGTAATCATCAAGTTTGTGTGATCAAATTGTTAGACACCTAATCCTCTAAGGGTTGGTGTGGAAGTTGAGCAGTCAAAAAAAGTCCAAAAGACCACTTGAAATATGAAACTAAAGGTCACTAGACTTGTATAAATATATATCATTGGAAATATTAATGCATTCAAAGTTGATCCTTCATATCTTTTGTCTTTACCTTTATTGTGTTTAACATGGTATCAAAGCAATAATGTGTGACATTCTTTGTGGGTTTCTCAACCACTACTTGTGTGGTTTCCTTTCTCACCATATGTTTATGCATTAAGTTTTCTACACTACTATTCCATGCCAACTTTGTCAACCCTAACGCTTGTTTACTCTCGAAGCCAAACAGTCGCAGACATTTTAAAATAGAACGGTGGTCTTAGTTGCCTTGAATATTGCTGGTCTGGTTTTGCCTTAAAAAGGATAAAACATTTATGCGCTTGACCGTTTCATTTCTTTGCATACCCATTCGTTGGTTAAGAAAACACTTCTTTTTCTTACTGAAATTGTTGTCAATGCTCTTTCTAAAGTCTCTGTCACCTTCCTACCCTGGAAGTAACGCCTTTTTATCTTTGTTTCTCTCCAGACCTGTCAATTATGTCTTGTCTGCTCGAAATGTTA
This sequence comes from Pinus tabuliformis, assembly GCA_031772625.1. Lineage (NCBI taxonomy): Eukaryota > Viridiplantae > Streptophyta > Pinopsida > Pinales > Pinaceae > Pinus > Pinus tabuliformis. Next base: position 107,369,124 of record CM062811.1, on the reverse strand, counting down.
CTAACTTTGGGTTTGACTGCAGAGCGATTTTGGAACTTTGGTTGCATAAAACCAAATGAAAGCTTCTCTGTGGATAATTGGAGATAATGAAAGCGGATGTGGGGAAAATTTCTTGAATTCGCTGGACACATATTTTATAGTAGGGGAGGACGAGGAACAACAGGTCTCCCAAACCTTTTTAAAGCAATGAAACTCCACATTTGGCACAAAACTATCAATAGATACTAGCGAGGAAAGGAAGTCGTTTTCATGAGCTGCTGATAAATATGGCAATAGCGTATCTACCAAATCTGCGGTCAACATCGAGAAACAGACTCGAACACTTGACGTTACGAATTCTCATAAACCTACGTGCTAACCAACTACACCATTTTTCAAGGAGTCTCATTGCTTATGGGCAAAAGTCATCCTCCACAGTGCTTGAGCCATTGTCATTATTTCTGCATTCTTATCTCTGGGTTGTTGTAAAAGAGCAGTGGTGTACATATGTATTGGGTTTTGTGTTCCATACATTGTCGATACAATCCTGCGCGTTCTCTATATTCACCTTCCCCTCTAAATTTTAATGCAATCTAAATTTTTTCTTATAATTTCTGACTTGTATTGGCTCCAGTTGAGTTTCAAGATCATTTATAGTGCTTTTGGCTTCTTTGAGCTGACCGCAATAAGATCTAGTATAGGAGTAAGAGGAGGCCATTAATTCATATTATTATTGTTGACACATAAACAACGCCAATACATTGATCCTCTCACAACGTCACCATCGAGAACAAAGTTTCAATTTGTAAAACATTTTTTTATAAATGTAAAGGAGATAACAAACATTATCTATAACTGACTTTTGTATCAGACATGTTAATGGTCTCTTCTACCAAAGTTTTGGAACTTCTTTGAGTCGAGTCCGTAGTTCTGCCTTCTGAGTACACTTCACACCGTAATACTCTTCTAGAAGGTCAATCAAAGATATGTATTAATTATGAGGAGGCCTCTTTCTATCTTCTTGTTGCTTAATAAGTGAATATGAAATCTAGGTGTCAAATAAATTATTTATTTTGATCTCATGTTGGAAATACAATGGCTCACTATCATGTTTACAATCATGAACAAATTTTGTAACATGAACAGATTCTAGAGTTGGTTTGCAACCTCCATTAGTAAGTTTCCACTCTCAATTGCATCAACCAGATTAACCAGATACACAACATCCTCAAATGAAAGTTGAATGAGACAAAGGAGACCATTTTGAGATAGTTCAACACCCTCACCATTAAAGTCGATCACAAGTTTCCTTTCAAGAGAAGGTTGAATAAATGCATGTGGAAGTATCCATTCCCTTGTGACAATACACACAACCTTCATACTTGGTGGTTTGGATTATACAAGGCCACATTTGTATAAAACTTATCCCATCAGTTCAATCAACACTCTACCATTTGCTACAATGGGCCCTAGTTCTCTCGTTGCTTAAATTTAGGTTTGTTGGACACGGACCTTATTATATTGAGTGATAATTTAAGAGAATAATTCATTTGGTGTATTATGCACTGTATTTGAATGTTGGACCTATAAAACACCAAATATTATTCTAGTTGAGACTAGAATCCTAGTGGAGCACCCTTTTATTTTATTTTGGGAGTGCATTCAACAATTTAAATTGTTGGAAAATGGTTGATGGAGTATTGGAATTATTAAACAATTTAATACATTCTATTATCGACAATACAATCATGATTGAAAAATCCATTCTTAGATACATTCAAACCTGTATGCAAAGTACAAAAGAGAAAATTGACTTTTTGCAGCTTGAATCTCAACTTCAACAAGATGAGTTACAATAGAAAATACAACATTCTAAACTTTTTTTTGTTTAGAGTAATCCAATTTTTTATTCCAAAGTTGACTCTAATAAGCACCCAGAAATTATTTAGATCACTGAGCCGAGTGCAGGAGAAGATTTGAATGCAGAAGTAAAAATTCATCATACACTTCCCAAGTCCATCATCATACCTTGGGAATAGTTTGTCAATCACAAGCATAGAACTGGTCTTGGATATGAAAATGATGTGTCCTTTCATATTCCAGACTATTCCAAGCCCATCAACTTTGAGAGTGCATGATTTCTTCATGACAATTCACCTTCACTTGTTCTAGATTCTACTCCTCCACATTCACAACAACAAAATGTTAAATGCTAACATTGTGATCGACTTGGCCATATGAAAGATCATTTTTTTGATATTCATCCATGTGAGCATTGCCATAAAACCACTCAGTCTTCAAATAGTTGCTTCAAAAACAGGTCTCCTGCAAGAACAAAGATTCACTTTGGATGGATCGTTTTTTGGGAATGGGCTTCAATGGCCAATAAGATATTTCATTCATATGACATAATTTTTTTTGGAGTATTGAACAATATTGCAGTTGAGTTTTCTCCATATTCTAACCTTGTATTTGAAAGGGCGGGAAGTGATGGTCATCTACAAGTCTCAAAGACATAGAAGTTCAAGAAAGCTTGACCCACAACCTGCCATACTAGATTGAGAGTTGTAGCCAGAGACAGAGATGCCCCTGAGAATGCCTTTGGTTGGTGGTTAGCCTTAAACCGTCTATGCGAGTTGAGAGCTCCCTTTTCAGTTTGAGCTTCTCGCTCTACAAAGAATTAGAGACACCTCCTGTAGCAGAAGACTTCAACTTCGTTCCAGTTCTGGAAGAGTTCCAAGAATTTCATTAAGCATTAAAGAGTTGGTGTTCATCCTTTAACCACCACAGGTTGTAGACCTCCCTTTTCGAAGTTGAAGGTCTCCCTCTCCAAAGCATTAGGGGCACTTCCTCTAGCATAATATTTCAACTTCTTGCCAGATTTGGAAGAGTTTCAGGAATTGCACTAAGCGTTCGAGTGTTGGTGGTCAACCTTAAACAACTCCCTTGTACCAACATTTCAGAGAGCACATTCAACCTAGTGCTTCCATGTGTTTTTTCGCATTTTTGTATTATATATCTCTTCTTGGACTCGTATATACCCTTTTGGATGAGGGGCGGGGGGGGGGGGGGGGAACGCTGGACACCTAATCCTCTAAGGGTTGGTGTGGAAGTTGAACAGTCAAAGGGAATCTAAGAGACCACTTGGAATATGAAACCAAGAGTCACCAAACTTGTATAAATATGTATCATTGTGAATACTAATGAATTCAAGGTTGATCCTTCATATATTTTGTCTTCACCATTGTTGTGTTTAACACAATTGAAAAGTTGCATCTCATGTTATTGTGTGTGTGTTATATTTTATACTTTACCTCATTTTCCTTTCCAACAAATTGGTATCATAATTGGGAAACGAATACAGATCTCTAGAGCCAAAAAAACCAGCAAGAAGAAGATTTACAATTCTTTTAAAATAAAATTGCGTTGCAAGATTATCACACTATTAAGGAGTTAAAAGTATGCAAGTTGGGTTCGAAATTCGCACTTTGTTAGTGCAAAAACTGCAACAATTTGGTCAAAACTTATGATTTGTCTGGATTTGGGTTGCTTGCACAAGTTGGATGTGTCTGGGTTGCGCAAGCCCCGTGAGGTGTTAAAAAAGTGAAAGGCATGAGCAAAAAGGTTTAAAAGTCCTTGTTTGAAAAAGTCACATGGGGTGTTAAAAGGTCACGTGGAAACTCGTGAGTGGATTTTTTGACTTAATATTTTATTTGTGAGTGGTAACTTAAAGTTTATGCAAAAAAATTTTAAAAGTGGGATTTGTAAAATATTTTTTTTATAAAGTTTTTTTTATAAGAAAAAAAATGAAGCTTATAAAAGTTTTTTTAAGTAAAGAAAAAAGGTGTTTTATTATTTGAAGATAAGTTCTTGTTGAAGATGGCATCAACAAGTTTCCAGCCATAATTTACTTCATTCATAGGTAATGATTATGATGTGATGGCCATTAAGATGGAGACCACGTTAAAGGCTCATGATGTTTGGGACTATGTCACAAACAAGCAGAAGAATGAGCCCTTAGTAATGCAAAGAGGGAATAATGGAATAAAGACAAAAGGAAGAGTGCACAAGTGTTGTAGCTTATCCTGCAAGGAGTGGACCGAGGAGTGTTCTAGAAAATTATGATCACGTCTTCACCGAATACAACATGGGATATCTTGGAGACAAGCTATAAAGGTATCGCCAAAGTCAATATTGTTAAGTTGCATAATACTAGAAGAGATTTTGAAATTTTACAGATGAAGGAAATAAAGGACATCAATTCATTTGTGAATCAGGTCTTAGTTTTCGTAAATTAGTTAAAAATTTATGGTGATGATAATTAAGATAAAACAGTGGTTGAGAAGGTCCTTAGATCGTTTTATACCAAATTTGACGTTGTGGTAGTAGCCATAGAAGAAGCCAAGTATTCGAAAACACTAATAGTTGAGTTGATGGGATCACTTCTATCTCATGAGGCAAGGATAGATAGAAATAAGGATTCCACTTTAGAAAGCACCTTCAAAAGTCAAGTTTCTATTTCAAAAAGAATGGGTTGAGGTGGAGGTAGATCGAGAGGTATAAGACGAGGAGAAAGACATCGTGATCAGAGAGATGGAAGAGAAGAGAAAGAGCAAGAAAGTGGAAGCCACAATAGAAGCATCAACAACAATCAAAGAGTTGATAAATCCAAGGTGAGGTGTTATTATTGCAATAAATTTGGTCAATATGCCCGTGATTACACAAAGAATATAGTTGATCAAGGAAAGAAAAGAGCTAATGTAACTATAGAGAACACTGACTCCATGTTCCTAGCTTGTCATATCATGCATGAACCTTCTGATAATGTCTGGCTATTAGACAGTGGTTGCAATAACCACATGACAGGAAACAAGAATTTGGTTACAAAACTATATCAATCTATGAAAGCAGAGATAAAGTTGGGCACTAACAATACTATGGATGTAGATGGAAAAGGAGTGGTCAACATTTTGACCAAGCAGGGGAAGCCGAAAACAATCTTAGAGGTATATTATGTCCTTGGTCTCAAACATAATTTGATAAGTGTTTCTCAATTGATGTAGAAGGGATACAAAGTTATTTTGAAGCAAAATAATGTGTTATATATGAAAACCCCCTAACCAAGAAACTGATAGAAAAGGTGTATATGACGAGAAACAATCTCTTTCCTCTAATCATGAATTACAGTGATCATGTCAGTTATTTTACAGTTGCATGTTCTAATGATTATAGGTTATGGAACTTTCGGTTTGGACACTTGTGCTTCTCTGGTTTAATATTGTTGCAGCAGAAACATATGGTTAGTGGTTTAACTCCCATCAAATAACCTTCTAGTACTTGTGAGTGTTTCATCTTAGGAAAGAAACAACATGAATGTTTTCCAAAGGGAGTTTCATATAGAGCAAAGAAACCACTAGAGCGGGTTGATACAACTTGTGTGGACCTATGAGGACACAGTTGATTGGTGGAAATTATTACTTCCTCACTTCAATTGATGATTTTACCAAAAAGATTTGGGTTTACTTCTTGAAGCAGAAGTCTAAAACTTTTGAAAAGTTCATAGAATTCAAAGCTTTAGCAGAAACCCAAAGTGAACGAGAAATCAAAGTATTGAGATCAGATCATGGAGGAGAATATGATTCGAAGGAATTCCATGACCACTGCAAACAACATGGAATTAGAAGGAAGATTAAAGCTAGATACACACTACAACAAAATGGTGTAGCAGGGAGAAATAACAGGACAACTATGAACATGGCAAGGAGCATGTTGAAAGGAAGAAACCTGTCTAATGAGTATTGGGTAGAAGAAGTTACACACGTTGTTTATGTGATAAACAAATATTCTACAAAGAGTGATGAACATTGTACCAGAAGAAGCATGGTCAAGTATGTCTTGCAGTGTATCTCATCTCAGAGTGTTTGGAAGTGTATCTTATGCACATGTGTCTACGGAGCTAAGAGGTAAGTTGGATTATAAAAGTGAAAAATGCATATTTATTGGTTAAAGTGAGCAATCAAAATATTACAAATTGTATAATCCTATCACCGAGGAGACCATAATTAATATAATTTTTGTGTTTAAAGAACAATAGTAATGGAATGAGAGTATATACAAGACAATTGATGCAAGGGTGTCATTGATGGAAGAAGAGGATGTAGCAAAAAAGGAGCAACAAGAATCACAAAAGAAGAGACCTAATAGAGTCATGCCAACAAGTACTCCAAGATATTCTGAATAGTATGGATCTTCAAGCAAATCAATAGATCAAAATTCTCCGATCAATAAATCAAGCAATGGTAAGAGAAAGATGAGAAGTCTGAAAGATATTTATGATGAATTGGATGTTAATTCAAAATTTTCATTGTTGTCTTTCAAACCTTCTTCATTTGAAGAAGCTAGCAGAGATGAAAATTGGGTGCAAGCCATGGATGAATAAATTGAAGCTATTGAAAAAATGATACATGAGATTTGATTGATTTTATAAAGGAAAGAAACCTCATTGATTTGAAGTGGGTGTACAAGACAAAGTTGAATTAGAAATATGAAATTGATAGATTTAAAGTAAGACTTGTAGCAAAATGATTCTCGCAACAACCGGGAATAGAAATTGGAGAAATTTTTTCTCCAGTAACTAGATGGAATATTGTAATAACAATATTAGCCACAACAACTCAGAAAAAATGGAAAGTGTATCAGATGGAAGTGAAATCAACCTTTTTGAATGGAATTTTAGAAGATGATATCTATGTGCAGTAGCCTCCAGGATATGAAGTTGAAGGACAACAAGATAAAGTTTACAGGTTGAATAAAGTGCTATGTGGACTCAAGCAAGCGCTTAGAGACTGGTATAGAAGAGTTTGATAGATGCATGATAAAGAATTGATTTTGTAGAAGAAGCCTTGAGCCCACCTTGTACACAAAGGTAAATGAGCATGGAAAAATTTTGATTGTTTGTTTATATGTTGATTGTTAGGATATTCGGACAGATAGGAAATAGTTAAGTATAACTTGGTCTAGTGTAGAGTTAGATAAAGTTTGTTTCTTTACTATGTACTTTTGTAACTTACAATCCGACGGTCACGATATGTAGTGATCTGACCGTTCATTCTCTCCTCGGTATTACCAACACTTGATCTGTGGCTTAACACCCGATTGGTCCATGATCTCTATTTAAAGAGCATGGAGGGTCATTTGTAGGTTAACTGTTCATGAGAGAAGCTTATGTAAAATTTCATTCTTTTATTAATAAATTGCCTGAAGTGGCCGCGTTGGCTCAAGCCGTGGACTGTTTCCCTATTTGAGGGTTTTAACCACGTCAAAATACTGGTGTATTGATCTGTGATCCGTTTGTGAGCGGTGTCCTTTGGTGTTCTGTCTAAGGAACTTACCCTGTAAATCCTACATTGTATCAGAGCTATTTGAGGGCCGCCTCCGTTGGTGATCCAAATCTGAAGCCGGTAGAACTGCATCCGACTGTCGTTTCCTAGATCTACTATTTCTAACTGCTTTCGGGCCGAGAGGACTGCTCCGTTGTGTTAGGAGCATCTGTTCCAGTGAGGAACCCCTTTCGTTTCACACGAAAAGGTTTCTGGTAGCCCTAGCTACGTCATTTTTAAGATCTGGAGGTATATAGTGTTTTTTTTGCAGTTTCTAGTTATTTTCTCTCTGTTTATTATTTCGGTTTATTTAGCTCCTTTTTTATTACTGGATCTATACCTTTCATTTTTGCGTATGCTCTTTTCCCCGCGACTCTGTACAATCTGGGAAAATCAGAAATAGAGAAGAAGGATTTTTCTCATGCATATGGTCTTTTCCGCCGCGCCTTCGTGTGATCTCGAAAAATCAGAAACATTGAGAAAAATATTTAGTTTCAGGGTAAAGCTAACTTCAAGCCATGAGGTTTGTTTTTTTTTGTATGTTCGTGTTGGGTTTTCTGTTTTCTGTTTTGTAGGGAAAAAGAGTTTTCTCAAGTAAGCACGCAGCCCAAAGCTTCAGCGACTAAAACAAAAAAAAACAAAACCCCCCTTCCTCTTTTCCAAAAATTACTAAACTTTTAGTTTAGCTCACTTGGTCCAAAGCTACTTTATGAGAGTAGAGGTCTTGAGTTCAAGTCTTCTTTTTGTTGAGCTAATTAGATTAAGTTTGGAAAGGGGGTGGATTTTTTTTTTTAAATATAACATTATCATTCATTTCCGCACATTCCTGCACTTCGTCGGCATCTTCATCAACTTTTCTTCAAAAAGCCATAACTTCTTCATCCAAAAGCCGTTTTCAGAGCCGTTTTTTTTTTGAACCAGCCTAATTTTTTGAGATCTTTCCACTGGAACACTTAGTTTCAGCATCTATAGCTTTAGTTTCTGTTAAAATGGAAATTTCATGCCAAGTTATTCTTGACAGCACCAACTACTTCCAATGGTGGTCCTACATTGTGGAATTACTTAGAAGTAAAGGTCTCTATAGAATAGCCTCAAGCCAAGAAACCAAACCGAAAGATGAAGATAAGGCAACTAAATGGGAAAATAGGCAAGATCAAGCACGTGGGTTGATAGGGATGTCTATTTCTCCAGATCTTAGATTCCATATTGCAGAACTTTATACTCTTGAGGAAGCAATGAAATAGATCACTAAAGTTTTTGGAATTAAAAATGAACTTAAAGCCCATCAACTCGAAAATGAGTTTCTTACATTGGACCCCAATAATTTTTCTTGCATTGAAGATTTTTTGTCCAATTTCAAGACCCTTAGACTTCTCTTGGAAGGTGTTAAGGTTAAGAAAGAAGATAGTAACCTTATCTATTCCATTCTTACTAAGTTGGGACCAGACTATTCTGTGTTTGTTTCCACCTTCCATTCTACAAGAGAAGCCTTCATTTCTCAAGGACAAGCCTACAAGTCCCCTTCCTTTGATTCCTTTTGTGATTCTTTAATAAGAGAACAAGAAAAACTCTTACACCTTGGTCTTCTTAATATTGGAAACTCTTCTAAGAAAGCGTTAGCCGCCCAGCAACAACCAAATTCAAAGAATCCTAAGAAGTTGTATCCTAAAAGGAATGGTCCTAAACCAAACAAGGGTCTTAAGCAATTTCAGCCTCAAAATGAAAAATCATTTCAACAAAATGATAAGACAAATAAAAACAAAGGGAAGAAGACTGATAGACATTGCAACTTTTGTAATCGAGATGGCCACTTAGAATCCAAATGCTTTAAGAAGATGGAAGCCTTGGAAGCAGCAATGAAGAAGCATAACATCCATTTGGAGCACTCTTCAACTTCAACTTCATCTTCAGGAATAACACTTTTTGCATGTGGTTGTCAAGCATCTCGGTCTAGCTATGCACTAAATGTATCTTCTTCTTCTCATTCTCATGAGTGTCTCATTGATTCTGGAGCTTCTTATCACATGGCCAAAACCAAAGCCATGTTTTCTTCTTTAAATGATTGTAACACCAAAAATATATATGTTGGTGATGATAGATCTCTTAGTGTTGTAGGGACTCGAACTGTTCATATAGACAATGGTCAATTTAATGATGTATTAAGTGTTCCAACCTTATCCTGCAACCTTTAATCTATATATCGGATAACTCATTCAGGTGAAGGTAAAATCGTTGAATTTTCACCTCACGATGTTGTAATTAAGGACCTAAGAGATCCTAAACAGATTTTAGCTACTGGCATTGGTGATGATTCTACAAGGTTGTATAAGTCTCACAACTTTGGGTCATCAAATCTTCCCTCGGTATTTGTTGCTCATAACGATGAAGTGAGCAAACTTTGGCATGAGCGATTTGGTCACTTAAACTATCGCTCCCTTAAGAATCTATGTAAAGAAAATATGGTGACAGGTCTTCCAATGGTATCTTGCAGAGATGGTGTTTGTTCTGGATGTGTACTCGGAAAACATTATCAGGATAGTTTTGAAAAACATGCCTCTTGGCATGCCTCAGCCCCTTTACAGCTTGTGCATAGTGATTTATGTGGTCCACTTCCAGTTGTTTCATTCTCTGGCTACAAGTATTTCTTAACTTTCATTGATGATTTCTCCAGACGCACTTGGGTATACTTCTTAAAACTCAAGAGTGAAGTATTTAACATGTTCTTGGCCTTTAGGGCCTTTGTTGAAAAACAATCTGGACATCAAATTCTTAAGCTAAGATCTGATAATGGCAGAGAATATGTTAACAACAAATTCATCAACTTTTGCACTGAAAACGGAATTCAAATGCAACATACTGTTCCATATACTCCACAACAAAATGGTGTAGCTGAAAGGAAGAATCGCACCTTAAAGGAAATGGCTAATTGTATGCTTCAATCTAAAGGACTTGGTCTTAATTTTTGGGCAGAATCAATTAACTGTGCAAATTACATAATAAATCGCACTCCTACTGAGGTTTTAAAGAATATCACTCTAGAAGAAGCATGGAGCTCAATTAAACTAGATATAAGTCACTTTCATGTTTTTGGAAGTGAAGCATGGGCCATATTCCAGATGAGAGACATAAAGCTTTAGAACCTAAGAGTGAAAAATGTATTTTTGTTGGATATTCTAAAGATGTCAAAGGATATAGACTTATTCCACTTAAGTCCAAAAATGTTATCATTAGAAGAGATGTAAAGTTTTCTGAAAATATATCGGCCTACGAGCCTAGTTCAGCGGATGTGCCACCTCTCCCTATCTCTTCTACTTTTGAAAATATTTCCTCTTTAGATGATGAAAGCGAGGATGAAAATCCTCCCCCACCTTCTTAAGATCCTCCTTCAGCTCCTCAGCTTCCAAAATGGGTCCGTGCTACTCGGGATGCAGTAGGTGATCTTGTCGGTGATCCTACAGATCAGTGACATACACGTTCTCAGTTTGATAGAGCCTCTTCTTTACTGGCTCAAGCTTTAGTGAATTATGATCCTGACACCTTTGCAGAAGCTTCAGGCCATCCAGATTGGGAAGCAGCTATAAATGAAGAATATCAATCATTATTGGAAAATGATACATGGGATCTTGTTCCTCTACCAAAGGGACGAAAACTTGTTAGATGCAAATGGGTTTACAGAACCAAGTATGGACCAGATAGGAAAGTTGATAAACATAAAGCTCGTCTTGTTGCTAAGGGTTTTTCACAAGTTGAAGGCATTGACTACACTGAAACCTTCTCTCCTGTTGCCAAAATGAACTCTATCCGCCTTGTTCTTTCCCTTGCTGCCTCTTTCAAATGGGATGTCCATAAGATGGATGTTAAATCTGCCTTCTTGCATGGGGACTTGCATGAAGAAATCTATATGGAACAACCTATTGGCTTTATACAAACAGACTCCAGCCTTGTATGTCGGCTTAAGAAATCCCTTTATGGTCTCAAGCAAGCTCCTCAAGATTGGTATGCCAAAATGGATAACTTTCTTTTAGAAAATGGATTTTCTAGGTGTCATTCTGACAATACTGTCTACACCAAGAAAGTGGAAAAGTCTCTTATCATTCTTGTTCTTTATGTTGATGATCTTATCCTGACTAGTAGTGATCCCAACCTTATAAACCATGTGAAGTCTAGCCTTAAAAGGAGGTTTGAAATGACAGACTTAGGACACTTACATTATTTTCTTGGTCTTCAAGTCTTGCAATCCAAGGAAGGTATTTCCCTTTCCCAGTCCAAGTATGCCTTTGATATTCTACGCCATTTTCACATGGAAGACTGTAAGCCAGCCCCTTCTTTCTTTTATTCTGGAGTCAAACTTTCAGTCACTTGTACTTCTCCTGAATTTGATGCTACCTTATACCGTCAACTTGTAGGAAAACTTTTGTATCTAACCCATACTCATCCTGACCTTTCCTTTTCTGTTGGCCTTGTTGCTCGGTTTATGCAAAACCCACATGAAAGTCATTGGAAAGCAGCTAAAATAATACTTCGTTATGTTCAAGGTATAGTTCAGTTTGGGATTCATTACAGTGCCGAAGCAACTCCTCTATTGGTTGGTTTCACTGATTGCAATTGGGTTGGTGACCCTGATGATCGGAAGTCTACTGCAGGTTATGTGTTCACTCTTGGTTCAGGACCTATTACATGGGCTTGCAAGAAACAAGGTGCCATTTCTCTTTCTTCAGCAGAGGCAGAGTATCGTGGTGCCGTAGAAGCTAGTAAGGAATCCTTGTGGCTTCGTCAGATCCTGTCAGAGTTTGGCTTTCAGCAGCAACATCCGACTACACTTTGGTGTGATAATCAAAGTGCCATTCAACTATGCAAAGGTCCAGTCCAACATCAGCGCATCAAACACATTGAACTGCACATGCACTTCATCAGAAAGCTCATTCATGACCATGCTCTTCAAGTGCAATATTGTTCAACAGATGATCAAGTTGCTGACATCTTTACAAAGGCTCTCACAGAGGCGAAGTTTACTAAACTTCGATTTATGGTTGGAGTTCAGGAAGTTGTCACTAAGGGGGGATAGGCTCTAGTGCCTCCTTCCTTCTCCTATTGTGTCATATTTGTAAATCCTTCAATCCTATCCCAAGTTGTTCTTAAGGGGGGATGTTAGGATATTCCAACACATAAGAAATAATTAAGTATAACTTGGTCTAGTGTAGAGTTAGGTAAAGTGTGTTTCTTTACTATGTACTTTTGTAACTTACAATCTGACGGTCATGATATGTAGTGATCCAACGGTTAATTCTCTCCTCGGTATTACCGACACTTGATTCGTGGCTTAACACCCGATTGGTCCATGATCTCTATTTAAAGAGCATGGAGGGTCATTTGTAGGTTAAATGTTCATGAGAGAAGCTTATGTAAAATTTCATTCTTTTATTAATAAATTGCCTGAAGTGGCCGCGTTGGCTCAGGCCGTGGACTGTTTCCCTCTTTGAGGGTTTTAACCACGTCAAAATACTGGTGTATTGATCTGTGATCTATTTGTGAGCGGTGTCCTTTGGTGTTCTGTTTGAGGAACTTACTCTGTAAATTCCTACATTGATGACATGATTTATACTAGTGATATTGAGTTAGATGAATTTAAAGGAGCCATGAAGAAATAATTTGAGATGACAGATCTTGGTATTATGAGATACTTTCTTGGCATAGAAGTTGAACAGTCTGGAAAATGAATCTTTATCTGTCAAAATAAATATGCTAGATATTTGTTGAAAAGATTCAGGATGGAAAATTGTAAACCTACCCCTACACTAGTTGCAATAGGTACCAAGCTAAGTAAGGGTGATGAAGGATACAATTTTAATCCAAATCTATTTAAAATATTGGTTGGAAGCCTTATATATCTCACAACTACAAGACGAAATACTATGCAAGGAGTGAGTTTGATGTCTAGAATTATGGAGTCTCCAAAAGACTCACATTGGAAAGCAGACAAAAGAATTCTAAGATACTGATCCGGATTTAAACAGCAACGCAACAAAATATAGAGATAACCATATACACAAAGATGCAACATAAATAATACTTCATTTCATTAATGTAAAATACTGAAATATGCTTACAAACAGAAATGGAAATAAACCAGCTAGGGTGATGGTAGCTTATCTCTGAGAAGAGATGTGGCGGCTACATGCCTTTGAACTGTCTTACAATGAGGCTCAAAGGTCTTTTTATTTTTGAGAAACAATGGAAAACCGTAAAAATTCAAAAAGCTAACCCCAGAAGATGAAACACCAAATTGTGGGCCCTATTTTGGGTAAGTTGGTACATCAACTTCCCGGGGTCGTAGCTTTGGCATCCGATCTCTGTTTGACACGTACAATAGCTCGTTAGAAAGATCTATCTGAGCACTACAAAATTGGGAAGAGAAACATTAATCCATGGACCCATATTGCTCCTAGATTTCCCAAAAAACGTCATTTATGGCCTCAAAATGACTCTGAAAGTTCAGGACCCGAAAAACTGCTAAAAATAGTAAATTGTGCTACAATTACAGAAACTGAAAAACTGAAAGAGATAGTTGTGGGGGTCCAAGCGGGATAGGTGGGTGGCCACCAAAATTAACCTGGATCATTCCTCCCTCCTTAGGAAGCGATGGTCCCCATTGCGTTGAGTTCCTCCATCTGCCGAACTTGGTCCCGGGTGAGCTATTTTGCAATCTCGAATGTGTCCATTAATGGTGGGAAGCATGGTCGAGGGTAGTACACATTGAACACTTGGTGCAGGCGAAGGAATGGAGGAATGTTGTGCTCCAAAGAATTATTTCCCACAACCTTGGTAATTGTGTAAGGACCATGTCGGCATGGTCGAAGCTTTTGATGGGCTCCTGTAAGGCGTTCTTTCTACAGATGCAACCAGACTTTGTTTCCCACCTGAAGTTTATGTGGTACCCTTGTGGGTGAGGAGAAGTTTTTCCTGTGTTATGTCATGACTGTATCCCTTTGTTGCTGCTACTGCATGGAGGAACCCTTCACGGGGGTCATGGATGTGGTGACGATCTTCCCCTTACTTTGGGAGCGAACCAGACAGAGAATGAATTTCCTCATCTGGGAGATGAGCTTGCTGCCTTTCTTGGCAGTGATCAAAGAGGTGGCAGTAGGTGGGGCTACCTTTGGTATCTTGTATAATGAATTACTTAAAGAAATAATGATAGCATGAGGCCTTGACTCATACACAACATGTCGCTTCCACAAGTATGGCTAGCCTGATAGTATGTCACAAACATCCAGAGGTGTAACATCACACAATACCTCATCTGTGAAGGGCTTGATGCTATAGGGAAGGCGACATTACTCACGAAATTGAGATCTCGTCCTTCATGAAGCCACCTGATACTGTACGGTTGTGGGTGTGGTGTAGTCGGTAGGCCCAACCGCTTCACGACCTCTGCTGAAATGAGGTTCTTTTGGCTACCACTGTCGACAATGAATTGTAGTGGCGAACCCTTCACCCACATCTGTGAGTGGAAAAGATGCTCCCCTTCCTCTGGGTCTTCAGGCTCATTCTTTTGGATCTTGGCAGTGGAAACAGTGATGCTGGGCTCCACATCAATGATTTGCTTCCCTTTACCATTCCCCTTTTCGGGTTCTGACTTAGGGTCAGAACATGCATCTGATTATGAAGCCTTAAACTTGGCCACCGGCTACTGCTTCATCCGACACTCACTTGTGTTATGAGTGGGACTCTTGTGGAACTCACACCACTTTCCTGTGTCCTTCTTCGACTTCGTAGTGTTGTTCTTTTCTTGCGGCTTCGACGGGTTGTCTTGGGTCACCCTGCCTTGGCTTTGTCCTTTGGTCTTCAAATTTGCAGATCCGAAGTCTCGCTTCATCTGTTTGAAATTTTTCTCGATTTTGACAGCATATTGGTACGCCATGCCAAGCGAGGAGATGTTCAGGAACTCCATCTCTTCTTGGATGTTTCTGGGTAGGCATCCGGGGTATTTGAGTACCAAATGCAACTCAGAGTCCTTGATACCCAACTGTGTGCGTAGGGTATGAAAAATGTTTGTGAACTCTGGCACATCTTGGTCCCTTCCCTACCACAATGTGGTCCATTTGATGTATTTGTTCTCATAGCTTTTGACAGGGTAGTACTACTCCTTGACAGTATCCCAGAATGAATCCCAAGTGGGTGCGGCTGAAAATAGTGAGCCTGTACTTTCATTCTTCTACTCGCAGTAGGTTTCCCACCAGTCCTTGACGTGGGGGAATACTTTGAAAAGAGCAAAAAAAATATTTTCCCGACTCAAAAATTCATGAACAGAAAAATACCCATCTAGCAGATTTAACCATTTATCTACGACATCTGTGTCTATTTGACCCTTGAATATGGGGATTTCAAAATTAACTTGTACCTTAAATAGTGTGGCATTTCCAGAGTAGCTGTTGGACGTCGATGCATCGCCTCTGGATAGCCATTGAAGGATTTGTGCAAAGCTATCCATCATCGCGTTCCTTTGCCGCTCGAGGGCTTCTTTGAGCAAGATTTTGATAGGATCTCCTGCCCCCCCATCTTTCTTCTCATCCGCCATGGGAGACTGTTGGGGTTTGTGGGGTTGGTCTTGCAAAGGTTCGACCAGTTCTAGCCCTAACTCCTTATACCCCGACCTCATTGGGGACATGCAAAGTAAAAAAAAGAAAAAGCAGACTGCTCTGATACCACTAATCTAGATTTAAACAGGAATGCAACAAAATACAGAGATAACCATAGACATAAAGATGCAGTGGAAATAATACTTCATTTCATTAATATAAAATACTGAAATATGCTTACAAACAGAAATGGAAATAAACCAGCTAGGGCGATGGTAGCTTATCTTTGAGAAGAGATGTGGCGGCTACATGCCTCTGAACTGTCTTACAATGAGGCTCGAAGGCTTATTTATTGTTGATAAACAATGGAAAACCCTAAACATCCAAAAACCTAACCCTAGAAGATGAAATGCCAAATTGTGGGCCCCATTTTGAGTAAGTTGGTACATCAACTTCTTGGGGTCGTAACTTTGGCACCCAATCTTTGTTTGACATGTACAATAGCTTGTTACAAATATCTATCCAAGCACTACAACTTTGGGAAGAGCAACAACGGTCCATGGACCCATGTTGCTCCCAGATTTCCCAAAAAACATCGTTTAGGGCCTCAAAACGACTCCGGAAGTTCAAGACCCGAAAAACTGCAAAAAAAGTAAACTATGCTACAATTATAGAAACTAAAAAACTGAAAGAGACAGTTGTGGGGGTCCAAGTGGGATAGGTGGGTGGCCACCAACATCCACCTGGATCAGATACATAGTAGGAACTATATATTGTGTCATAATGTATGCATGCACAAAGATGAATAAATTGGTTGGATACAATGATAGTGATTTTGCAGGCAGTTTGGATGATAGGAAGAGCACTTTTGGTTATGTATTCCATCTTCGTCTAGGCATGATTTCATGGGCATCTAAGAAGCATCCTATTGTGACATTTTTTGCAGTAGAAGTAGAATATGTAGCAACAACATCAACAACATGCCAAGCAATATGGTTAAGGAGAGTCTTGGATGGAATCAATGATAAATAGAAAGAATCAACAACAATATATTGTGACAACACCTCAGCCATTGCACTATCTAAGAATAGTGTGTTTCATCAAAAGAGAAAGAATATTGATAATATATATCATTTTATTATTTGAGAAATAGAGATGTCCACTTGAAGCCTTATAAATCGAGTGATCAATTGGCTGATATATTTACTAAGCCATTAAAAAAATATATTTATGAGTTTCATATAGGAAAATTGGGTGTTGTAAGCCTAGATGAGACTTAGACCATTATGCATGTTTGAGTTGTCATGAGTCATGCCTTAGCATAGTGGTTGTAATTAAGGGGGAGTGTTAAAGATAGCTAATTAATCCCGCATGAAGATTTGGCTAAGTTTACAGAGGTAGTTCACTCAGTCAATTTGAGTCAAATCGAGTTAAGTCTTATTTTGGGTAAAGTCGAATTTAGTGTGTGGTTGCATGTCAAAGTTATTTTAAGTGTGTCACTAGCTGAGAATGGTTAAATACCCCTCACTGGGTTCATTGTAATCATCAAAGTTTGTGTGATCAATTGAAGAGCCACATCTCGTGTTATTGTGTGTGTGTTATATTTTTTTCCATACATCCTCTTCCTTTCCAACAAAAATGACTAAACTTCCAGCATAGTAATATTTTTGTGGAATAATCACAATCACGAAGGCTCATTATCATTGTCATCGCTACAATCTGGTGAATAATTTAGAGGCAAATACCCTATAAATTGTCAATGTGAATCAACTAGATTTGATCCTGGTGGGAAAATGTAATGTGGGTTACCCTTAGTATCAAGGAGACATATACCATTCCCATAGATTTTGACAATACTATAGGGATATGAAACCACAACACAATCTACAATCCTCATGGAAATGAAAATAACATCCCATCTGTGCAATCTCAAATTTCCATCATGTTCGAGAGTGATCCACCTCAACGCTCATCCATCTTAAGCCAATCTATTTATGTTATGGTAAATATATACTTACTCCTTTGAGGGCTCACCATAACTCATGCTAAAACGTTTATACATATTGAGGAAAGAAACCACAGAACCGGTCACATTAAATATCTTAGGCCCTGACCAATATGAATAATTGAAAGCTTCATAAGGGATATTGTCATGGATATTTTCTCTTACTCCCACATCATTTGAAAGAATCTAAACATCTTGTCACAGACAAGAAAAATGAATATTTCGTTGCCTAAACAAATGAATGAGCACACCAACTCTTATGTCTCCACCATGATGTCACATTGAAGATTTGTGAATATATTGTTTGGGTACTGCAGGTTTAGCCCTTAGCCTAAAGTGTGGAGGGTGGAAGGAAGGAAACATGTTTAGTATTGCATCGATCTCATACCTATATTGATGCCTGGATTAGAGCTATTTCTCAAATCAGCATTCCCGACTAATAATTTTTTTCTTGAACCAATGGTGGAAAACAAAATTGGATACAAAAATTTTCTATGAATAGAGTCATAATGAACAAATTAAAAAAGAAACACCTATCAAGAATTTATCCTAATTTAGAATATACCAATCTATCAAAAATTATAATAACATATGAAACCTTTTTTGTTTTTGAGAGAAAGGGTTTTCTAGCTACGCTTTCCAGGCAGTTTTGGTGTGATAGTCTTTAGTACGTCTAACTATAAATACTTCCATTATAATACAAATTCACAATGCACAATCGACCTTAACTATCAACAAGATGTACCTCGATGTGAAGTTCGTGATATTAATGGCTACATTGATATGCCACACTATTATATTCCATAATGGAGCATCATTTCTTATAATGAAGTTTTGTCGGAGAAAAAACATTTTCCTTTTTACACTAACGTCCTTATTAATCCCTACCCCTTTAGGGCTGCAAGGACTATATTAATCGTTTTTATTCCTACACATGACTTTGACACAAGAACCATAGGAGCCTTTTTTTACATTAAACCAAATTTATTTGAAATGACATGGGAACCAATACAGTGTCCTTTATTTTAGAGAAAGTTCTTGAAATCCCTTTTCCTTTTAATCAATCAACAAAATCCTCTTCTTATTTTGCCTCATACTGAGGCATAACGAGGCAAAAGTTAGGAAAAATTTGGGAGAAGTACAAGCCATTAAGACAACTTGACATTTTAATCAAGTAATGCTATCTTTCACTTAGCATTAATTTGCAACATTTCATGTTAAGAAAACTTACGCCGTATATTCCTTGAAAGTGAAAGTATATTTATGTTAAAAAGTAGACACATGTCTCACATATGTGTCATGTTTGGTACATGTGTCAATATTGATAATTTCATGAATCGATGTGTTGGTGTTGCGTTTTGAATGTTAGTCTCCTAGGGGAAGGGATCACTCCAAAATTGGCTAGCTGATAAAACCTTTGCTTCTTAGTTAGCGTTTTTCTTTTGGTTCACCAAATGAACCTTCCTAGTGAGCAATGTTTGAGCATGACGAGCAGCATTCCAACATTAAATCAATGTGATGAGATGCTTAGATTTGGTCTGCATCCTCCTCAGTGCTATCTAAAGCCTCCTCCTTAGCATTGTCTGCATCACCATATAAAGGTAAACTCACTTTTAATTTTTAATACCTTAGAATCTTACTATCGTTTTTTTGTACTTTGCAATATTTTAACATGCAACTTTTTCACTTTTATAATGAAAACTTCATAATATGAGACATCCTCAATAAGATATCTAAAACACAGGAATGAATAGAACTGAATAGTTGCTCTAAAAGCAAAGATTTACATTAAAATTGATGACTCTTTTCGTTCATCTCTAAGATTCATCTATAACTAATTTCATTTCGCAAATAACCAGTATGAAGTTAAACATATTTTAAATCACTAATAAACACACTATATTTTAAATCACTAATAAATAAACTATATATTGAGTTTCGAAGAGGTTGTGACCCAACAAAATTACATTCCAAAGTTACTTCTGTTAGACTCCGTCTTCTCAAGTCCTCTGTCAGAGTCCAATTCAGACAGGTGGCTGTCAAAGTCTTTGTTCAATATGCTGGAAACGACTTTTACAACTTATCAGAAAAGGATCACCGCACATATGCCTCTACTGGAGCTATTCTTTTAACAGAAAAGACAATATTTGGAGGAAGGATTAGTTCCATCGACATCCCCGACATCAAGTAATTGGTTAGATTCTGCAGTAAGGTCTTCTTCCAAATCTTGGAAAGGTCAGTTTCCAACCCAAAAATTGGTTGAAAAGGTTATCTCAGAGATCTCCTTCCACAACCAGGACAATTTCTGAGCGATAACAACAACATTAATATTTGTCAATGGACTTGTATTTTTCCGGAGGTATGTTCCTCACCAAGCAGATAGGCTGGAGAAAACCAATTTTGTTGGAAAACAAAGCAAATGTAATTAGAAGTGGAGCATCCAGCAAGGTTTATCGCGCTGACATACCCAACAATGAAACAATGGCAGTGAAGCACCTCTGGACGAACTCCAAAATGGATATAGATGATATCAGAATGAATAACGAAGTGGGAAGCATTTACTGTGAGAGTATGACCATTGATTGTCTAAGCAGGAAGTTGAAACATTGGGAATCATTTGCCACAGAAACATAGTGAAGCTCTATTGTTATATGTCCAACAGGCAGTCTAATGTGTTGGTCTATGAATACATGCTTAATGGGAACCTGTTTCAAGCTTTGCATAGCAATAATAATTCGGATTGGCCAACATGACATAAGATTGCATTAAGGACGGCTCATGGATTATCTTCTCTTCACCACGATTGCTCCCCTGCAATTATTCAAAAGATGTCAAGTCTACCAATATCTTGGTGGATCAATTTTATGAGGCCAAGATTGCTGATTTTGGTGTTGCAAAACTTCTTCAAAGCTCGTAACAGAGGAGGGGATTCAATAATTTTTGTAGTCACTCACGGTTACATTGCTCCTAAACATGCATACTCCTTGAAGGTCGCAAGAAAAAAAAACGATGTTTACGGTTTTGTTGTGGTTTTGCTGGAGCTCGTAACTGGAAAATGAGTCATTGAACAAGAGTTTGGGAGAACAAGGATATTCTTTATTGGACTTCATAAAAAAAATATATGAGAAGGAAGGTGCACTACGCACATAGAGGTGTGCTACGCACTGGGTAGAGCCCACAAAATTTCTCTTATTCATCCAGACATTAGCATGCTGCTAGTGTTCGCTAGTGTTCATGAAGACTTCTGGAGATATTTGAATTTTGAGAATTGTCAAATTATTACAGAGCAATTGGCTGTAGAACTACATTTCCCAGGTTCTCTTTTGGATGTTTTTGTCCGTGAAGCATTGCGTGCTCTTAGGAGTCTCGAGGTGTTAACTATAGATTGGGGAAACTTTAAAGTGATGCAATGGGTATCTATGTGGCAGCATGGAAACGTGCCTTCAGCAGAGACACACAATACGAATTGTGGGACAGAATTATGAGAGATGAATATATGTGCTATGCTGTTGTCGAATGCTACTACAATGTGGAGAAAATACTAAAATCATTGCTTGAAAATGAAGGCAGGCTATGGGCTGAAAGATTGTTTCGTGATGTAAATGAGAGTATACTAGATCAATCTGTTCTTGTCAATTTCCAAATAAATAAGCTGCCTCTTCTGCTATCAAGAATAACAGCACTGACAGGTCTTCTGGGACATGAAGAGACACCTCATCTAGCAAGGGGGGCTCTGAAAGCTATGCAAGATCTTTATGATGTAGTCACTCATGATATCTTGTCTCCTAATCTAAGAGAGAATTACGACACTTGGGGCATTCTCAAGAAAGCAAAGATTGAAGGACGCCTCTTCTCACAGATGGAATGGCCTAAAGATCCTGAAATTAAGGAACAGATCAAGAGGTTGCACTTGCTTCTTACTATCAAGGACTATGCTGTGAATATACCAAAAAACCTTGAGGCAAGACGTCGGCTAGAATTTTTTACAAATTCATTGTTCATGAAAATGGCACCAGCAAAGCCTGTGCGAGAAATGATGCCTTTTAGTGTCTTTACTCCATACTACAGTGAGACTGTAATGTACAGCATGTCTGAATTACGGAAGGAAAATGAAGATGGAATTTCTATTCTCTTTTATCTTCAAAAGATTTTCCCAGATGAATGGAAAAATTTTCTAGAACGTATTGGTCGAGATCAAACTACACTGGATTCAGAGCTTCAGGACAATTCCAGTGATCTCTTGGAGTTGCGCTTATGGGCTTCATATCGTGGCCAAACACTAGCAAGAACTGTTCGAGGTATGATGTACTACAGAAAAGCTCTTATGCTACAAAGCTATGTGGAGAAGCAAGTCTCTGGGGACATCGAGGCTGGTATTTCTGGAGTTGATTTGACAAATACACATGGATATGAGCTATCTCGTGAAGTGCGAGCTCAAGCAGATCTGAAATTTACCTATGTTGTGACATGTCAAATTTATGGACAACAGAAGCAAAAATGAGCAGCAGAAGCTGCTGATATTGCCCTTCTAATGCAATTACTAGATTATTGATTGTGAAGCTTGCTAATCTATTTTGCATGGACAAGGGTGCAACATCTGATCCCATTTCAAATGACAAGAAAGTAATTTCTGTATACATGGACATTGCGCTTTAATGGTATTGGAAAGGAAGCATTTTTGGCCATGAATGCAAGCGAAATGAAACGCTTTTAGAGATATCGACACCTATCAAAATGCCAAAATAAACAGAGACATCTGTCACAGCAGAGAAATAGGGTCGATTTGCCTATTTTTGACCTCAGTTAAATCTCCAAGTGGATCTGCGCTCCAATTTGTGTCTTTAAAGTGGCCATCAGAGGATTTTAAGGGGAACGATCTTCTGTTTTTAGAATAAAGAGATGATTCTATCTCTATTTTTGTAACTTCAGGTGAAACAACGCCCTTTTTTTTGGGTCGATCTGTTTTCTCCTAGAATAGTTTATTTAATGCATTAAAAAATCACTTGTAAAGTTTTAGGAGAGAGAGAATTTTGAGGTGTGCATGGAGAAAAATAGAGCTTCTATTGTACAGTTTTGACAGGGATTTTAATAAAAAATGCAGCTCTGACCCCTAAGATTCCTGTGGTATGAAATTTAACATTTGTCTCATCCTTTATTTCATATGTAGCATGTTGTGTTTCCATTTCATTTCATTTCTAAATGAATACTTTTAAGTGATAAAGGCAGAATTCAATTTATTTGCTCTATCTTGAGGAAGTGTTCATATTTAATGTTTTCTTCTCTTTGACAAGGATTCATCTTCTATGCCCTTGTCAATCTCTCAAACAGTTCACCCCCTCCACATTATTTCAAATTTGATGTTTAATTTCTTGCCTATCTTGTCTCAGGAGATAATCTGTGTTTTTGATTTCTTTGTTCACGCTGTTCTTTGGTCCATGCAGCCCAGAAAACCCAAACATTTATTTAAAACCTCATTTCATATCTCTTTACTAGCCTAAAATCAGTATTCAATTTGAGTCATCTCAGCCCCTTTGAAAACTTGTCTGCCAAGATAGACTCAGAGAGAGCCCTCTCCTGTCCTCGTAGGGCTAGCTATGAGGCTGAGCTTGGTTTGATGTTGCCTTGAGTTTTGCCTTTCTCAGCCTGAGGCGGATTTGAGCGCTAACAACTTCTATAGATTCCAAAATTTTGAGTTGAAAGTTTTACCAAACAAGTGTTCTTTTGTCTTAGGTTGGGAGGTTATCTACTTTGAATTCTGATTCACAGTTGCTTTGGTGACTCTCCAAACCACCTCCTCACCTATCTCTGCATTGGAAAGAATGAACATGCAAATTTTGTTAGTTTACCAATGATCAATGTACAGCAAAGCTAATTCCAAGCATAGCTATAAATTCATATCTATAGGGTTAGTCCTTTTTGCAAATGATTAAAGGTAATTTCACCATACCTAATGGAAAACTAACACCGAAAATGGAAAAACAATGAATTATAATGATTGTGCTTTAGCTTAAGCAATTTTTTCAAGTCAAAAAAAGTTATTTAGTGAACGCAAATCCACGTACCATTACAAACTACCACCATATCTATCTCTAAAGAAACGTGGAGTTACTTCCAAAGCCGAAACATCATTCTGTCAGAAACCCAAATTTTTTCATGGAAATACAAAGTGTGATGGAAGTCCAAATGACACATATAATGAAGTTCCCACATGACGACCCTGTCCACATATATAGACTTGGGCCAAACTATTCTCAATGAAAACTCCTGGAAAAAATCCTCTGAATCGCCCTGACGATACAACAATTCAAACCCCATTGGTTTCGAACTGTCGATATTATTCTCCTGGCCACGGGAAGGGAAAACCCTACAAGAAGGGCACATGTTTTCTACCTCCACTGAGATTCCTACCAATATTAAATAATGAACCCACTGAAGAAGCCCAACGTTGTAACCCTAACTTTAACCGATGACTTGTTGATCAAGATATGAAACTAAATTGATTTCAATGGGGTGAATAAGATCACAATATAAATATTTCTAATATCGAGTAAAAGGACCTAAAAAATGATGGAACTCAAATAGGGATAAATTCTATTATCATAATAAAGAAGGTATATGTGAATTCCTACATAGGTAAACACAATATGTATATATCCATCCTTTTAAGAGTACAACAAGTGAATGCCTGCACAGGTTTACACAATGTGTGTACATCCATATTTTTAAGAGTACAACAACATAAAAAATATAGAGAAAATAAACACACAATATTTTTCCTTAACAAATCACATTAGATTGTTTTACATGGAAGTTTTGAATATATACACTAAAGACTAGAGGGTCTCATCCACCTACAAGGTTAGAAAGAAAATATGGGCCAATATTACAAAATGTTAACAAAATGTGTAAAGATTTTCATGAATATTGGTCAACCTTATTACTTCACCAAGAATGTTGTGATTCCCAAGGGCTCCTCAACTCAAATTATCAACCCAAGGTCCATAAAAATTTAGAGGTGATAGTGCAATATGCATAGTAGGTTGGATTCTACTCATGCCACCCTCATTCGTGGCATTAGATCAAAGTGCTCAGAGACCGTTCCTCCTACTGAACTATAGTGAAAGCTTGTCTATGAAAGTACAATTGAAAGCTAATTCTAGCTATGAAAGTGGAAATTCCATTTGCTCAACTTGTAGATGCTAATTAATCATTTCATGAAAGGAAAAGGGTTAATCGACTTGCAGAAAAAAAAAAAAAAAAAAATATACTCTATCTTGTATAATTCATAAAACTAGCAACATAATTTCATGCATCATCTACCTATTTCAGACTTGCTTGAAAATTAGAAAACTAACTCTGAGGAAAAGGAATGGTTGGAGTGGTATAGGAACTTTACTTGATCATCAAATCACAACTTGGGGTCATTATTCATCTTGACTGAGCTAAGGTTGAAGTGGGGATCAAAACCAGTGAAGAAAAGTGGTGCTAATTGCCTGCTATAGGTGCTACTATAAGAGGTCTTATATTACTACAGGAGGGGTTCCAAGAGGCGTTTTAGGGTGAAAATGATGCCTTGAGGGCATGAATAGCTGGATGGAGGTTAGAGAGAGTTAAGGAAGGTTGGGTTGTGCCCCCTAGCCAAGCCCAAGGCCTATGAAAGGTTTGTCTTGCACCACGATGTATGCTCATGGTGTCCTAAGCTTACTAGGAAAAGTGATTGTGGAAACAAAGTTTTGGGACAGAATTGTGGGATGGAGAGAGAAGATGGAGGAGTCAAAGATAGAGTTGGAAGAGGTTTCCTCCCTTACAAATCAATGCAACCCTACAACCAACCACATTCATACATCCATTGATCATTAAAAAAGTGATATAAACTATGATGGAAAAGATGAGTTGAATTTAAGTAACATTTATTTTATGCCATAACACTAATCTAATCAGTAAACTACTTTCTAATCTACAAAAAGAAAATGTGAAGAAGAATAACTAACAATAATCTATTTCAAAGGAATCATAAACAAAATATTTTTATACTGATATTGTGTATCCTTCCAACCATTCTCCCACAAGAGAGGTGATGTAGAATCTTTCAATCACATGTTTTTATAGCTTAACCTCTACTGAAATGAAAGAAAGCTATGAAATGCTTGGAATAAAGAGAAAAAAAAAAGTACAAAAGAGGGACCAAAGTATCTGGGTTGAGCCCAAAGCCAAGGGCCTTAGCCCTCTGAAGCTAACTCATATGCAACTTAATAAACAACTTCTCATTATCAGAAATTAAAAGTCTCATACATCATATAAAATCTCAAAATGACAATGTCAAGTTGTGAGCTCAATAACTACACCTAGATGAATAAAAAATTTGTATCCTAATGATATTTTCATATTTTTTATTTATAAAAAAGGGTATATGAGAACAGCTCCCTTGAAAATAGGAGTGATTCCCTCCTTGATCTTAGAAATGGTGGATCTGGTCCCTCTTGAGCTTCACTTGTACTAGGAGTTACTCGGTTACCAATGACTTCAATCTGGTGAGAGAGGATGCTATGATCCCAAGCCAAGTTAGGGATATAATTAGGTGGGAAAACCCCCTATATTATCTCCTAGTTGTATTCATCAATCCCATGCATTTTAATTACCTAAAAAATGCTTCGTTTTCCTGTAATTAAACCACATTGGGCAACATACTATGAAAAACATCTTTAACTCTTCTTATTAAGCATAATATAACAAAAAATGTGAATTAATGTTAGAAAGTGATAGTTTTAAGGTTGGAGGATGGCATGATGATATTCAAATATACTGTTGGGCATGGGATCCCCCTAAGGCAAGTTTTGGCATTTAAAGCCCAAGTTTTGACTAAGTCTGATGTAAAGACTCTGCGATTTGTGGGCGTAGAGCGCAAAGTTGTAATTAAGTCATAGGGTTTTCTGCCCTTACTTTTGTAATGTAATGTCGGATTGAGAGTTCTACCCATGGTCCACGGACCATGGGATTGTATAAATAGAGCGAGGCTCTAAGTGTAAAGAGACATCTAAGGGAATTGAAGATAGAAGATCTAATGATGAAGCATTGAGTCTAAGTGTAAATTCGAGTCTTTGGGTAGTAGAGAAGGAGAAGGCTCTACAGCTGAGTGCGCAGAGGCATAGTTGTCCACAGCTGAGTGCACGGACCCTTGTAGCTGCGTGCGCAGGGTAGGTTGAGTCTGTAATAGATTGAAGCATTAATAAAGAGAAGTTTTACATTATTTCTATATATCTTTTCCTGTTTTATGCATTGAAGTATATTGGGTATGAATTGTAAGTTTATTGTTTATTTGTTGTGCGAACTTATATGGATGTGTTGAATAAGAGAATATAAGATAAAGTATCTATTTACGCGAAGATAACTAACTGTTATAAGAAGATAAGTAAGATCTGCGGTGTAACTTAGGGAGATAGCACAGATCCCTGCTTTAACAGCATGAAGGCTCCTTAGCCCTTGGTTAGGGATGCACGAAGGCAAGTATAACAGGGCATGAAGGCCTCACAGGTCAGGAAAGTGCGCGAAGTGACCTGTTCAAAGGTATTCACAGTTGGACAAAATCGACCCCTCAGACATGTCAAGGGTGCGGAAACTTGGTTCCAACTGTTAACACTCAGGTTGTCCCTTAGCTCCTTGAGGGATACAGTCGAGGTAACCACAAACCAATCTTTGGACTGCAGGTGCTAGCCCACCAATAGTCAGAGAGGGCTCTCTCTTTAGGATTTAGCTTTGTTGATGATGATTTTAGGCTAGTTATTGAGTACAAGGGGTTTTGTTTTAGTTTTGGTGGGATGGATGATGCTTTCAAGTAAAGAGGCATGGATAGCATGAAAGTCTTAGAACCATTGGGCGTGGAGTCAAGGAGTAGGACTGCTAGTGCGTTTTCTTGGTCACAAGAGGGAATATGGAGCAAGCTAGCTGCACATGAAACAATCTTTCAACCTAAAGGATGGAGTGAAGGCTAGGAATGAGAGGCAGTTAAGAATCTCTTGTTCAGCTTAGCAGAGGGAAGGTGAATGAGTTCTATCTAGGAGCAGTGAAGAATCCCTAGATAACTGTCAAACATGAGTGAATTAGGGGAAATATGAGCCACAGGGAATTCATATTCATTTCTAATTCAGATGAAAACATATAGAAATAACAGAAATTGAGCATAGAGGGCAATTAAACCAATTCTAAACTATTCATTCTTTCTGCTATTATGGATGGTATATCAACGGAAAACAAAGGTAAGAAACACTTATTGAGTCATGTTACAACACAAGAATTCCACATTCAATTCTTCAAAACATTCATACACAACACACAGTCATTCCTCCAAGCTTTTCAACAGTCTTTGATTAAGTAAAACATCAGGTCTACCGAGCGAGTCTCTCTTGGGGCTATACAACCAACCAACCCCTTTAATAGTGAATTAGGGTGGTTTTTATAAGTAAAATATCTATAAATATTAGATCTTAGACAGATCTGCTGTAATAAGTGTCTTTAACCTAATACATGTTTGAAATAAATGCGGGAAAATATCCTTGAGCTGCGCTGGGTGCAGCTGTACCAAAATGAGTTTAATGTGTTGTCTTTATGACTTTGTGCTGATCACTTAGCCATAACTGTGCTTTGGGTTTTGATCCATGCTCTTGAGTGGTTCTGAGGAGCATTAACTGTGATGGGAGAGCCTTGATTGGCCTTTGCTGATTTCTTTGACTTTGTTGGAGGTCATTCAATGTCCACCTGCATTGGGAATAAAGGTTTTCATTTAAAACATTCGACTGATACTCTTTGCCGCTTCCTTGATAGGCTGGCACTGAATGTGCGCCTTTCTCACTTCTGATACTCTTTAAATTGTTGCATCGACCTTTCATGGCTACTGTTCGGCCCTCTGTTTGCTTATAAAACTGTGTTTGCCCCTTTCTCATGCTGCACAAAGAAATTTATGTCATTCTGCGCCTTTTGGGCCTGCTGAAGCCGAGCCACGAAAGGGATTTCCATTTTGGCCTATTTCCCGTAGCCATGCATGATTAGTGCTAAGCGCTAATCGCGCATGAAAAAATGCCTCAGATTTTGATTTCGGGCTTCCCAGGCTGCGATTTGCGCCTTTCGCCGTTTTTGACAGTGACGTCAGCATGACATCAGCGGTGGGTCCCAGTACGGCGGTGACGTGGAAGGGTGACGTCAGCAGTACGGCGGGTGACGTGGCAGTACGGTGGAGAAGGTGACGTGGCAGTGATATGGCAAAGACACGGCGGCAGGAGGCCGACGTGGCATGGTGACGTCAGCATGACGTGGCGCTAATGCAGGAGGGGGGAAGGCGGTATCCAGTTTCAGGTGCACCACTTTTGTGCGCAGGCGGTATAGGAGGAGGGGGCTCTGCCACAGCCGAGAGGGTGACGCATGGCGGGAGTACGACGGGAAAACCGCCCATCTCTCGGGCATTAACCCTTGGCATGTTGGCATATGGGAAGACCCGCCCACTGTTGATCTGTGGCGCACCAGATCTGACGGTCGGCGGCACGAGTAAGGTGACGGACGGTTAGGGACGGGGTCCGCGCATATTTAATTATGTGTTTTTATATGGCGCGGGGGGGGGTTTAAACATTAGAAATGTGGGTTTTGGGTTATTTTGCAAGCGGGGAAAATATATTTATATGTGTGACCTTAGGATAAGGGCGAGGAATGGGTATTGTAGGGTTGGGACTTAGGGGGAAATGGTTGTTAGGGTGACCAGATGTCAGACTAACTCCTGGTTAGGACACAGAAGGCTAATGCTAAGCCCCAAATGGACTTAGCATTTCCCAAACTGATATAATAGGGCTACAGTGCCTGGGGATGGGAATATGTACATAGGGGAGTTATTAACACATTTTTAGTAGGGGAAGGGGTGATAGATAGGGAGCTACATAGTAAAATTAGTAGTTAATATGACAAGTGATAAGAAAGTGCTAAGTATGTGAATCTTAGGCTAATAAGGGGGAAAATGATTTATAGAGGAAGTATGAACATGCCTTGAGCAAATCAGATCTTTACCAAGGCAAATGATATGGAAAATGATGAAACTAAGGGGCATCAAGCAGATCTTGACCCCTTCAGGGAAGTTAGTGAGTAATTTGGGAAATGAGAAGAAGGGGGAGTTAGACATGCCTCACTTGAGCTCCTCCGAATGGAAAACTGCATCATAACTGTGATCTGTGAAGATATAACACCTGAAAACATGAAATGGATTACAGAGCATGATTCTGCAACCACAAAACTACCTACCCAGCCTACTTACCTAGCATTTTTTCTTCTTTTTGCATAGGTGCACTTGGACTTGCAGACCCAGATTATCCTTTTCTCTTTTTGCTATCCCTCTATCTAAGTCTACACTTATTTCTTCCAAGGGCCCAGATTAAGCAGTTGGGCTCCTTTGTTTCTCTACCTATATATAAATCTGCCAAGATTGAACTGTTTGGACAGATAATGACTCTCTATATTCTAAAACAAGAAATTGAAACCTAGGGAAGCCAAGATTAGGCTGTTTGGACTTCCCTTAATAGAAACTTCTTCAAAAATGGATAACTCATCAAAATTGGGATACAGTAGTGGCATTTAGATTGGCACACTTTCATGGCCTCTTCTTTGGCCTCTTTTCAGGAAATATGGAACATTGCAGCATGAAAAGTATGACATATTTGGCATGAAAAAATGTCAATCATGAAAGATTAACATCTGTTGCAACAAGAGGCTAACAGTGGCTCCACTTGGGGATGGCTTCTCCTTGTGAAAAGCCAAGAACAACAGGTCAGACTGCCTTGATCTTCCATTTTTGCTGTGGACTGAAGAATTTCCTTGTGCTGGCTGCTAAAAATGTGAAACTCTGAAATAGGAGCAGCCATCTCCTTCATTAAAATATTGTGAAATACATAGCACTGTCTACTTTCTTCTGCGTGCTTGCTATTATATACCATATCGCTTGAGCATTGCCTTTGAAATAGAACCAAACTTGGATCCAAATTGATGTATTTCCCTTAGCTTCTGGTCTAGAAACAGTTGCTGATGTGAAACTAAACAATGCTCCTCTCTTATTGATACTTTTTGATTGGATACTGCAAACTGCAACCAGTTTCCTTTTATCATGAATTGTTGTGATATGACAGCACTACTCCTGCTGTTTTGCTGAGACTAATGCAGAGATAGAGCCTTCAAAATGGAGTACTTGCACTGGCTGTGTCTTAGCAAACTTTGCTGCTGCTCCTTTAACACTCGGACTGCTAAAAAAATAAAACAAAGTGCTAATATATACAAATATTAATGTACAAAGAGATATGTACAGAGTTGCATTGTACCCCTTAATAGGGATCATGGTAATGTTTTAGCATTCGGCCATTAACAGGGCCTTCTTCAACAGTGCTGCCCTCTACAGACTTGAGGAAATATGTGTTATTTCCCTGAACAACAGAAATAACAAATGGCCCTTTCCATAAAAAATCAAATTTTGCATGTTTTCCCTTGTCTTCTCTTCGTAAGTCCCACCTTAGAACTTTGTTTCCAATGTAGAAATCCTCAGCCTTAGCTCTTTTATCAAACATCTTTTTGAGTTTCTCTTGCAATATTTGAGCTCTGTTATAAACTTGCTCTCTGGTTTGCTGAAGATGAATGGTCTGATTGATTCTTCTTTGAATATCATTTGGTTATGCTTGGATCTCTTGCAACATTTTCATGATAAGAGTGCCCAAGGAGGATGGAAACGTGGCCTCCATGCCATACACCAGCTCATAAGGGCTCATCCCAATGGATATTTTTGTTGAAATTCTGTTTGCCCAAAGGGCATTTGTGAGATTTTTATGCTAGTTCTTCTTGTTTTCTTCTAAGACCTTTTTGATAGTATTAATCAGGCTCTTGTTAGATGAGTTGGCCAAGCCATTACCTTGGGGGTAATAGGCTGTGGAGTGGCCCAAGGTAATGTGAAATTTATGTCAAAAACTGATCATCTTTTTGGATTTGAAAGCAGCGGCGTTGTCAGTGATGATCTTCTCAGGGTAGCCAAATCTAGAAAGGATATTGCACTCAAGGAACTGGATAATGATGGAGTCATTGGCCTGTTTGCATGGGATGGCTTCAATCCATTTAGTGAAATAGTCGGTGGCTGTTAAAATCCACTTGTGCTGACCTGAGGAAGAGGGGTGGATCTCTCCAATGAAATCAAGACCCCATTGTTGAAAAGGTTTCTCGGTTGAGATGGGCTTAAGGGGCAAGGGTAACAACTTTCTTTTGCCCTCAAAGATTTGGCATTTATGACATGAGATAGAAAACTTCTTTATATCTACAAATAGAGAGGGCCAATAGAAACCAGCCCTTAAAATTTTATCAGCAGTGGACTTCCAATATAGATGTCCTCCACAGTCCCCTGCATGGAATTCTTTCATGACATTGTTAGTTTCATTCATGGTTAAACAATTAAGCAGTATACCTTCATGATTTTTCCAAAATAACACACCATCTATGACACAAAACTTTGAAGCCTTCATTTTTAAAAACCTTCTCTTGGTTCTGGACAATCCTGGGGGAGCAAACAGGTTTAACAATACAAAGCATATATCAGCATACCATGGGGATTGCAAAAAGGTTTCACTGATCTGTGGAGTCGCCAGCTCCTGTTCATTGTCCAGTTGGTTGATGTCTAAGGCTTGAAAGTTTGTTTCGGACATCAGTTTGGCTAAACCTTGTCCCTTTATGAGCTTGGTTGGTTTAATTTCTATGTCGTACTCAAGGATGTTAGCAATCCATTTGCCTCTTTTTCCTTCTAGCCCCTCTTGGGTTAATATGTCTTTTACAACAACATTTGGGACATAGGCAATCACATGTGAATACAAAATGTAAACTCGGAAATCTTTGATTGCTTTAACGAGGGCATAGCCCTGCTTCTCCATGATTTGGTATTTCAAAGGTGCATCTCTTAAGGCTCGGCTGAAAAATGCAATTGGCTTTTCAGCTCCCTGATCATCCTTTTGCAACAGGATGACAACTATGGTGTGCTCAGATGCAAATGAAAATATGATGAAATCTTTGTCAAATTGCAGACTGGTGAGGACAGAGGCTTGGGTTAAGGCGGTTTTGATACTCTCAAAGGCTTGCTTGGTCTCAAGAGACCATTTTACCTTAGCATCCTTTTTTAACATGTTGCTTAACAATCTTATTAGCTCGGCTAGGTTTGGAATAAATCTTCTTAAGAAGTTGATTTTTCCAAGGAATGCTTGCAATTCTTTTATGCTTCTTGGGTATGGGATTTGGAGGATGGCTTGGATCCTTTCCGGATCTATTCTAATACCGTCTTTTGAGATGATATGGCCAAGGAGTTTTCCTTCTTCAAGGCCAAAGAGGGATTTCTTGGGGTTCAAGGAAATGCCATATTTCCTACATGTCATGAATATTTGCCTCAAATGTTTTAGGTGCTCTTGATCGGATTTGGAGAAAGGGGTTAAGTCATCAAGGTAGACAACTAGGAAATCATGTATTTCCTTGGCAAATGCAATATCCATTGCCCTTTGAAAAGTAGCACCAGCGTTTTTAAGTCCGAAAGGCATCTTCACATACTTAAATGTTCCCCACGGTGTGGTAAAGGCTGTCTTGTCTTGGTCATCCGGGTGAACCAGTATTTGATTAAAACCTGAAAAGCCATCTAGCAAAGAGATTCTAGATGACCCCACTACTCTTTGTAGGATGTGGTCCATTTTTGGCAAGGGGTAGTGGTCTTTTAGGGAGACTTGGTTTAAATTTCTTAGGTCTACACATAGCCTAATCTCACCTGTCTTTTTTCTTGTGGGAACAAGATTGGATACCCATTCAGAGAATCTGATGGGTGCTATGATACCTGCTTCAAACATCCTTTTCACTTCCTTTTCAATTAAGGGAAGGAGTACGGGATTGATTCTTCTAAGTTTCTGTTTGAAGGGCTTTTGATTTGGTTTCAAGGGAATGGTGTGTTGGATCACTGAGGTGTCATAGGACTTCAAGTCCTCATAACTCCAAGCAAATACATCTTGGAATTCTTTGAACAAATCAATATATTTGGGTTTTTGATCGGGTGGTAA
This sequence comes from Pinus tabuliformis, assembly GCA_031772625.1. Classification (NCBI taxonomy): domain Eukaryota; kingdom Viridiplantae; phylum Streptophyta; class Pinopsida; order Pinales; family Pinaceae; genus Pinus; species Pinus tabuliformis. The sequence goes on along the minus strand of CM062811.1, from coordinate 107,335,094 downwards.
AGTTTGAGATATTTTGATCATTTTGGGCTTGTCTGCTGTCCCAATGTTGTGTTCTTCTATAGCAGTGTTTAGGGGCTGTATTTTTGGCTTTTTGGGAACATAATTTGCATCAAACATATCTTCTAATGGAGTGAGGCCAGCAGGGAGAAAGTTATCTTTCAGATCAACGATCTCGGCCTCTGTTTCTACTATATCCTCCAAATGCATCTGTTTCAGCTCTTCTATGTTTGCATTGTCAAAAATAGTTGGGTTTAGGATTTGCTTGGCTGTTACAGTGGTTACAGCCTGCTGATTTTCATTTGTTTGTTGTTGTTCATCCGTCATAGCATCCATGTCAATGTTAATATTTGAAAACTCATGCTCAAGAGTGAGGAAGTTGTTAATCTGGGCATCACTTTCAAACACTTGCCAATCTTTAACATTATTTGGGATAGCAGGCCTATGTTTTATCTCAGCAGTAAAATGGTGATTTGGCTCAAAGGGAAGCTTGCATGTACTAGCAAAAGTGGCTAGGCTGTGTGCATGAATGTTATGATCTCTTGAAATCTTGGCAAGCTTGGATTCAGTGAATGCATTGAGTATATTAATAGTAGCAGTCCTATAGGCCCTCATTCTATTGTCATTGGTAACAAAGTTGCCTTTCATTTGTTGTATGATTAAATCAAAGTCACCTAGAATAGACACTTTTGCAGCTCCTAGAGCTTTGAGCAGTTTAAGGCCTAAAAGGAGAGCCTCATACTCTGCCATGTTATTGGTGCATTTGAAATTTAGTCTGTAGGCATGACCTTCTGCATGATTGTTATGTGTATTGTGAATCCAAACACTTGCCCTTGCTCCTAACTTGTTAACAGAGCCATCAAACTCTAAGTACCATGTGATTTATTTCTTGTGGTTGGTATCAAGAGTTTCAGTCACTTTAGGATTGGGGAGATTTGAAATTTCTGTTTGGGGAGGTTTTTCTTGTATGCTGGTTGCCTTGATTGTTTTGATAGTTTCATCAGTATGGGCAACCAATTCTTCATCAGTGTGTGTGTTCAGTTCTAAAGCCAAGGGCTTGTCATCAGTGAGAGTATTTGTTTCATCATTAAATAGAATAAAAGAATCCATATCAGAATGGATTGAGTGTATAGGAAAATTTTGGGGCTTATCCTCACTAGTTACCACATACTTCATTAGTGTTTCTCTATATAGCCTCTTTGGTTGCCCAAAGACAGATATAGTGGCATAAGAGAGGTCTAATTGGACGGATCCTTGGAGTTTTGCTCCCAAAAAGATCTTGATAATAGCATGCCATACTTTGGTGGAATGTCAGCAACCACCACATCCATGAGGATAGTCTTGCTGGGATATTGGACTAAGGAGACACACAAGTCTTTGATAATGCCTAAACACTTGACTTGACTTGAGTCAAAGGAGAATAGATCTTTGTAGGGTCTTGTGACATCAAGGTTGAGTTTTTCCATTACATCTTTGGGCATAAGGTTGTGTGAGGCACCTGAGTCAAACATAGCATTGTGTAAGACTTTGTCATGTATGTGTAAATTGGCATAAAAAGGTAGAACAAATCCATAAGTTGATTTTCCATTACCTTCAGGACCGAACAGCAGTTCAGGCTGATCATCGAGAACATTCACATCATCCTTAACCTTTGGCATTTGAAGTGATCTTTGAATTTGTTGCCTATACACTTCATGTTTGGCAAGTTCAGATAAGGGGATGGAAATCTTGAGTTTACCTATTTCTACCTCTAAGTCAAACGATTTTTCAGATTGGGTTTTAGTATTTTGGGAGGCGGGCTTCCCTTTTTCTATTGGAGTATCAGCAGTTTGGTCTTGTTTGTCAGCGTTAAGGGAAGTGATTGCTTGCAGTTTTTCAGTTTTAGGAGGGATTTTTGGAACGCTGTTCAAATTCTCTTTGGAGGAAGAAGGTGGTAGAGGCTGATCATTAGAAGATTTCATTTCTGTTATGTCCTCTATGGTGACATCCTTTGGATTAGGGACCTTTTTATCAGCAGTTTCCATGAAGGAAACCTTTTCTTTAATTTTCTTCGGTTGCTTGGTATCATTTGCCTTAACCTTTTCAGGCACATCTATGGTTCTTGTCCTTAGCTTATATTGTTTGTGGACCTCATACACAACAGTATCATAGCCTTGTTTAAAATCAAAAGATTCACCAGAATTAGTCTGAAATTGGCTAAGGTCATGTTCATCTTGGTCTTGTTGAGTTAGGAAAATTTGTTGCTCAGCCTTCAAATCCACCAAGTTCATGTGAGTATCTTCCATCTGTTCACTAGATGTAGATGCTTCAGCGTAATTTTCATGAAAAGGAGGCCTTACATCATGGTCTGGGCTAGACCTACCAGCATTTGTATTCTGAGTTTTCCGGAAATTTGGGTTCCTTATGGTATTGGGTTGTTATCCTTCCCATGATGATTTCCTCTCAACACTCTCTACTCTATCTCCCAGCCTGTGCATGCCAGTGATAATAGCATCCAACTTTGGGTCTGAGGCTGAGGGTTCCTCTTTAAAGGTGGTTCTTCTCTTAGTTCTAGCTCTGTTTCTTTTGGCAATTAGATTTTCCTCTACGCTAACAACAACATTTTGCATGTCTGCAAGGGTTTAAGGGGCTCTTTCCCTTAACTGATAAGCCATGTCAGTGTCAAAACCATCAGGGAATTTATACAAAGCAAGATCAAGTGGAGGTCTCAAGTTCTGTGGTATTGCATTATAAATATTATTAAATCTTGCACAATAGTCCAAGACAGATTCTTGAGGGCCTCTTTTGATGGTGTCATATTTAGATAATATGTGCAAGGGGTCTTTCTTTTTCTCCCATCTGTTGATAAATGACTGGTATAAGGCTTCTGGGTCTGCTATGGAATTGGCTGTGAGTGCTCTAAACCAAGTTCTAACATCACCTGTCAAACTTTGGACGAAAATCTTCATTCTGACGCTATCGTCATCTATCTCGTAGTTCTCAAAATAGTCTTGCATCTTCTTTGTATGCTGAAGTGCTGTGCACGAACCAGTTCCATCAAAGTATGTGATTTTAGTTTGATAATCTTGAGGCATAGCCCCTGGATTAGCAGGTAACTGCAGGGGTGCATATCTATTAGCCATGTTTACGGGGATAAGTGGAACAATAGGAACAGCTGGAACAACTGTAACAACAGCGGTCAGGGGAGTTTGTGCAGTAAATGGAGGTGTGGAAAGAGTGCTTTTAAAGGTGGATGATGAACAAGGGGAAGTGGGGTTTGGACGAAATAAAACCTTGACAGGGGTTGGAACACAGCTTGGCCGAACTGTTTCAGGGCTAAAGTCAACAAAATCTTCTCTTTGCTCTAGCTTCCTGAGGTTCCTAGGGATTAAATTGGGATTTTCAAAAATAGCTGGGGGGTTTGGGTCTGGATTTGACCTTGTATACCGTGAATTCCTTTTGGGAGCCAGATTCTAAACTTTGTTTTGGTATTTTCTATGAATGCTTTTTTAGAATTAGCAAGGAACTAACCAAATTTTGGAATAGCTATCTATAACTTAAAACTAGCACGAAGTTTGACTAAAGCAGCATTTGCTTACTCCTGTGAATGCAAAGCAAGAACAGTTTCAAAGGCTTCCTGACTGACATTCAGGCTTCATCTGTAGTTTTAACGAATATGCAGCAATTGGAAAATTGATTGTTTTTCCCAGTGGAGCTTTCCAACTTGATTTGTGAGATTTAACTGAGGATGGTCCCCAGTGGAGTCGCCATTATGTTAACACTCAGGTTGTCCCTTAGCTCCTTGAGGGATACGGCTGAGGTAACCACAAACCAATATTTGGACTGCAGGTGCTAGCCCACCAACAGTCAGAGAGGGCTCTCTATTTAGGATTTAGCTTTGTTGATGATGATTTTAGGCTAGTTATTGAGTACAAGGGGTTTTGTTTTAGTTTTGGTGGGATGGATGATGCTTTCAAGTAAAGAGGCATGGATAGCATGAAAGTTTTAGAACCATTGGGCGTGGATTCAAGGAGTAGGGCTGCTGGTGCGTTTTCTTGGTCACAAGAGGGAATATGGAGCAAGCTAGATGCACATGAAACAATCTTTCAAGCTAAAGGATGGAGTGAAGGCTAGGAATGAGAGGCAGTTAAGAATCTTTCGTTCAGCTTAGCAGAGGGAAGGTGAATGAGCTCTATCTAGGAGTAGTGAAGAATCCCTAGATAACTATCAAACATGAGTGAATTAGGGGAAATATGATCCACAGGGAATTCACATTCATTTCTAATTCAGATGAAAACATATAGAAACAATAGAAGTTGAGCATACAGGGCAATTAAACCAATTCTAAACTATTCATTCTTTATGCTATTATGGATGGTATATCAACGGAAAACAAAGGTAAGAAACACTTATTGAGTCATGTTGCAGCACAAGAATTCCACATTCAATTCTTCAAAACATTCATACACAACACACAATCATTCCTCCAAGCTTTTCAGCGGTCTTTGATTAAGTAAAACATCAGGTCTACAGAGCGAGTCTCTCTTGGGGCTATACAACCAACCAACCCCTTTAACAGTGAATTAGGGTGGTTTTTATAAGTAAAATATATATAAAGATCAGATCTCAGACAGATTTGCTATAATAAGTATCTTTAACCTAATACATGTATGAAATAAATGGGGGAAAATATCCTCGAGCTGCGCTGGGTGCAACTGTACCAAAATGAGTTTAATGTGTTGTCTTTATGGCTCTGTGCTGATCACTTAGCCATAACTGTGCTTTGGGTTTTGATCCATGCTCTTGAGTGGTTCTGAGGAGCATTAACTGTGATGGGAGAGCCTTGATTGGCCTTTGCTGCTTTCTTTGACTTTGTTGGAGGTCATTCAATGTCCACCTGCATTGGGAATAAAGGTTTTCATTTAAAACATTCGACTGATACTCTTTGCCACTTCCTTGATACGCTTTGGCACTGAATGTGTGCCTTTCTCACTTTTGATACTCTTTAAACTGTTGCATCGACCTTTCATGGCTACTGTTCAGCCCTCTGTTTGCTTATAAAACTGTGTTTTCCCCTTTCTGAATGCTGCACAAAGAAATTTATGTCATTCTGCGCCTTTCGGGCCTGCTGAAGCCGAGCCACGAAAGGGATTTCCATTTCGGCCTATTTCCCGTAGCCAATAATTGCGCATGAATAACTGCCTCAGATTTTGATTCCGGGCTTCCTAGGCTGCGATTTGTGCCTTTCGTGCTTTTTGACGGTGACGTCAGCATGACGCCAGCGGTGGGTCCCAGTACGGCAGTGATGTGGCAGGGTGACGTTAGCAGGTGATGTCAGCAGTACGACGGGTGACTTGGCAGTACGGTGGAGGAGGTGACGTGGCAGTGATATGGCAAGGACACGGCAGCAGGAGGCCGACGCGACATGGTGACGTCAGCATGACGTGGTGCTGACGCAGGAGGGGGGAAGGCGGTATCCAGTTTCGGGCGCACCACTTTTGTGCGCAGGCGATATAGGAGGAGGGGGCTCCGCCACAGCCGAGAGGGTGATGCGTGGTGGGAGTATGACGGGAAAACCGCCCATCTCCCGGGCGTTAACCCTCGGCACGTTGGCGTATGGGAAGACCCACCCACCGTTGATCTATGGCGTGCCAGATCTGACGATCGGTGGCACGAGTAAGGTGGCGGACGGTTAGGGACGGGGCCCGCGCATATTTAATTATGTGTTTTTATATGGCGTGGGGGGGGCGGTTTAAACATTAGAAATGTGGGTTTTGGGTTATTTTGCAAGCGGGGAAATATATTTATATGCGTGACCTTAGGATAAGGGCGGGGAATGGGTATTGTAGGGTTGGGACTTAGGGGGAAATGGTTGTTAGGGTGACCAAATGTCAAACTAACTCCTGGTTAGGACACGGAAGGCTAATGCTAAGCCCCAAATGGACTTAGCATTTCCAAAACTGATATAATAGGGCTACAGTGCCTGGGGATGGGAATATGTACATAGGGGAGTTATTAACACATTTTTAGTAGGGGAAGGGGAGATAGATAGGGAGCTACATAGTAAAATTAGTAGTAAATATGGCAAGTGATAAGAAAGCGCTAAGTATGTGAATCTTAGGCTAATAGGGGGGAAAATGATTCATAGAGGAAGTATGAACATGCCTTGAGCAACGCAGATCTTTACCAAGGAAAATGATATGGAAAATGATGAAACTAAGGGGCATCAAGCAGATCTTGACCCCTTCAGGGAAGTTAGTGAGTGATTTGGGAAATGAGAAGAAGGGGGAGTTAGACATGCCTCACTTGAGCTCCTCCGAATGGAAAACTGCATCATAACTGTGATCTGTGAAGATATAACACCTGAAAACATGAAATGGATTACAGAGCATGATTCTGCAACCACAAAACTACCTACCCAGCCTACTTACCTAACATTTTTTCTTCTTATTGCATAGGTGCACTTGGACTTGTAGACCCAGATTATCCTTTTCTCTTTTTGCTGTCCCTCTATCTAAGTCTACACTTATTTCTTCCAAGGGCCGAGATTAAGCAGTTGGGCTCCTTTGTTTCTCTACTTATATATAAATCTGCCAAGATTGAACTGTTTGGACAGATAATGACTCTCTATATTCTAAAATAAGAAATTGAAACCTAGGGAAGCCAAGATTAGGCTATTTGGACTTCCCTTAACAGAAACTTCTTCAAAAATGGATAACTCATCAAAATTGGGATACAATAGTGGCATTTAGACTGGCACACTTTCATGGCCTCTTCTTTGGCCTTTTTTCAGGAAATATGGAGCATTGCAGCATGCAAAGTATGACATATTTGGCATGAAAAAATGTCAATCATGAAAGATGAACACCTGTTGCAACAGGAGGCTAACACCAACATCCCCCCATACTGCTTTGGGTGAGACCTCAATCCGCACTCCACAAGCTGTTTCCGAAAGGGCCAGTAGTACAGGGATTTGTTTGGCTAAATAACTCCGAACCTGGGTCAAGCCCCCTCAAGCCAACAAATGGTTCCATTGCGGGGACTGGAATCTGCATAGAGATGTTTGATGTCGTATCATTGGAATCCAACTAAGAAAAAAATTGAAGGTTGGTTGGTTGGACAGGAAAATTCACGAGTTCACGACGCAAGAGAACATGAATCCACAAATATCACAGGAAGAGTGGTTAGACTGCTACCTGTACATAGAGATCCATGAAATTTTCTTCACATCTTTCCCTACTGAGCTGTATGAGTGGATCACGAAGCTAGTAGATAGCCAAGGATGGTGGAAGCTCAATAATCCTATTGTGTGGACCCCAGAGTTGGTGTGTAGATTGGAAGCATTGGAGGATAAGGTCACGTGCGCTATTCATCACTGGCTCAATCGAATTATAGGAGGATTCATTACTGAGTTTGCAGTAGATACTTCAGTTAGCTAGAGCGAGGTTGAGCAATGCTTTCTCAAAGGACTGCGATGTAAGTACGTAAAGTCTCTAAATACTTGGATTAAAATTTTATTGTGTGAAAAGAGGGTTATACAATTACCTTGATTTCCAGAGCCACGTGAAGTGGAAAAACCTACAGAAATGAAGGAAGTAAGGGACCAGAGAATAACCCTTTGATTTCACCTCCATAAGGGAACGAGGAAGAGCTCGCGAAGGCCTCCCTGCGAAGTGCGATCAATTTGATAAGGCAAAGGATTCTACGCATACCACCCCCACCCACACCACCACTAGTGTCATAGCCTTCACCTCCATCTTCTGCCGTACCACCTCCGCCACCACCGCGAGTCAATATGGCAAGCGCGATAAAGTTTCCTGTGTTCAAGGGAGTAGGAAATGAAGTTCCGAACCAATTTTGGTTCGTGATAAGAGCCGTATGGGAAGCGTAGGGAGTTATAGATAATAATATAAAGAAAGCGATGTTGGTCAACGCTCTGCAAGATCATGCGCTAACCTGGTATATTAAGAATTCTAATGACAATCTGAATGCGGGGATCGTGGATATCCAAATTGCGCTGAACAGAGAATTTAGCAGGCTGAAGTTAGAGGCGTAGTTGATCATTGGATTCAAAGAGATCACAATGCTACCAGGCGAGACTCCTTGGGATTTGGATCAGAGACTGAAGTGCACAATTTGCGAAGCTAATATGACTTTGACGGATGGACAACACTGCGAATGGTTTGTAGCATCGCTAACACCACATTTGAGGAACGCACTGTCACAACAGAGGTTAACAACTCAAGCAGAGGCCTTGGAGATCGCGATGAGGCTGCATGAGACCCTGATACAGTATCCTAACTTGGGAGTTCAAAAAATCCATGTGTAGTTGAAAAACTTATGCCTTGAGATGCAGAGTCTGAAACAAGATAGGACAGCCCGGCCAGAAGTGCGCAAAGAGGTATGGTGTGTTAAATGTAAGGGTCAAGGTCATGATAAGGACCACTGCCCGGTGTTCGTGAATTACCTCGCGGGAGGAGGACTTATGTCGTTAAGACTAGAGGCACAAGCAGGACCTAGCGTGATGCCTACTTTGTGGTGCGTGATTTTTCAAATAGGAGGAAAGCGTGCTACGGATAACTTGCAATTTGTTATAGAAGTACACACAAAATTCACAACATTTGTTTCGTAATTTTTGTAGATCGGTTGGACACAATGAGTGCACTTGTAGAAGCTATGAGCTGATGATGGATAGAACTCCCACCTACAGGGTACAGGCCGAAACACGACCGCTTGACAAAAACGCAGGAGTGGCACGAACCAGATTTCAGGGGCTCGGACGAGGCCGAGGTGGAGGAGGACCTGGAAGAGATCGCGGGCAACTGATATGCTACAATTGTGGAGGGCCATGACATTATGCATGTGATTATATGAATCCAACACATCCTTCATGTCTGTATTGTACCTTGTTTTACCACAAGACAAAGGGTTGTCCTACGTTGATAGCTAGGCTGCGCAACAACGGAGCGCTACAACCTCCCCCGACTCAGAACCTGTAGATGATGAGGTCTGAGCTGTGCGAGGAAGATCCAAATGTGAGCATTGTGCTCCGAAGTGTAATTAGGATGAGAGATGATAAAGGAAAACAACCCGAAGATAGTACTTGGGTTCGCAAGGCTCCAACGAAAGAAGCAGAGTTTGATTTGGAGTGCGCTAAGGAAACCTTCATGGAAGCTAAGAAGAGCTGTAGGTTTTAACCTCGTACAAAAATTACCTACAGACGAATTCTAGAACATAGAAAATAAACAATGTGAGAGCATAACACATAAAACACATATACACAGAGATTTTCCCCTGGATCCCTAAACCGGGACTACCAGCTTGATTTTTCAGTATTCCTTTCAATGTTACAATACATATTTATACATGTCGAAGCATCCAATACCATGGAACAAAAACCATAGCGTTCAAAACCATGGACCGAAAACCATCGCGTCCAAAACCATGGACCAAAAACCATCGCATCCAAAACCATGTATGAAAATCATGCACAAAACCATAGGTAGGTCTGCCCAACCTAACATATGGTCCAAAACCAAAATTTTCCGGGGCATTGCCTTGGACCCCATAGAGTGGGGTTACCTGCACCCCTCAAACCCCTTGTGAATCCCCCCACTATGCAATTGACGCAACGAAGGGAGGGTGCCACTCCCCTTCTAACCCCCCGGTTAACTATGTGGGCTAGTCGTGAAAGAATATAACACAACCCAACATTGTCCCACTTGTTGTTTTCTTTCCACAGGGGGCCACAAGAGAGCTTAGTCATTTATCTAGCGCTGCAACGCCCATTGTTTCTCTACACCAAGAGAACTTCTCAGAGCTCATGGATTTTGTCAATGCATCTGCAATATTCTTCAAAGTGTCCACCTTTACCAGCAACACCTTTTTTTCTTCTATCATATCCCTCACAAAGTGATACTAAACATCAGTGTGCTTTGTCTTTGAACAATATGCAGGGTTCTTTGCCAAGAAAATTGCACTTTGGCTATCACATTCTATCCTTATATCTCCCTGTACTAACCCCATATTTGAACACAATCTCTACAACCAAACTGCTTCCTTTCTTGCATGAGTGGCTGCCATGTATTCTGCCTCTGTAATTGATAGTGCCACTACAAATTGTTTCTTACTCATCCAACTGACTGCACCTCCAAATAGGTTAAACACATACCCACTTGTAGATCTTCTCTGATCCAAATCTCCAGCCCAGTCTGCATCAAAAAAGCCACAAATATTGAACACTCTGTCTAGTCCTGGTCTTCCTTGGTAGCACAAACCATAATCACTAGTTCCACGCAAATACTTGAAAACTCGCTTCACCACTCTCTAGTGCTCCTTCCTTGGTTTTGACATAAACCTGTTCAATACTCCCACTACATGTGCAATGTCTAGTCTAGTACAGACCATCGCATACATCAGGCTACCGACTGCACTTGCATATGGAACACGGGACATGTCCACTTCCTCTTCTTGTGTCTTGGGACACTGTTCAATAGATAACTTTACACCTACAGGAATAGGAACCTTCACCGGTTTACTATCCTACATATTAAACCTCTGCAATATTGTCTCGACATACTTACTTTGGTTTAACCAGAGCTTCCTCTTTATCCTGATCTCTTTTAAGTTCCATGCCCAAAATATATTTTGTAGCACCAAGATCTTTCATGTCGAATTTGGAGGCCAAATGGGTCTTCAAATCATGGATAATTTCTTTGTCATTTCCAACCAGCAACATATCATCCACATACAAGACCAAATAAATAACACGGTCACCAATTAATTTAAAATACACACAGTGATATGCTTTGCTTTTGGTGAAGTCAAGTCCCCGTATAAATACATCAACTTTTTGATACCACATCCTTGGTGACTGTTTTAACCCATACAAAGAATTCTTTAACTTGCATACCAGTTATTTTTAACCCTTCACCGCAAAGCCTTTAGGTTTCTTCATGTAGATCTCCTCTTCTAGATCCCCGTGAAGAAATGATGTCTTCACATCCATCTATTCTACCTCAAAATCAAAAGTAGTAGCAACAAATAAAAGTAATCTAATAGAAGTTACCTTGGCAACGGGAGAAAATATATCACCAAAATCAATTCTCGGCACTTGGGAATAACCTTTTGCTACCAACCAAGCTTTGTATTTCTCCACCTTTCCTTCTACATTTGTCTTCTTCTTGAACACCCATTTGCTGCCAATGGGTTTCTTTCCATCCGACAACTCCACCAGATCCCAAGCCTCATTTTTTTGCAAATATTCCATTTCATCAACCATGGCCTCTTTCCAGAGTTTTCCATCCTCTGAATCTATTGCTTCCTTCACAGTTCTGGGATCATCATCAGTAATAGATAAAGCAAAATTTGAACATAAAACAGATGGACTATACCTTTCTGACTGCCTTCTTTCTCGAACTGATCTTCTCACACCCAGAGTTTGTGGCTCTTCATCTTCTGATTCCTCCTCTGCTGTAGATTCTGATTCTTCCTCCTTTAGCTCAAACTCTATCTTCTCAGATTCCTTTGGTTGGACTTCATGTTTAATAACATCTTTCACCTCTCTGAACACCACATCTCGGATGTACACAACCTTCTTTGTTACTAGGTTCCAAAGCTTATAACCCTTTAAACCATCTTTATACCCAATAAAGATGCACTTTTCAGATTTACTAACTAACTTGGTTCTTTTCTCCTTTGGAACATGTACATATGCATCACATCCAAATACCTTCAGATGTGAAAGAGAGGGTTTCTTACCAGTCCATACCTCTTGTGGAGTCTTATTCTCCAACGCTGATGAAGGTGATCCATTGACCAGGTAACATGTTGTCTCCATTGCATCTGCCTAGAATTCTAAAAATCCTAACTCAGCACCATTGAGCATGCTTCTTGCCCTTTCATTCAATGTCTTGTTCATTCCTTCTGCAAATCCATTTTGCTAAGGTGTATATGGAGTAGTCTTATGTCGTGCTATACCACACTTTTTAAAGAATTATTCAAATTCCTTACTGCAAAACTCTCCACTGTTATCTGTCCTCAACACCTTTATCTTCTTCTCTGTCCGGTTTTCCACCATAGCCTTAAATTCTTTAAACCTGTCAAAGACTTCAGATTTCTTCTTAAGGAAATATATCCATTTATTCCTTAAGAAGTCATCTATAAATGATACATAGTACACAGAATTACCCAGTGATGGAACCTTCATAGGTCCAAACACATCACTATGCACAAACTCTAATATCTGTTTCGCTCTCTTACCACCAGAGGGGAAACTCACCCGATTCTACTTCACATATACACAATTTTCACAGAAATCAAAATCCAGAGAGCTATTACTCATACCTTCTACTATACCTTTACCATGAAGTATTCAAAGGCCCTTCTCTACAATATGTTCAAGACTTTGATGCCATAACATGGTCTTCTCTCCAGAGACCACTAGATTTTCTGCTCCACTTTCAGGAACCACAGAACTGTTGCACCCATAAAAAACAGTGCTACCTTGCAGCTTGTACAGAGTTCCAGTCCGAACTCCCTGCATCAATACTAGTGCTCTCCAAACCATCTTGCAGCTATCCTTCTCGAACACTGTTTTTACACCTGCATAATCCAACTTTCTTACAGAAATCAGATTTCTGGTCAATGCAGGAATATGCAGAACACCCGGAAGTGTTCTAACCCTTCCACCTTGCAACTTCAACTTTACTTTTCTGCTACCAACGATTTTAGCCTTCCTATCATCCCCTAAGAATACATCACCACCATCATATTTCTCATACTTGCAGAACAACTTTCTATGGGGAGTGAAGTGAAAGGATGCACCTGAGTCAATCAACCATGCCTCATGATCTACATGTGTACTTGAAGAAGCCAAGTACACATCCCCACCTTCATCTAAGGTGGCTTTTGCCTCTATAGAAGGAGCATCATCAGATCCCTTTCCTTTACCAGGAGATTTAGATTTACAGTCCCTTTTGTAGTGCCCTTCCTTTCCGCATTTCCAGCACACCACCTTTACAAGATTTCCATGAGATTTAGATCTCCCACTCGATGACTTTTTTTGTTTCTGTTCTGGGACCGTCCTTGTACAGATAAGGCATCACCATTCTGGCTCTCCATATTTTTCCGTCTCATCTCCTCTGTTAGCAAGGATGAGACTATTTCATCAAACTATAAGGCAATTTCATTGCTACCTATTGCAATAACCAGACTATCCCACGAATCTGGTAGAGAACACAACAAACTAATGCACTTATCTTCATCTAAAATTTTGATATCAATAGATGATAACTGACTTACCACATTATTAAACACATTTATATGCTTTGTCACCAAGTCTCTATCTTTCATCCTCAGGTTATACAGCTTTTTCTGCAGGAACAGTTTATTCACTAGAGACTTAGATTGGTACAAAGTCCCTAACTTGTCCCACGAAGCCTTCACCATAGCTTCCCCAGATACATTTAGCAATACTAAATCTGAGACACACAATCGTATTATGCTCTTTTCCTTCTGATCCAACTTCTTCCATTCTTCATCGGACACTCCCGTTGATTTAGTACCCGGATCTACCATGATCCACTGATCTTTACCCACCAACAGATCCTCCATCTTGAGTTTCCACAACTCAAAAGTCTGACCATTAAATTTCTCAATCTCTATATTTCCATTGCTCACCATCTTCTTTCACCACTAGAATCGATCTCGTAGATCTCTCACTGAATAGGGTCTACCACAGGCCCGATAGAAACCCCTCAGCAACAAAGGTGTCCCCTTCAAGCGAAAATAGCTCCGATACCAAATGTAGGTTTTAACCCCGTACATAAATTACCTGCATATGAATTCTAAAACACAGAAAATAAACAATGCGAAAACATAACACATAAAACACATATACACAGAGATTTTCCCCTGGATCCCAAAACCGGGAATACCAGCTTGATTTTTCATTATTCCTTTCAATGTTACAATACATATTTATACATGCTGAAGCATCCAATAACATGGACTGAAAATCATCGCGTCCAAAACCATGGACCAAAAACCATCATGTCCAAAACCATGTGTGAAAATCATGCACAAAATCATTGAGTGGGGTTTCCTGCACCCCTCAAACCCCTTGTGACTCCCCCCACTACGCAATCGGCGCAATGAAGGGGGGGCTCCTCCCCCCTTCTAATCCCCCGGTTAACTAGTGGGCTAGTCGTGAAAGAATATAGCACAACCCAACAAGAGCTTCGTTGATGCCTCCATTTCAGGAAGCAAAGATAGATTGGAGCCGGAAATGGACCCATCTATGCTTACGATGTTCCTAGAAACATGCATGAAGCTAGTGCGTGATAGTAAGGCTGGAAAATGATTGTAGGAACTCATTAATAGATGTGCTCAGACCACGCCAGGAGAGTCGCACGTAGTTCGAAAGATTGGAAATCATGCCACGAGGACGAGAAGAGAAATGAGGTTAACCGTGCAGATTGGAGAATATGAGATGGACCAGGTAATTTTGGATTTGGGATCGGATGTGAATGTTTTGCCGAAGCAGACATGGGAGTGCATGGGAAGGCCTACGCTATAATGGTCTCCTATCCAGCTGCGAATGGCGAAAAAACAAAAGATAATACCTATGGGGAGATTGTAGGGGAAAGCATGCTAATAGACTTTGAATTGATAGAGATTGTTGGTCACAACAATCCCTACCTCGCGCTCTTAGGAATCGATAGGGCCAATGACATGAACGGGGTGATTAATATGAAGAAGTGCAAGATGATTTTTGAAAAAAATTCTCTGCGCGTCGTCATACCTTTGGACCCTGCAGAAGGATCGTGCTACACACAACGGTACGCAACTATGAAAGTGACGATGATTTGGACTGCATCTACAAGATGACCGTGAGAGAGCAAGACTGGGTAAATCCCACCACGGATGGATGGATCTCATGGGAGTGTGGAAGCTCTTGTACGTTGGATTCAGATGAAGAGATAGAGCGATGGTAGAACTGGTTACACGAGGTAACCACACTGGACTGTAACGTGATGACAAGATCGCTGTGCTACGTATCGACAAAGTGAGAGATTTGCCTACTTATGAGGGATTAGGTGAGGTAGATGCATTCTTGGAAAAATTTGAAAGGGAGGTGTCGGAAAAGTAACGTTTCGAAGCTTTGAAGTGGGTACTACGCACTATGCCCGCGAGGTGGTGGGGTACGCACCAAGGAAGCATTGAGGATTGGCGTGAATGCACGAGAATGATGCACATGCATTTTGGGAAGCGTAAGATGTGACTAACAGATAAATACAATGTACGAGATTGTCCACGCGCACATCTGTCCAGGTGGGTATAGGCATATGGTAAACAACCTGCATGGATGCACATGGACTTTGAGTTGGGGAACATGGTCAATAAGCATGTGTTGGGGGGGAAATTGCATGAATGGTCCCTCTAGTTTGAACGATATAGTGTGGAAAGAATGAGTGTGCAAAAGGTTACCTAGGCAGAAGCCTTTAACGAAGTGTGTGAAGCACTGAACAGGGTATATAATGCGTAGCGAAGTGATTAGGACCTGCACGTACTAGTAGTTTGTGGGCTTGTAGGATAACATGCAAGAAACTAATGGGACAGATGCCTTCTAGGTTGGCTTATGGAGCAAATGTTGTAATAGCGATGGAGTATATTATGCCTAGTCCACGCATAGCAGCACCCATGGATATGACGGTTCATGGAGCCTTGGAAGAAGGGATCACGTAGCTGAACGAAGAAGAATGGTTGGGACCTGATGAAGAGATCCAATAGGGTAATCTTAGGCTCCAAGAACTCATGAATGAAAAATCTAGGTTAAGGGAGAAAAGCGCTTTGGTGGAAGTAGAAGTTAAGAAGCTTGAGGAAGGAATAAAGAATGATTTTCTTGGTAAGAAAACTATGGCAATAAAACAGGATGTGCACGATTACGTTGAAAAATTTGGGGACTACCGCCAAGAGTTGATCAGATTGATGCTTTGGATTGGACTGTATATTACTAGAGGGAGCATGGATGGTGGCGCAATGTAGATGCTGAAGTGCACGATGCAGATAATAAAGATAAAAGGCAGAATTTTTCCAGGAAAAGTGCTTGATGGTTGATTGAAGCTGTATACAGGTGGCCCGACCACTTGACTAGCCATGGGAAGCATAGTCTTAGCGCTCCAGGTAGTTGAAAGGAGGTGCGGGACTATAAACTACTCTACCTAAGAGCTGCGCAATGTCAGGGTTGCGCGGAGAAGCGAAGTGTCACAGGGTCCGCGACATCGCAAGGGCAGCTGTGCTGCCACACGAGTTGGATGGAAAGTGACCATTATAGTGACTATTCATGATGAAATTCTTGGTTTGAGACTAAATGGAGCAGGCGACAGGCATTTAAGGTGAGCTTTATGGGTAAGATTTGGGAAAATCTACCGCAAAGGGAGAATTAATGGACCGGATTTGGGGGGAAAGGTTGAATTTGAATTCAAAAGGCGCTATAAATTACAAAGGGCTGCCCAAAAAACAACACTTGGTCATTTGAGAATTGAACTTGTGCACCCAGAGTATTCTAAATCGAGACCTATTTAACCTATTGAGAGTGTTGTTTGAGCACCAGGTTGAGCAGTTGAGGGATTTCTAGACAAACAAAATGGAAACTAGGGAAATCAGAGAAATGACTGCCAAAGAGGCCACACGGTCCATGACAGTAGAAGATGCCCCTGAGAGCACTGGGATAGTTGCAGAAATCCCTAAATTGACGTTCACACCAAGGTCCAAGGAAGATAAGTAGCCCATGATTCTGGTGCACATGTCCCCACGAAACCCGCTAAGAACTAAATTGACCATGAAGGAAAAAGGGAAAGCGATTAATTTGGAAACAGATGAGGAGGAGGAAGAACTTGAGGACATCCTGATAGAAGAGGACAAGGACGAAGACATGGAGGAAGAAATCGAGGGCGTGGACCCTCCAACTAGGCTGCCCGTGTATGTTCCTTCATGGAAGGGGAAGGCAAAGGTGCCCAAGAACCTAGATGAGAGTAAAATCTCTCTGCAGACTTCATTACTACCTGACGATATAATTTTTGAAGGAGCGCACCTGGGATAGGTGTCGAGTTTGAAGTTTGAATCTCGCTGACCATGAGAAATTCCCTCACTTGGTGACTACGCAGCTCATGAAGCCGAAGCAAAACACTGCGACGGGATACATAGAGTTGGATCTGCACAAGTGGTTGCAGGGAATCGAAAAGGCAAGGTTGTTGAACCTTCTCTAGGTGCCACATTACCATCGTGCCCCAGTGACTATCTTCGTCATCAGGCAGCTACTATGCCTGGTTCATGATGGGTGTTTGTGGCTGGAGGAGCATATCCCCATCATGGACCACCTAATCCATAGAATTACCCGACTCCCTTATAAAGGGGAAGACCAATAGACATTTCAGAGGGTAAAAGCAGTGATTTGGCCATCATAGAGGCCATGAAAAAGAAATATAAGTTGGAGAAGGAAAAGAGGGGCTATGCGATCTCCAGTATCAACAACAAGCTAGTCAAAGTTGTCACTCAGATACTGGCAAGTAAGATCATGTGGAAGTGTTGCGCGGATGAGGTGGTTGCGCCAGTGGTTGCACTTGCCGAGCAGTGTACAGAGGGGGTCCAGTTTAACTGGTCCGAATTCTTGTGCAAGGAGTTCCTAGAGAATTTCCATGAGGCATAGGAACAGGGGAAAACCTTCCACTATGCATGGCTTCTGCTATCCATAGTGCTGGTGGCTGGGGAATTTCTTGAGGATAGCCAGTTCCCCACAATTGCGAGGGATCTCCCAGAGGCCACGAAGTACGCTTCGCTGTGGGCCACTAAACACGTGAACTGGATCCGAGATAGTAAGATATTCTAGGTGTTCATGGAGATGAACATCAGAATGGGGATTAACCGTAAGCCGTGGTTATCGCCCACTGTCTACAATAGCCTACAAAGCTTCACGGAGTTCAAGGTGGACTTCCACCATGTCTACATCAGGGCGCGCAAGGACCTCGCAAAGAAGTGGAATCAGCTACCACACCTGGCCACGGATGATGTTATCTTTGACGTACTTGAGGCGTGGCTGCCGGAGTGGTGTGTTCTAAGCACCTCCACGACAGGACCAGAAAAGTCAGCGAAAGAAGGAGGAGACAAAACTGCGGATGGCATAGTTGGCAGAAAAGAGAAGAAAAGAGGATGCAGTAGAAGCACAGAAGGTAGTAGAGAAGGAGCGCGAGGGCCAGAAGTCACCTTTGCCTGAGTAGGAACAAGAAATGGAGACAGAGACAGAGGAGGGTGGTGCAGACCTACAAACAACGATGACACAGTTAAAGCACCAATGCCTGAGAGAGCAGGTGGGGCCGCGAAAGAAGTCGAAAGCGTCTAAGACTTCTTTCGACCTGATCACCCTCACTGAGGGAGATCTGCATGATATAGGGGAGACAGTGTGTGAAGTCACTACAGAGGCCCTCCAACAGTTGGTGAAGGAGAATCATATTGTGTTGGGGGCCCTCTGGGTATAGATTCAGGAGTTGCAGGTGCGCACTCCCTAGGCTGGTACTCTCTCGACTAGCCTCACAGTAGGAACAACCACGGCTAAGGAAATGCTGCACCCCCGTACGAACAACACAATACTGCTGCTAGAGGGGGCATCGATAACATAAAATGAGGCTGACAGGTCTATGGTTAGTTTGTTGAAAGGGGTAGGAATCAACATGGCTGCGCTCCCTCAGGAGACACTCTATGTCCTGCAGGACGGAGTAACTACAGAATTGCGGGCTAGGGAGGGTCGCACGCTACAGTTTTTGAGTGAACAAAGAATCAATATGGTGCAACTAAGCCAGTAGTGTGACGAGGTAGTGACACAGAACCAGAAGATGGTGCAGGAGGTTGAGGAGGCCTACTAGATGGTCCCTGAGTTTGCCATCCCAACAGAGGCACCAATAGAGGCGCGCATCCAGAGGTTAGTAGCAGGAGTGCACGAGGCATGAGAAGAGATGGCTAAGGTTCAGCTAGAGCTAAACCTTCAGATAGAAAAGTTGCAGTTGAAGGCGTAGCCTTCAACTCCTCCAGAGGTAAGGGAATAGTGCGCCAGTGCCATTAAATTGGGGATGGAGGAGATCAACAGTGCAGTGAAGGATTGCACCAAAATGTTGGAAGAATCATTTGAGGTCCTCACCACTCTACAGTTGGACCTCGAACATACAGTGCTTAGAAATAGAGGCGCATGAGCTACAATGACAGTATGAAAACATCAAGGGGACCACGCAGACGGTGGCCCTCACACAGAGGTTCACATGAATGCAAGAGGAAAAAGTGCTTAAGGAGCAAGTAGACGCAGCGCGACACAAAGAAGTGGTTTTGAAGGTGCGTGTCTAGCCTTGAATTGACGAGGCCTTCATAATCACAACAACAATTGAAGGCAAGCTCACACAGATGTAGGGGACACAAGAGCATATATAGGGAAGCAATTCAGATACCGCGGTCTCTCAACAACACGTCCAAGAGATACAACAGGCAGCTGCTCAGTGCGCTAACGACCTTGCAGCAGTCCAAGCAGAGTTGGGAGGTCTTCGCACGAAGAAATCTGCACTGACAGAGTGACTCGAGGGCGAGCCACGATGTTTGTGTTGGGGGCCTGTTGGGCGCAAGATCCCCCCCAACGCAAGTTTTGGGGTTTAAAGCCCAGGTTTTGAGTAAGTCTGATATAAAGACTCTACGATTTTTGGGCGTGGAGCGCAAAGTTGTAATTAAGTCATAGGGTTGTCTACCCTTACTTTTGTAATGTAATGTCGGCTTGAGAGTTTTACTCATGGTCCGTGGACCATGGGATTGTATAAATAGAGTGAGGCTCTAAGTGTAAAGAGACATCTAAGGGAATCAAAGATAGAATATCTAATGATGAAGCATTGAGTCTAAGTGTAAATTCGAGTCTTTAGGTAGTAGAGTAGGAGAAGGCTTTATAGCTGAGTGCATAGAGGCCTAGTAGTCCACAGTTGTATGCACGGACCCCTACAACTGAGTGCACAGGGCAGGTTGAGTTTCTTATCGATTGAAGCATTAATAAAGAGAATTTTTACATTATTTATGTGTATCTTTTCCTGTTTTATGCATTGAAGTATATTGGGTATGAATTGCAGGTTTACTATTTATTTGCTGCGCGAACTTATATGAGTGTGTTGAATAAGAGAATATAAGATAAAGTATCTGTTTAAGCAAAGATAACTAACTGTTATAATAAGATAAGTAAGATCCATGGTGTAACTTGGGGAGATAACGTAGATTGCTTCTTTAGCAGCGTGAAGGCTCCTCAATCCCTAGTTACGGCTGCGCGAAGGCAAGTATAACAGAGTGTGAAGGCCTCGCAGGTCAAGAAAGTGCGTGAAGTGACACGTGCAAAGGTATTCAAAATTGGACTAAATCGACTCCTCAGACATGTCAAGGGTGCAAAAGCTTGGTTCCAGCATCCCCCCATACTGCTTCGGATGAGACCTCAATCCACTCTCCGCATGCTATTTCCGAAAGGGCTAGTAGTACAAGGATTTGTTTGGTTAAATAACTTCGAACCTGGGTGAGGCCCTCTCAAGCCAACATATACCTATTGATGGGACTCATCATCACCTTCCTGCTGAAGGTGTCGCTCATCCTTTGAGAAACTTATTCACCCATGTGAAGCTCTTTCATGGCCTTAGTGGCCTCTCTAATATCCCAAGGCTCCTCAGATGGTGTGCCCTCTTTTGGGTAAAAACCTGCATTTGTTTCTATCTCAGTCCACTCCTTCTACTCTTTTGTTTCATCTCTTCCTTCTTGAAAGCCTAATAACAGAGTGGACTAATTTTGAGTCGTATCAATTTGATTTTGATCCTCAACATGGTTCTCTTGTACAATGTTATGTCCCTGTAATACTAGTGATTCCCCCATTACTATTGTTATTGTAGCCCTTATTGTTATTATTGTGCCACTATTGTCCCCATATTCTTATTAGTGTGCCCCATAGAAACCCACTATTGTTATTTTTGTGCCCTTATGTTATTACTGCTATGTTGACTTTCATTATATTGTGACCCCTTATACTCCTATACATAGAAAGGAGGTTTAGTCATTTGTATCATCCAAGAATTGTTCATTTGTGTAATGTAAAGGAGGTTTCCCCCTCAAAGAGGATGATTTTGAAGGCATTTATCTATATTTTCTTCTATTTTGTGAGCTGGTTGCATAACATTTGGTATCAGAGCTTTGGATTCTAGTGTTTCACTACTCCAAATAGGTCATCGTGGAATTTTCACTATATTTTTCTTTTTGGCGACATTTCGGTTATCACTTAGAAGTCTTCCCTAGAAGTTATAAAAAGAAGGAATAATCTGAGGTAACCACAAACCTAATCTTTTAGACTTGGGTTATAACCAACCTAAGTCTATAGAGGGCTCTCTCTTTATAATTTAACTTTGATTTGGTGGAATTTTAGGCTAGTTCTTAGTGCTCATAAGGTTTTGATTTTGGTTGGGTGGTAGAATTCTAGGAATAGATGGACAGAGCAAGGCTTTCAAGCCATTGGGCTATGGAGTTAATCAAAGGATGGCTTAACTAGATTAGATCAATCACTAAAGGAAGAGTTCACAGGGCATGCTAGCAAAGCAAAAGGAAAATCTTCAGGTTCAAATGGATGAGGTAGTCCTAAACAGGGTGAAAGGGCAATGAAGAATCCTTAGACCGGGATCAAGATGAAGAGCAGGAAGTGATCATGAGCAAAGGGAAACTAAGAATCCTTTACTATAGACCTAGGGGGGAAACTACAGAAGTAAGGGAGCAATTAAGAATTCCCAGGCTAAGATAGTTTAGCAGAAAACATTAAGAATGTAAACAATCAAGACAGAGAGCATTTAAGCTAGTTCCGAAATATCATTCCTAGTTTAACATTCAGATTTCATAGAGACACATATGATTATTTATAAACATGAAGAGAAACAATAATACACATGACATAAAAAATATTTATTTGATTTCTGCTTTACACAAGAATCCTATGAAATGTCTTTACTTTATTCCTTGATCCAACAAGCCAATCCAGTCTTGATTACAATAGCTCCTTAAATTGAGAAGAAAATGTCTATAGAAATGTATTTGAATCCACACCAAAATACTTCAAATGAAGAAGTATTTATACAAATTCTAAACTGAAATATCTTGAAAAAATATCAAGATTGGTTTTACAAATATCTCAAACTGTTTTACACTAATAGAACTTAAATAAAGGACATTCAAAACTAATGAATCTATTTGGCACTATTTTTATGGATTTATGGTGACAAGGAAGAGAAATTCGAATTTGATAGCAACTCTTAACTGATGATGAGGCATCCCAGGCACTAACTGCATCCTTTCTTTGTGCATTTTGCTCCAACAATTTTGCAAGATTAGGGTCCATTGATACCTTTGAAGAATGTGCCATTTCTTCTCTGATTTCATCTTTTAACCTTAAATTTATTTTAACCATTTTTCACTTTTACTTTGGATAAAATTCATTGTTGATGGTGAAAGTGTTTTCATATCTGTTTAATCCTTACTGCCTCCATGATTACTTTTACTGCTATGTTTTTTATCTATCTTCACTTTGACATGTATCTATATGCTTTGTAACTATCTTCTCTACTGTTTGTCTTCATGCTAGCTTCTTTACTTGACTTGGTCTTCAATCTGATACTCTTTAACCCTGATACACTTTGACTATTCTTTACTGTGTCCTTTTACCTTCACTGTATATTTTAGGTTTTTACTGTTAATTTCAACAATAAATCAGTTAATTCCATGTTTCCTTTGGTTGTCTTTAAACTGTATGTTTTATTTTCCATCTCTATTCAAACAGATTTGATAAAAATATTGGAGTAAACAGGTCTTATGACTAGTATTAAGACTATTTATCCAAGGCTGCGGTCTTTTGATCGCCTGTAAAACAAAAAAAATTGTTAGGAAAACGTTGGGTTGACAGGGAGGGTCATTAATGGATTTATCGAGCTTTATAGGTCTATGGAGTGAGTCCAAAGTGATTTCGGGAGGTAAACCATGTTTGAATTGGTTAGCAGAGGCTTCAGGTGGCGCAGAAGGGTTACACAGGGTTTTACTGCACAAACAGGTGAAAACAAGCAACACTGGGGTTTTTGTGTTTAAACGGGTAAATGTTTGATTTGTTTGAATTTTGGTGCAAAGTGAACAGTAGACGGTTTGTCATGTAGCGAGCGGTGGTATGCGGTTTTCTTCGCACCACTTTTGGGCACTGGGTGGTTTTGGGGGGAGGCCACCTGATTCCATTCATCGAGCGCCACGTTGCATCAGGGGCCCAGCGGAAAACAACCCATTTCAGGCGGGTAATGTTTGGGTTTCGGGCCCTTCCGAAATCAACGTGGGCCGTCAGATGTGGAGGGGGGAGATCATGTGGTGATCGGTCAATGAAGTTGCACAGAAGGTAATAGGGGGGCCCGACGAGCATTAAAACACAGTGGTTTCAATTTAATTTTGGATTAAGGTGAAGGTTAATTTATCAGACGAGATTTGATTAGCGATTGGTTTGACTTTAATTAATCATAGATCGATTAGTTATGTCATTTGTTAGGGTTTAGGTATAGTATAGTTTATATTTCAAAGTAGGTCCAGGGATATTTAAATTAAAGGGATCTAATAAATACATACAAGAGAGGGTATTTTATAGGAATTACTATAGATAAAGATAGAAATTAATATGAAAATGGTAGAGAATGAATTGCGCCAAGCATAATGTGTTTTTGTGTTTTGTTTGTTTTTCGCATACATACATTATAACTTAGGCTAAAAAGTGTTTTTTGGGGCTTTTTTAGAAAAATGGGTTTACATGGGGGTAATTGCTTTTTCGAGGAAAATAGAGTTTTATCCTTTAGGAAAAGGTGTTTATTTAGAGAAAATGAGGGGAAGTGAAGGGGGGAAAATGTTTATCAGGGTATTTTTAGTACTTAATATCTATAAGTCATTAGGCCGAGGGTTTGGTCCCTTCAGAGATAAGAGAAATGCTCTGAGCCCCTTTGACTTTAGATTTTGGGTACTTTAAACTTATTGTGGGAAATTAGTTAAGTAAAAAGTGAAGTGAATGAAGGAAGTTAATTAATTGCCTTTGTAAATTTTACACATGCTCAATTGCCCATTTGCATTTGGAACTTTCATGATGAGAATGATTAATATGCTTTTTTGTGTAACAATCATCATAATTTTTGCAACCTTTCTTCTACTTACCCATCTACTCACCCTACCATTTTTATTTCTCTTTATTAGGGTGCACTTAAGCTGGAAAACCCTTATCAAAACATTTTTCTTTTCTTTTACAATAGTAATCTAACTAAGTCTAACCTTATTACATCCAAGGGCTCAGATTAAATAGTTGAGCTCCTTTTATTCACTCTACCTAATCTAATTTTCAGCTAGTATTACACTGTTTGATCATATATTTATTCTCTATTTATAGATATAAAATTTAAAATATGAAATAGCCAAGCTTAAACATTTTGACTATCATAGATTGTGGCAAAGATTACAAGCTACACAGAATCATTTATTATGCATAAAAGTAACTAGGAGTGGCATTTTTACTTGCTCACTTTCATGGTCTTTTCTTTTCTTGGGGTTCATATATATATATATATATATATATATATATATATATATATATATATATATATATTATTTTTTTCTTTTTTGACCTTTTTTTTTTTTTTTTTTCCTTTTGATTTTTCTTTTAGGACATACCCTCTTTACATATTTTTTTTTTGAATATGGAAAACATTTTCAAAAAAGCAAAGGTATGTATATATTACAGGTTTAATCTCAGCCATTCAAAAATTATGACTCCTATTGGTATAGGAACCTAACAGTGGCTCCACTTGGGGATGGAATTTCCTTGTGAAATGTCAAGAACAGCGTCACCTAGTAGCCTGATCCATTGGGCCAATCCCACACATGTATATGCTTTGTTGTATAATCTTTGTGACTAAAACTTTTGAACTGAAAATACACCCTTTTCTGCAAACTGAAATCTAACACATGCTCAGAGTATTGAGCTTATTTGCACTCGTCTACCTACTCTAGTCTGATAAAAGGACTGCCATATCAAGTAATAACAAATTTCCAATGCAACCATTCAAGTAAATGGATACTTAACAGAAGTTTTCATTCTGCTTTTCTAGGTAGAAAAGTAAATTCAGAAGTTGGCATTTTAACTTTTCCACCAGAGTTAATAAGTCTATTGATGAACTTGGAAAACTCTTCTTCTACTGATGTCTGTAATATATTGACAAAAGGATAATGGTAATCCTTCCATATAAGATCTTCTGGATGATTTATAATAGGAAAACAAACCTCATTCCAAATTGCTGCTTGATTTAAGTGATTCTCCTGAAATAGAAAGGAAGCCATTTGTTTCTCCTCCTTGTTATCCACTGTAACCAAGTGCTCTGAATGCTCTTGATCTTCATCAAATATAACAACCATATCATATACAATAGGGAAGTCCTTATCATTATATTTGTCATATAGAAGCTTGAAAGGGAGTTGCAAACTCTCATTAATTTCAGATGAAAGAACATGATCTATCAAAGTATGTTGCCTTATTTTATTTACATCCAAGGAGAGAAAATTTGAGAGATGGTTTTCATCAAATAAATTTGATTGGTCTTCAATGATCCGAATGGATCCTAAAAAACTCTCTAAGTCTTCAAAATCACTTAAAAACTCCTAAAAGATCAAAACCAGCACATAAGGAGAACCTTCCAAAAGGCGGAAAAACACTATCGGGAGGCAAAAACACGAGAAAATAGTGAAAAAAACAAAGTATCGGAGGTCAGAACAGTGAATGAACAGTAGCTGTCAGATCTAGCCGATCAACGGTCCAGATCTAATTGGAAAATTGCAATCGGCATAGACAGACGGAGAATATCAGTGGATTCCATATATGTGTTGCGATGGCGATCGACGAAGTCAACGAGGACTGTTGATTAAGCGCGCAGATCAACGACCCACTTTGCATCACAACATCGCAATCGGAAACCATAATGAAGTGCTTACCATGGCCTCAGGTTATCGTGATATGAAATTGCGATCAATCGCATTGGAGAACCACCATGGAGTGGGACTGATACACACACACACACACACACACACACATATATATGCGATCTGATGAACCGGACTCGACAGTTATATAAATATTATCGCATAAGATTTGAGATCCACAGAAAAAGGCATTTTTAATGTATTTTGTGTATTTCATTTATTAAATGAAATACAAAGGATGAAGCGCCGATGCGATAATACAGACCCAAAAGGGTTCCTTAAAGCTATTATATATTATTTCAGATTTGCCATAAGCCATTTTTATGTTATTTTCACGATTTTAACGTATTTTTAAAATATGAAGAAACAAGGTCGAATCGACTTGCAATAGCGATTGAGGACAGACCTGATAGAGGAATAGACCGTATTTAAGGACTTTTGAAGTCCGAAATGAACAATGTTTTGGTGGAATTTCACAGTTTTGAATGCATTTTCCTGTGTTGACAGAAAATGACCGCGTTTGGGATTTCAAAGGATTTCAAGGGCCCGATGACCCATTCCGTTACAGTACAGGTGGCCACCATCCCTGAAAGCGTTTAGCAATGATTGCTAACAATTAGAAAGGGATTTGAGAAGACAAAGGTCAGGGAGACAGAAAACCAAGAAGCTGAAATGAACAGGCATCGCAGTTTGGCTTTTTAAAGCCATAGAAAATAGAAGACAGAGTAGGCAGTGCCGAGACAGAGCTAAGACAGAGGCAAAGAGTGATTGAGAGAGTTTGTGTACTCTGAGAGGTTTGCGAGGTTCAAGCAAACTCTTACTATTGTATCTGTTGTGTATTGAGTCTCAAATTGAGCTCATACTGTTGTAAAACTCTGCTTGAAGACATAATAGAGAGGCCACCATTGAAGGCTGGACTAGGAGATGTAGCCCAGAAGTATTGGGTGAACTCATTAAATTTGATGTGTTATGTGTTGTCTATTATGTTTTTGTTTACTACTTCATTGCCTGTGTATTTTGCAATCTTATCGATCCATTGCTTAAAATAACATAGGCACATCCAAGCACATGAGTCTGTAATACCTTATTAATTTTCTTAGATCTCATTATTAGATCATTTAATTTCTGAAGAAACCACTACTTGCTGAAGATGCTCTTGTGGATCAATACTTTTAATCTCTACCACCTCTATCTTTAGATCAGTAGACTACTGTTTATTTTCACTGTTGTCCTCTACTTGAGCAAGTTCAGGGAGTTGAATTTCTTCTTTATGCTGATCAGTTGGTTGTGCTGCAAGAATTGTTTCCTGTGGGGAAACTTCATGGACCTCTAAAGAACATACATCATCTTTTTCTTCCCGAGGAGAATATAAATCAAGAAAGTCTTTAAATTTTTGAAAAGACTTTTCTTCTAAAGCCTCTAATATTTCATCATCCATGAACTGATCATCATCATAGTAATCTTCCAGATATTGAATAAGACTTTCAAAATTGTCACAGTAGTTTTGAATTAGCAACAGAGATGAATAACTTTCCTTGTATTCATCATGAAAAACAGTATGAAAATGCTTTAAAGAACACATACTAGAGGCTGGTAAATTTTCATACCAAGATCTAACCTTTTCCTCTAAAGTTGCCATAAATATTTTCATAAGACAATCTTTATGGAATTTGACTTTGAACTTTCGGATGTGCATATGAAATCTTAATAAATGTAAACCAACATCATCTGCTGTTTCATCGTTAAACAATGGAAGGTTCTTTGACCAATCAACGTGGGCATAGGATTTGGAAAACCTGGAACCTTTGACTTGTCCAAAGGAGCATACCTGCGTTGTATTCTCCTATTCATCTTGGAAACACTCAATGATAGAATGGAGTCACCATAGGTTTTCAACAACTCGGGATTCTTTTACCAGTGGAGGCTTGATTATTTGAGGCTTCTTGATTGGAAAGTGATCATCATAAGATTCAGAAGGATGCTGTTTAAATAGATAAGGAGGATATATATTTACAATTTTCAAAGGAAAATAATTAAAAAATTAATCTAAAATCCTCTCTAAAATACAATATACATCAAAAAAATTTATTAATGAGAAAGAAAATAATGTCTTGGATAACAATCCAAGTTAAAAGCTTGATATTTTCACATAGTTCTTTCAGGTTCATTCCTCCAGTGGAGTCTTGATTGTAGAATTGATTTGGAGTCGCCAGGTGGATGATTTTAACCTTTGTGTGTCTGATCACTATCCACCATCACAGATTAGATCTAAACTTGTAAAACAATTCTAAAGAAAATGTTAGTTCTCCCCAGTATGGTCACCACTATGTTATCACTCAGAAGTCTTCCCTAGAAGTTATAAAAAGAAGGAATAATCTGAGGTAACCACAAACCTAATCTTTTAGACTTGGGTTCTAGCCAACGTAAGTCCAAAGAGGGCTCTCTATTTATAATTTAACTTTATTTTGGTGGAATTTTAGTCTAGTTGTTAGTGATCATAAAGTTTTGATTTTGGTTGGGTGGTGGAATTCTAGGAATAGATGAACAAAGCAAGTCCTTCGAGCCATTGGGCTATGGAGTCAATCAAAGGATGGCTTAACTGGATCAGATGAATCACTAAGGAAGAGTTCATAGGGTAGGCTAGCAAAGTAAAAGACAAATCTTCAGGTTCAAATGGATGAGGTAGTCCTAACCAGGGTGAAAGGGCAATGAAGAATCCTTAGACCGGGATCAAGATGAAGAGCAGGAAGTGATCATGAGCAAAGGGAAACTAAGAATCCTTTACTATAGACCTAGGGGGGAAACTACGGAAGTAAGGGAGCAATTAAGAATTCCCAGACTAAGATAGTTTAGCAGAAAACATTAAGAATGTAAACAATCAAGACAGAGAGCATTTAAGCTAGTTCTGAAATATCATTCCTAGTTTAACATTCAGATTTCATAGAGACACATATGATTATTTATAAACATGAAGAGAAACAATAATACACATGAGATAAAAAATACTTATTTGATTTTTGCTTTACACAAGAATCCTGTGAAATGTCTATACTTTATTCCTTGATCCAACAAGCCAATCCAGTCTTGATTACAATAGCTCCTTAAATTGAGAAGAAAATGTCTATAGAAATGTATTTGAATCCACACCAAAATACTTCAAATGAAGAAGTATTTATACAAATTCTAAACTGAAATATCTTGAAAAAATATCAAGATTGGTTTTACAAATATCTCAAACTGTTTTACACTAATAGAACTTAAATAAAGGACATTCAAAACTAATGAATCTATTTGGCACTATTTTTATGGATTTATGGTGACAAAGAAGAGAAAGTCTAATTTGATAGAAACTCTTAATTGATGATGAGGCATCCTAGTCACTAACTGCATCCTTTCTTTGTGCATTCTGCTCCAACAATTCTGCAAGATTAGGGTCCATTGATACCTTTGTATATCTCAATATGTGATAGATATGTAAAAAGTCAAAGAGGTTATTATAGATAAGTATGTTTTGGAGATAAAATTCTCTCAGGTTCCCAAAATTCAGCTCCAGATGTTCACAATATTCTTTGCAAAAGATGTCAAAAATAGGACTTTACACAGTCCGAAAAATAGGTTGTGAAGACATGTACTTAACTAACGTTTGGTAATACCTATGTAAAATGTGAGATAATTTTTTGTAGATTAGCCTTTTAGTAACACAAACCTCCTCCAGTTTCTCAAAATTCATCTTGGATTGGCCACAATAGTTTCTGCAAAATTGTGACTTAAACAGGAAATTTCTGGAGAATGTACCATTTCTGCTCTGATTTCATCTTTTAACCTTAAATTTCTTTTAACCGTTTCTCACTTTTACTTTGGATAAACTTCATTGTTTCTGGTGAAATTATTTTCATCTTTGTTTAACCCTTACTTCCTCCATGTTTACTTTTACTGCTCTGTTTTTTTATCTATCTTCACTTTGACATGTCTATATACTTTGTAACTGTCTTGTCTGTTGTTTTTCTTCATGCCAGCTGCTTTACTTGACTTGGTCTTCAATCTGATACTCTTTAATCCTTATACACTTTGACTATTATTTACTGTGTCCTTTTACCTTCACTGTATATTTTAGGTTTTTAATGTCTATTTCAACAATAAATCATTTAATTCCATGTTTTATCTACTTGTATTTTAACTATATGTTTTATTTTCCATCTCTATTTCAATAGATTTGATACAAATCTTGGAGTAAACAGGTATTATGACTAGTATTAAGACTGTTTATCCAAGGCTGCGGTATTTTGATCGCCTGTAAAACAAAACAAATTGTTAGGAAAATGTTGGGTTGACAGGGAGGGTCATTAATGGCTTTATTGAGGTTTATAGGTCTATGGAGTAAGTCCAAAGTGATTTTGGGAGGTAAACCATGTTTGAATTGGTTAGCAGAGGCTTCAGGTGGCGCAGAAGGGTTACACAGGGTTTTACTGCTCAAACAGACGAAAACGAGCAATGCTGGGGTTTTTGTGTTTAAATGGGTAAATGTTTGATTTGTTGGAATTTTGGTGCAAAGTGAACAGTAGACGGTTTTTCATGTAGTGGGTGGCGATATGTGGTTTTCTTCACACCGCTTTTAGGCATTGGGTGGTTTTTGGGGGAGGCCACCCGATTCCATTCATCGAGCACCATGTTGCATCAGGGGCCCAATGGAAAACAACCCATTTTAGGTGAGTAAAGTTTTGGTTTCGGGCCTTTCCAAAATAAACGCGGGCCGTCAGATGTGGAGGGGGGAGATCGTGTGGTGATCGATCAACGAAATTGCACGGAAGGTAATAGGGGGGCCCGACGGGCATTAAAACACGGCGGTTTCGATTTAATTTGGGATTAAGGTGAAGGTTAATGTATCATGCGAGATTTGATTGGCGGATGGTTTAACTTCAAGTAATCGTAGATCGATTAATTATGTCATTTTTCGAGGTTTAGGTATAGTATAGTTTATATTTCAAACTAGGTCTAGGGATATTTAAATTAAAGGGATCTAATAAATACATACAGGAGAGGGTAGTTTATAGGAATTACTATATATAAAGATAGAAATTAATATGAAAATGATGGAGAATTGATCTGATAATCACCCTATAAGTGACCTCAGTTAAATATTTATTGAATAAAGGTATTACAAACTCATTTGATAGTGTGTGTGTCTATGTTATTTAAGCAACAGATCGATCAGATTGCAAATACATAGACACTTATATGGAAAGACAGTAGAGAAATACAGTAAGCAAATACAAGAACATAAGAAATTAATAAGGAGTTCACCCTATCCTACAGGGCTACATCTCCGATCGAGTTCTTAGTGGTGGCCTTATTTTATTGTGTCTTAAGCAGAGAATTACAATGCAGGAGCTCAATATGAGTCACCTGAGAGAGATTTGCTTGGCAGGGTGCTTCTTGGATTCCCCAAGCCACTGGAGTGCATAGACTTTGTTGCCTACCATCTCTTTGACCTCTCTGGTCTGACAGATCCTCTCGGGGATGGCTTGAATCTCTCAAGATCTTTGGTTCTCTACACTGCCTTTGGTCAGCTCGGCCCTCTGTCTTCTTTCTGCTTTTTCTTCACTGTCTTCTTTGCTTCTATGTTTTTTGTCTCTCTGGGTTCCGTCCTCCTCTCGGGTTTCTAGTTCCTCTCCTCTGTTTTCTGTCTCTGTTCATGGATTTAAGGCAATTCATTCCCAGTTAGTTCAATTCCTCTATCGTATCACCTTTTGCAGTTGCGCTTGGGGTTCCCTGTTCAACGTCATCATCAAGCTCACAGGGAGTGGCTACATGTCCTCCTGTAAAGCGCCAGCTTGCTTCGTCGGTTCAATTCTTCAGTTACGTCATGGAATGAGTCTTCCTCCACTGTGGCAGCCAAACGGACCTTAAATCTTTACAAACTGCGGCTTAATCCCTCGTCAATTCCGCTTCCCCATCGGGCGCGATCTTATCCATCCGATCTGGATCCCCCAGATCCAGCGCCATCCGCTCATTTCGTGTGGTTGACTTGCTCAACTGTTAGCATGCAAGGAGTGGTGGTTTTCTCTCTCCTCCACTCGCCACGCATCTATTGCTAAGTGGGATCGCTCTGCTTCCATCCAAAACCACTTACCGTTCAAGGAGCCCCCGATCAATGCCATCGATTTTGGAGTGGGTCCCGCCTTTAGCTTTTAGCCCTTCTACCTTTTTCCCTATGGCTCTCTGGCTCCCTAGGTGACCGAGTGCTCGGGGCTTCCCCATTTCGAGCCTTTTCGCCCAGTTGCGCTTCAAAATCCACCTCCGCTTCCCAATTCGGGCCTCTGAGGGGCTATTTCGACCTCCCGCGTAGTCTCCATGGGCCTCGGTCAGTGTGCTTTGACTGAGGTCCTCGTCGTTCCACACTGGCTGCCATTGCCACTGGTTCAGGGGTGTTTTTGATCACTGTTCTGAACTCTTTGATGTTTGTCCTGACTTGATACAGTCATGGTTCTTTCGACAGTTCTTCATGGATCTAATTTAGATCATGACCTTCCCACTGAAAAAGCTTTTGGACCACCAAAAGTTGGTTTTTGAGCATCAACTAAGTGAGGGTATTGTTTTCTCACTTGTCTAATCTCAATCCACTTTGCACTGCTCGGCTTTGAACCTTTGAGCCCAATCCTGAGGTACTCCATGTCTCCCCTGAGCATTGTCCTCACCTTGCTATCCAGCACTATGTCTTCCTGTAATTCATTAAGATGTTGAGGTAGAAGGTCATCTATAGAAGGCAATTGACTTTGATCTTCAGGGTCCTTAATCATTGGAGGTTCAAACAATCTCAAACAATCTGCATTTATGACTGAGTAGATGTGCATGTAAGTTGGTAGATCAAGCCGAAAAGCATTTTCACCAATCTTCTCAAGTATCCTAAAGGGTCCGTACCTGATAGGATTTAGCTTTTTACCTTCACCTTGAATTTTTTCCTTGCTGATATATAGTTAGATCTGGTCACCAACTTGAAAACTATGCTCCATCCGATGGTTGTCATGCCTAGCCTTGTACTTGGCTTGGCTCTTTTCTAGCTGTTCCTGTACTGCCTGGTGGATCTTCTGGATCTGTTCAATGAACCTAGTTGCCATGTCCACATCACTGTGTCCATCAACCATGGTATCTTTACCAAAGACAAAATCCAAAGGAGACCTTGGTGTGAAACCAAAACAGGTCTCAAAAGGAGATCTCTGTGTAGAAGAATGTTTTGCTCTGTTGCAAGCATGCTACACATAACACAAGTGTTCATCCCACAACTTTGGATGTTTGCTGCAATATCCTCTCAGTAACTGGATCACTGTCCTATTAACTACTTCTGTCTGGCCATCAGTTTGTGGATGAAAAGTTGTGCTTTTTTTTAGCTTGGCGTCCATCAGTTCCCACAGACTCGACCAAAACTTCCCCACAAATTGGGTGTCTCAATCAGATACAATAGAAGTGGATAATCCAAAATGAACCCATACATGTCCAAAGAACAATTTTGCAGTCTATTCAGCTGTAATCTATTTATTACATGGTACCAAAATACACATTTTACTGAAACTATCCACAACAACATATAGATAATCATGAACTTTCCTAGATTTAGCTGTCCTCTAACAAAATTCATGGAAACACTTTCCCAAGGGTGAGAAGGAACTGGTAAATGGAGTGTACAAGCCTAGATTTCTATTGCTGGGCTTGCTTTTAGCACAAATAACACACCCTCTTACATGTCTGTAAACTATCTCATTCATTTTCGGCCAATAACAAAACCTTTGCAGTTGTGCAACTGTTTTACTTACCCCAAAGAGACTTGATATCAGAGAAGTGTGTGCTTCCCTAATTATCTTTACTCTCTCAGTTTGTGGAATGCATAATTTCCCACAATGGTATAAGAGTCGGTCCTTCATATGATAGTCCAATTCTTCTACTCTTTTGCCTTGATTCAAAGTTGCATATACATCTTTAAAGTCCATATCCTGAGCATATTGTTCAATGTAGCTTTCATGTAGTACAAAATTATGCTTAAGTATGGTAGATGCATTTATAACAGGTCTAGATAACATGTCTGCAACTTTGTTATGTATGTCATTTTTATATCTGATGACTAAATGAAACTGTTGTAGAAAACCCATCCATCTGTAATGTCTTGATTGTTGCAACTTAGTTTGGAAGTGTAAATATTGGAGTGGTTGATGATCAATATGTATTACTGTCTCTTTTCCCATTAAATAATGTTTCCACTTTTTCACACTTTGAACTAATGCATACAATTCTTTATCATATGTAGGATAGTTAACTACTGCAGGATTAAAAGTCTCAGAATGATAACATATGGGTTTACCATGTTGTGTCAACACTGCTCCCATGGCATAGTCACTGGCATCAGTTTGGATCTCAAATGGTCTTTGTAGATTTGGCAGTGCTAGTACAGGTGTTGTACTAATATTTTCTTTCAAGGTGTCGAAGGCTTTTTTATGTTTGCCTCCCCACTGAAACACCTTGTTCAATCTTGTTAAAGCATGTAAGGGAGCTGCAATTGAGGAAAAGTTAGAAATGAACTTCCTCCAATATTGTGCTGCTCCTAAGAAGCTTCTGACTTCTGTAGCAGACTTGGGTTTAGGCCAGTTTACAATGACTGCCACTTTAGAGGGATCTATTTTTAATTCACCCCCCCTACTATATGACCCAAGTAGTTTAGAGATGTCTTACCAAATTCACATTTTGAGAGTTTAACATAAAGTTTTTCTCTTTTCAAAACATCTAGTGTCTGCTTAACATGCTTTAAATGTTCTTCCCATGTTTTACTAAAAATCATAATGTCATCCAGGTACACAATAAAAAAATCATCAAGAAAAGGTTTGAGTACATCATTCATTAATCTCATGAAAGTAGCAGGAGCGTTAGTTAAGCCAAAAGGCATAAACAACCATTCATACAATCCCTACTTTGTTTTGAAAGCAGTCTTCCATGCATCTTGTTCTACAACCCTGACCTGATGGTATCCATTGTGAAAATCCAGCTTGGTGAAATAAACAACTTCCTTCAATTGATCTAAAAGATCATCTATGCGAGGAAGGGGATAACGATTTTTTATTGTTATCTTATTCAGTGCTCGGTAGTCAATGCACATTCTCCACGAGCCATCTTTCTTTCTCACCAAAATGATTGGTGACCCACATGGTGATGTGCTAGGCCTGATGAACCCTTTCTCGAGCAACTCCTGCACCTGCTTCTTGATTTCAACATTCTCTAAAGTAGACAACCTGTACATTCCAATGTTAGGAAATGGAACATATTGCTGTAAAATAATATCATGTACTATTCCCTTTTTGGGTAGCAGACCTTTAGGTTCTTGAAATAAGACATAATTCTTTGAAACAACCTTTTCTATATTAGCTTGCTATTCAACATTACAACCCTCAAATACATTGGTTTTATCAGGTTTCCTTTCCTTTACAACCATCAGTAAGAATTGTTTGCATGAATTTATCATTCTTTTCATCTGCCCTGAGTTTATGAGAGTATAATTATTCTTGAGCTTATGAGCTCTTACAAAGTATTCGATTCCATCTTTAACAAGCAGGTACTTGTTCTCAACTCTATAGAAGATATCCTTTCTATCATACAAGTAAGGAATTCCTAAAACAATTCCACATATATCCAAAGGAATTATGTCTAACTCAACCTCATCTACAAATGCTGACCCAAAAGAAAACTTGAGTTTGCACTGTCTAGTCACTTGTAGTTGTGCTTTATCATTCAACCATCCTAATGGGTATGGTTTCTTGTGAGGTGTAGTTGCTAATCCCAATTTCATTACAATTGCTTCAGAAATTAGATTTACTTGTAAGCCACTATCAAACAAAGTATCAATCTTTTGATTTTTGGAAACAACTCGAATATGGAAAATCTCATGTCTTTTTCTCTCATTTTCTTCATCAATAATAGATTGAGAAGAATTACTAGTAGATGCTTCAGAATACTTACCTTTTATACCTGTGGCTGAAATAGTTGCTTCATCTCCTGAGTCTGACCCCAAATCTTTCTGAATAGATGTAGCAGTCTTCTTCTTCTTGCCCTTGGACTTCTTAGGCCTCATCTCTGTATGCAGAATCCAACAATGCTCATCATCATGCCCATCCTTTTTACAGTGAGTGCATGAAGCTTTGCTTTTCTGTGCATTGTAAGCCTTCCTTGCTTTCCATTTCTACTTTCTTTTCTCCTTGCTCTTACTTACAGTGGGTTGGGATAATCCCCCAACTTCTGGATTTCCATTCTTTCCTCTAGCTTCTAGATGAGTAGCTTGTACAGATACCTCATCTATACTAGTGGGATTAAACATGAGGATGGTATGCCTCATGTTGCTATGTAGACCACCAATGTACTTCAAAAAAGTCTCTGGTGAGTCTAATGAGATAGCTAGCATCAATGCTCTCTTTCTAAATTCTTGAGTATACCCTTGCACACTTTGCCCTTTCAACTGTCGAAGAGTTTGCCAACTCATGTGGCTTGTTGCATGTAGGCCAATGGATATAACTGCTTTTTGATTGCAGAAACAAATTCACTCTAGACAGAGATAGTCTTACCATGTCTTTTCATATCAGCTTGGGTTTTGCCTTCCCACCAAACCAAGGCAGTGCCTCCTAGGTGTAGGCTTGCCAGCTAAATCTTACTCTTGTCTGAGTCTATGTTCTGTACCCTGCAATACACATAAATTTGTCTAATCCAATTGTCCAACTTTTCAGCATTTAGCTCTCCATCATATATAGGCAAATCAAATTTAACATATAGCTTGATCAAATATGCTTTCTTATTATGCACATGGCTATTAGGAGGTGTGAGAAAGCTTTCCTCTTTCCATTTTTCTTTGGAGTGGTCATGGAAGTGAGACTCATCTTCTTCTTTATCTTGTTTAGAACATGAGGAGTCTTCATTCTTATGATTTCTAAAGTCCTTGTACATTTCTTCTACCATAGACTTTATATCTAGCAAACTTTCTATGAATTGAGGGTCTGGCCCCACAGAACCTTCCTCTGACATTGCCTTCTGAGGATAGACTCTCCCAATTTCAGGATTAGTTTCCACCAACTCTCCTTCTCCTAATTTGAGCTTTGATCTAGTGAGCATTCAACAGCTAAACCAACAAAAGCTTGTCTAACCTTACAACCTAAAGCTCTGATACCACTTTGTCACACGGAATTAGTCGATCTTGCGGACAAGATTGACCTTCCTAGAATCTAACGATATCTAGTGACAAGCAAGCCAATCAAAAACTATCTTTCTCTAAATATGCAACTCATAAACAAAGGCAAACAAGTGTTTTAGGCCTACCTTGGGTCCAATGCAAGTTTGTGGAAGCCTTGCTCCTTTGATCCAAATGAGCTCCCTTGTAGCGGATCTACAAACACAAACAAGCAAACAAATTAAATAGCACCTGAAAATCCAATATCATAAAGCATACTTATCATGATGATCAAGGAATTCATGAAACAAATGACATAAGACAATTTGTTGAGAAAGATGAATCTGATTGTATTAATTCAAATCAAAGAAGAACTTTAAAACCTGTGCCTTGATGCTATACAAGCTCCTCCCAGGGTCCAACAAGAAGTCTCCTCTA
Source organism: Pinus tabuliformis (assembly GCA_031772625.1). NCBI lineage: Eukaryota > Viridiplantae > Streptophyta > Pinopsida > Pinales > Pinaceae > Pinus > Pinus tabuliformis. The sequence goes on along the minus strand of CM062811.1, from coordinate 107,297,407 downwards.
CTTTGACAAGTTTCACTCTCTTCCCAATGAAGCCAAAAAGGTATGTGATCTCTCCTCTCAAACTTAACTAGGAAGTCTCAATTCCACCAGCATTTACCCTAAAAAATGTTTAGCTTCTAACCTCTCTAGCAAGCAGCCCAATGCCTTAATTTATAGTGCAATGGAGGGAAGTTACTAGGTCCTCCTTCAAAGAGATAAAGCCCTCCTTCAAAGGGATATCTCCTCTCATCAAGGGATTAGCTCCTTCTCTTTTGGGATGCATGAACCACCTAAGAGCAAACAATCCACGTCAAAACTCCTTCTAGAATCATCTAGAATTAACCCAAAGTGAGTTTTTTAAAATAAACTTGTGCCTTTTTGACTTTCACAGGGGTCCGCACCCACTCCTTTAGGGACAGAGTGGACAGGTCCGCAGGTAATGTGAACAGGGGGTGCAGGACCGCAGGAAACAGTGAGAGAAAGTGCGAAACCAGAGCTTTGTTGATTTTCAATGTCTTTCTCTCATTTTCAAAGCTTGATTTGAAGAGCTGAGATCTGAGACTTGCTTAGGAGGACAGTATAAGTGATGATAGACCCATACTGACTGCAAATAGTCATGGTGATGATATTTTTGTGTAACAGATTGCCCCCTAAAGTGCGAAGTCTATAGTAGATGAGGATTTTCATTTATCATTTAGGAAGAGTGAAGTACTTTATCATTTTGAGGATCATCTTGTGGAGAGCCCGGTTGGAACCTGTAAAAACATTCAATGCAAAATATTTATATGAGATCATATCATCGCTGAGGTAGGCATTCCCATACCCAGATCAAAACTGACTAGAAAACTAACCACTGCTCTGATATAGGAATGATCTTGTAATACATCACAAGTATAGACACATGTAGACACAGTATGGATGCAACCATCTTTTTATGAATAACCCACAATATAATGAATACAAAATTCCTCGCAGCCTGGATGGTAGAAACTAGATCCAGGGTCTTCATTTCTACTTCCCGAAATAGTACGATTCTAACCATGCGAATGAATGTGTTGAAGTCGAACATGGTAGAAACCACTTGATTACCAGTCAATGATGTAAACTGTTAACAAGTGTGAGAGAAACCACCAGTAATGTCAATGGCTCTCAAAGTACTCAGTACAATCCATGAGATTTGAATAGATGTGTTGATGTCGAACATGTCACGGAGTCCTTTGATTGAAGGTCAATGATGCAACCTATCATCGAAGGCGAGAAACCTTCCATTAAGGCATGGAGATCCCAAGGTACTGACAATTTCTAGATCATCTTTCTAGATAATGAGCTTAAGTCGATAGAAAGCGATCCGTCGTAGGCAAGCCCACAACACGAAATCATAGATCAAGTTGAAGAAATTTAGTTGCAAGGACTGACTCAGGGATGGTCAAGATGGATGACAGATATTTTGCAGATGAATGGCTTATTGGCACTGACCTCTTGAACACATAACGACACAGCAGATGGTTTGGTGACAATTGACCCAAAGTTAATACCCAGAAACCGGCTGAAGACTTTCAAAGTGGTTTGATCAACTGTTAGGCAAAGGATTTTCCAACCCAGGTGAATAAAAGTGTCGTGTTCAAGAGTGGTTACAAAGTATGACAAACAGACTCATTTTTCTCTCTTTTCCCCCACCATTTCTAGCAAGTACCTCTTTATTTTTGACAAGCTTGAGGAGGATAACATTTGCTTGATTATAAGCTCATCCTTCGAATGAGTCCAACTTAGTTTAAATTCGAACCCTAAGAAGGAGTGATCCGTTCCTGTTTTGTAATTGAACAGGTCCTTTACTGTTAAATTTTAACGAGTCCAATATAGGAGAAACTCAGCGTTTTTCAATTTTAGAGAGTCTGAAAAAACTTAAGAAGACTCCAGGGTTGACCTTTTTCATAAATTTGTGTCTCCCAAGCCCGAAAAAGTATAAAATAATACTTGAGAGAACCGCTTGATCATTACGACCAAGGAGTACTTTTCGTAATTAGTGTCTCTGATCCGAAAAAGTAAAAAAGCGATCAATGACACATCGTTTTATAACCAATATCGAATTTGAAACGACAAAAATCCGGCAATATTTTCATGTTTTTATGGTCAGAAAAAGAGTTGTAAGTGGACCATCTTTTTAGTTCCATTTTAACGAGTTTAAAAAGAAAAACTCGGCGATCTTTTGATGTTTTAGGAGTCAGAAAAGAGCTTAAAGGTGACTCTAATGTTTTTTCGTCGAAAATGATCGATTTTGCCTGAAAAATCTATTATCCTGAACAAAAACTTCAAACATTACTCATACCTGTTTAAAATGGATAAAAATGCTGCAAAAGTTACCTTTCTAAAGTGAAACATAAACAAATTTACAATTCATTTATTCAAAAAACTTATAAAAAGGGCTTTCGTCAATTCATTTTTACCGTTTGAGATTTGGGTGAGAAAATAGAGCTTTTGGTCAGAAACTTCCCGTGAAGATTGCGAAAAATCCATCTATCGGAATCGAGCGCTGTCTCCTCGAAGTAATCCACATCATCGTACTCTTCAATTTCATCCGTTTCAATTTGTTTTTTAGGGTTTTATTTCATTTTTTAGAGGATTTTTAGGCTAGAAACCCGCGCGCGGGGGCCCGCAGGCATAACACAGGCAGCCTGCAGACCCCGACTTTTTCTCAATGGGGAAAAAGTTAGGGGTATGCACCTACCATGAAGGCAAGGTGTGGACCCACACACTGTCTCTAACAAGGAGGGTGCGGTCCCCGCAGCAAGGGTTTTTAACCCTAAATTTCTCAAAATTTACCCAAACAATTCAATTTTTTGCATTCTAATTCTCCTTTTTATTGGATGTAGAGTATACATTATGCTTGATTGGCGAGAACGGGAGCATGAGGACGTAGATCTTGCCGCGTTAAATCACCAACCTTTGATCGATGCATTGAAGGCATGCGGCTTGTACAAATTCTGGGCCATACCTGGCATGAGGGCCCAGGTGGACTTCTTGCAGTGGCTGGTAGACAGGTGGAGCATACAGGACCATTGCTTCTTCATTGGTGGCCACCAGCTCGAAATTGAGCCGACAGACATATACCTTTTGATTGGTTTGCCTAAGAGAGGCGAAGACTTGACTCTATTCAGGACTAGGCTAGGTGGCCAGTCTGTCGATAGCCTCCGACTAGAGTTCTGCAACAACCAGAGTAGAGACAAAGGGATAGACATCAAAACCATATCCCGTTCTAAACTCATGGTGATCGTGTTTACTGTTACCAGGCTCTGTGGGAGCACCGCACTACATATAGCCACTGGATCCCAGATGCGGATGGCAGTTGACTGCTTTCGAGGTAGCATCTTCAACTGGTGCGATGCTGAGTTGGCTAATGTAAAAGGCCAACTGACCAGAGCCAAGAACGGACAACTGAAGACCTTTGGATATGGTGCTTTAGTTGTGAGCTTTGGTCTGGAGAGGGTCCCAATGTTGGTCCTGCAACATCTTATTGTTGGATCTGGACTTCCTCGAGAGCCCAAACTAATGCGATGGGTTGCAGTTATGGCCCGTCATCCTGATGAGGGGACAAAGGTCGTTCGATTCAAACCTGAAAATTTCCATTGGTTGGAAAACCAGGTTTTTGCTATTCAGGACTTTCCTTATGCTGGGGTAGATTTTTGCGGTGACCCAGACATGGCTCTTCCACTAGGAGAGCAATGGGATGACTCAGGTAAAATCATTTTCAACATTTTCCTATTTTAATTTTTTTTGTTTTTATCTCGTCCCAAAACTGATAGTAAAAGTTTCAAATGCAGATGTGGGTCCACAGCGACCAGCCGCTCTCCGGCCTTACGAGAGGAAACAACCAGCTGCAGCAACACCAACCCCACAGGACGAATCAGCAGAGACCTTGGCCGAATTGGAGAGCCATCTAGAGCATTTGACAAGAGACATTCCAAAGACCGGCATAGATGACATTCCTCGTCGACTACAGCGCTATGTGATTGGGGTCCCAGGACCTTTTAGGAGGTTCCTTTGTAAGGTGGCCCGTACAGTGGTTTCTTATCGAGATCATCACCAGTGATAGGATGATCGCCTATTGTAGACACATATGACATTTTTGCTTTTTGTATATCATTTTTGCGGAACATAAGGTGTTTTTCAACCTATGATTGAGGACGATGTATATTTTGACACACTCCTATATTATACTATATCACTATTACCGGCTTATCTTGTAAAACATATTATGGAATGTTTTTAAATTTATTTGTATGATTATTGTAAATGTCTACCTAACATTCGAGAAGCAATTGTATCTGCTAATGTATTTAAAGATCTTGGAATATGTTGATATTCAATATAATCAAATTCACGTTCCAAGAGATGCACTCTCAAAAATAATCTCAATAACACTGGATTTCTAATGGCATATACTCTATTAAGCTGTAATACAACAAGTTCAAAATCTAACCTCACTATCAAACTTCGAATCCCAAATGAAATAGATTCAGATAATAACTCAATCACTTCACTATACTCTACAATGTTGTTCGTTGTTTGACCGAGGCTTACCCCATGCATAGATACCAACTTGTCAGAGGGTGAATAGATAACCCAAGCTGCGGAAGAAATGTTCCGTGTATTACGACAAGCACCATCAGCAAAACCAATGTATGTTTGGAGAGGCATCGATATCTGCAATATTAAGAGTAAAACCAAGATAAGAAGGAATAATGACGAAAAACACTCTCTAAGCTAAGCACACTTTTAAAACTAAAACACACCAGCTAGAAAGAAAACTAACCTAACTAAAAAATCTCCACACCCATTTTTTAAGCATAATACCTCTTCAGGTAAAGACCATTTCTGGGTTTACCTAAAGAGTCCCCGTCAAAGTCTACCAATTCATAGGCCCCTTTTGCTAGCTTTCGCTTGACAACATAGGGACCATGCCACATAGGAACGAATTTTCCAGTGCCTAATTTATCATTAGCTTGATCGTACAATAAGACTAGGTCTCCTTCTGAAAAATTTCGAGGGGTCACATTTCGATCATACTGAGCTTTAATACGTTTTGCATGAGTTTCGATCACCAATGCAGCATCACGTCGATTCTCATCTAGTTGAGCTAAGTATAACAAATGTTTTTCCTCTTCGGAAGTGGCTGGAAGTAATTCAATGGCCATTTGCAATGACAGGATTTTGCATTCAATGGGTAACACAGCTTCCAGACCATAAACTAGTTGGCAAGGAGTGAACCCTGTTGATGTTTTTACTGAGGTTCGATATGCCCAAAGCACTGAAAATAGCGTGTTATGCCAATTCGATTGATGAATCCCAATGATTCATCGGATCATGATGACTAAAACTTTGTTGATGGATTCAACCGGACCATTAGCTTGTGGATAATAAGGAGTTGAACTATCGTGACGCAAGCCAAGCTGGCCTGTAAGTTCAATCATCATAACGTTTCAAAAATGAAGCCCATGATCAGTGATAATTGCTTGTGGAACACCAAACCTAGCAATTATATGATTGAACATGAAAATCACAGTTGTTTTTCCGTTTGCCTCAAATGTAGGCATCGCCTCGACCCACTTGGTAAAATAATCTACCGCAAGGATGATATACGCATGCCCCCCGGCCGAGTGAGGGTTACATGTAATAAAATAGATACCCCATTTTGCAAATGGGCTGACGATAATTATAAGGTGGAGAGGAGTAGGTGGAGCGCACATCTTTCGATCAAAATTTGGCAGTTGTGGCATTTTCGGACCGCATTAATACAATCTTTAAACAAGGATGGCCAAAAGTAGCCAGCGCGTAATATCTTTTGGGCTGTGGCGTACCCAGACATATGACCACCACACGCTCCAGAGTGACAGTCATTTAGAACCATTTCAGCTTCCTCATGACTTAAACAACGTCGAAAAATAGAGTCCGCCCCACGGTGATAAAGAGTATCTCCAATAATTCTGAATTGTTGGGACTGGAATCGTATTTTGCGACGTTCTGACCTTGATATTTATGGCCGAAAGGATTGGGTCTTGAGATAAACGATGATATCCCCATACCATGGATCTAAAGTGCTGATTAGAAGCAAGGATTCATCTGCAATGGGCTCCTGCGCCACAGTTTCCATGTCAGCACGTGGGAAGTTACGCATTAACTCCGCAAAAACTAAAGATTTCTTCAACATAGACTTTTCAAATTCCAAGTCGAACTCCTGTAGGATGACAATCCATTTGGAGTACTTGCCCCCTAGCAATTGCTTGGTCAAAATATAGATCATAGGGTTGCAATAAGAAATTACTGTAGTTTTACGTAGTAAAATGTAATGACGAAAACGTTGGACAGCTTGAACAACTGCCAATGCCAATTTCTCCACATGTGAGTATTTTAGCTCAGTTGGATTTAAAGTTCAACTAAGGTAATATATCACATGTTCAGTACCAATTTCATCTTCCTGAACTAACACCATTTCGATGGTGGAATGGGAGGCAGCGAGATACAAGAAGTAGTCTTGGTTGTAGTTGGGATGATGCAATAACAGTGCATGGGTCAACGCGTGTTTTAGTGCATCAAAAGATTTCTGAGCTATCTCATCCCAATAGAATGGTGTATTCTGGTTCAACAACTAGGTAAAACCCTTTGTAATCTCGGCGTAGTTAGGAATGAATCGTCGTAAGAAGTTTGCTTTCCCTTTCAAACTTTGGAGTTTGCGAAGACTCGAAGGAGGAGGCAATTTGACAATAGCTTCAACCTTCGAGGGATCGACGCGAATTCTGGCTTTCGAAACAACAAATCCCAGTAACCAACCCGTTTCTATACAGAAAATGCACTTGTGCGGATTCAACCTAATCAGAAATTCCTACACCTCATAAAGATTGCTTGTAAATGGATGAGATGATCATCTCGATGTAATGAATGAGCAGACAAATCATTGAGATAGGGTTGCACAATGTGCTTGATGTCATGAAACGCATAAGAGATGGCCCTTTGAAAAGTTGCCCCAGCATTCTTGAGCCCAAAAGGTAATTTGCAATAAGCAAATGTCCCCCATGGACAAATGAAAGCCGTTTTTGGTTGATCGGCAGGTAGAATATTGATTTGATTGTATCCGGAAAATCCATCCATGAAGGAGAATATTTTGCTGCCGGCACAATCATCAATGATTTGATCGATATAGGGAGTTGGGTAATTTTCTTTTGGACAGGCTTGATTAATGTCCCTATAATCGATACATATTCTTATTGTCCCTTGCTTTTTGTTAACCAGAAAAATATTCGATACCCAATCCGTTAACGGGATCGGATAAATGAAACTTGCTTTGAGTAATTTTTCAACTTCTGCTTTAATAGCAGCAACTTTTCTCGGGTGAATCTAACGCAAACGTTGCCGAACGGTTTTAGCGTCCGGGTAAGTTTTGATTTCATGGACAACAATTGCGAGGTCAATTCCTGGCATTTCCTCATATGACCAAGCAAACACGTTGCGGAATTCTTGGAATAGGGCCTTATATATTTGAATTTCATCTTCCGTACACGAGGCACCTATATGAATGTTTTCAACAATTCCAGGCTTAACCGAAATATCAATAGGAATAGTTCGAGAAATGTTTCCCAAATTTAACTCTGAATCAGGATTTTTTATTGGATTATGAGGTTCCTTGACATATTCAGTCGTAAAACTTGATGAAAAATCATTTTCAAAACGATCACTCTCAGGTAAAAGCGAAGATCTATGATGAAGATCTTCCCATGGTAAATCATCGACACATAGGATTTCACGAATTTTCTCATCAGTGTGAACAAGTTCAGAAAACGTTGTTGAATCTGAGTTTGATGTGAAAAGTGATTCCTCATGGACCACATTCATTAAGTTAATTTTGGTTGAAGATGGGTCGGTAAACGACTGCATGGCCTGATACGCAATTTCATATGGACTCAAAGGGATAACATCACCAAATGAGTCTATCTCATATTCAGAAGGTACGATCCAAGGATCATCATAAACAATGGTGTCTGACGAAATCATATGAATGGCTACAGTAGAAGAAGATGCGTTGATAGGAGGAAAACGAAAATTTCCCAGTAACCCGGCATCTTTAACTAGTCCTACTCCAACATCCTTATACGGGATAGTCGTTTTACCGACATGCTGAATACTTTCAGAAGAGGCTGGGTCGGATGAAAAGTAAGTCAGCTGGTCTATAGTTACGATCTTTCCATTATGAGGGAACTTTATAAGCCGAAAGACCGATGAAACGACAGCTGTCATAGCGTAAGACCAACTACGACCCAAGAGAAGGTTGTAATCTAGAGGGGCATCAACCACCTCCACATCTAGATTAACAGTTTTGCCTTCAACCCCTATAGGTAGATCCTGTAGAATGCCAAAAGGATGAAACCCACGGCCATCAAAGGCCTTTAGAATCGTCAGGGATTGATTTAGCGAAGGAGAACCAAGCGATCTCCAACACTGTATCGACATAATACACGTTGAGGCTCCCTCATCAATCACAGTCCTGTAAATAGGTCTGTTTTTTACTAACACTGGGATTTGGAAAGCCATTTGATGAGGTAAGCGCGGTGTACTGTTTTCTAGATCGAAAATTATAAGGTTCAAGTCCTAAACGTCAACAGCTCCTATAGCCAACAATAGTAATTTACGTTGTGCTGGACATGATTGCAACACTTTCAAAGCCGACATTGCTGAAGGTGAAACAACTAAATCTTCAACAATGTTATAGTTTTGAGCCGCTCTCGCATGTGGATTGAAAGATGACTTTCGAAGTATACCCTTGGCGGGCGGTTTGATTACTAAGTCTGGATTAGGTTTCTCGATTTTTAGTGGATCGGAACCGGGAGCTGAGGTTGATGGGTTAGAATGAGAAGATTCTGCTTCTTTACCATCAACATGACTTTTACTACCATAATCATGCGATCGAGTCACAATCCTAACATGGGACATCATCAGTATGGGTTCTTCATTGGCATTTGAGGAAGAACCTATCATCTTACTGTCTTGACTTGGAAAAGGATCCTTCAAAACAGTAGGCGTTTGGGAACCTTTGACAATTTTCGCAACCTCTGCACAATGAGGGCAGTATTTTGCAAAATTCTCTTCATCACAAATGAGACAAGGATAACGAGGTTTGTGTTTCTCATCATTTGATTCCGCTTTTTCTGGTTTCTCTTTCGACTTTTTATCTGTTTTATTTTTCTTCTTCCCTATCTTCTTACCACCGGATTTTGATTTGGCTGTAGATGACTCTACAACATGAATATCAGTGGAAATTTCTACGGAAGAATCTCCTGTCGGGGAATCTGGCAAGGTTATGATAGGAGAAGAATTCTTGGAAGACTTCTTACTTTTGGTATTAACCGTACCAATCATACCATCAGCGGCATGAGACCCTAAAGGAGCTACAACGATTTGATTTTTCTTAGGAAGATCGAGGATTTTCTCGTGTAATGTACCTGACTGAGTATAAACTAAGTCAAGGTACTGTGCTTGAGAAATTACTTGCTCCTCAGTAATGACTCCGGCCTTAGCTACATCCTCAGTGATCTTTCGTAATAAATATTTTACAAACCATTCAGCTAAGATCTGATCCGGAATAAAAACCTTCACTAAACGTTGTCGACATCTCCATTCATGAATCTGATATGAAATGTAAGTGGACGTTGACTGTTTTAATGACGTTAATAATTCCGTGCCATTGTCATACCTGACAGTCAACTGAAAATGAGTTAAAAATGAAGTAGCTAACTGACTAAAATTATAAAAAGTGGCTCGCGGTAACTCAATGTACCACTTGGCCGCAAGACCAATTAGAGTGCGCTAGAAAAGTTTTAAACGGATTGAATCATCTGAAATGGAATTAGACGCACACCAGAGGTCATCACATGGTTCGACGGGTCCTCTCCTAATTTGCCTTCAAACTTAGGAATATCACTAGGCAACTTATTCGGCATTGGCGGCCAAAACGGAAGATAGTTAATGGGATCGTTCGTTAGGCGCGACAAGTCAGGCAAGTCCAAAGTTGCGATAAAATGTAACTAACGATTAGGGTCCCTAAAACTCTGGGTCATGAGACCAGCCCCAAGAGGAGGATATCCAGGATAACTAGGAATTGGGATTTCATTTGGGATATTATATCCTCCCGGAAAACCAGGATTAACCGGACCGTACTGGGATTGCTGAGGTTGTTGATATGTATACCCAGGGTACGATTGATACTGATAGACTGGCTGCTGCACAGCAGGACCGAATTGGTACTGTCCTTGGTGCGGTTGATAAGTAAACTGAGGTTGACTTGTGACAACCGTACTTGAACCAGGTTGTCCTACAGGCATCTGAACCGAAGTTTGAATTATGGATCCAAACTGAGGTAAATATGTCTGAGGAGTTGATACAGGAACAATAGAAACTGGAGCTGTCGATACTCCAGAAGTAGGTGGGGTAGATTGAACAGATGTTGTAGCAGTTGCAACAGTCGTTTGAGGCTGAGTACGAGGCGTACTAGGCCCAGGCTGAGAATCTACCGAAGGTACAGAAGTTTGAATAGTAGACTGGACAGGTTGCTGGGGTGAACCAGAAACTAAGGGTTGTCCAGTTTGAGATGACAACTGTACATTTGGTTGCAAGACCTGTTGAGTTTGCGATGGATCCCACACTAAGTTCATTCCGAGGTACGGACCCATAACAGGTTGAGAATATTGAGGACCATAACCAGGTTGAGGGTAGGGTTGATAATTCAGAGGTACATTTCCAGTTCCTTGAACATATGATTGACCGGAAGGTGGTTGGAAACCTTGGTTCGAGTACTGACCTTGGGGTTGATAACCCTGAGGCACGTACTGATACTGGGGTTGACCTTGAGGTACATATTGATACTGGGGTTGACCCTGAGGTACATATTGAGTCTGGGGTTGACCTTGAGGAATGTACTGTCCCGTAGGTATGTACTGTCCTTGAGGTTGCCCCCCAAGCGCAAATTGGGTACCTTGAGGTTGCCCCCCAGGTGATAATTGAGGATTTTTAGGCTGCCCCCCAGGAAGTAACTGGCCACCTTCAGGTTGAGGATTAGGAATAGTACCTGACATCATGAGAATATCTTCTACACTCAACGGCTTAGTACCATTGTTTCCAGTTAATAACCCTTGTTCAATGGGTTGAGGAGATGCTCCCGAAAAAGTACCAGTAAGTGACTGATACCCAGAGGGAACAGAAGGACCGTCGTACAAAAAGGATTCTGGAGATTGAGAAAACATGGACGACTGTCTTGACATATTTAACAGAGGATAGTAACCTCTAGGTGTTGGGTGATAAGGAATACGAGGCGGTGAAAAACTTAGTCCCGGGTTTTCTAAAAAATTGGTCAATGAAAGATACCAAGCATTGCTCCTAGGTGGACTGTAAAAGATTGATTCACGCTCCCTAAGTTCGATAATAGGTTGATTTTCAGGGATAGGGATGCCTACTTCTTCTTCCGGAGTAGCAAGTTCTTCAATAGCTATAAGTCTAGAAGGAAGAATTTGGGTAATTATTCTTTCTACCCTGGGTGAACTAGGACTACTAGAAGTTGGAGAGGTAAATCCCGATGTTGGAGTAGTAGCAAATTCACTTTCAGGTTCAGATATTTCAGGTTCCTCACCTATATCACTAGTAGATGAAAAGCTACCAGTAATTTTGGAAACATACACAGATTGTGGATTATAATCTGCTACTAGAGCTTGAAAATCAGGATGTACCACTAAAGAAGACTCTCCTTCTTCAGGTGACCCAACTCTACTGTCTCTTGGAGTGACGAGGGCTCTTAACCCTTCAGGCTGGCTCAGTGAAAACTCAGGAGGTTGGCCCCGAAGTCTATGGGATGTTTGGTCAATTTAGTGTTGTCTAAATTGCTATCATTAATTGTCAACTCGGGGCTCGTAAGCTGATGAAGTGATATGTACAGTATGTACTTAAGTAACCTTTCCTAGTTCTTTTTGTCGTTTTTAGATGATTTTTGTGGTTGATTTAACTTCCTAAGATGGAGTGATGGATTTATAAACAGATGAGTGTGTGTGTGTGTGTATGGTGATTACTAAATGCTCCTAAAACTTTTTAAAGAGAAAGCTTGAAAAATGACTTGCAATGGAATTGAAACTTTGAATGAGAGCAAAGCATTAAACAAAATGACTAATGGCACTAGTCCACTATCTATGCTGCTGATAAGAACAAAAAATAGCATCTATGTTAACTCAATGAAAGTGGAAAACACTACTTTAACTGCAAAACTTAAATGACAAATCATAACACTTCATCCTTTCTTAACACTCTGCCTCTAGCTGTAATTGTTCATGTGAAAAACAGTTAAGAAGAAATCAGTAATATGAGTCAAAAAGCTAATCAAACCAAGCTGCCACTTAATGATATTCTGGTCTAATAAAAGTTAGATAATTATGATAAGAAGACCATCAAAAAGTTAGTAAGCAACCTGTCAAAAACTTTAGAAAGTAAACTAGCAATGAAACTGCGTAAGAAAAGTAAAAATCAGTAGCTAAGACAAGACAACTTCAAATACCATCAGTGAAATAAAAACACACTATCCCGGGCTCTAACACACCTGCATAAACAAACTGATCAGTTCTGAAAAGTGCTGGAAATGTAAAGGCATGAAATCAAACTGTACATTATTATACATGATCAAAGAAATGAAAAATTGCAGAAATCAAACTATACATTATTGTACATGTGAAAATGAAAACAAAGAAAGGCAGGAAAATAAAATTAAATGCTACTGTACATAGGTTGTGATAGATGGGGGCCCTCCATCCACTCAACCAGCTAAAGATCAGCTACGCAGAGATGAGCAGAAACAGTCTTCTTCTATTAATTCAACATGTCAAAATACAGTGAAAAAGTGCTGTAACAGCAGTCTTTTAAAACAGAGTTTTACAACCAAAATGATTACGACAATTACAATAATAAGAGCTAATCTTTAAGCGTTGAAGAACGCTTTATTTATAGGCACAGGGTTAAACTGCCCTCTGCGTAAACTAAGCACCTACAGGCCTAACTAATTAACTACGCAGCAACACGCAGGCAGCTCCGTGCACATTTGGAGGAAACGATCATCATGGGGAGTAAATCTATGGTTAGATCCTGTCCCCTGCTGTCTTCTTGGCGTGGAGGAAGTGCCAGCTGTGAATCCGTGTCTCAGTTGCTCACGCAGAGTCGTGCCACCGTCTGCAACTTGACTGTTTGACCGTGGGTGCTCCTGCGTTGACCGGGGGCATACGTGACTGATTTGGCCCAACCAATATCATACGATCCATCTGGACATCCATACCAACATGCCCATGTGGCTCATTCCTGGAGAAGACATGTGGAGTATAGCAAACAACAAAAAGGCTGCGGAATCTCTGAACAGCTGCGGAATTGCTGAGTAGCTGCGGAATTGCAGAACAGCTGCGGAATTGCTGAACATGTACCAAAATTCTAAACAAACAATCAATCATTAGCACAGTCAATCAAATCATGTTAAAATACATATAATTCAATGAATTGAACAAGTTGATGGAGGAAATGATGTCAGAAGAGAGAAGTGAATGAGGAAAAGCTGTTGGGAGGACAGGTAAATGAGTGCAAGGTTGAGGCTCAACATACCCCCACTGCGAGGGTGTTGCATGTCCTCATGCAACCAAAATTTTATCATAATCTTTCAGTTCACATGTTTAGATGCCTCTGCCAAGACATCCAACCTTCTCCTTTTCCTTCCTGTTGCCACATTTGTTCTTGGTTTCTTAACCAAGCATCTGAATTTCAAGTTGACCAAGGCTCTGCTCAATTTCCTGCATTTCCTCTTCAATTTCCTGTTCTTTCTTTGCCAAAGACCCAGATGAAGCATTGTATTATCGTGGATCATCTTGTCCACGTTCCTCTGTTCTTTCAGTGTTTCATTTTCCTGTTTGATGTGACGGTTTAAGACCTCTAGCTCAAATACTTCTTGCTTCAAAGATTGAACCTGCTGTTCAAGGGGCAAGACAATACTAGGGCCAGCAACAGATTGCTCTAATGTATCCAAATAATCATATGCCTCCTGCTGGACAGGGTCAATGTCAGGTGTTTGTCTTGGTCTAAATTCAAATCCTTGAAAACTGCTTTCTCTCTCTTGCTGGTCAGGACTTTCCTCTCTTGGAGGACTTAGCTCAACAGCTAGCTGAATTGGAGTTTTCTCAGGTGTGCCCAAATCAATGAAGTGAGACTGTTTCTCTTTAATCACACTCTTCTTCTGTATAAGTCTACTGCTTCTCCTTATTTGTAGGCTCGTACTTTTTGGTTCTTGCTGTTTTTGCTTTTGTTTCTTTTTGGAGTTGGCAGTTTCATGAAGCTAAGCAAGCCTATGAGCTAATGTTTGGGTATCTTCTTCACTTGAAGGTTCAGGTGAAGGGGATGACTCTTGCAAAATTGTTTTTCCTTTATCCTCCTTTTGTCTTTTTGTTCTGCTCCCCTTTTTCTTTTCCTTTTGACTAGTTCCTTGAACAGTTTCTTGGGCAATTTCTTGAAGAGTTTTTGTAACAATTTCTTGGGCAGTTTCTTCAACTTCTACAGCAGTATCTTGGGCAGCAGTCTCTTCTTGTGTGACTATTCCTTTCCCTTTTCTTCTACTTCTTTTTGGCACCCTAGGAGAGCTACTAGAGGCTTCTGCTGCCTCTTGAAAATGGTTTCTAACAAGGAATTTCTCCCATGTATCCTTTCTGATTTTCAACTGCTCCTCAATCAAGATTTTAATGAGTCCATGGTGATATAGGTGGGGCTCAATGTTTCCCACATGTTTCTGAATAGTGGCACTCATTTTTTTCAGACTAGCCAGCAAGAAATAAGGAAGATTGATGGTATGTTCACCCATAAAATGCATCATTATCTTTGTATGATAAACATACATTATACCAAATCTGCCTTCACATGTTAAAAATTTCTGAACTAGCAAAAGTAAGGCAGTCCATTCCTTTTTAATGACACTTACAGGTATTCCTTTGGTGAAGATAGTGGTATCCATACCTGGATTTTTCAACATGTTCTTCCACTCCTGGCCTTCAACAGTTCGATTTTTGAACCAACGTTCCCCAGTACGAGGCAAAGCAGTTGCTTGAGCCAGGCTGCTCTCGATGACAGTGAATTGTAGGTCTCCAATCTCCACAATATTTGTTTTTCCATCAAACGACCGAGCAAAGGCCTTGGTGACTTCCTTGTGATATCCTTTGAACTTCTGAATAAATTTTAACCACTTGGCCTTCTGCAAGGCATTCTTCGTTTGTGGGTAACCATCTAAAAACTTAGAACCTTCCGGATCTGCTCTTAATAACTTGCCCATTTCGGTTACCAGCTCTCTTGCTGCTCTTACAGCGTTGTTCGAACACGAGAGAGAGAGCTTATACGGGAAAACAGTGCTCAACAGTGGGTATTACGGCTACAGCAGAATGGTCAGCAGTGGTTTTACGGCTACAGTAGAATGGTCAGCAGTGGTTTTACGGCTACAGCAGAATGGCCGTGATGCAATTACGAAGCTGGTTGTCAGGGTTTTGAGCGGAGAGGTGAGGAATAGAACAGAGTATGTTCACGATGAAACAACGTGATGAATGAAACCGGAAGTGAAAACGGTGAGGGCGTAAATAACAATGCGAAGATGAGGTTATGCATGCGAGAAGTAGAGTTATGGGTAGAGAATACAACGGCCGAATCCCTGAACGTCGGGTGGCTGCGTACACTTGGCTACAGAATAACCAATTGGAGAGCTGTGGTACAACAATACACGTCACTCTGGTACGAAGAATTGATGAGAGAGAGCAGGCCGTATTAAGTTCAAATCACAACGATTAGGGAACCGTTAGGAAGGCAGTGAGGTGGATTACGCAGCGTAATGGTTAAGGATTATGAGGAGTGGACGGGGATCTTGTTAATCATTACATTACATGCCTCCTACCACAATCCGAAAAACCATACATAAATGATATGACTGTTAGTTAGAAATTTTGAACATACCTTCGTATCATTGCATTTTGATCCCTAACCTTTGATTTATTGCTGCCTTTGTATATGCCATGTGTCCTTGCTCTTTTAATGATGCTGGTGCTTTTGACTGCAGATTTTTTCTTTTTGAAACAGAGTTTGTTTTCGTTGTAGGAACAGAGTGTATTAGCTGCGGAATCTTGATGTCAGCTGCGGAATTGGCTCCTAGCTGTGGAAATTGCAGCAACACTTTTCTGCCTGCACAAAGAGGATTAAAACAACTTGACTGAATGGAATAGTCCTGAGAGGGACTTTATTGGTGAAAATGAGATGGAATGAATGGACTGAAAGAAAATGAGGTGGAATGAAAATGATGAAATGGATGAGATGGATGAGATGGATGAGATGGACAGGAAAACAAAAGAGAAAATATAAAGCGTCAGGTGACCCTGATTTTCACTTCATATTTTCTGCATAAGACTGCCAATCCAAGATTGGTTTTCAGGCTTATACAAGAGATTTTTTTTTTATTTTTTTTTAATTGAAAGAAACAAAGATCAGGCTGATGGAGGAGAAGAATTCTTCTCCACTAGCCTCATTGCAGAATCTTCTTGGAACAACTTAACAAATTCCTCCCTTGAGAGTGGCTTATGGTAGACTTTCAATCTATGGCCATTCACAATGAGAGGAGTCTGAAGCTCATCAATGGTCTTCACTCGAACTGCTCCATTTTTAAAGACTTCATCAATCTCATATGGCCCAAGCCAATGAGTTTGAAATTTTCCTTTGAAGTCCTTAAACTTGGAATCAAACAATAGTGCCCAATCTCCTTTCTGAAACTTTCTTTCTTTGATGTGTCGATCATGCCATTTAATTCTTTGGTGCTAAACTAGATCGGTCCTTAGAATTGCATCTTGTCTTATTTCATCTAGCTCATTTAGCTGGTCCATTCTGTGTTTTTGAGCTTCTGATAGGCTCATCCCCAATTGAACTGCCATCTTGAAGGTCTTAATTTGGAACTCAATGGGGAGTAGGACTTCTTTCCCATAAACAAGTTCATAGGGAGAATGTCCTGTTGTGTTTCTCCATGTAGTTCTATAGGCCCATAAGGCTTCAGGAAGCCTTTCCACCCAATCTCTTCTATGAATATGAACAGTCTTGGTGATAATGCCCTCAAGGACTTTATTTGTAGATTCTACTTGACCATTTGATTGCGGATGGTATGGAGTAGATGTTCTATGCTTGATCTTGTATTCCTCCATCAGCTTCTCCATCAATTTAGATGTAAATTAGCTTCCTTGATCTGTCACAATTTCTCTTGGGACACCAAAACGAGTAAAAATATCCTCAAAAAGAAATTGAAAAACTGAATTTTCAGTGGCAGAAGGCAATGCCTTGGCTTCTACCCACTTAGTAACATAATCAGTGCAAACCAATATATACTTCTTTTGCCTAGATGGTGGATTAATAGGTCCAACGAAATCTAGAGCCCATTTCTCAAAGGGTTCGATGCATACCTGTGGCTGTAGTGGCATTTCATTTGAAGGAGTTGGTCTCCCAACTCTTTGGCAGCTGTCACACCTTCTAACATACTGCTTTGCATCTTTAAAGAGAGAAGGCCAATAATATCCTAAAGAAATGATCTTATAGGCTGTCCTCTTGTCAGCAAAGTGTCCGCCGCATGGTTCATCATGACATGCCTTAAGAATGTCAGGCATTTCATCTTCCCGAACACATCTTCTGATCATACAATCTGGCCCTGTTTTGAACAATTCATTAGAAATCCAAGAATAATGTGAACTCTCCTGAATGATTTTCCTTTTCTCATTAGGAAATAAGTGTGGAGGTAGCTTCCCTGTAACTAGATAATTAGCAATATCTGCATACCAAGGAGTCTTGGTAGTTACTGCAAACAAGTATTCATCTGGAAACTTATCCTCTACAGGAGAATCTTCGTTAGTGTTTTGGATTCTAGACAAGAAATCAGCTACTGTGTTTTGTTTTCCTGGTCTATCTAACACAGTAATGTTGAATTCTTGTAAAAGTAAAAGCCATCTTGTAACTCTGCCATTAGTAATAGGTTTGTTCATGAGATATCTAATTGTGGAGTGATCAGTATGGACAAAAGTTTCATAGCCGGTTATGTAGTGTCTAAACTTGTTGATTGCATGAACAACGGCTAAGAATTCTTTTTCAGTCACAGTGTAATTTAACTCGGTGGGAGTCAAATTTTTACTGGTGTAATAAATGGCATAAGGGACCAAATCTTTTTGTCCCAAAATAGCTCCTAGAGCTGTATCTGAAGCATCAGTAGAAATGTGAAAAGGGAGTTTCCAATTCGGCCCTCTCAAAATGGGTGCTTCAGATATTCTAGTCTTTAAAGTTTCAAAGGCAGATTGACATTCAGGATCCCATTTGAACTCACAGTCTTTGGTAAGTAATTTGAAAAGAGGAGATGCTATCTTAGTGAAGTTTTCAATAAATCTTCTGTAATATCTAGTAAACCCAAGAAAACTTCTAACATCTCTTTGGCAATTTGGAACAGGTAACTTGGAGATGACTTCTACTTTGGATCTATCAACTTTAATTCCATCTCCTGAAATATGATGTCCTAAAACAATTCCTTCAGTAAACATCATAAAACACTTTTCATGACTTAATGAAAGATTTGTTTCTTTACATCTAATTAGAACTTTTTCCAAATTTTCTAGTGCTTCTTCAAATGTATTACCATATACTGTGAAATCATCCATGTAGACCTCTACACAATCATGAATTAGATCTGAAAAAATTCCTAGCACAGCCCTTTGAAATGTAGCGGGTGCATTGCATAATCCAAAAGGAAGTACTCGGTAAGCAAAAGTTCCCCAAGGACAAGTAAATGTGGTTTTGTCTTGATCTTCAGGTGCTACCTGAATTTGATTGTAACCACTAAAACCATCCAAAAATGAGAAAAACTTTTTACCTGCTAAAGTATCTAATACTTGATCAATAAAGGGCAAAGGAAAGTGATCCTTCAAGGTTGCTTTGTTTAATTCTCTGTAATCAATGCAAACCCTCCATTTACCGTTCTTTTTAGGTACTATGACCAAGGGAGAAACCCATTGGCTATCTAAAATAGGGTAAATGAAGTTTACATTGAGTAACTTCTGGAGCTCTTCTTTCACTATCTCCCTAAGATTTGGATTCATCCTTCTTTGAGGTTGTCTGATTGGTCTACTGTTTTCCTCAATGTAAATGTGATGAATGCAAGTCTTAGGGTCTATTCCTTTCATGTCGGTATACTCCCATGCAAAAGCAGTAGAATGTCTTTGCAAGACTTTGGTTAGCTCTTCCTGTTGAAATTTTTCCAAGTTTTTGTTAATGTTTAATGTTTTTCCTGGAAAGATTTCGATGGCAGAACTACCAAATTCTTCCATAGAGAAAAGAGACATTTGTCTAGATGATAGACACTCTATGTCCGAATCCAACTGAAATTGTGTAGAGTCATATTCTGAAGATGGTTCGAAATTTTCTAATGTATTCAGAATTTGATTGTCTTCACTAATCTCAGAAATGGTAAAGACAGGTTGTATAGTATCTTCATCATCAACCCACTCATTCTCTCCTATTTCTGTAATTGCTTTCGCTGGAGGATACAAATTGAACTTCTTTATTGAATTGCCATCAGAAATATACATGTCCCCAGACCTACAACTTATGAAAGCATCAGCTGTGGCCAGCCAAGGTCTTCCTAAAATAAGAGGATGTCCTCCTAGATTGTTCTTGGGAGTTAAAATCATAAAATCAACTGGATATTCCCAAGAGTCTAGGGAGACTGGAATGTCTTCCAATACACCATCAGGTTTAATGATCGATCTATCTGCAAGCTGCAGTAAAGTGGTGTAAATAGAAGGTTAGGAAGTTTTAACTGGTCCATGGTTTGTCTACTCATAATGTTGATAGCAGCCCCTAAGTCAATCAAAGTATTTGGTATTTCTACCCCATTGATATGTGTTTTGACAATTGGACTACCGGGGTCTACATATTTCTGCATGGTAATCTTTCCCATCATAATGTCTGCAATTTTTCCTACCAGGTGGATCTTTCTGGTATCTCTTGGTTTCCTTCCTGGTCTCTTAAGGCTCAACTCCTTTATTGTTTTTGCTAGAATGGGAATCTCTTTAATGGCTTGTAACAAGGGAATCTTGATACAGACATTCTTCAATTCATCTAGAAAATTATAGTCAGGCAACCAAATTTGCTTTTCCACTCCTTTATCGATTTGTAATCTTTCAGGAAAAGGAGGTGTGGCTAAAGATGTAGGTTGCTCAACTATGGGAGTTGTGGGGGTTGATTCTTTTTCTGTTTGAATGTTTGGGTGTTGAAGGGATACTTCAGAACCCTTATTAGCTCTAAGAGATTCTTCCTCAGAAATGCTTGGTTGTTGAACATTTATAGAAGGTTGATCTAAGATTTTACCTGATCTGAGTTGTACTTCATTGAGAGGAACAATCATATAGGTAGGGAATGGTTGACCTTCCATCATGTAAGCATTTTGAGGGTTCCTATTATTGGGGTTTGGAAATGGCTGAGATGGAAGTTGATTTGGCTTTTGTTGGGATTGGAGCAAGAGTTGAGAATTTTGATTTTGTGGAGGAGGTTGTTGTTGTTGAGGGAATGGCAATGATAGTTGTTGACTTTGATTTGGAAGTTGTGGAGCTTGCTGATTCTGAAAAGGTGGAGGATATTGATAGAATTGAGCAAATCTCCCATAAGGATTTTGCATGCTTTGCATCCATGCTTGAAAAGGATTTTGAGGTTGAGGCCAAGGTTGTTGCCAAGGATTCCAATTTGGTTGGGGTTGAAAATTCATAGAGTTGTTAAACCCTTGATTTTGTTGCCCCTGCCAAGGTCTCCTTGCAACAAAGCAGAGAGATTCAAGTGTATTTGGATCTTCTTGAAAGACTTCTTTGAGCCTCGGGATTGAAGGACAGTCCTTGGTCTCATGAGTTTCTGAGCAAATTACACATGTTTCTGCAACGTGTGCATCCAAGGGACATTCCCTTAAAGCATGTTTCTTTCTACATTTCGGGCAAAAGATGGCCAAAGCCTCGGCTTCTGTTTTCTGTTTATTATGGATCTTAAGGGTGTCTAATTGTTCACTAAGACTCCCTAAGATGTCAGTTTTGAATTCATCAAGCATATTGCCGATCTCAGCCCTACTTACTGATCCAGTTGCAGATTTATTTGCTCTGAGGAGGGAAGGATCTCTAGGCCCTTTTTGAGTTTTTGATTTGCCCCTTGAGAGATGGATACATAGCTCTGCTATATCATTGAGTGAAAGTTGAGATATATCTCCCTTCCCCATCATGTTCAAGATATCTATCCATTCATCTCTAATGGCTTTTAATAAGAGGGCTTTCAAGATCTCCTCATCCAAGTTACTCATTTTTTCTCTTTTCAGGTTATATTGAAATCTTTCAAGTAAATCTTCTAAACTCTCATCTTCTTTTTGTACCATTTTAAATACCTCATCCTTGTGATTAGTAGGCATACAATAGTCCAGGTACCTATCCAAAAATGTTTGTTTCATTTCATCCCAAGACCTAATGGATTGAGTGAGTAACCCCATAAACCATTTCAAAGCTTGATCTTTCAATGTTGAAGGGAACAATTTGAGTTTTTGAGAGTCATCTAGATAGTCATAAGTTCGACACACGACTTCAAACTCAAATATAAATGTTTCAGGGTCCTCAGTTCTTAACCCATGGAAGTTTGGGAGGACAGATGGTGATATGTTTTTCATAGTGGCTCGGGAATCCTCATCAACGATAGGAAACCCAAATGAGTTAGTCCCATCTCTATTTCCTCCAATGTGACCTCTACCTCCTCCATTGTTTCCTCCTCCTCCTCCTCTACCTCTACCTCTACCACCTCCTTCCTCTGTCATAATGGTTTCCCTAGAGACCTCAGAATCTTCTGGTTCTTCTACAAAGGGTGAATGAGGAGGAATTTCTCCCTCTTCTTCAGATGATTCTACTTCTTCAATTACAATTGGTCTTTGTGTAGAAGAAAGGAAAGGATCTCTTTCTGATTCAAATTCAATAGAAGGTGTGGGAGAGTCAATTCTTGCCTCTTGAATTCCAGGAATTCTAGGGCTAGGAGTATCAGTGGGAGATGAGGGAGGTGTCTCTTGTCTATTCCTTGAAGCAGATGGACTTGTGAAAATCGAACTTCTGGCTGTAGCTAAAAACCTTCCCCTAGAATCTCTAGCTCTATGCATGTCATTTTTTTTTATTTTTTCCTTCAAGTCAGGCTAATAATTCTTTTTCTGATCTTCCAGGTCACTCTAGGTGCAAGAAGAGAGCATACTTAAGAAACTATTAAACCAATAACTTTCTCTTTTCTGATCCTCCAGATCACTCTAGGTGCAAGAGGAGAGCATACTTTGAGAGGTTATCAATTTCCCTTTCTTGAAATTTTCTTAATTTTTTTTTTAGAATTGGCTACCTAATTTCACTTCCCCGGAAACGGCGCCAAAATGTTTGGTCAATTTAGTGTTGTCTAAATTGCTATCATTAATTGTCAACCCGGGGCTCGTAAGCTGATGAAGTGATATGTACAGTATGTACTTAAGTAACCTTTCCTAGTTCTTTTTGTCGTTTTTAGATGATGTTTGTGGTTGATTTAACTTCCTAAGATGGAGTGATGGATTTATAAACAGATGAGTGTGTGTGTGTGTATGGTGATTACTAAATGCTCCTAAAACTTTTTAAAGAGAAAGCTTGAAAAATGACTTGCAATGGAATTGAAACTTTGAATGAAAGCAAAGCATTAAACAAAATGACTAATGGCACTAGTCCACTATCTATGCTGCTAATAAGAACAAAAAATAACATCTATGTTAACTCAATGAAAGTGGAAAACACTACTTTAACTGAAAAACTTAAATGACAAATCATAACACTTCATCCTTTCTTAACACTCTGCCTCTAGCTGTAATTGTTCATGTGAAAACCAGTTAAGAAGAAATCAGTAATATGAGTCAAAAAGCTAATCAAACCAAGCTGCCACTTAATGATATTCTGGTCTAATAAAAGTTAGATAATTATGATAAGAAGACCATCAAAAAGTTAGTAAGCAACCTGTCAAAAACTTTAGAAAGTAAACTAGCAATGAAACTGCGTAAGCAAAGTAAAAATCAGCAGCTAAGACAAGACAACTTCAAATACCATCAGTGAAATAAAAACAAACTATCCCGGGCTCTAACACACCTGCATAAACAAACTGATCAGTTCTGAAAAGTGCTGGAAATGTAAAGGCATGAAATCAAACTGTACATTATTATACATGATGAAAGAAATGAAAAATTGCAGAAATCAAACTATACATTATTGTACATGTGAAAATGAAAACAAAGAAAGGCAGGAAAATAAAACTAAATGCTACTGTACATAGGTTGTGATAGATGGGGGCCCTCCATCCACTCAACCAGCTAAAGATCAGCTACGCAGAGATGAGCAGAAACAGTCTTCTTCTATTAATTCAACATGTCAAATTACAGTGAAAAAGTGTTGTAACAACAGTCTTTTAAAACAAAGTTTTACAACCAAAATGATTACGGCAATTACAATAATAAGAGCTAATCTTTAAGCGTTGAAGAACGCTTTATTTATAGGCACAGGGGTAAACTGCCCTCTGCGTAAACTAAGCAACTACAGGCCTAACTAATTAACTACGCAGCAACACGCAGGCAGCTCCGTGCACATTTGGAGGAAACGGTCATCATGGGGAGTAAATCTATGGTTAGATCCTGTCCCCTGCTGTCTTCGTGGTGTGGAGGAAGTGCCAGCTGTGAATCCGTGTCTCAGTTGCTCACGCAGAGCCGTGCCACCGTCTGCAACTTGACTGTTTGACCGTGGGTGCTCCTGCGTTGACCGGGGGCATACGTGACTGATTTGGCCCAACCAATAGCATACGATCCATGTGGACATCCATAACAACATGCCCATGTGGCTCGTTCCTGGAGAAGACACATGGAGTATAGCAAACAACAAAAAGGCTGCGGAATCTCTGAACAGCTGCAGAATTGCTGAGTAGCTGCGGAATTGCAGAACAGCTGCGGAATTGCTGAACATGTACCAAAATTCTAAACAAACAATCAATCATTAGCACAGTCAATCAAATCATGTTAAAAGACATATAATGCAATGAATTGAACAAGTTGATGGAGGAAATGATGTCAGAAGAGAGAAGTGAATGAGGAAAAGCTGTTGGGAGGACAGGTAAATGAGTGCAAGGTTGAGGCTCAACATAGGACTTCCTCGGTAATTCAGCCACGATTAAAAAATTTTAACTACTTCACACGAAAACGAAGTAAAATCTCAATGAAAACCACCTAAAGCCTCTAAAGAACCAAACAAATTTGAATCACACACCTAAAGAATCTAGGATATCAAACCACACACAAACAGTAACTTTCCGTACAGAAAACACTAGTTGGTGATGAAATCCAACGTCGCAGAGTTCAATACAGAAATGGTGGTTGGAACAGTTACCCCAACAACCTGCTTAATGAATAGACTGGCACAAGTTCCTCCACTAAACCGTCTTGAATGAAGAGAACCCCCAGAAATCAAAGTGAGTCTAGCCGACGTTTGCTCCAGGTATAGTGGGATCTTCCGACCACTGTCACCTTAGGAAGAATCCTATAGAATATGGTCACTATGGTTACCAATGGAAACAAATATACCTGGGGTAACAGTCTACGATCCGATACGCATGCAAGGGCAGAGTAACAAGTTCAATCCCCTTGAAGGCTCCTTGACATAATCCAAGGTTTACCAACAAGTGACCCCAGGCTCCTCGACAATGGTTAATCCGAGGTTTACCATTTTTAATATGTGAATTTCTGGCGTCGTTCCCAATGAGGAAGGATTGATTCCCACACTAGTTTGGACATGATCTCGTGCTTCTCCTTTAAGAGAAGCTTTCCCAAAGCATAGATGCAACAATTGGATTTTTCTCCTACCGCAAGATACAACTACTTGTTTGTTTTACTGTCTTGGAGAGTTAATTACTCCCTACTCCAAGACACTAGCCTAAGCTATGTTGGTGTATCAAAGCCCTAGAAACAAAAATATTACTAGATAGATTTTACTTTAAGCGTTATTTTTATTGGTTTTTGTTTAAGTCAAGAGGTGCAGAGATGAAACTCGTGGTGTGAAGACTCGACTCGAAATCACTAAAAAATGCACCTAAGATGATTAAGAAATCTTTTCCCTTCAATGAACTTCTAGCTAGGAAAGAGTTTGAGAATGAAAATACTAGTAAACACAAATCTTTCTTAACAAACAAATCAAAAGAAGAGCCTTTTGTATTTTACAATGCACTCAAAACGAGACAACTAGTTATTTTCACAAAAATTTCCCATTTTTCTTTCAAACACTCAAATACTACAAAAACAAACTTTTTCCAAAAGAGATTTTTTATTTTTTTTAAAACACTCAAAACTATGGAAATAACTAATCTTGAGATCTATAAACTATAAAAAACTATTTGAAGTCAAAGCTTACAAGATGTCTTTTTCAAGGATGTTTTACTTAGCTATAAACAAACTAAGGACTAATTTGTCCAGAATCACAAATCAGTCAAAAAACAACCAATTTTTTTTTCTTTCTAAAAATGAAATCCAAACTTTTAACACAAGCCTTTTCGAAGTTTCGCAAAGAGAAAACACAAGGTGGATTCCTCAACAAAGGTAGATTTTGCAAATGGTCAGACTCATAAGAAGGCCAGTAAAAATCAAGGTGATCTGAGGCTCTTACAGCTTCTAAGCTCTAAGCTACTACAAGACCAAAATGAAAACCAAGCTCGGTAACCAAAACTTCTAGGAATTTCACCTAAAACCCTAACACCAATGGAATTAACCTAAGAAAAGTTATTAACAAGTCATATGCAGGTTTGGGCAGGGGATAACAACATCTAAACAAAAACTAAACTGACTGAAAGAGAAAATCTTAAGTTTTTCAAAATTTTAGTAGGGTTCGCAGGCCCACAGTTCACACAGGTGCGATACTGCTCTGTGCTAACAACAAAAGTGCAGATAGGTCTGCACTGTGTTGCAAGCCGAGGGTGCGGTCCTCTCCCAAAGTTATGAAAAACAAAAAATAATCCTAGATCTACTAAATCTACCCAATTCCACACACAACAAGCCAAAAACAGAAACAAAAACACAGTTTCTCAGGTCAAAGTAAAGCAAATAAAGAAATCAAGTCCCCAGCGGAGTCGCCATTTTGTCACACAGAATGAGTCGATCTTGCGGACAAGATTGACCTTCCTAGAATCTAACGATATCTAGTGACAAGCAAGCCAATCAAAAACTATCTTTCTCTAAATATGAAATTCATAAACAAAGGCAAACAAGTGTTTTAGGCCTAGCTTAGGTCCAATGCAAGTTTGTGGAAGCCTCGCTCCTTTGATCCAAATGAGCTCCCTTGTAGCAGATCTGCAAACACAAACAAGCAAACAAATTAAATAGCACCTGAAAAGCCAATATCATAAAGTATACTTATCATGATGATCAAGGAATTCATGAAACAAATGACATAAGACAATTTGTTGAGAAAAATGAATCTGATTGTATTAATTCAAATCAAAGAAGAACTTTACAACCTGTGCCTTGATGCTGTACAAGCTCCTCCCAGGGTCCAACAAGAAGTCTCCTTTACTTTGACAAGTTTCACTCTCTTCCCAATGAAGCCAAAAAGGTATGTGATCTCTCCTCTCAAGTTTAACTAGGAAGTCTCAATTCCACCAGCATTTACCCTAAAAAATGTTCAGCTTCTAACCTCTCTAGCAACCAGCCCAATACCTTAATTTATAGTGCAATGGAGGGAAGTTACTAGGTCCTCCTTCAAAGGGATAAATCCCTCCTTCAAAGGGATAGCTCCTCTCATCAAGGGATTAGCTCCTTCTCTTTTGGGATGCATGAACCACCTAAGAGCGAACAATCCACGTCAAAACTCCTTCTAGAATCATCTAGAATTAACCCAAAGTTAGTTTTTAAGAATAAACTTTCACCTTTTTGACTTTCACAGGGTCCGCACCCACTCCTTTAGGGACAGAGCGGATAGGTCCGCAGGTAATTTGAACAGGGGGTGCGGGACCGCAGGAAACAGTGAGAGAAAGTGTAGAACCAGAGATTTGTTGATTTTCAAGTCTTTCTCTCATTTTCAAAGCTTGATTTGAAGAGCTGAGGTCTGAGACTTGCTTAGGAGGACAGTATAAGTGATGATAGACCCATACTGACTGCAAATAGTCATGGTGACGATATTTTTGTGTAACACACTTGATCTGATAATCACCCTATGAGTGACCTCAGTTAAAGATTTATTGAATAAAGGTATTACAGACTCATGTGCTAGTGTGTGTGTCTATGTTATTTAAGCAACGGATCGATCAGATTGCAAATACACATACACTTAAATGGAAAGACAGTAGAGAAATACAGTAAGCAAATACTAGAACACAAGAAATTAATAAAGAGTTCATCCTATCCTCCAGGGCTACATCTCCGGTCCAACTCTCAGTGGTGGCCTTATTTTATTGTGTTTTAAGCAGAGAACTACAACGAAGGAGCTCAATATGAGTCACCTGAGACAGATTTGCTTGGCAGGGTGGTTCTTGGATTCCCCAAGCCACTAGAGTGCACAGACTCTATTGCCTACCAGCTCTTTGACCTCTCTGGTCTAACAGATCTTCTCAGGGATGGCTTGAATCTCTCAAGCTCTGTGGTGCTCGATGCTACCTTTGGTCAGCTCGGCCCTCTTTCTTCTTTTTGCTTTTTCTTCACTGTCTTCTTTACTTCTCTGTTTTCTGTCTCTCTGGGTTCCATCATCCTCTCGGGGTTTTGGTTCCTTTCCTCTGTTTTCTGTCTCTGTTCATGGCTTTAAGGCCATTTGTTCCCATGTCTGTTTAGTTCCTCTGTCGAATTGCCTTCTGCAGTTGCACTTGGAGTTCCATGTTCAGCGTCATCATCAGGCTCACATGGGGTGGCCACATATCCTCCTGTAAAGCACCAACCTTCTTCGTCGGTTCAATTCTTCAGTTACATCATGGAATGAGTCTTCCTCCACCATGGCAGTCAAATAGAACTTAAATCCTTACAAACTACGGCTTAATCCCTCGTTGATTCCGCTTCCCCATCGGGTGCGATCTCAGCCGTCTGATCTGGATCCCCTAGATCCAATGCCATCTGCTCATTTCGCGTGGTTGAATTGCTTGACCATTAGTATGCGATGAGCGGTGGTTTTCTCTCTCCTCTACTCGCCACACGTCGATTGCTTAGTGGGATCGCTCCGCTTCCATCCAAAATCGCTTACCATTCAAGGAGCCCTTGATCAATATCGCTAGTTTCAGAGTGGGTCTCGCCTTTAGCTTTTAGCCCTTCTACCTTTTTCCCTACAGTTCTCTGGCTCCCCACACGAACAAGTGCTCTGGGCTTCCCCATTTTGAACCTTTTCGCCCAGCGATGCGTGATTAGCGCTAATCACGCATCAAAATCCACCTTCGTTTCCCGATCTGTGCCTCCCAGGGGCTATTTTGTCCTCCCACATAGTCTCCTGGGCCTCAGTCAGTGCGCTTTGACTGAGGTCCTCGTCATTCCACACTGGCTGCCACTGCCACTGGTTCATGGGTGTTTTTGATCGTTGTTCTGAACTCTTTGATGTTCGTCTCGACGTGATACAACCATGGTTTTTTCGACAGTTCTTCATGGATCCAATTCGGATCAAGAATGAATTGCGCTAAGAATAATGTGTTTTTGTGTTTTGTTTGCTTTTCACATACATACATTACAACTTAGGCTAAAAAGTGTTTTTTTGGGCTTTTTTAGAAAAAGGGGTTTACATGGGGGTAATTGCTTTTTTGAGGAAAATAGAGTGTTATCCTTTAGGAAAAGGTGTTTAGTTAGAGAAAATGAGGGGAAGTGAAGGGGGGAAAATGTTTATGAGGGTCTTTTAGTTCTTAAGATCTATAAGTCATTAGGTCGAGGGTCGGTCCCTTTAGAAGTCAGAGAAATGCTCTGAGCCCCTTTGACTTAAGATTTTTGGTAATTAAAACTTATTGTGGGAAATTAGTTAAGTAAAAAGTGAAGTGAATGAGGGAAGTTAATTAATTGCCTTTGTAAGTTTTACACATGCTCAATTGCCCATTTACATTTGGAACTTTCATGATGAGAATGATTAATATGCTTTTTTGTGTAACAATCATCATAATTCCTACAACCTTTCTTCTACTTACCCATCTACTCACCCTACCATTTTTACTTCTCTTTATTAGGGTGCACTTAAGCTGGAAAACCCTTATCAAGACCTTTTTATTTTCTTTTACAATGGTAATCTAACTAAGTCTAACCTTATTACATCCAAGGGCTCAAATTAAACAATTGAGCTCCTTTTATTCACTATACCTAATCTAATCATTTGCCAAGATTACACTTTTTGGTCAGATCTTTATTCTCTATTTATAGACATGAAATTGAAAACATGAAATAGCGAAGCTTAAAAAATTTGACTATCATGGATTGTGGCAAAGATTATAAGCTGCACACAATCATTTATTTTGCATAAAAGTAACTTGGAGTGGCATTTTGACTTGCTCACTTTCATGGTCTTTTCTTTTCTTGGGGTTCATATTTTTTTTATCATTTTTGACCTTTTTATTCTTTATGTCGTTTGATTTTTCTTTTAGGACATACCCTCTTTACATTTTTTTTATTTTTTGAATATGGAAAACATTTGCAAAAAAGCAAAGGTATGTACATATTACAGGTTTAATCTCAGCCATTAAAAAATTATGACTCCTATTGGTATAGAAACCTAACAGTTTCAGATGCTACAAAAAAAACCCATTTGAGCTGAAATCCCTCTGAACCTTGGGTCCAAATTTTAGATCTTGTCTAGCTATACTTTTGGATATATGATCCAAGGAATTTAGGGTGTTTGTAGGATCCCGAATTATATCTCAAACAGGTGACCCGGGGAACATCGTCGTAACTTTTGTTTTGAGCATCAGATTGAAATTTTGTAAGAAGTTTTTGAAAGAGGACAGACTATAGCTTTCTGTATATTAGTTTCAGGTTCTAAGGTCAAAACGGTGACACTTGGAACTTCATGTAAGTTAGCTCTATTGAGCTAGTATATAATTAGGTCACCGTGGGAGATTTGGCATAACTCTTCCTTGGAGAATCCAATCTTGATCAGACTTGCGGGGTTAGAAAGATGACTCATAGGGCTACTACAGGACACAATTTATTACTTGGATATCCACAATTATAGAGATACACCAGATTAAATATTGAGCTCTTACAAAGTGAAAAAAAGGTGTGTTATTTTTTTTTTGGCATAAGATTGGTTTGAAAAATTAGTTTGAAGGACTTCAAAGGGCATAGTGAAGCATTATTAGCATTAATTTATGCCCCGAAGAAAGAAAGTGGAAACACCTAGTAAGAAACCTGGAAGCTCTAGCATGAATCATGAAGAAGAGGAAGAAATGCAACATGATATATCAAAATTACGAAACCAAGTGCAACAAAATTCACTCTCCCAAAAAGTATCAGAGGCTAAGATGGATGGTTTAAGGAAAGGCGTGGAAGATAAAATGGATAGTTTAAAGAAAGGCATGGAAGCTAAGATGAATGCCATGGAAGCTAATATTGATGGTTTGGAAGCTAAGATGGAAGGAAAAATGGACGATTTGATGACAGATTTGACAAAGTTGCTACAAGAAATGTTTACAAAAGGATAAAAGGTATCAAAGGGAACTCATGATGAGAAAAAAATAAATGTTAATCATGATTTCATAGACTTGAACATTGGATTGAAGACCCACCATGTTCCAAAGATCAATATGAGGAAGTTTCATGGCAAGGATCCTGTAACATGGATACTACAGATGGAGCAATTTTTCGATCTCCATAATGTGCAAAACACACAAAAGGTATGTATTTCAACTTTATATTTGGAGCCAAATCAGTTTGTATGGTATCAATGGCTTTTCTCTCGTAAAGGAATTGTCACTTGGGCAATTTTTACAGAAGAAACGGTAGTAAATTACGAGGATACAAAAATCAACTCCTTTTTTAGCCAATTGATAAATATCAAACAAAAGGGTTCAATGATGGAGCACATTGAGGACTTCCAAAAATTGGACATAAGGGTAAAAGATATTCCAGATGAGCATAAGATTTATGTGTTCATAGGGACTTTAAAGGATAACATCTAACATGAGGTTCACCTTTGGGAACCTGATTCATTGGAGAAGGCATTCAGGTTAACAAGAAAATTGGAAATAAAAAATATGTCAACCAGGAAGCCTACCACTCACAACTATAAAGATGGAAGTGTTGTTTCCCCTAGCCTTCCACAACCTACAAGGTTGACACCACAACAATTGAAAGAAAAAAGAGCAAAAGGGCTTTGTTACAGTTGTGATAGAAAATACATTAAAGGTCATAAGTGTGTTGAGAAGAAATCATTCTACATAGATTGTGAAGAGGAGGAAGAAAAGGAACAAAAAACGTCAAAAGAAGAGGATATACACTAGGAACAAATGCTATAGAAAGAAGGAATGAATCTGACCATATCTTGTAATGCATTCACTGGAATTACCACTCCTCAAACTATCAAGATAGAAGGACATGCAAGAAGAAAAATGTAATAACATTGATTGATTTGGGAAGTACCCATAATTTTATTCATTGTAAGATAGCCAAGGAATTGAATTGCTTCCTTTATCTAGCACCAAGTGTCAAGTGATGGTTGCAAGTGGAGGAACCATAAATTGCTCTGGAAAGTGCAATAATATCAAGCTATCCATGGGAGAATATGTATTGAATAACCCAATGCTTTCCATTCGAATGGGTGGTGCTGATGTTGTACTAGGAGTTTAATGGCTACAATTCTTGGGTACAATAGCTTTTAATTTTCAATAAATTTTCATGAAATTTTGTGCAAAAGGAAAGGAAGTTGAATTAAGGGGTATTGCAGGGAAACCGGGAAAGATAATCAGCTCTAACGGTATGAAAAAGCTTCTAAAGACGGAACAACGAGGCATAATTGCACAATTATGTTCACTAGAGGTTCCCACATCGGAATCATCTATTTCTCTAGATATCCAAAAAGTCTTGGACAATCATTCCAAGGTATTTGAGACTTCTAAAGGCCTCCTACCTATTCGTGATCATGATCATGCTATAAAATTTGATTCCAAGAAGTGTTTCTCCAAACATCAGGCCGTACAGATATCCGTATGCCCAAAAGAGTGAAATTGAACGTATAGTTGCATAAATGTTAGAGGCTGGTATAATTCAACCTAGTCAAAGTTCTTTCTCTGCTCTAGTAGTATTTGGGCACAAGAAGGATGGATCATGGCATATGTGCCCGGATTATTGGGAGCTCAACAAGCTCACTATTAAAGATAAATTTCCCATTCCTGTCATTGATGAATTATTGGATCAATTGCATCGATCAATTTACTTCACCAAGTTGGATCTTCATTCAGGATATCATGAAATCAGAATGAAGACTGAAGACATTATGAAAACAACATTTATAACTCATGAGGGTCATTATGAATTTTTGGTCATGCCTTTTGGACTTACCAATGCACCTTCTACATTTCAAGGTTCGATGAATTCCAATTTCAAACCCTTAGAAAATTTGTGTTAGTATTTTTTGATGATATACTAATCTAGAGCAAGTCTTGGAAGGATCATGTTCAACATGTTGACAGGGTGCTCAAACTATTGGAGGAGAAATAATTATATGCGAAAAGCTCCAAATGTTTCTTTGGAGTACAAGAGGTGGAATATCTAGGTCATATTGTATCTCATGAAGGTGTTAAGGTAGACCCTAGCAAAATTAAAGCCATTAAGGAATGGAAAATCCCCACATCCATAAAGAATCTGCGAGGATTTCTCGAGTTGACAGGGTATTATCGCAAGTTTGTTAAGAATTATGGGAGAATATAAACACCTCTAACAACATGTTGAGGGCCCCGAGGTCGGGTCAACAACAAGGGGGATACCCACCCGGTCCGGAACCTGGTTAGCGGCTCCTTGCCCGTTTGGAGTAGCAGGTCCGACTGGGGATAACGGGACCAGTTTCCCGATGTATGGGATGTGTATGTGGAATTTTGGTAGGTTACTTCTAAGAAACGTTCTAAAGACTACTATAAATCTATCTTACAAACTTGAGCCTAAATTACCATAATCAAATGAAAACAACACACAGAATTTACGTTAACCCGGGATGTTCCTTTTTGTCATGCGATCTAGAGGATTTCTAACAGCAGCTGGTAATAAAGATCATTCAACTAATATCAGAATATAAATCAGTAAAGATAAACCATTCTGCATAAGAAGTTAGACAGAGCGGTTGTGAACAACACATCGCATAATCAAATCATTCGCATATTAAACATGAATAGACAAATCCACCGTACAGAAGTGCCAAATGATAACTTATATATTCATACATTAACATGCAAACAATATCAGCTGTATATCATTTTAAGAATACAAGCAGAAATTAATCAAGAGATAAAAGTACCATTGATGACTAATTCTTACCCATAGACTTTAAACAATAACGATCTACCTCTACTTGCTTCTAACATCTACCAAGAGTACAGAAGTGCAACATCAGTAGCAGACATAAGAATGCAAACATAAATAAATCACGATCCTTCCATTCATCAAAACCTCCTCTGAGGGTGCAGAAGTGCATGTTCTGAGGACAAGTTTTTGACAAATATCTGGACCCTTCTCCAATGCAATGAGAAGGGTTGAAATACTACTATCTAATCCTAATAATAGTATTATTACAAAATTTTAGGATACGGCTCTCAAATGACCGTCCTTTTTCTAATTCTGTAAAACAAAAAGAAAAACAACTTTCTAAATTGAAATTACTTCTTAATCTGGTCTCTGAAATTGCAGTTTTCAAGCATGGGTTTGAGAAGAGTCGGTTGGCCGACTTCTGTGCTTAACTGGGCTGTGAAAACGGCATCCATAAGAGCTGGCGCTACTTTCTCGGCCGCGTTCATGATACACCTTACTGTCATGCATTGGCTGTGGGGCTTAACTAAGTAAGTCCAGTAACTTTCCCAGTTTAGCCTCGATAATGCCCGGATTGTCTCCCCATTTGCCTGTGCTTTCTGCTTCCATTCATCCTCCAGTTGCGATACGATTGGTAGGTACCCCGGAGTGGATTCTGAAACTAAGTTGGACCTGTGTAAATTTTCATTTACACAGTCGATAAGTATGTTTGCCTGTGTAGCCGCTGACTCTGCTGTCTGCTCCGCCTGTGTGATTTGCTCGTCCCACTTGTTAAAGAGCAGTTCTTTATGATTTTCATTAATCTTGGGTGCCCCTGCTCTTTTCCCTTCCTCGTCATTTTGCCAAGCCAGATACTCTGTTACTCTTTTGTTGGCCTGGTCATAGTCATTCCGCAATTCCACCACCTGGCTGGTGATCTTGTCGCTTATTTCACAAAACTCCCTCCACTGTGATATTTTGCGCACCATTTCCTCTTGTTGTTGTGACAATTGGTCGTTCAAGCCGATGGACTCTGAAATAAACTCTGTCAGCTTGGGTTCATCCTTATGCATTTCTTGCACCATCTGCAGCTGTTTTTCTTTTTCTTCAATACTTCTTTGGTGGCTCACCTGCATCTGGCGAAAGCTTTCTTGTAACTCTTCAAGCTGCTTGGAGGCTTCAGCGTTCTCATTGGCTTGTCGCAACTGTTGTTGCAGCAGTTGTATTTGACTTTCACGTTCTTTTAGAAGCTGTTGAACTTCAGAGGCCTTGTCGATAGTTGCAGAAGCATATGCTCCCGCAATTTGAGACAATTTCGTGAGATTTTCTGTTGGATTGTTATTCGGGTCTTTCCACAAGACATCTAGGTGTTCAGCATTCTGAGCCAGTGCATTTTCAAGCTTCCTTTTCTTTCTTTGTCTCCTCACAACTGCCTTGTGCTGTGGACTGTAAAATACGTCCAGTGGAGGGATTTCTTCTACGCCGAGTAGA
Organism: Pinus tabuliformis; assembly: GCA_031772625.1. Taxonomy (NCBI): domain Eukaryota; kingdom Viridiplantae; phylum Streptophyta; class Pinopsida; order Pinales; family Pinaceae; genus Pinus; species Pinus tabuliformis. Next base: position 107,262,348 of record CM062811.1, on the reverse strand, counting down.
AGTTCTGAGGATGGAGCGATAGGGAGATGCTCCGTCTCTACGGTACCACTGACTATGGTTGAGAAGACCTCTTGCACCACCTGAGTATTGCTCACAGGGGTTTGCGGGACTTGGCCATCAAGATTTATCAGTTCATTGAAGGTCTCCCATTCTTTATCTAGTTCTGCTGTAACCAGAGGTGCTTCAGTGACGGGAGGGGGAATTCCTCTTGGTGGCGAGACGGCAACTTGCTGCTGAGCCATCGAACTTGACTGAGCCGTGTCTTTGATTGTTTCTTCGTTCTTGTCTTCTTTGTGGACAGACTCTTCAGGATCTGGAGATATTTCTTTTACGGCACTGGAATCAGATTTGGAGGCGTTGGAGTGTTCACTGAGGCTGACGCTCGGAGTTGGTTCTCTGGTGGCCACTCGCAGTCTTTCCAGGGGAATGTTAGCCAGCCTTCTTTCTCTATACAACTTGAATTTCCGGAGGTTGTCTGGGGACAACCTTGACTGAGCTTCTTGCAAAACTTCTTTGATCGAGTTCTTACTCTGAAAGAGGTCGTCAAACGGATCTTTCTGTCCAGAGAACACACTTATCCTGACGCTAGTTGTAAATTCCTGGGCGACTTTATTTGGGTCGAATGGCCTTGGTGGGAGTTTAAATAGTTGGAGACACGTCACATTCTCCACCTCACCAAAAGCGTGTCCCACATCGAATAAAGAGAAGGCCCCACATGTGACGGGGAATGGAGGCCAAATGGCCTTCTTTTTGTTCTTTAGGTCCTTAGTTAAACCACCTTCAGAACAAGTCTGATAAGCGATCTCTCAGGCCAACAATTTATCTGGGATGTACAAGGGTAGGACATGAGGAGGTACTGTGCTTCCAAAAACTCGAATGTAGGTAAACCATTCTTCTCCAAACCATCTTGCTACGGAGGTGATGTTGTTTTGTGCTTCGGGAGAGCATCTCGGAGGGTCTTTATCATATATCATTCTATGGATGGGCAGTATGAGCCCGTGGCAAATCTAGTAAAAATGGGGGGCAAACTGAGAATCCCACAAGATTTTATGGTAGACATGAATGGGCAATGGGTCCTGGGTAGTCCATTGCCAGCCCATAGTGGGGAATTTAGACACATAATAGATAGAGTCCATTATGTAGGCAGACATATAAAAAGGGGGATAAAACCTTTGGGAGAAGGATCTTTTAGAACGATAGTAAAGAATGGCCGTGTATAGAGTGTCAGAAAGGATTTTGGCCCAATCTATTACCTCGGAGTTAGTCGCAGCATCAATTAACGGTAGCCATTCAGATGGAAATTTATTGATATCAGGCTTACCGAATAGCCTACAGAGCATGGCTGCAGCAAAACAATACGGAGAAGTAAGGGAACCGGTGCTATACATACCGTTCTTATCTTTCTTCAGTGGTTCATCCCTTTTCGACCATTCTTTGGTAGTGTCTGATAGGTCCGGATTCTCTGCTGCGAACTTCCTAACAAAATCTGCATTGTAGATCGTTTGAGGTTCGGGAAGGTGATACATGAGCTTCAGGTCTTGAGCCGCGAACGATCCTACGAGCCCATGTCCTTTGACTTTGAATTGCCTATGATGCAGCTCTGCGTCATCTAAAATCCACTTGATCATGTCCGTATACGGTAGGATCTTTGGCCTTGATGCTATTCTGTGGAGGAAAGAGCACGCTAGATCTTCCAGGGATGCTTCTGAAGAGCGTGGTGCATCTGCGACAGCAGCAGTTGCCTTGATTATTCTAGGGTTCTCTTCCTCCAACAGTCTATACATGCCTTCCCATGTGGAAATTCCTGCATCTTTATTGCATGCGGTATCTGTGTAAAGGGGCGCCATCTCCTTGGTCTTTTCTCTTGTTTCTGAGCTCTGAGCTTTGTTCTTCTTCCCCATCTTGCTTATCGTTTCTGTTTGATTTTTGCCTTCGCACTTCGCTCCTGTAGGTTATGAGAGAAATGGAAAGGTTGATCAAAAAGGTGATGGGAGAGTTTTGAATGCAAGAGATAAATCAGATACGCCACCTTACATGAAGTAAATCCGCATTAAGGCACGCGTCTTTATGCCACTTAATAACTGACAACTAATTCATTACTAACATTAAAAGCGCAATAATTTCCAAGTCAGGTTATAGTAAGTGGATTTTCTTTGGGTGGTGTGCCCGAAGGAGTCGTATCAAGGTGCTTTTATGACTTGCCAACACATCCTGCATGCCACGCGATCGCAAACGGTAGCGATCGCAATATCGCATATCGCAGCATCGCAACATCGCGGATCGCAATGGTTCAATGTTTGCTAACGTACCCTGCCTCATTTCTGCGATGTGCGATCGCGCCATCGCAATATCGCAAATCAGCGGACTCGTAAGCTTTTGTCTATGGATGTTAACGTATTGCGATGCGACGTGGTTTATTAATGCCGAGATGATGTGCATATTGGCCTTTAGAAGGGAAATGCGGGCGTTTCTTACCCTTTCGTGTTGCGACCTTGAAGATTTGCTTTTATGAACACAGGTTTAGGCTTAAGTTGTCCAAGAAACCTTTCTTAAGCTGATGCTTGCAATTTCAAAAGAAATCTTTATTATTATTATTTTTCTTTTTTGAAATGTAACTAAGGGTCCCCATTCATTCTAGCATCGTGGTCGATACTAGTTTGAACAAAGGGGGGGGGGGGGGTTGTTGCTGGCCACAACAATTGGCGATTCACTTGGGAGAACCAGTTATCTCTGCTCTTTTTCTATTGACGTTTCAGACCTTTTTCGAAAAAAAAATCTCAGGGAATTCGAACTTTATTATAAAAGGATAAGACAATTAATACTTTAAAGCATCAATGATGTTTTGTCTTCGCCCCATTCTATTCCAATTACTTGCATTCCCAGGTTGTTTTCGAGTTTAGATCAGTTATTACTTGGTCTTGTAGAACATAAAAATAAACTGTTCTCTACGTATCAGCCCCTTTTTAAAGAATGTCCCTTTGTCGCAGGTAGAGCCACTGTTGCCAGCAGGCGTCCATAGCCTCGACAGGGTTACCTATTATCCAGGAATGATCCTTTATCCTGCCTCAGTTTCTTGCAACTTTTTCAGAAGAATTATACCTTTCTTGATGCTTTTTTTTTTTTTTTTTTTTTAAATAAATCCTCAAAAGAACAATGTCTTGGTTTGGTGGCCAAATTATGACACAGTCATTCACTTGATTTATACTTTTGCTGAACAAGCTGGCTCGTGATGAGACCCCTTGTCTTTTGATCACAACAATCTTGAGTCGTTGCCCTGTTTTGGTAGACAGTTCTGGCAAAGTCAGCAAGTTATAATATCTGTGATCATGATAAGTCGGCTCGTGATGAGACCTCTTATTCTTCGAGATATAGCATCCTTTTGGGTTATTCTCCTGAATCGTTGCATTCTTCTTCAGCAGGGAGGAAGTCAAATTCTCTTTCCTTAAGAAAGTTCTGGACGACAATGATAGGGCTATTTTTGATAATGGCTGTTTTCACAGAGGACCTTTATTCTAATATTGATACCTTTTATTGTGCTGATCTAACACGAATTCCTCACTGAGATAGCTTTCTTTAAAATTTTCTGGGTTTGAATTCTAACACCATCTTCCGGGTTAAATATCTATTGACAATAAAGACCGAATTCCCACAAGCTTAGTTGTTCACAAGAGCCGAAATTCCAAAATCTTTAACAGAGATAGGGTTTCTTTCGCAAACGTCAAATATTGCTTTGCCAGAACAAACTTTTATTTGGGAGAGGCAACTATTCTCTGGGGTTATGTAGAGAATATAACTAACTTTGCCTATCAATTATTGGAAGCAAAACTAATAACCTAGCTAAACTACTCCTACTCCTATTCTAATTATGTGCAGGAAATAGCTAAGAGAAATGGTATTTCCAGTGGAACCAACGATTCATTATTATTCCTAGTCGCATAGATTGCCTAAGGATAAAAAAAATGAATCGAATTCCCCATGGATAGGACTTGTTGTTTAGGGGATAAGGAATCATGAATCCAGTTGGAATCTTGTTTGATTTTATTTTCTTGTGATAGGTTTCTTCCAACTGAATACCTATCGGATCGCAGAAATTGGGATGAATTTCTTTTGTGAATGGGTGATCTTTCGATGGAAAGGACAGCAAGCCAATCCGTGAGATATGTTCTTCGATTTTGGTGGCTTGTGACCCGTCGATTGTTAATTCTGAGTGTTTAGCGATCTCGTTTGAAATGAAAGTTTTTATACATAAATCGCCAAAATCTAATCTATCAAAATTTTGGAGTTTTAAAGAGAGATTCGATTTTGTACACAAAGAAAATAAGTGAGAAAGAAAAGATTGGGTAGCTGTATATACAGTGGGGTCGCACGTCTGGGAGTTATCTGTAACTTTCTGCTTTTCACAAGAACTGGTCGGGTTCTGTGAATCAGGATTTGAATGATGATTGCGATCAGGGATGGAGATCTCCTCTGGATATGAATCGTAGATAGGAGCATCGTTGTGAATAGTAAAATCATCCAAATGGGATTTTGCTTTGAGATGAGGGTCAGACAGAGCAGTTTCTGATCTAAGATGTTTCTTATAACCAGACCCTAGTTGAGTTACTTGCGACAATTCAATATCATCATAAATATCAAAGCAACTATCACGAAAGATTTTACAATTTTCCCTAGGTTCCTCTTTTTCATTATATGTTTTTAGACAAGGGAGATGAGGCAGCTCTTGTTTGATATGAATCGTAGACTGTGATATAGTGGTCTCTTTATTTTGGAAACCCAGTGATGTCTCGTTTGAATAGCCCTCTGTTGGAATAGACTTGATACTATGAGGGAGAAGATTGTCATTACAAAAAACATCGGGGTAAAGAGAAAAATGTCGATCTGGAACAATGTATTTAAAATCATCAAACAAATCTCGTTCATCAGATTCACAATAAGCATCGGGCTTTAGATCATACCTTTTTGCGTCGATACTTTTTTAAAGAGAAACAGTAGGTGGATCTAACCTTGGCACCAGGAGTTGTTGATTTGAAATGATGTTGTCTGACTTTACATTAAAGTCAACTTCTGATGTCAGGGCACCTTCCCCTTCAGTACTTTCGCCTGTGTTTTCTGATGTTAGAGCATGCAAAACTCCTAGGCTAAATTCTGTCTGATCAGGTATAGGAGGTGGGAAACACTCATCATAATCCGAAGATTCTTCATCTGTGAGTTCATCTTCAAGATCATATTGTAGACATTTAAGATGAAATCGTATATTGAAATCCCTTACGGGTTCGTCTTGTTTCCGCAGATGGTCGATCTCATCGTATACCTGGTCGTATTCATAGCAATCAAATTCCAAGATGAAAGCTCTAACGAGTTGGTCCCAGCTGTGGACTGATGTAGTGGGGAGTTTTTTGCACCATTTCCTAGCTTCTGTTGTGAATGTGAGAGTGAAAATCCTGCATAAAACGCCTTCGTCAATTTTCTGAATATCAGCACTAGAGACTCTATGGATGAACTGTAAGGCGTGATGAAATGCAGAAGAATTATTCTCGCCATTAAATTTTACCTGAGATAATAGTCTTACCACGTCCGGTGGAGTGTTGGAAGATGTAGGAACCTGGATGCAACTCCAAATGGGAATTCTGTGAGTAGACATCCTTTTCCAGGACTTCTAGTTTTAAACATGTCCCAACAGACAATATGCTCAGGCCCTCCTTCTAGCGCCAGAAATGTTGAGGGCCCCGAGGTCGGGTCAACAACAAGGGGGATACCCACCCGGTCCGGAACCTGGTTAGCGGCTCCTTGCCCGTTTGGAGTAGCGGGTCCGACTGGGGATAACGGGACCAGTTTCCCGATGTATGGGATGTGTATGTGTGTGTATGTGGAATTTTGGTAGGTTACTTCTAAGAAACGTTCTAAAGACTACTGTAAATCTATCTTACAAACTTGAGCCTAAATTACCATAATCAAATGAAAACAACACACAGAATTTACATTAACCCGGGATGTTTCTTTTTGTCATGCGATCTAGAGGATTTCTAACAGCAGCTGGTAATAAAGATCATTCAACTGATATCAGAATATAAATCAATAAAGATAAACCATTCTGCATAAGAAGTTAGACAGAGCGGTTGTGAACAACACATCGCATAATCAAATCATTCGCATATTAAACATGAATAGACAAATCCACCGTACAGAAGTGCCAAATGATAACTTATATATTCATACATTAACATGCAAACAATATCAGCTGTATATCGTTTTAAGAATACAAGCAGAAATTAATCAAGAGATAAAAGTACCATTGATGACTAATTCTTACCCATAGACTTCAAACAATAACAATCTACCTCTACTTGCTTCTAACATCTACCAAGAGTACAGAAGTGCAACATCAGTAGCAGACATAAGAATGCAAACATAAATAAATCACGATCCTTCCATTCATCAAAACCTCCTCTGAGGGTGCAGAAGTGCATGTTCTGAGGACAAGTTTTTGACAAATATCTGGACCCTTCTCCAATGCAATGAGAAGGGTTGAAATACTACTATCTAATCCTAATAATAGTATTATTACAAAATTTTAGGATACGGCTCTCAAATGACCGTCCTTTTTCTAATTCTGTAAAACAAAAAGAAAAACAACTTTCTAAATTGAAATTACTTCTTAATCTGGTCTCTGAAATTGCGGTTTTCAAGCATGGGTTTGAGAAGAGTCGGTTGGCCGACTTCTATGCTTAACTGGGCTGTGAAAACGGCATCCATAAGAGCTGGCGCTACTTTCTCGGCCGCGTTCATGATACACCTTACTGTCATGCATTGGCTGTGGGGCTTAACTAAGTAAGTCCAGTAACTTTCCCAGTTTAGCCTCGATAATGCCCGGATTGTCTCCCCATTTGCCTGTGCTTTCTGCTTCCATTCATCCTCCAGTTGCGATATGATTGGTAGGTACCCCGGAGTGGATTCTGAAACTAAGTTGGCCCTCTGTAAATTTTCATTTACACAGTCAATAAGTATGTTTGCCTGTGTAGCCACTGACTCTGCTGTCTGCTCTGCCTGTGTGATTTGCTCGTCCCACTTGTTAAAGAGCAGTTCTTTATGATTTTCATTAATCTTGGGTGCCCCTGCTCTTTTCCCTTCCTCGTCATTTTGCCAAGCCAGATACTCTATTACTCTTTTGTTGGCCTGGTCATAGTCGTTCCGCAATTCCACCACCTGGCTGGTGATCTTGTCGCTTATTTCACAAAACTCCCTCCACTGTGATATTTTGCGCACCATTTCCTCCTGTTGTTGTGACAATTGGTCGTTCAAGCCGATGGACTCCGAAATAAACTCTGTCAGCTTGGGTTCATTCTTATGCATTTCTTGCACCATCTGCAGCTGTTTTTCTTTTTCTTCAATACTTCTTTGGTGGCTCACCTGCATCTGGCAAAAGCTTTCTTGTAACTCTTCAAGCTGCTTGGAGGCTTCAGCGTTCTCATTGGCTTGTCGCAACTGTTGTTGCAGCAGTTGTATTTGACTTTCACGTTCTTTTAGAAGCTGTTGAACTTCAGAGGCCTTGTCGATAGTTGCAGAAGCATATGCTCCCGCAATTTGAGACAATTTCGTGAGATTTTTTGTTGGATTGTTATTCGGGTCTTTCCACAAGACATCTAGGTGTTCACCATTCTGAGCCAGTGCATTTTCAAGCTTCCTTTTCTTTCTTTGTCTCCTCACAACTGCCTTGTGCTGTGGACTGTAAAATATGTCCAGTGGAGGGATTTCTTCTACGCCGAGTAGAAGTTCTGAGGATGGAGCGATAGGGAGATGCTCCGTCTCTACGGTACCACTGACTATGGTTGAGAAGACCTCTTGCACCACCTGAGTATTGCTCACAGGTGTTTGCGGGACTTGGCCTTCAAGATTTATCAGTTCATTGAAGGTCTCCCATTCTTTATCTAGTTCTGCTGTAACCAGAGGTGCTTCAGTGACGGGAGGGGGAATTCCTCTTGGTGGCGAGACGGCAACTTGCTGCTGAGCCATCGAACTTGACTGAGCCGTGTCTTTGATTGTTTCTTCGTTCTTGTCTTCTTTGTGGACAGACTCTTCAGGATCTGGAGATATCTCTTTTACGGCACTGGAATCAGATTTGGAGGTGTTGGAGTGTTCACTGAGGCTGACGCTCGGAGTTGGTTCTCTGGTGGCCACTCGCAGTCTTTCCAGGGGAATGTTAGCCAGCCTTCTTTCTCTATACAACTTGAATTTCCGGAGGTTGTCTGGGGACAACCTTGACTGAGCTTCTTGCAAAACTTCTTTGATCGAGTTCTTACTCTGAAAGAGGTCGTCAAACAGATCTTTCTGTCCAGAGAACACACTTATCCTGACGCTAGTTGTAAATTCCTGGGCGACTTTATTTGGGTCGAATGGCCTTGGTGGGAGTTTAAATAGTTGGAGACACGTCACATTCTCCACCTCACCAAAAGCGTGTCCCACATCGAATAAAGAGAAGGCCCCACATGTGACGGGGAATGGAGGCCAAATGGCCTTCTTTTTGTTCTTTAGGTCCTTAGTTAAACCACCTTCAGAACAAGTCTAATAAGCGATCCCTCGGGCCAACAATTTATCTGGGATGTACAAGGGTAGGACATGAGGAGGTACTGTGCTTCCAAAAACTCGAATGTAGGTAAACCATTCTTCTCCAAACCATCTTGCTACGGAGGTGATGTCGTTTTGTGCTTCGGGAGAGCATCTCGGAGGGTCTTTATCATATATCATTCTATGGATGGGCAGTATGAGCCCGTGGCAAATCTGGTAAAAATGGGGGGCAAACTGAGAATCCCACAAGATTTTATGGTAGACATGAATGGGCAATGGGTCCTGGGTAGTCCATTGCCAGCCCATAGTGGGGAATTTATACATATAACAGATAGAGTCCATTATGTAGGCAGACATATAAAAAGGGGGATAAAACCTTTGGGAGAAGGATCTTTTAGAACGATAGTAAAGAATGGCCGTGTATAGAGTGTCAGAAAGGATTTTGGCCCAATCTATTACCTCGGAGTTAGTCGCAGCATCAATTAACGGTAGCCATTCAGATGGAAATTTATTGATATCAGGCTTACCGAATAGCCTACAGAGCATGGCTGCAGCAAAACAATACGGAGAAGTAAGGGAACCGGTGCTATACATACCGTTCTTATCTTTCTTCAGTGGTTCATCCCTTTTCGACCATTCTTTGGTAGTGTCTGATAGGTCCGGATTCTCTGCTGCGAACTTCCTAACAAAATCTGCATTGTAGATCGTTTGAGGTTCGGGAAGGTGATACATGAGCTTCAGGTCTTGAGCCGCGAACGATCCTACGAGCCCATGTCCTTTGACTTTGAATTGCCTATGATGCAGCTCTGCGTCATCTAAAATCCACTTGATCATGTCCGTATACGGTAGGATCTTCGGCCTTGATGCTATTCTGTGGAGGAAAGAGCACGCTAGATCTTCCAGGGATGCTTCTGAAGAGCGTGGTGCATCTGCGACAGCAGCAGTTGCCTTGATTATTCTAGGGTTCTCTTCCTCCAACAGTCTATACATGCCTTCCCATGTGGAAATTCCTGCATCTTTATTGCATGCGGTATCTGTGTAAAGGGGCGCCATCTCCTTGGTCTTTTCTCTTGTTTCTGAGCTCTGAGCTTTGTCCTTCTTCCCCATCTTGCTTATCGTTTCTGTTTGATTTTTGCCTTCACACTTCGCTCCTGCAGGTTATGAGAGAAATGGAAAGGTTGATCAAAAAGGTGATGGGAGAGTTTTGAATGCAAGAGATAAATTAGATACGCCACCTTACGTGAAGTAAATCCGCATTAAGGCACGCGTCTTTATGCCACTTAATAACTGACAACTAATTCATTACTAACATTAAAAGCGCAATAATTTCCAAGTCAGGTTATAGTAAGTGGATTTTCTTTGGGTGGTGTGCCCGAAGGAGTCGTATCAAGGTGCTTTTATGACTTGCCAACGCATCCTGCATGCCGCGCGATCGCAAACGATAGCGATCGCAATATCGCATATCGCAACATCGCGAATCACAATGGTTCAATGTTTGCTAACGTACCCCGCCTCATTTCTGCGATGTGCGATCGCGCCATCGCAATATCGCAAATCAGCGGACTCGTAAGCTTTTGTCTATGGATGTTAACGTATTGCGATACGACGTGGTTTATTAATGCCGAGATGATGTGCATATTGGCCTTTAGAAGGGAAATGCGGGCGTTTCTTACCCTTTCGTGCTGCGACCTTGAAGATTTGCTTTTATGAACACAGGTTTAGGCTTAAGTTGTCCAAGAAACCTTTCCTAAGCTGATGCTTGCAATTTCAAAAGAAATCTTTATTATTATTATTTTTCTTTTTTGAAATGTAACTAAGGGTCCCCATTCATTCTAGCATCGTGGTCGATACTAGTTTGAACAAAGGGGGGGGGGGGGGTTGTTGCTGGCCACAACACAACATTATTGAATAAAGATGCATTTTCATGGACTCTAGAAGCAACAAAGGCCTTTGAACATCTTAAAGAGGAAATGTGCCAAGCACCAGTCTTAGCTACACTGGACTTCACAAAAACCTTTATTTTGGAATGTGATGCTTCAGGAAATGGAATTGGTGTTGTTTTAATGCAAGATGAAAGACCCATTGCTTTCGAAAGTTTTCCAATAAAAGGAAAGTATTTACACAAAGCTATTTATGAGAAGGAAATGTTGGAAATACTACATGCACTTAAGAAATGGTGACCCTACCTAATGGGAAGACACTTCAAGGTAAAATCAGATCATGATAGTCTTAAATACTTTTTAGAACAAAGATTATCCTCTGAAGAGAAGCAAAAATGGGTCAGAAAGATGTTGGGTTATGACTTTGAAATCATCTACAAAAAAGGGAAGTGAAATGTTGTGGCAGATGCACTCTCAAGAAAGGATGAGGATGTGGAAGCATTGTTGTGCGCCATTTCTATTATCCAACCAGATTGGATAAACAAAGCAAGAGATGAATGGAATAATGGCAAAGAAGTGTGGGCACTCATTGAAAAGTTACAACAAGATCCCAGTACATCTGATACATTTAGTTGGAACAATGATTCATTATGGTACAAAGATTGCTTATACCTATGTAAGAATTCCCAACTCAAACAAAAGATTTTTATGGAATTGCACACTTCTCCCTTAGGAGGGCACTCATGATTTTTAAAAACTTACCATAGGGTTAAGAAGGACTTTTTTTGGGGTGGCCTTAAATCAGATATTCAAAATTTGGAGGCGGAATGTTTGGTTTGCCAACAAAATAAATTTGAAACAATTAAGTCCCTAGGTCTATGACAACCTTTATCCATTCCAAGCCAACGTTGGGAGGAGGTTTCAATGGATTTTATCATAGGTTTACCAAAGTTTGAAGGAAAGAGTGTCATCATGGTGGTAGTTGATAGACTTACCAAGTATGCACACTATTGTGCATTATCGCATCCATTTAAAGCCAGTACAGTTTCTACTACATTTATGGAAACAATTCAAAAGCTACATGGAAACCCAAAGATTATTGTAAGCGACAGAGATCCCATTTTCATTGGAAATTTTTGGACATAATTGTTTTCTTGTCTAGGCACTCAATTAGCTCATAGCTCATCTTATCATCCTCAATCTGATGGGAAATACTACATGCACTTAAGAAATGGTTACCCTACGTAATGGGAAGACACTTCAAGGTAAAATCAGATCATGATAGTCTTAAATACTTTTTAGAACAAAGATTATCCTCTGAAGAGCAGCAAAAATGGGTCACAAAGATGTTGGGTTATGAATTTGAAGTCATCTACAAAAAAGGGAAGCAAAATGTTGTGGCAAATGCACTCTCAAGAAAGGATGAGGATGTGGAAGCATTGTTGTGCGCCATTTCTATTATCCAACCAGATTGGATAAACAAAGCAAGAGATGAATGGAATAATGGCGAAGAAGTGTGGGCACTCATTGAAAAGTTACAACAAGATCCCAGTACATCTGATACATTTAGTTGGAACAATGATTCGTTATGGTACAAATATCGCTTATACCTATGTAAGAATTCCCAACTCAAACAAAAGATTCTTATGGAATTGCACACTTCTCCCTTAGGAGGGCACTCATGATTTTTAAAAACTTACCATAGGGTTAAGAAGGATTTTTTTTTGGGTGGCCTTAAATTGGATATTCAAGAGTTGGAGGTGGAATGTTTGGCTTGCCAACAAAATATATTTGAAACAATTAAGTCCCTAGGTCTATGACAACCTTTATCCATTCCAAGCCAACGTTGGGAGGAGGTTTCAATGGATTTTATCACAGGTTTACCCAAGTCCGAAGGAGAGAGTGTCATCATGGTGGTAGTTGACAGACTTTCCAAGTATGCACACTTTTGTGCATTATCGCATCCATTTAAAGCCAGTACAGTTTCTACTACATTTATGGAAACAATTCAAAAGCTAGACAGAAACCCAAAGATTATTGTAAGCGACAGAGATCCCATTTTGATTGGAAATTTTTGGACATAATTATTTTCTTGTCTAGGTACTCAATTAGCTCATAGCTCATCTTATCATCCTCAATCTGATGGGAAAATTGAGATAGTAAACAAATGTTTGGATGGATATCTTCGTTTCTTTGTATCTGATAAACAGACATAATGGGTCAAATGGTTGCCTTTGGCTAAATGGTGGTATAACACTTCCTTCCATACTGTAGCAAAAATGACCCCATTTATGGCACTTTATGGATATCATCCACCATCCATCACATCATATTTAAGAGAAAATGCTAAGGTTCAAGCAATGGAACATCACATCGAGAATCAACAACAAGTTCTCCAACTCTTAAAGGATAACCTCACGTTGGCGCAGAATAGAATGAAACAACAAGCAGATCAACATCACAACAAAAGAAGTTTTGATATAGGTGATTGGGTATTCCTACGGATACAACCATATAAACAAATGTCCCTAAAGCAAGCTAAGAAGGATAATAAATTATCACCAAAGTATTATGATCCATACAAGGTGTTGCAAAAGATTGGTACTATGGCATACAAATTGGAGCTTCCTGCAACTTCCCGAGTGCACCCAGTTTTCCATGTTTCATGTTTAAATAAGGTTATGAGTGACAAGCTCCCAGTTCAAACAATATTTCCAGAACTTGATGAGGAAGGAAAAATCATATTTGAACCTGAAGCAGTCACAGAAACAAGAACTCAACAAATACGAAATCAATCAATTTCAGAGTATCTCATCAAGTGGAATAACTTATCCACTGAATATTCCACATGGGAGGATGAGAATTTTATACATAAGCATCCAAAACTACTCAAGCATTGAGGAAAACTCTTTTCTAAAGGAGAGGGGCATGTTAGGTCCCTATAATACTAGTGATTCCCCCATTACCATTGTCATTGTAGCCCTTATTTTTATTATTGTGCCCCTATTGTCCCCATATTGTTATTAGTGTGCCACTTAGAAACCCACTACTGTTACTCTTGTGCTCTTATGTTATTACTGTTATGTCAGCTTTGATTATATTGTGACCCCTTAGACTCCTATATATAGAAAGGAGGTTTAATCATTTGTATCATCCAATAATTGTTCATTTGTGTATTGTAAAGGAGGTTTCCCCCTTGAAGAGGCTGATTTTGAAGGCGTTCATCTATATTTTCTTCTATTTTATGAGCTGGTTGCGTAACATACAATGGTGTTCTCTCCAAGGCATTCCTTAACCTTTCAGGATAGTGATATTATTTGACTTGTAGAATGTGGGGTAAGGCATGCCATCTTCTCCAACAAGCTTGTAGACTCTATTTTCCCAACATTCTAAAGGTGTTTTCGAAGTGCATAATGGCTTTCTCCTAGGTTGCAATGTATTTGGGTGCTAAAGTAGCATCATTTGAGATGAGGTTATGATTGTTGATGACTACCTTAGGGCTCAGTAGATCTTCTCTGATATACAAGGGCTCGTTATCCTCTTTTTTCATTACCTTTTTCACCTCCTCAGCCCTTGTCTCCTCATGAGTCAACCAAGATACTAAATCAATTAGCTGCATTTCTCCCATTCTTGAATTGGGATCCTAAAAGTTCAGATCAGTCAAAATGAAATTATGTGTGTAGAATTCAACTAACTTTTCCCTGTCTTCCATACTAGTTTGGTTGCAAAACTCAATAAAATACCTGTAGCCCTGAAAAGGAAGAGACCCATATTGTGCTAGAGTTTTTATTTGGAACTGTATCCACTATTCTTTGAGGAAGACAACATAACATTTTTATGGTTGCTTGCATTGCAGGGCTTCCATAAAGAGACTTTCCATGATGGCAAATTGTGTTTCTTTCTCTTGCAACCTCTCTCTCAACCTTGTGTTTTTTTCCTATAATTGTTCCTTCATAATAGACTCCATTAGCCTGAAATCACTTAATTCCTTCCCCATTTAAAATAATTTCTCCTCCATAATTCCCACATATTCCACATTCTTGGATTTGGAAATTTACATCCACCTGTGGGTTCTGCTTCTCTCTATCTCCAACTCATAGAGGAGTGGGACTGCAAAATTTTCAGGGATAATCCTTCCTCCTTCAATAAATTGGTAGTAGGACCCCAATATAGGTCATTTCCAACTGTCTTTGAGGTGGTTTCCTCCTTCTGTAGCCCTTTTTTGTGCTCTTGTAGCTTCCTCTATTCCTCTTGTAACATACTTTGCCCCTCCTATAGTAAAACCCGTCTCTCCTATAGCAAACCATGTCTATCCTATAACTTATATTCTTTTTATTTCTAGAAGGAATCTTTTATCCTTGGCGTCTTTAAGGTCACTAACCTAGTGGTGGGCCTACCCACAGATGCTACAAGTGACTTGGTTTTGGTTTTAGGAGGAGTGACCTCCTCAATATTTCCTTGACAGGGTCCTACTTATTTTACTTCGTGATTCATTAATAATGATAAGGACTTTTGTGGGATCTTGTGGTTTCCCCCATTTAATTTTGGTCCTCTTCCTGGTTCTAAAATATAAGGGACCTTGTCTTGATTGCCTCCTCTTGGGCTTGATAGGAGTGCCCAATGTAGCCAATGTTGCAACTACTTCATGTTAATTATCCCCAGGAGATAGACTTGTTTGATGTGGTTGTTTCTATTCTTATTGGGGTTTAGAAGTCTCCTCACGAGTTACTCTTTCTTCTACTTGCTTCTCCCCCTTTTCTCCTTTAATTCCTGTATCTCCTTCTTCTGTCTCTGTTGCCTCTTTTTCCCCTATTTCTCTCTCCTCTTCTTCAGGTTTTTTTGCCTCTTCCTCCTCTTTTTCTCCTTCTTTACCTCCAATGCTAGAGGCTGGTGTTTCTACAGGTTTGATGGCTTAGGTTTCTTTGAAATTCTCCCTATCCATGTCTAGAAATTTATTCCATAGGACAGGGATCCTCAATTGGCTCAAACCATCCATCACTATTAACTTGATGAGGCCATGGTGAGCTAAGTGATCCAAATGTAAAATGACCTCTACCCATGGTATGCATCCACCCATGGAATTTACCCATGGTAATGTAAGTGGCATCCACCCATGGTATTCATTCACCCACAATATTTTACCATGGTATTGTATGTGACATCAATCCATGGTATTCATTCGCCCATGGTATTTACCCAAAAAAACGACTATAGGTAACAAGTCACATTTTGTAAAAGCACAGATTGTCCACAACAATGTAGCTTTTATGGTTATTATTTGTTTTAATAAAAAAAATCCTTTATGGTTTTATTTAATGTGTGTTCTCTGCTTTTTTTTTTTTTTTTTTTTTTCTGGCATTGCAATTTTTCAGATCTTGGGGGCCTCCCCCCAAGATCCGGATCAGTGGTATCAGATTCAGGTTACAACTCCATGAGAATGAGGGTTTGATGCATATTTCAGTTTCAAATTTTTTCATAAATATTCAAAAATCTTCATGCACGTGATATGACCTCCACAGAGAAATTTCTTGGGCAAAGCGAGAAGAATTTTTCTATTTCATTTTTTACCAGGATTTTTTTTTTTTTGGGTGGCAAGATTGTAGATTAGATCTGAAACCTTTGGTGCAAAATTTACAAAAGGAAAGCATATCTAGATTCCTTGCGAAAAATTCCCAAATTCAAAAAATGAAATCGGCCGAATCACAGTTTGGATGAGGGAGATATCCCTAATTTAAAATGAGCTTTGTTGCAAAAAAATTTCTAACGACAATTCATGGACGACGAATCTCCTATCATTTTTTGAAGTTTTTGTACAGAATTTTAGAAAACTAATTGCATATATGAGCTCCTCTTGAAAAATCACCCAATTTCAAAAACAATATGGGTTGAACCGGATTTCGGATGTGGTATATTCACTAATTTAAAATCAACTATTTTTTCAGAACTTTTGTGATGAAGGAACGATTGCAATGTGAATCTGAGATTCTAGAGTGTCCAGATAAGGATTTCAAACACATGGGAAGATGAAGAATTGTCATTTTATTTCCAAAAATAGGTTATAATAAAGATTTTGAGTTATATTGACTGAGTTATATCCATTTTAAATCTAGAGCAACATTTAGAGCAGGTTCCCTTTGGAGACATGCCCTCCCACCCTGCTTTTGTAGGCACCTGCTTCAGATTCATTAGTTTCAGCATAGCAACATCTAGTTTGGGTTCTTTGGAGATGTTCCCTCCCACCCCATGCTATGTAGGCACCAACTACTTCATCAACAATCAACATCATGGTTATGGATCAACCGTACAAAATCTTTGTCATCGAAGTCCATTTGCTAGGTCGCACATTGTTAGTATCACAGTTGGTCACAAGCATTACAGGGTATCTCTATCCTCGGATCTTCGTTTTTCATGGTTATGGGTCATCCATAAACCCACACTTCATTGAATTCCATTTTCTAGGCCGTACATTATTAGTCTCATAGTTGGTTGATGAGCACCATTATTGCAGCAAGAATGTTGCAACTCCTTGGGCTACCAACTTTACTTTATCAACCTGGGGTTCGTACAAACTTTGAGGTGACAGTGCTGTATACACAAGTAAAAGTGATGTTTCTTCCTTTTTTCACTGTTCAATTGGTGAGAGACCACTAGGGTTTTCAAGCCAGACTTCTATATATTCAGAAGAAGCTTGATTACTAATGAAAGAAAGAGAAATATAATGTAGGAGAAAGTTTGTCTACTACAATAAGGAAAAGGACTGAAATCCAATGCTAAAAACAAACCATTCCCTAAGTAACTACTAAGAAAATATGCTTTACAAGAATGCCAAGCTAACATGTATGAAATGCTACTGTCCTAAGCGTGGAAGTTCAAAACATCCAACATCACTACGTGCAGGTAAAGGACTGAAATAAATCTGTTTTTTCTTTTTATTCTTTTTATGGAAAAACAAGTGTGAAAGCTAATATCTTTGGTGGTGTGGCGGGTGGCTTAGGGATGCTGGTGGATTGTTGGAAGGTTTGGGAGACCCTTAGGTGACTTTGTGTGGCTTCCTGGAGGTTTTCCCTCAATGCAGCCTCAAAATAGGCCACTACAGGAAAACCTACAGGATGTACTAAAAACCTACAGGATTCCCTGTATTTCTACAGGATACAGACGAGAGAAAAAAGATGGGCGTTGAAGGTGATGGAAGGCTTAGGGACGGTGGTTGGTGGATGGAATGGAGTGGGAAAATGCCTAGTATCACTCAGAACTAAAAACCAAGGTTGGGAGATGGTTGGATTTTCTCAACATGCTTGAAGAAGTTTCCTTGAAGAATGATAAAATTGGTGAGGGTGTTAGTGAAAGTGAGGAATGAACATGGATGGATGAAGCTGGAAGGAGGTTTCTTGCTATGAAATCTTTCTCTACTTCTGAAACACCTACACTGTATCAAACAATGATATTTGCCCAAAAATCATGTAAGCAAGAAGAATTTCAATGAGCTAGAAAAACATAGCTTAATGAGCTAGCTATCTACTTCATGAATGAGGAAAATTTGCAAAACAAGATGAAGTCATTGATGAGATCTACCATAAGACTGAATATGGAAGAAATGATGGCTAATTCCTACACTTGCAAACTAATCAAATGCTGGCTTAAGCACAGGAAACTCTAAATTATATGAGAAAGTAGAATTCTGTCTTTTTGGAGCTGCATGGGGGTCCTTTCCTCAAATCATGATCCCTGAAGGAGGAGGTGAGGCCAAGACACCTACTGATAGCTTTTTGATGCTCCTTTTATCCATTCTAACCTACTATCGAAGTAAAGCACAAATGAAAGCAAACTAATAACCAAACTAATCAAATTTACACTACTTGCAATGAAACACTTCTAAGGGCAATTCAACCATGAATCTATGAAATTAATCTAAGAATACAGATACAAGAAGAGGAGCCTTTGACGCTAGGGTTGAGCCCTAACTCAAGAGCTTCAACCCTCTGAGTTAACTTAGTGCTAGATCATGAAAAAGCTCGTTCTCATTATCAAAATAGAAAATTACACAGAAATGTTTTCCACAAGTCTGGAGCTAAAAAATAACTAGTGTTTTTACAACCAAAATTAGAATCATAATGAGGCTCTAGGCCTCTTTATTTATACAACTGAAGTCTCCAATGACTTCCTTAAATCTAGGGAGGCTCGGCTCCCAAACTCGAGATGAACTAACTCTTTGACTATCACTTGCTCGGCTGCCTTTTGATCTTCATGACTTGATTTCTTGTACTTTGAGCCAGTGTGATTGATGGAGGAATATCTGAATGAGGGAGGAGTAAATGAGGAGGATTTACCTCCTACAATATCTCTTCCTTGTCCCATTCGAGTTTCAGCCTTTAATCTTGCCAAAATTCCCTGATTTTCTCTCACAAACTTGCATTTAATCCACATTAGTCGACTAGGCATAATACCTCACTTTGACTCATTGTTACTGGGAAATCTAGTGTCTATGCAAAGCTGCTAGTCCCACTAAGACTGGTAGCTATCTTAGAAACAAACAAACTAAAACTACTTTCGTTTTCCTTTATGAGAAGTAGATAAGAGGGGAACAAAGGAGACCAACCTCTGTCTTGTGCTTGGTTCCTTGCTTGATTCCTCTCCCTTCTGATAGATCTTTGCCACCCGCTTCCTCGTCTACCCAGCTTCAAAGAGCACCTGTGGAATCAAAGCAGCATAACACTATCCAAGAACAAAGATCTACTATCATAAACAATATAGGACCAGATATACATTGACCACACAAATGCATATATCATCAATCATAAGGAATATGGAGGAAAACTTGAATATCTTTATTAATATCAAGAATAGCAAAGAGGATTACAACTAATTGTTCTGAACCAACGTCATCCTCTTAGCAAGAAAGCCCTTCTTCACCTCATGAAAAGCTTAGATCACCCAACACTATGATGTTACACCAAGAAACCAACAACACTTCCTTACAAGATACAAAATTCCTACCCCTGGATCTCTAGTGTCACGCCCCTACACCTGCGGTAGTCTTCCAACCGCTTATAGCGAGGTGCGGCACCACCGAACGCGTTCTTTTCACCAATACTAACATTCGTGGACTACGCCTACTTTCACATTAGCATACTTAGCTTGTGTTTCGCAACTAAGTAAAAGCAATTATCCTTTATACTTAATGAAGCCCATACTCATTCATTATCATCATGCAATTAACCAAGAACATCAACAATTGCAACAAGTATAAAGGGGAGGGGCAACTCCCCGTAATGTGAGTCTACCCAAAAATTTTATTAAGAATATCAGATTACAATACACTAGTGTGCCTTGGCCGAACCAAGTCTCACACTTAACCAAATTTTACAATAGATAGGCAACCTGCCTTTTACATACATGTGCACTCTTGCACGAAGGGAGGTTCTCACCCAAGCCACCCAAGATCCCTTAGCCAAGTCCTGCACAACCGCACACTTTTACCCAATCCACAACCGGTTACAAGAGAGACCTTGAGTGCACCTTCTAAGGTCTGCGCATGAGGTATGCGCACTACCTGTTTTCTGCGCACTACTTTACCCTCTACCTTATGCGTACTTCTCCAAGTGCGAAGTTCATGTTCCAAAATGACTCAACGCATGTCCTCTTTATATGCTTATTACATGTTTTCATGTGTAGTCCTTCATGTGGGCGTTAGCCCCTTGGCTGACCCCCAAACTGGCATCCACACACCCATAAATCGCTCCTTGTACAGTCGGCCATGCCCTCATGCATCCTCCTTCCAAGTCGCATATAAATCGCCTCAACACTTAGTCGCATTCATAAGTGTTGCTGTTATCGTCGCATTTAACTCTTGTGAACGTCGCATTATTTTCGCAGTCCGTCGCACTTCCGCCGTTCAGCGCGCCCGCGCGCCAGTCCGCGCACCCGCCTGTGCCCGCGTGCACGACCTCACCCGGCGCCCGTCACACTGCAGCTCGGAGGCCTTACATCCTCCTCCACCTGAAATCGTTGTCGTCCACGACAACATACCATCTCGGTAGCCATCCACCAAGATCATCATCATCCACGATGTTGACTCCTCCACATAAAGCAAACATCCTTGCAACATATGTAGAGCCTCGTCTCCATCGTGCTTCGACTTAGTGACCAACTGCCACCAAGCTCACCATAACAAGGTATGCACCTCCACGGTATGAAATCCATCAGATGTCATCTCGATCCATGATTACTGACCTCCTGTCTTCATCATGTGTCCCCATGTGAACTGCTGCCATGATACTCCAACATAATGCTAACACATCTCTGTACACTTCGCGACCCCATGTTTGAACTAGTCGGATGGCCAGTCCAACTGCCACGCTCAAACCATGAGAGTGAACATCCTCATGCCACCATCAGTCATTTCTCAAAACATCCTGCCACATCCTTGACTCATCAAGAATCTATCTCCATAATCCATGCTCAGGTCCATGGAACTCCATCCACCTCATCTGCAACATGCTGTCCATGATGTTTGGTGTCAATGTGCTATATGAAATCAGCCACATCTATCCCAACATCATCATGTGTGTGTGTGTCTCCTCCATATGAAGAGATCATCTCCTCAAACTGACTCTCGATGTGCCACATCTAGGTCCATGAAGCAATCTCCATCATATCTACAATGTGTCATCCCTCAAGTCTGCCATAGAAACAAGTATGCACTTGTCTCATCTATCCATGTGTCAAAGTAGTTGAGTCTCGGCTCAACCCATGCCCAAGTGCAGCCACCAAGGCATCATCATCATCGTTGTAACTCCATCACTCCAAAGTGTCTCATATCGATCATCCACATCAAGTCACTCTTCCAAGCCATGCCCATACATGTACTTTGGAAGTATGCATCCCATACTGCATCAAAGTCTCCTGACCTCAGCTCCTCAATGCATCAAATCCTCTAAGTCCACCATGTATGAAGTCCCTAAAAGTCACAACAATCTCATGTCATCATGAGCTCCATGAGTCATCTCCAACCAACATCTCCATGTAGTAGGAATGCTCCATAATCTGCTCACAACTCCATCCAAGTCCATGGCCTTGTTGCACAAGAGTGTACAACCTCTCCATAGGCTCATAAGTAATAAGTCTCCATGTCACACTAGCAAATCCACCTGCACAACATCCCTGCTTTGGCACTCCTCATTGGATGTCCATGACATTTCTACAAGTTCTCCTGCACAATGTCCCTGCATAAGACTGCCATGCTTCATGCCTCCAACCTGATGTCCATGACTATGTTGTCCATGTAGTCCAACCATGTAGACCTACCACAACAATCGGTCATCCTCATCCAAGTCTTCAATCTTCGGTCTAGTGAACTCCATCACCCAACCATATCATCATGTCATGAGTCCCTCCATCATAGCTCCTCCACCAAAGTGTCCACCAAGACTATCTCTTGGTCTCGGCCATGAGAAGTCCACCCAAAAGTGTGCCCTCCAATCTGTCCATGAGTCATGCCGGGCACTTAGCCATGGGGCTAAAGCAAGACCCCTTCATCCACAACGATCATCAAGTCCCTCCCTTTTCAAGGGCCTTTGCACCTTCTACCATAAGGTCACAATCAGCCCCAACAAGTCCAGCAACCATCAACGATCCTTGTTCCTCCATACAAGGTTCCATCATAGTCATCCATGGTAAGATCCTCCCTAGCATAGGCAAACTGGCTTTGCCTCTCCCTGCATATGGTCCATCTACCAAATGCCCAAATGAAACACAAGTATCAATACTTACTTCATCATCATCATGAGGCTCTTCCTCATTCATCCATGTCCACAAACTGCACGATCCTGGTCCAACTTGATCATCCTCAAGTTCATCCTCCATCATGGTCATGTCTGCAACATCTTCAATCATCACGGCTTCCTCTTCCTGGTCAGCACAATCTACAACTTCATCTTGCTCCATTGTCCAACCAAGTTGAAGAAGTTCGTCTTCAACATTCTTTTCCAAGGCTTCAAGTTCTTTCCGGATTCGGGGCCTCTCTTCCTTCAACCTTTTCAACCTGTCCAAGGTAAGCAAGAGCTTCCTTTCACCTTCTCCCAAACTTGCCATGCCTTGTCGTTCAGCTTGGTCCAAGCACTAAGCTTTACCTCTGCCAAACCTGCTTCCACTGTCACGAGCAACCCTGCTCAAACTGAGTCTTGAAACTACCTTCAAATGCTTCAACACCTGAACCTTGTTCAAGTCTCAATACCTGTCATCAACTTCAAACCTTCACGAGCAAACCTTGCTCACCAGCTCCAACCGAGCTCTGATACCAACTGTCATGCCCCTACACCTGCGGTAGTCTTCCAACCGCTTATAGCGAGGTGCGGCACCACCGAACGCGTTCTTTTCACCAATACTAACATTCGTGGACTACGCCTACTTTCACATTAACATACTTAGCTTGTGTTTCGCAACTAAGTAAAAGCAATTATCCTTTATACTTAATGAAGCCCATACTCATTCATTATCATCATGCAATTAACCAAGAACATCAACAATTGCAACAAGTATAAAGGGGAGGGGCAACTCCCCGTAATGTGAGTCTGCCCAACAATTTTATTAAGAATATCAGATTACAATACACCAGTGTGTCTTGGCCGAACCAAGTCTCACACTTAACCAAATTTTACAATAGATAGGCAACCTGCCTTTTACATACATGTGCACCCTTGCACGAAGGGAGGTGCTCACCCGAGCCACCCAAGATCCCTTAGCCAAGTCCTGCACAAAACTGCACAACCGCACACTTTTACCCAATCCACAACCGGTTACAAGAGAGACCTTGAGTGCACCTTCTAAGATCTGCGCATGAGGTATGCGCACTACCTCTTTTCTGCGCACTACTTTACCCTCTACCTTATGCGTACTTCTCCAAGTGCGAAGTTCATGTTCCAAAATGACTCAACGCATGTCCTCTTTATATGCTTCTTACATGTCTTCATGTGTGGTCCTTCATGTGGGCGTTAGCCCCTTGGACGACCCCCAAACTGGCATCCACACACCCATAAATCGCTCCTTGTACAATCGGCCATGCCCTCACGCAACCTCCTTCCAAGTTGCATATAAATCTCCTCAACACTTAGTCGCATTCATAAGTGTTGCTGTTATCGTCGCATTTAACTCTTGTGAACGTTGCATTATTTCTGCAGTCCGTCACAACTTCATCGCACTTCCGCCGTTCAGCACGCCCGTCCGCACGCCCGCCTGCTCTCGCGTGCACGACCTTGCCCAGCGCCTGTCTCACTGCAGCTCGGAGGCCTTACATCTAGGATGAGGGATCCATATATAGATGATTGTAGGGAGGTGAGTTAGCTTCTGAGATTTGATTAGTGTCCTCTCTTTGATAGTTCTTGATTCCACTTGGAGATTTATGATCTCTTACTCATCTCTGGGCGAATGCATAGAGGCAAGTGTCACAGGAGAAGTTTCTGGAAGATTCCATGATCCTCCACCTCGCAAATTGACTTTGCCATTTGTCCACTCTCGCCCATCGCACCCCATAGAAGGGCTTTTCAGTATGCATCACACCTCCCGTGTGCATTTAGGTGGGATGCAACGCACTTTAACCATGGAGCAGGTGAGATGGTCTAGTTTTGACCAGTTCTGAGTAGTTTTTCATGGAGAACTTCTGGGCGATGATGTAATCAGCTGACCTTGTTCCTTTAGGGGATGGAACAACACATTTAGGGACTTAGGAGTCCTTGGTTTATGGACATGTTTGATTGGGGTTGCAGTGCCCAAAAATTTCTATAACAGTTTCCCCCTAAAGCATGAGGTCGTTAATCTTTTGATGTCGGGTGAAATGCTTTATCATGAGGATCCGAAGTTTTTTCAAGCTGGAAGGTGACCTGTAATAAGATACAATACAATACATTATATTCATAATATTTTCATGATCTAGCTGAGGTGGGCATTCCCATGCTCAGCTTTATAAATTCATTTTCATGTACATAAGACAGACAATCGTCTGTGTGCAGACTGATGATTCTGGTAGAGCCATCATCCCTTAGATTGGATGATTATCTGTGCAGAAATGATGTACATTTGATGTCTTTATTTTCCTGAATATATATCGCAACCCGGATGGATGAAACTAGATCCGGGGTCTTCAATCTCGTTCGATCTTCACTCAAAGTACAAGTCAATCCATGTGAGAGATGTTCTGGAGTCAAACATGGAAAGACATCACCTGATTACCAGCCAATGATGTAAGCTATTAACAGGCGTGAGAGGAATCACCGATAATGATGATGACCCTCAAGTTACTACAGTACAATTCACGTGGTGTGAATAAGGGACTTGGCGTCTAACACCATGCAAAATCTTTCGGTCGAAGGCCATTGATGTAAACCTGTCGCCGGAAGTGAGAAACTTGCCATTGAGGCATGCAAGCTTCAACGTACTGAAAGGGTTGTTCCTAGATCGACTTCCTGGATAATGAGCTGATGTCGACAAGAAGTGATCTGTAATAGGAGGGCCTTAATGAATCCCACATCTACGACATGGAATGGAGCAAATTATTTTAATGGAGGTGAAAACGATATGATGATATAAGGTTCAGGGTGGCGGTCATGAAAGAATGGAGCGTAAATGTATTGCAGTGGATGAGACACAGGTCAATTCTCTGAGCGACTTCTCTTGAACATATCAGTGACATTGACATGATGGATTGGTAACGTTAACCCAAAATATGGATGGTGTGATGGACCAATGGTGATATGACTAGTGAATGGAATCAACCCAACCCGACTCAGATGCAGAGTGAAAGTGTCATGTTCAAGAGCAACTTGCTACCAATAAAGTTTCTTCAAGTTTTCTTCCCAATTTTTCCCCAGTCATTGCTAACCAGTACCTCTTTATTTTTGTCAAGCTTGAGGAGGATAACATATGCTTTTTCTATAATTTTCCCTTCAGGCAAACCCATCGCTATGTTTTAACGATCCTAGCGATAGTGAAACTCGTTCTTGTCTGTATGGACAAGTTTGTCGCTATTCGGTTTTAACGAGTTTAACGACAAAGATAACTCGGTCCTTTTCAATTTTAGACAGTCTAAAAGGGACGTAAAGAAAACTCCAATAATCCTTTTTCATCTTATAATCCCTTAAGTCTGAAAAAGTATAAAATAATACAAAATGGACGAATTTTCGGTAATTTTAACGAGCCGAACAAAACAAGCGCTCGATCTTTTTGTGTAATAATCCCTCAGATCCAAAAAGATTAAAATCTAAAGGAGGGATAGCACTCCTGGTCACTTTAACGAGCTGGAGAGGCCAATTGCTCGGAAATCTTTTCATATTTTACGAGTCAGATGAAAAGAGCTTAAAGGAGACTCGTTTTTCAAGGAACGAGTGATAAATTCAGGTAGCAGCTAATTCCAGGTAAGGTTTGGAATTTTCTAATCACGGCAGTGTCACAAGGATGGCTAACAGGATCACTCTTCGCAGCTATTCCTCAAAAAAGGTAAACAATCAAATGGAGGTGAATGATCGGCCAATACAGAGTGGAGGTGATGATGAGAACACGACCAAGGCTTCAAAGGCTGATGATAATGCATTCACGATGGTTATTTACCAGAAATTGGTTCATTTTTTAATGAATGAGCTTAAACTCTGGGGGAAACATTTGCTCATTGCTTATGTTTAATTTTTAACGAGCTTGAACTCCACATAAAAACTGCTCGATATAATGGTCATTGATTACCTTGATTTTATCATTGACAACTTTGCTCCTTCAAAGGTTGTACTGCCTACTCAATTGCTTCATCAAACTAGTTAGAAATGAATAATATATGCTTGAAAAATGAGTCAAAACACTAATATTTTACTTGAATTATGTGAAAAGTAATTTAAAAGTGGTTTTTACCTCTCATTTTACCATTTCATTTGAACTTTGGTTTGTTGGAGCTTTGGAGGTGCTTTCCCCCTCGATTTTCACTAGCTGATTCTGGGAGATTCTGTGGACGATTCTTGGCGCCGTCTGGACCAGGTAAGAGCTAAACCTGAGCTCTTCAGTTTCATTCTTTCCTTTTTGAATTTTGAGCATGTTTCCTGGTTTTTCTGAGCCCCTGGGGTTTGAAGAATTCGCCCTAGCTCCATCGCACCTTTCCTATATTGAAAGGTGTGATTCATGCTGGCTTGGCCATTGGCTAGTTAGCATGCATCCCACCTAGTACACTGCTGGGAGTGTGATGGGCGCAAGGAGGGAAACTTGTGCACAATTTTTCATGGAATTTTTTGCCTGTTTTTCACCAAATCAGGATCCTGACTCTTCTCTTGTTTGTTTTCATAGATTCATCGGAGCAAAATGCCTATTACATGGCGAGAACATGAGCATGAAGAAGAGGACATGCTTTCTTTACATGATCCAGTTACGGTAAATGCACTACGGAACTGTGGCCTGTTCAAGTTTTTCTGCATCTCTAGCATGAGGCAACAAATCAACTTGTTGCAATATTTTCTTGATGCATGGGATCCTACCGACTAGGTGTTCAAGATTAGGGGCAAATCCATCCCCTTGACTATCGTGGACATCTATTTTTTGACTGGTTTATCGAGGCGTGGTGCCCCTATCTCATTATCAGGTTCGGCTCGTGGGGGTGAATCTGTGAGAGATTACATTCGCCGGTATTGCAGAGAGGGATCTCAGCCGAGTAAGGACGACAAGATCAATATCCGAGATGTCACTGGCACGCCCTTGAGGACCATTTTGTTCACTTTTTCTAGACTGGCTGGTAGTGCGGCTCTTCATGTGGCCAACAGGTCTTATATGCAGTATGCCTTGGAATGCTTTAAACCAAAGGTGTTCAACTGGTGTGATGCAGTACTCTCTGTGATGAAAGAACAATTGACCAAGGTAAACATCAGAAGATTGAAGAACTTTGGTTATGGTTCCATTTTGACTGCTTTCGCCTTGGAAAAGATCCCACTGATGCAGCCACAGTATATTCCACTTGGTTTACCTCCACCGACTGAGCCACGGATGTAGAGATGGGTTGAATTCATGGCCCGACATGCGGGTCAGTCCCAGATTTCTTTCTCTGATACCTTCTTTGAGTGGTTCAACCGTCAGCAGATGGTTTTTGCCGAGTGTCCATATGCTGGTATGGATTTCTGGGGTGATCCGGATTTGGTACTGCCGGCTGGTGAGCAGTGGGGTGCCATAGGTAAATTCTCTGACCATATTCATGTTTATTGCTTTTCATAATGTTCTTACATTTTATTTACTCAATACTAATCAAAACTCATGTGCTCATGCAGACATTGGACCAGTCCGACCAGCAGTACGTCCGAGAGCGCCAGCTGCCGCTCCGGCAGGAGAGGCTGTGGGGAGGGCTATCCTTCGCGACCTTGATGTGGCCGAGACTCTTTTAGA
This sequence comes from Pinus tabuliformis, assembly GCA_031772625.1. NCBI lineage: Eukaryota > Viridiplantae > Streptophyta > Pinopsida > Pinales > Pinaceae > Pinus > Pinus tabuliformis. The sequence goes on along the minus strand of CM062811.1, from coordinate 107,234,509 downwards.
ATTGTAGGGTCAGGTTGAGGGTCTCACTCTTGGTATTCCAGATGTGAGGACCGACGAGCTGCCTCTTAGGCTGCAGTGACATACTACTGGCATGCCAAGTCGATGGACTCGGCTTTTACGCATGATTGCACAGGCAGTGACTTGTTATCATCAGCACCATTAGACTAGGGTGCCCCCCAGCAACTTTGAGTTTTGGGTCATCTGACCAATTTTGTCTTGGTTACAGAACATCATGTGTAAACCACAAACAGTTATATATATATTTTTGATTTTCAGAGTTTTGTTTTGGTTAAGTTACATGATCCTGATGCAAATATTGATGAAATGCTTCTTTTATAAATGTTGCAAATGTTTATCTAACACATAATTTGCCAATGAGTCTGTTAATGTGTTTACGTTTCTAGAAATATGACAATATTGAATAGAATCAAACTGTCTTTCCAAAATCTTGACCCTTAGGAACATGCGATAGATAGCTAGATTTCAGACGGAGTAAATACCAGTGAGTTGTAATATGACGAGTTGTGAGTCTAGCCCGACGACAAGTCGGCGTATGACATGTGTGATAGCAATAGAGAGGAGTTCTATCAACGCGCTATATTCAGCGATGTTATTTGTTGACCAACCAATACATACTCCTTTGAAACTTATTAACTCTTCGCTTAGATCAAAAATGGCCCAGGCCGCAGAAGATAAGTTCCGCGAACTACAACTCGCTCCGTCGGCATATCCAACAAATGATTCCAATAGGTTCGACATCTGCAACAAATGTAAAAAAAATGGATTACCTGACCAAAACAATTACCCCTAGAGAAAACAAAAATTAACAAAAGCATAGGGGTTACTACACTGAATCATGTGTAGTAACGCTTAAGATACAACTTGTTACGGGGTTGCGCCAGTGGAGTCCCATCGTAATCCACTAACTCGTAGGCTCCTTTTGCTAATACACGTTTAACAATATAGGGGTCCATCCATAAGGATTTGAATTTACCTGCTCCCAATTTATCAGATTCATGGTCGTAAAGTAAGACCAAGTCACCTTCTGAGAAGACACGAGATTTGACATTCTTGTCGAACTGCGCCTTGACTCGTTTCTTATGGGCTTCATTAGCCAAAGCGGCATCACGATGGGTTTCATCCAATTGGATTAGTTCTAAGAAACGAGCCTCCTCTTTTGAAGTTCCGGGGAGAAGGTCGACTGCGAGTTTGAGGGACAAGATTTCACACTGAACTGGTAAGATTGCTTCTAGGCCATACACCAGTTGAAAGGGTGTAAACCCGGTTGCATTCCTTAACGATGTTCGGTATGCCCAAAAGGCTGAGTACAGGATCAGGTTCCAACTCCTTTTGTGGACTCCAATCATCCTTTGCAACATCCGCTTCAGGACCTTGTTGATTACTTCAACTTGTCCATTGGCCTGCGGGTAATATGGAGTAGAGCTATCGTGGGACAACCCCAATTTTGCAGCCAATTCGACCATCATGTGATTGTGAAAATTCGATCCATGATCTGTGACTATGGCCTGTGGAACGCTGAATCTGGCGACTACATGATTGAAAAAGAAAAGGGCAGCCGTTTCGCTGGTGTTGTTTAATGTAGGCATCGCCTCGGCCCATTTGGTAAAATAGTCTACTGTGACTATGATATACCCATTCCCCCCAGTCGAGGTGGGGTTATATGTCATTAAATCTATGCCCCATTTGGCGAATGACCCAAAAGCAACTACTGCTTGCAGGGGTGTAGGTGGTCTTCTGGTTTTGCTATCGAAAATTTGACACGCATGGCAACTTCCGACTGATGTTATGCAATCTTTGAACATTGTTGGCCAGAAGTATCCTGCTTGTAAAGTTTTTGCGCTGTAGCGTAACCAGATTGATGCCCCCCACACGCGCCTGAATGGAAATCATTCAGGACTTTTTCGGCCTCCTCATGGGTGAGGCACCTCCTCAGGTCTGTATCGACACCACAACAATAAAGTGTATCACCGACGATTATGCAGTCTTTTGATTAGTATCGAATATGTATTTGTTCCGAGCGAGAGGTATTAGACCTATATTTTTGGGTTTGGAGATAGATTATTATGTCTCCATACCACGGATTGCTTGAAGATATCAGAAACAAAGATTCATCCACGATGGTTTCTTCGGATGTTTCATCGTTGGACAACAATGGGAGATCGCATAGTAATTCCGTGAAAACCAGGGATTTTTTCAATTTGGATTTTACAAATTCCAGATCAAACTCTTGAAGAATTGTTATCCATTTTGAATATTTTCCCCCCAACAACTGTTGCGAAAATATATAAGTCATGGGGTTGCAATCTGACAAAATGGTAGTTTTTCGAAAGAGGACATAGTGTCGAAATCTCTGTATCGCCTGAACAGCTGCGAGAGCCAGATTTTCAACGTAGGAGTACTTTCTTTCTATATCATTTAAGTTTCTACTCAAATAATATATAAGATGTTCAATTCCATTGTCTTCTTGAACTAAAACCATTGCGATGGTTGTATCCGCTGCAGCTAGATATAGGTTAAAGTCTTTTTGATAATTAAGAGCGTACATTAATGATGCTTTAATTAAGGATTCCTTTAAAGCATCAAAGGAAGCTTGTGCGACCTGATCCCAGACGAAGGGTACTTCTTTTTTCAATAGATGTGTATAACCTTTAGCAAGTTCGGCATAATTTGGAATGAACCTCCTCAGAAAGTTTGCTTTCCCTTGTAGTTTCTGAATCTGAAGCAAATTTGAAGGTGGAGGCAAATTTATGATTGCCTAAACCTTACATGGGTCGAGACGAATCCCGTCCTTTGAGACTACAAAGCCAAGCAAACAAACAGAACTGACACAGAACACACATTTGTGTGGATTGAGTCGTATCTTGTAGTGTCGACAACGTAGAAATATGGCTCTCAAATGCTGCGGATGGTCGGTCGGCTTTCGCGAATGAGCCAGAAGATCATTGAGATATGGTTGAACGATGTTTTGATGTCATGGAAGGCATAATTCATTGCCCTCTGAAATGTCGCCCCTACGTTCTTTAAACCAAAGGGTAACTTGCGATATGCAAATGTGCCCCACGGACAAATAAATGCAGTCTTTGATTGGTCCTGTGGGCAGATATTTATTTGATTATACCCAGAGAATCCATCCATAAATGAAAATATTTCACATCCGGTGCATTCATCAATTATCTGGTCAATAAAGGGTGTAGGGTAGTTGTCTTTTAGACAAGCTTGATTTACATCCCTATAATCGATGCACACTCTAATCGTTCCTTGTTTTTTCATTACAGGAACAATGTTCGGTACCCAATCGGTTAGAGGAACCGGGTAAATAAAACCAGCATGGAGAAGTTTTTCAACTTCTGCCTTGATGGCAGCGGCTTTCTTAGGGTGCACCTGCCGTAGCCGTTGTCGTATTGGTTTGACATCTGGATACATCTTTATTTCGTGTTCAACTATACTCGAGTCAATGCCTGGCATTTCATCATATGACCAAGCAAAGACATCTCTGAATTCGTGAAAAAGAACTTTGTATATTTCCAGTTCTGAAGGAGAACAACATTTGCCAACATAAATATTCTCTACAACATGTGTTTTGGTCGAGATATTTATGGCGATAGTCTCTTCGATATTGGACAAGTTTTGCTCGGAATCCACCGTGTTTACAGTATATGATAGGAAATCAAAAACTGAATGATGATGAAGGTCATCAGGAGTATCTTCTTGACAATCCAGAAGATGGGAACGATGGTGGTAATCTTCCCATGGCGCCCCGTCAATTATCATTGACTAAACAATTCCTTCGTCAGTGTAATGCACTTGCGACCAAGGATCTGAAGGGGTGTCATATTCCTTAGACCTATCTGTCCAAATGCTTGATGAGCGTTGATTTTGGTTTTCCTCCCATGCCAGAAACATTGATTGCTACAATATTTCTATTGGGTTTGGAGGCAATACCTGCAGATGATCCATGCTAATATCGATTTCTAATATCTTTTGAATAGAAGATATCATATTGCAGGTTCCTACTGTTGCCACTTCCGCCAAATTGATTGGAGGTGGGAGGGAAAAAGTCCCCATTAATATAGGGTCTTTTGGTAGGCCTGCTCCGATATTTTGAAGGGAATGGGGGCTTCCATGGATCATTGGAATGCTTCCCGTAACTTGGGAACTATTGGGGAGAAATGTTTGTTGGTCGATGATTGTAATTCCCCCTTGAAAGGGAAATGCAATTTTCCTAAAGTAGGTCGACACAACCGTAGCCATAGCATATATCCAAGGCCTTCCCAGTAGGATGTTGTAATCAAGGTTTCCGTCGATTACTTCAACATCTATTTCTACTGTTTTCCCCCCCAGTTCAACTTGCAAGTTACTTAAAATCCCATATGGGGTATATGTTTGTCCATCAAAGGCTTTTAATGTCGTCGAAGTTCGCGACAAGGTTGGAGATACTAAAGTTTTCCAGCAACTCATCGACATAATACATGTAGATGCCCCCTCATCAATAATTGTTCGATGAACAGTTTTGTTGAGGGCTTTCACTTAAATGAGGAAAGCTAGTTGAGCTGGTAACTGAGGATCATATCTTTTGTGATTAAAGGACACAAGATTAGAATCCTTTGGGTCAATCCCACTTATTGCTGATAATAAAGCCTGCTTTTGGGAGGGGCAATTTTGCAGTACCTCAAGTGTCGACATAGCGGATGGCAATTGGGCCAGATCTTCCACTATATTATAATGTTGTGCTGCTTTGGCATGAGGATTAAATGTCGACTTGTGTACTACTCCCTTTTGCAGTTTTATTGTTAGCTCTGGAATGATGGGCGGCGCAACTTCTGCAGAAGTTGTTGTTGAACTACTAGGTTGATCTTTATCCTTGTTGTTCGACAGCTGTGGATTCTCGTAATCTTTATTCCTTGTCGTTATCAAAGCATCATTTTTCTATTTCGAAACTGACAATATCAGTGCTTGGGACGGGAAAGCATTATCACTGGCAACCATATTTGTTCCTGGATTTGGAAACGGATCAGTTAATACCGCCGAGGTTTTTGAATTCTTGAAGAAATTTTTAAGCTCAACTTTATATGGGCAATTGCTTACCCAATGATCCTCATCACATATAAGACATGGACGATTTGGTTTCTTATCTCCAGAAGGGTTTGCAAAAGATTTTTCAAGTGATGATTCCTCGTTTTTCTTCTTCTTCCCTTTGCTTTTCTTCTTACCTCCTGGTTGCTTGGTTTCTTTGCCTTTGTCTGTTGAGACGGCATTTACTTCCGAGGCGAGAAGTTCTTCTTTTGCATTTTGACTAGAAATATTACAGGCCTTTTTAGATGTAGTCTTTGTTGATTTCGTGTCTGTCGTACCAATCACGCCATCGCCGGCATGAGAGTCATTGTTCGATTTAGGAGGAGGAGGAACGGAAAATTTCGGTCTGGGAGCGTCAGAGATTTTATCGTAGAGCATGCCAGACTGAGTATAAATCAAGTCTAAATATTGCGCACGAGCAATAACTTGCTCTTCAGTGACAACTCCTCCCTTTGCCACATCTTCTGTAATGGAAGGTAATAATGACTTAATAAACCATTCAGCTAAAAGCTGATCAAGAACATATGTTTTTACCATTCTACGACGACATCACCACTCATGAATATGATCTGATATGTGAGTGGCCATCATTTGTTTGAAATTGGTAAGAAGTTCTATTCCCGTTTCGTACCTTATGGGTAACTGAAAATGGGTTAAAAAGGTTTTGGTTAGGGAACTGAAGTTATCAAACGAAGCTCTTGGTAATTCGATATACCATTTTGCTGCCGGACCAGTTAACGTTCTCTGAAAAAGGCAAAGCCTAATCAAATCATCGTTTAGGGTGTTTGATGAACACCACAGATGAAAGGTCATCACATGATTCGACGGGTCTTCACCCGGATTTCCATTAAATTTAGGAATATCTGACGGAAGTTTATGCGGAATCGCTGGCCACCAAGGGGCGTAAGCAATTGGATCATTCATTAGCCGATTTCAATCCGGTAACTCTAAAGTCACCACGAAGGGTAACTACTAATTTAGGTTTGGCGAAACATACCCAAGATAAGATGGAATTGCCTGAGCAGTTGGTCTTTGCATACCAGCATAATGCATTTGATGTTGGTAACTTTGGTAAGGTTGATGGGCATAACCATTATAGAATGGTTTATTTTGACCGTTTTGAATATACGATTGCCTATTATTTGCAAAGATTTGTTGCTCAAATCCTTGGTAAACTTGTTGGAATTGTGGTTGTTGATATTGTACCAGCCATGGTTGTGAAGCCAAGTGCTATTGTCCAATACTGGCTGTTTGACCAAGATGAGGGGTAATTGTACCCGTTTGGGCCTGTGTCATTCCACTAGTTGGCACTTGTGGTTGCGTCGTAGGGATAAGAGGCTGTTGCATTACGACCTGAAAAACTTGAGGTTGGCATACATCAGGCAACGCTTGTACTTACGACACCGTCACAATAGCCGGCGTAGTTGGTATATTTGACATAGGTAAACATTGTTGCATCGAGTATACAACTCTTGGTTGTTGAGGCAGTATTGGCACCCTACCGCTAGATGTAATTCCAGCATAACCTGAATTTTGTTGTGAACTCTCGTATGGTTGTTCTCCCGGAGGAGACAATGAAAGGGTATATTTCCCCCCATACGGCGGTATTCCGGTACTCAAAGGAATGATTTTCCATGGAGGACAGGACTGCCCAAATTGACACCGTGAAGGATCAATTTGCTGAGACTCAATGTAAGAGCTTCCGGGTATTACTCTAGATGAACAAATGGGAACGGACCATACTGTCGAAATAGCCCTTGAGTGGGCCCCATCTAGCGATTGAGAGCTAGTTGGGATAGATGGTATGTCGGCGAACATCGTTGGAGTGACTGATCCAGGTGGATATTGGTGGCCACCTGCCAAGTCCACCTGGACCCCCACCATTGTCTTTCTCAGCATTTTCAGTTTCCTTAATTGTAGCACAACTTACTATTTTTAGCAGTTTTTCGGGTCCTGAACTTCCGGAGCCGTTTTGAGGCCCTAAACGACATTTTTTGGGGAATCCAGGGGCAACATGGGTTCATGGAATGGACCGATGTTGCCCATTCCAACAATGATAGTGCTCGGATAGATCTTTCTAATGAGCTATTGTACGCGTCAAACGGAGATCATATGCCAAAGTTACGACCCCGGGAAGTTGATGTACCAACTTACCCCCAAACGGGACCCATAGTTTGGCGTTTCATCTCCTAGGGTTAGGTTTTGGAATGTTAAGGGTTTTCCATTGTTTCTCAACAATAAATAGGCCTTCGAGCCTCATTGTAATACAGTTCAGAGGCATGTAGCCACCACATCTCTTATCAGAGATAAGCTGCCATCGCCCTAGCTGGTTTATTTCCATTTCTGGTTGTAAGCATATTTCAGTATTTTCCATTAATGAAATGAAGTATTATTTCCGCTGCATCTTTGTGTATATGGTTATCTCTGTAATTTGTTGCATTCCTGTTTAAATCCGGATCAGTGGTATAAGAGCGGTCTGCTTTTTCTCTGTTTTTCTTTGCATGTCCCCAACAAGGTTGGGATATAAGGAGTTAGGGCTTGAACTGGTTGAACCTTTGCAAGACCAGCCTCGCAAATCCCGACGGCCTCCCATGGAGGACGAGAAGAAAGACGAGGGGGCAGGAGATCCCATCAAAATCTTGCTCGAAGAAGCCCTCGAGCGACAACGGAACGCGATGATGGACAGCTTTGCCCAGATCCTTCAGCGGCTACCCAGAAGCAACGCATCGGCTTCCAGCAGCTACTCTGGAAACGCCACACCCTTTAAGGTACAAGTTAATTTTGAAATCCCCATATTCGAGGGTCAGATAGACGCAGATGCCGTAGATAAATGGTTAAATCTGCTAGAGGGTTATTTTTCTGTTCATGAATTTTCGAGTCGGGAAAAGATTGTTTTTTCTCTTCTCAAAGCAGCCCCCCACGTCAAGGACTGGTGGGAAACCTACTGCGAGCAGAAGGATGAAAGTACTGGCTCACTATTTTCAGCCGCACCCACCTGGGATTCGTTTCGGGATGCCATCAAAGAGCAGTACTACCCTATCGGAAGCTATGAGGATGAATACATAAAGTGGACCACGCTGCGGCAGGGAAGGGACCAAGACGTGCCGGAGTTCACCAATCTTTTCCATACCCTTCGCACAAAGTTGGGTATCAAGGATTCGGAGCAACATTTGATACTCAAATACCGTGGCTGCCTGCACAAGTACATCCAGGAAGAAATACAATTCCTAAACATCCCCTCGCTCGGCGCAGCATACCGATATGCCGTCAAGGTCGAGCAGAAGTTTAAACAAAAGAAGCGAGACTTTGGATCTGCGAATCCAAAGTAGGGGAAAGGTGCCCCTAAACCCCAGAACAAAGGACAAAGCCAAGGTGGGACAACCCAAGACAACCAGCCGAAGCCGCAAGCAAAGAATAGCGCCGCGAAGCCGAGAAAGGACACTGGAAAATGGTGCGAGTTCCATAAGAGCTCCACTCACAATGCAAGTGAGTGTCGGGCCAAGCAGTCACTGGTGGCTGAGCTAAAAGTTTCAGAATCAGATGCATGTTCCGACTCTGAGTCAGAACCCGATAAGGGGTATGAAAAAGGGAAGCAGATCATTGATGCGGATCCCAGCGCCACTGTTGCTACCGCAAAGATCCAGAAAAATGAACCCGAAGATCCAGAGGAGGAGGAGCGTCTCTTCCACTCCCAGATGTGGGTAAAGGGCTCCCCGATACAGTTCATTGTTGATAGCGGGAGTCAAAAGAACCTCATTTCGGCAGAGGTCATGAAGCGGTTGGGCTTACCAACCACAGCACATCCACAACCATACACCATTGGGTGGCTTCACCAAGGACGAGATCTTCGCGTAAGCCAGCAGTGTCGCCTTCCATACAACATCAAGCCCTTCACGGATGAGGTATTGTGTGACATTGCTCCCCTTGAAGTTTGTGATGTATTACTAGGACAACCATACTTGTGGAAGCGACATGCTATGTATGAATCAAGGCCCCGTGCTGTTATTATTACATTGGGAAATAAGTTGTTCAGGATACCAGAGGTAGCACCACCTGCCGCCATCTCTTTGATTACTGCAAAACAATGTAGTAAGATCATTTCCAAAACCAGGAAATTTGTTTTCCTGATGATATGCCCTCAAGGAAAGAAGAAGACAGTGGTCGCGGCCTCCAAACGGGGTCCCTCTGCACGACAACTACAGATGGACAAGGTTGTGGAGGAGTACGAGGACATCTTCACCTCCCCGACATGAGTTACTCTGCACTGTCAAGTCAAGCACTCCATTGATCTGACCCCAGGTGCGCCGCTACCCAATGGACCAATTTATCGGCGCTCCGTTCTGTAGAACGATGAAATCAAGAGGCAGATTCAGGAGCTCCTGCAGAAAGGTCACATCCGTCCGAGTTCATCGCCTTGTGGGAGCCCGATCGTGTTCGTACAGAAGAAGGATGGGACGTGGAGACTCTGTATTGACTATCGGGCGCTGAACAAGATCACTGTCCGTAATAGGTACCCGATCCCGCGGATTGATGACCTCCTAGACCAACTAAAGGGGGAGAAATATTTCAGCAAGATCGATCTGAAGTCAGGATATCACCAGGTACCAATCGAACCCTTCGATGTGTGGAAGATTTCCTTCAAATCCAAGGAGGGCCTCTTCGAATGGTTGGTCATGCCTTTCGGATTGACGAATGCTCCTGACCCCTTTATGAGGCTAATGGATGACATCTTGCGGCCATTCACCAACTCCTTTGTAGTAGTATACTTGGATGATATTCTGATCTTCAGCCAGAGTTAGGAAGAGCACCTCCACCACATCCGACAGGTTCTCCAAACACTACGGCAACACAAGCTATGTGCCAATTTGGAGAAATGCACTTTTGGCATGACCCAGGTTCAGTATCTGGGATACATCATTGATGAATAGGGGGTACATGTTGATCCGGACAAGATCCAAGTCATTCGGGATTGGCCCTCTCCAACCACTCTAACAGAGCTCCGCAGCTTTCTAGGTCTTGCCAACTTCTACCGCAGGTTTGTGTTGGGGTTTTCTCATATTTCTTGGCCCTTGAGTCGAGTCACCAAGGGCGGGGCGAAAGCAAAATTCTTTTGGTCTGAATCTCAACAGAAGGCATTCAGGGAATTGAAGGATCGCCTCTACACAGCACCAGTGCTTGCTTTACCAGATTTACAACAACCATTTGAGGTCGAGACAGATGCCTCTAACTATGCTATTGGGGCAGTCCTTACTCAACATGGACATCCAGTGGCATATCACAGTGAAACACTTTCAGACACAGTCCGGAAGTACCCCACTTATGATAAAGAGATGTATTCCATTGTACAGGCCTGCCGACAATGGAAGCATTACATTTTGGGGAAGGAAACGGTCATCCACACAGACCACCGACCTCTGCAGTTCATACAGACCCAAGGGAAATTGCAGAATGATCGCCATCAGAAGTGGTCTACATACCTGCAACAGTTTCACTTGAATATCAAGTATAAAAAGGGCAGCACCAATAATGTTGCAGATTGCCTCAGTCGGCCACCGATCATGGTGCTAACCACCGTGCTCAACTCTTGTGGGCACGAGACTGCTGATTGGCCACTTCTCTACAAAAGCGACCCAGAATTCGGCCACACATACCAGACACTCTTGGAGGGTCGGCACGTTGCAGATTTTCACCTCCAGGACGCCCTATTATGTCACCTCGGGCACCTTTGTGTTCCTTCAAGTGAGCGTGCCAAGATGATTTGGGAAGCACACTACAGTCGGGCTGCTGGGCACTTCGGGGTCGAGAAAACAGTGGCAGTACTGCAAAATTATTTCTATTGGCCGAATCTTCGACAGGATGTTGGGAAGTACATCCGATCATGTACTGCCTGTGCCATTGCCAAACCGACCATTAAGAAGCACGGCCTCTATACCCCGTTGCCTACCCCTAGTCGACCTTGGGAATCCATCTCCATGGATTACATGTCAGGCCTTCCTTCCACTAAGCATGGAAATGACTGTGTTTTTGTGGTCGTCGACAGGTTCTCGAAGATGGCCATTATGATGGCCTGCAAGAAGAATATCACAGCAGAAGCCACTGCTAAACTCTTCTTTAAACGAGTGTGGGTACACTTTGGGATCCCACAGTCTATCATCTCAGATTGGGACAGTCGATTTCTCAGCACATTTTGGTCCAGTCTCTAGTCAATGCTGGACACCAAACTCACGAAGTCCACAGCCTTCCATCCTCAAACTGATGGCCAGACAGAGGTTGTCAACAGGATGATTGTGCACATTCTGCGCATGTATAACTCAAAGCATCCACGCACATGGGACGAGAGCCTCCCCTATGTTCAGCATAGCTACAACCGAGCTCTTCACAGCTCCACTGAACATAGCCCTTTTCAGGTGGGTTTGGGATTCCAGCCACTATGCCCCATTGATGTGGCCATGCCCCTTGCAGCTACTCACATGAATTCAGCTCATGTCCAGTCCGAAACAGATAAGGCCACCAGCTTCATTGAGCACATCCAACATATTCGCCAGCAGGTCCATGACATTCTTGAGAAATCAAATTCCAAGTACAAGCAGCGACATGATCAACACCGGGTGCCACACAAGTTTCAGGTGGGCGACAAAGTCTGGTTGCATTTGCAAAAGGAACGCCTTACTGGAGCCTATCGGAAATTGAGACCACTCCGATATGGTCCTTACACCATTACTAAGGCTATGGGAGACAATGCATTTGAGCTCAGCATTCCTCCATTCCTTGGCCTGCACCCAGTGTTCAATGTGGACCGCCTTCGGCCATACTTTCCACCATTACTAGACACATCCGACATTGCAGAACAGCTCAAACCCACAGAATTAAATCCAGATTGCATGGAACAAGCTGCAACTGATCGGATCATGGACACACAGATCAAGAACACTCGCCAACAGAATATCCAACTGTATCGAGTTGTCAAAGCAGGCCAACTCCTTCAGCAGGGAAAGTGGCTCACCAGGGAACAAGTTCACCAGAAGTTTCCTCATCTCATGGAGGAGCTCAACGCAATGGGGACCATTGCTTCCTAAGGGGGGAGGAATGATCCAGGTGGATATTGGTGGCCACCTGCCAAGTCCACCTGGACCCCCACCATTGTCTTTCTCAACATTTTCAGTTTCCTTAATTGTAGCACAACTTACTATTTTTAGCAGTTTTTCGGGTCCTGAACTTCCGGAGCCGTTTTGAGGCCCTAAACGACATTTTTTGGGGAATCCAAGGGCAACATGGGTCCATGGAATGGACCGATGTTGCTCGTTCCAACAATGATAGTGCTCGGATAGATCTTTCTAATGAGCTATTGTACGTGTCAAACGGAGATCATATGCCAAAGTTACGACCCCGGGAAGTTGATGTACCAACTTACCCCCAAACGGGGCCCATAGTTTGGCGTTTCATCTCCTAGGGTTAGGTTTTGGAATGTTAAGGGTTTTCCATTGTTTCTCAACAATAAATAGGCCTTCGAGCCTCATTGTGATACAGTTCAGAGGCATGTAGCCACCACATCTCTTATCAGAGATAAGCTGCCATCGCCCTAGCTGGTTTATTTCCATTTCTGGTTGTAAGCATATTTCAGTATTTTCCATTAATGAAATGAAGTATTATTTCCGCTGCATCTTTGTGTATATGGTTATCTCTGTAATTTGTTGCATTCCTGTTTAAATCCGGATTAGTGACAGCAGGAAGTTCTGTCGTCGCTGTGTCAGATGACACAGTCCTAGATGTCAACGGTTGTTCAGACATTTCTAGTCTATCCAAAAGATTTCCTAGCGATTCTACAGGAGCTTCTGATAACGGTAGACTAATTTCTGATGAAGAAGGATATAGGGTGATCCCGACTCCAAATTGCGATGGAGTACTAGATGGAGGATCCTCCACAATCTCTTCTATAGAAATCAGACCAGGTGGAAGAGGTAGACCGTCAGGTCCGTAAAATATTTCCGGTGTCGAAGAAGGTATAGATTCTGCAGTGACAGATGTTTGGGGAATAACACCTTCCGAATCAACTGTAGATGGAGCTGGTTCAGTAATACAAGTGTTTGCCTTCACACTAGGATCAGCTCTACTGTCCTTTGGTGGCTGCGGAACTTCTTCTATAAAGGTAGGGATACCAGAAATGTTTGGAGTAACCGGAGTCTCCGATGGTGTTGGAACACTTGTTCTAACTTTACCAGGGGATTTCGAACCGGTTAAACGAGTTCGCTTCGTTCGTAACAGTTTTGATTCTAGAGACAAATACAGTTGACTCGTAAGTCTCCACGAACGAAGGGGTTTCAATTGACTTTCTTCCACGATTGTGGATTACTCGATCAACTAAAAATTAAGGGGAAATATGTTTCCGAATTAGATAAATTTTAGACACTTTGACACAACTTGTTTTTTCAATTTTTAAGAGTCGAGAAAAAACAAAAGATAACTCTAGTCACCTTTGATTTTTAATGAGCTTGAAGTGACAAGTGCTCAGATGGACCTTTTCCATTAAGGAGTCTGAAAAGGAATGAAAGAGACTACTCTGGAAATCTAGACAGAGGGATTACCAAACCAATCGCAAAAAAGCAGAATACTTTTTATGGTATGACAGTCAATCTTCCCGAATGCTGTGTTCAGTGCATTGCGATCGATAGGGTCGCAGACACGGATTCCTATGGATAAAGGATATAGCCTATTGTGGTCTCCCAATATATACTCGATGGTACGTGGGAGCACAAATCCGTATTGGCACTTGTCGTCTCAAAGTGGACGAATCAGCCAACCAACAATGAAAACAGGTGACCTCCTGGGAAGTCCTGGTTACCGGGTGCAAGCCCCGGAAGTGATGATTGATGCTATGTGATTCGTTCTCCACATTTCACTAGTTTCAATCCCACTTCTTCACCCCTGTGAGCATCACCCGATGCAATGAGTGCTAAGTGAACTATTCAAAAATCATGAGAAATTAGTCAGTTACGACTACCTCTCATGGAAATGGTCATACGTTTGAATGACTTACTTAACGCAGTTGAATCCCAAAAATGATATTCAACAACAGTTACCAGGCTTTAAGACGCCGGAATACATCTCTAGCCTAGACTTCTAAATGTTGTGCGTTAGGTTCCAAAGCATTTTTAGATTCATTAAATTTATTTTACAGTTGATCTTGTTTAAGAAATTTACCTTTCAGGTTCATCGCGTGATGTAGATATACAATTCCTAAAATGCAATCTAAGATGATACAAAATCATTTAATCTTCTTTTTGCAATGAAAATCCTAGCTACTAAAGAAAGAGAGATGATATTCTTTCAACATAGAGCAGAGAGCACACACTATATGCACTGTCCTAAATCAAACCAACAAACAGTCTAAATGCAAATGCACATGCATGTATTTGTTTTCAGTCTTCTTAATGTGTGAATGATAAAAAGAAAGCTAAGCGCAAATCTGAATTATTTTTCAAAGCGACATTACTAACAAGCTTCTTTTCAAGACAAAATGAAGATAATGATGACACTTTGCAATTTGGAATTGAAAAATTGCTTTCGACACTTGAAAAACTACTAATTCAAATCAAATACAAGAGTAATAGTGTAATCAACTATCAAGAACAATCAGATTCTCTTCTATGACTGAAAACGACACTTGCGACACTTCCAAATCAAGAAACGACAGTTCAATTACGCTACTTCTTTGTAAAATAGAACTGAAAATGGCTCACAATACATAAAATAATTTACAGTTCTTTGCACAATGGAGGCAGAATAATGGCAAGGAAAGGGGTTTCCAACAGAGGTATATTGACTACAGACAACAAAACTCCTGAATAGAGCTGGAAAGAGTGAAGAAAAACCAAAGTCTGGAGGAAAAATTAGCCTTCTCTGATCAGCGCACCTGTTACATAGGGATTCCAGTATGCATCCCACCTACAGCACACGGGAAGTGCGATGAATACTGATATCCTTGAAGAGAGGGTGCGATGGTACAGTGCGAGACTTTTGATCCAGTTCTTGATCACAGTTTGCAGCACAGTTCAGGGATTTAGGCCGAGCAAGTGATAATCAGTAAATAAATCACAGGGGTAGATCTAAGGAGGTTACTAGAGCCACCACAAGGGCAGTTAAAGAGCTTGTAAATCAATTGTTCAGTTCATAAACAAAACCCGGAGATAGACTGAAGCAACATTGATCTACTTTGCACTTGCATAGCAAATGCAGTTCGAAGGCTAGTTGGCTTGACTTCAGGCTCTGTCTTTAAGTTTATAAAGCAAACAAATATAGAAAAACAAACAATCTATTCGCTCCCCAGTGGAGTCGTCATTTTGTTACCGGGAAATCTAGTGTCTATACAGAGCTGGTAGTCCCACTAAGACTGGTAGCTATCTTAGAAACAAACAAACTAAAACTACTTTCGTTTTCCTTTTTGAGAAGTAGATAAGAGGGGAACAAAGGAGACCAACCTCTGTCTTGTGCTTGGTTCCTTGCTTGATCCCTCTCCCTTCTGATAGATCTTTGCCACTCGCTTCCTCGTCTACCCAGCTTTAAAGAGCACCAGTGGAATCAAAGCAGCATAACACTATCCAAGAACAAAGATCTACTATCATAAACAATATAGGACTAGATATACATTGACCACACAAATGCATATATCATCAATCATACAAGAATATGGAGGAAAACTTGAATAGCTTTATTAATATCAAGAATAGAAAAGAGGATTACAACCAATTGTTCTGACCCAACGTCATCCTCTTAGCAAGAAAGCCCTTCTTCACCTCATGAAAATCTTAGATCACCCAACACTATGATGTTACACCAAGAAACCAGCAGCACTTCCTTACAAGATACAAAATTCCCGCCCTGGGATCTTTGGGATGAGGGATCCATATATAGATGATTGCAGGGAGGTGAGTCAGCTTCTAAGATTTGATTAGTGTCCTCTCTCTGATAGTTCTTGATTCCACTTGGAGATTGATGATCTCTTACTCATCTCTGGGCGAATGCAGAGAGGCAAGTGTCACAGGAGAAGTTTCTAGAAGATTCCATGATCCTCCACCTCGCAAATTGACTTTGCCATTTGTCCACTCTCGCCCATCGCACCCCATAGAAGGGCTTTTCAGTATGCATCGCACCTCCCGTGTGTATTTAGGTGGGATGCAGCGCACTTTGACCATGGAGCAAGTGAGATGGTCTAGTTTTGACCAGTTCTGAGTAGTTTTTCGTGGAGAACTTCTGGGAGATGATGTAATCAGCTGACCTTGTTCTTTTAGGGGATGGAACAAAACTTTTAGGGACTTAGGAGTCCTTGGTTTATGGACATGTTTGATTGGGGTTGCAGTGCCCAAAAATGTCTATAACACTCATCTCATTAGACAAAATATTATCAAAACATGTAATAAATTGTGAGAAGAGTTGATTTGGCTAAGCTAGGAGGTGAATTAAGGTCCATATAGTTACCTGATGATGAGGCTCATCATTGGTCACAAGCATTACATGGTATGTCTATCCTCGGATCTTCGTTTGTCATGGTTTTAGGTCATCCACAAATCCACACTTCATCTAAATCTATATTTGCTAGGTCGCACACTATCAATATCGCAGTTGGTGACGAGCATTATAGGGTATCTATATCCTCGGATCTTTGTTTGTCATGGTTATGGGTCATCCACAAACCCTCACTTCATCGAATTCCATCTGCTAGGCTGCCAACTGTCAGTATCACAGTTGGTCACAAGCATTACATGGTACCTCTATGATTGGATTTTTGTTCATCACGGTTATAGGTTAACTGCATAAAACCTTTCTCTTTAGTGGCTCTTCATATTCAACACAGGCTTCTCAGGAGGAAAAATCATGCAATGGGGACCATTCCTTCTTAAGGAGGGAGGAATGATCCAAATGGAAAATGGCATATACCCATGGTATTCATCCACCCATGGAATTTACCCATGGTAATTTAAGTGGCATCTACCCATGGTATTTTCCCATGGTATTGTATGTGACATCAACCCATGGTATTTACACACCCATGGAATTTACCTGTGGTATTGTAACAAAAAAGGACTATAAGTAACAAGTCACATTTTGTTAAAGGACAAATTGTCTACCACAATATAGCCTTTACAGTTATTATTTGTTTTAATAAAAAAATTCCTTTGTGGTTTTATTTACTATCTGTTCTCTCATTTATTTATTTTTATTTTTATTTTTGGCATTGCAATTTTTCAGATCTTGGGGGTCTCCCCCCCAAGATCCATTTCAATCTCTTAGATCTTGGGGTCCTCCCCCTAAGATATGGATCAGTGGTATTAGATTCAGGTTACGACTCCATGAGAATGAGGATTTGATGCATATTTCAGTTTCAAAATTTTGCATAAATATTCAACAATATTCATGCACGTGATACGACCTCCACAGAGACCTTTCTTGGAAAAAGCGGGAATAATTTTTCCTTTTCATTTTTTTGAATAATTTTTTTTTTGGGCGGCGAGTTTGAAAATTAGATTTAAAACCTTTGGTGCAAAATTTATGAAAACAAAGAAGATATCTGGATTCCTTGTGAAAAAATACCCAAATTCAAAAAAACAATTAGTTGAATCAGAGTCTGGATGAGGTAGATATCGCTAATTTAAAATCAGCTATGTTGTAGAATTTTTTCTGATGACAATTCATGGACGGCAGACCTCCTATCATTTTTTAAAGTTTTTGTACAAAATTTTAGAAAACTAATTGTATATATGATCTCCTCTTGAAAAATAACCCAATTTCACAAAAAATATGGGTCGAATCGGAGTTCGGATGTGGGAGATATCGCTAATTTACAATCAACGATTTTTTTAGAACTTTTGTGGCAGTGGAATAGTTGCAGCGCAAATATGAGATTCCAGAGTGTCTAGATAAGGATTTCCAACACATGTTAAGATGCACAATGGTCATTCTATTCCAAAAACAGGTTATAATAAATATTATGAGTTATATTGACCGAGTTATGTCCATTTTAAATCTGGAGCAGCATTTAGAGCAGGTTCCCTTTGGAGACATGCCCTCCCACCCCGTTTTTGTAGGCACCTACTTCAGATTCATCAGTTTCAGCATAGCAGCATCCAGCTTGGGTTCTTTGGAGATGGTCCCTCCCACCCCATGCTATTTAGGAACCTACTACTTCATCAACAATCAACATCACTGTTATGGGTCAACCACACAAAATCCTTGTCATCAAAGTCCATTTGCTAGGCCGCACAATATTAGTATCACAGTTGGTAACAAGCATTATAGGGTATCTCTATCCTCGGATCTTCGTTTTTCATGGTTATGGGTCATCCACAAACCCACACTTCATTGAAGTCCCTTTTCTAAGCCGCACATTGTTAGTCTCATAGTTAGTCACAAGCATTACACGGTATCTCTATCCTTGGATCTTCATTTGTCATGGTTTTCGATCATCCACAAAACCACACTTCATCAAAGTCCATTTTCTAGGCCTCACACTATCAGTATCACAATTGGTCACAAGCATTACATGGTATCTCTATCCTCGGATCT
Source organism: Pinus tabuliformis (assembly GCA_031772625.1). Taxonomy (NCBI): domain Eukaryota; kingdom Viridiplantae; phylum Streptophyta; class Pinopsida; order Pinales; family Pinaceae; genus Pinus; species Pinus tabuliformis. The sequence continues at coordinate 107,215,858 of CM062811.1, read as the reverse complement.
TCGTTTGTCATGGTTATGGATCATCCACAAACCCTCACTTCATCGAAGTCCTTTTACTAGGCCGCACAGCATCTGTATCACAGTTGGTCACAAGAATTACAAGGTATCTTTATCATTTTATCTTCATTCATCATTGTTATAAGTTAACCACATAAAAACCTTCTCTTTAGTGGCTCTTCATATTCAATACATGCTTCTCAAGAGGGAAATTCACACAATGAGGACCATTGCTTCTTAAGGAGCGAGGAATGATCCAAATGGAAAATGTCATCTACCCATGGTATTCATCCACCCATGGTATTCATGCACCCATGGAATTTAACCATGGTATTGTAAGTGGCATCCACCCATGGTATTCATTCACCCATGGTATTTTCCTATGGTATTGTATGTGACATCAACCCATGGTATTCATTCACCCATGGTATTTAGCCACCCATGGAATTTACCCGTGGTATTGTAACCAAAAAATACTATAAGTAACAAGTCACATTTTGTAAACGGACAGATCGTCCACCACAATGTAGCTTTTATAGTTATTATCTGTCTTATAAAAAAAATTCCTTCTTGGGTTTATTTACTGTGTGTTCTCTCCTTTTTTTCTAGCATTGCAATCTTTCAGATCTTGGGGGCCTCCCCCCAAGATCCGTATCACTAAGTGTTGGTTCTTTCCTTCCCTCACCTTATGACTCATCTCCATGATCAACTCTAGGAGTAAATGAGGAACACTGAGTCTTTGAGGGAGAGCAAATTCTTCCTTGAATCTAATCTCATGGAGTAATTTGAAGTGATAGGCATAAACCACACTCAATCTCCCTTCACAAGATATATACTTGAGGATATGGTAAGCTACCTCATCCCAAGGGTAAAGTAGGCTTTCTCTTCTTACTCCATTCTTATATTATACATGCTTCTCTTTCGAAATGAAGAAGCTTTTCCTCACTTTGACACTCACTGCCTTGTATTATTTGCTCCACCTAATTCCTAGGGGTAAGGTGGTCACTTTTAGGACTCAGAGATATGGCCGACCATCTGAAAATAGTAGTGGCACTGTCTTCCTCTTGAGAATGTAATGCCATGGAAAATTCATGAGCAAGATCATCACCATACCCCTTTAACAACTCAAAGAAACCCAACCATTGGTGTATTTTGAATATGTCCACTACATGAGGGTGTTGGTGAATCCTCTTGGTGTTTGAGGTTTGTCTTCTCTTAAATCATTCCACCATTTCTTCTATTATTCATCCCTGGTGCTATTTAGGTGTGGAATTCAAAAAAAAACTAAGCAATCTCAGTGGTCAAACAATGTTAAATTCCTTGGCAGCATTGAGGGAGAAGGGTGCTAGAATTGATATCAACAGAACTCCTTTTCTCTTATTCTAACCACATAAATTTCCAAAAATACCTCCTATTACTTAATTTACTATTACAGGCTATCAATTTCAACAAGACTTCTCATGCAAATGGATGTAAAAACAAGGAAGGAAGGTGTCACTTACTTCTTTCCAAAAAAATTATTCGTGTGCATGATGGTTTTGAGACAATTTTGGGCCACTATGTCTCCTTTTTACATTCCAATTTCTCTTGTAGCTCTTTCTCAACCTTCTATAGTATCTCAGGCCTGCTTGTAGCTTCCTCCTGTAGCACTTGCAGACAGGGTTCGAAACTTCATAGCACTTGCAGACAGGGTTCGAAACTTCATAGCACTTGCAGACAGGGTTTGACTTCATAGCACCCTAGGTGGTATGATACAATAGCTCGTCCTTCCTATACTTTTTTTTTAAATGAGTGATGGTGCAAATGAAGTCGAGGCCAGTACATAATATTCTCTTTGGGGTAAAATCTTGGAGCACGTTGGTGACATGGAATTAACACGAGTTTCTTTTTTTGGACCATTTCCCCACTCCATGTAATAATTTCTCTCTCCTCATGATTATCACCCCAGGACACCACCTCAATTTGAGTTGACATCTCGATGTTGTATGATGACTTAGCATAAAATTAAGTTTACTAGCTAAGGGTGGCCAAGTTCACTGGCCACCTCCAGGCTATTAAAACATCTCTCTCAACCATAAAATAATTTAGTCATTTTATGCGTAGGGAAGAGGTGAGGGTTTCCATACCTGAGCTTATCTATGGATCGAATTGTTGGAGATGGTTTCATGCTAGATTTGGGCCATATAACATTATGATCTCAAAGGGAGTTGACTCTTTTACTTGTTTCCTGTGAATGACTTCATAACTTGATGATACCTTGACTACTAACTTTGTTGTGTGTGTGCATGTGCCACTCTGATGTCTAGGTTGTTGTTGCTGGTGGGATTCCTTTCTCAGGATTTTGTGTCCCTTGGTAGTTGTAGACATGGCTCCATCATGATTTCTATGGGTGGAAAAAAAGATATCAGGGATTTCTGTTGTGACTACAGAGGCTACTATATGAGGAGTTTTATCCCTATAGCAGTCTTTTGATCCTCCCTTGAAATCTTGAGTTTGCAGATGGTGTTGAGGGAGATGATGAAAAGCCATAAGGACACAGTTAGAGTCATGAGGAAGTAGTGCAGACATTGGAGAAATAGGAAATAATGACTTCTACGTTTTTTAGAGGTAAGACAAAGTTTGAATTTTGAGCAAGTTTTGGTGAAATGAAGTGGATGATTGATGGATGGATGATAAGTAAATCATTGGAGGACCCCCTTAATAATTTCCTAGAGGAATCATGGACTTTTGGGTTGTTCATCTCATTGCATGCCCCTCCTATAGCTTCACAGGCTCCTCCCGTAGCATTACAGGACCTCCTGTAGCAATACATGTCCTTCCGATAACAGCAGAGTGAGGAGGTGAAATTCGAATTTCTTGTTGATTTGATCGTGGAGAGAAAATGTTATATGAGTGAAGAGTATGGAGATGAGGTGTATGGATGACAAGATGGATGAGAGCTTCTAGTTCTTGTCATGTAGCTATAAAATATGCCAATTGTATGTAGTCCTGCAAAATAAGAAAAAGGTTAGCAGGAATGGTGTAAGCTCCTTCCTAGTTTTCCTCTTTCCTCTTTTTCCGTTTTCTTTTTCTTTTTTCTTGAGAAAAGTAGGATACCTATATGGAGTTTTTCAACTTGCATGCCTATCTTAGGCACCTCAGTGGAGGTTTTCACTTAGGGATCTTTATTTTTCTTCTCTTTTCTATTTTTTTTTCTCTTGGGCTGCCTCAGAGAGTTTTTCAACCCCGGAGTTGGCCTCAGATGCCATATAGAGGTTTTCATGCAGGCCTTTTTATTATTATTTATTTATTTCAAATTTCTATGGATGTTTTGGTCTGGAAGCTATGAAACTCTGAATCACATTTAATTCTCTACTGACTGAAATGATAAATTCTTCCTTGGACAAAGGTCTTCTATATAGCTTCAACCTATAACTATTTATAAGTAAGGAAATTCCTTCCTCATCAATAGTTCTCATCTAGACAGATCCATTTTCATGACACTATTATAATAGATATGGACCAAACCATCTTGTCATTAGATTCCCTTTGAAATATTTAAACTTAGAATCATATGAAAGGGCCCAATCTCCTTCTTGCAAATTATTTTCTCCGATATGCTTGGCATACCAAACCTTTCTTTGCATTCGTATGACTTCAGAGTGTAGGAGAAGCCTTTCTTATTGTGTTGTTGTAAAGTCTAATTCCAACTAAGATTCCATCCTCAAAGTGTTATATTCAAACTCAATAGAAAGAAAATATTTCTTCCCATAAACGAAGTCATATGGAGAGAATCTAGGGTGGTTTTCCATGTGGTGTTGTAGGCCCATGTGGCCTCTACTAGTCTTTCTTCCCAATATTTCCTGTTGTTGCTAACAACCTTGTTGAGGATGATCTCCAGTGCTCTATGTGTGACTTGTACTTGTCCATTTTCTTGAGGGTGATAAGCAGTGGATGTGTTGTTATTGATATGGTGTTGCCTCATGAGATCTTTAATTAGATTTGATATGAATTATTCTCCTTGATCTGTGACTACCTGCCTTGGATACAAAAACTTGTAAGATTGTTTATCTTAAAAACTCAGCCACTTTCTGCTCAATTTCTGCTTTGAATGCCTTTTTCTCATCCCACTTTTTCAAGTAATTAGTGCACACAATTATGTACCTCTTTTTTCCTGATGGTGGATCAATTCGCCCAATGAAATCCATTCCCCACTTGTCAAATGGCTCTAAGGCCACATGAGTTTGTACGGGAATTCCATCCCTAGGTGTGGGGTTTCCCATCCTTTGGCACTGATCACATCTACTAGTGTATCTGCTTGCGTATTGATATAAAGTGGGCCAATAGAAACCAACCTATAAAACTTTAAATGTTGTCCTCTTAGTACAAAAATGACCCCCACAAGGTCCATCATGACATGCTGAGAGGATGTCAAAGACCTCTTCTTCTATTACACATCTCCTCAAGATCTGATCGGGTCCCAATCTAAAATCATTTCCTCGAATCCAAGTGAAAGGAGTGCTTCTCCTTACAATCTTGCTTTTCTCTTTGGATGATAGATTAGGAGGGAACCTCCCAACAACTAATTAGTTGATTATGATTGAAAACCAAGGAGAAAGCACTGAGATGGTAAAGAGGTGTTCATATGGAATTTTATCATCCACCATCTCCTCATTACCTATAGGAAAGGTTAGTCTGGACAAGAAATCTGGAACCACATTTTCTTTCCATGGTTTCTCAATAATAGTCAAATCAAATTATTGTAACAATAACAACCATATAATTATCCTGGCATTGAAATTAGGCTTATTCATGAAATATTTAATGGTTTCATGATGAGTATGAACAAAATTTTCATACCTAGTGATATTATGCTTGAATTTGTTTAAAGAATGTACTACAACTAAGATTTGTTTTTCAATGACATTGTAATTTAACTCAACTCTAGATAAATTCTTACTACTGAAATAGATAACATAAGGGAAATTACCTTCTTCTTGTGCTAAGTCTACTTCCACAACCTTATTTGATGCATCAATATGGATATGGAAAGGCAATGCCCAGTTGGGACACCTAAGGATGGGTGCAGAGGTAAAATTTTCTTTCAACACTTCAAGGGCCTCTTGATAGTTTCTTGTCCAATAAAAATCTGAATCCTTGGCCAGTAATCCAAACAAAGGTGAAGCCACTTTACTAAATTCTTTTGATGACTATCCCATAATACCCAACTAATCCTAAGAAACTCCTCACATCTCTTTACTTTTGAGGGGTTAGGACACTTTTGATGATGGAAATCTTGTTTGGCTTGACTTGTATCCCTTCCTTGGATATGGAATGGCCAAGCATAGTCCCTTCATCAAGAATTCACATTTGTCAGAGCTCAATGTGAGATTCATTTCAATACATTTATTCAAGACCTTGCACAGATTGGAGAGAGATTCATGGAAGTCACCTCCATAAGGAGTGAAATCATCCATGTATATTTCAACAGAGCCATGAACAAGTTCATAAAAAATACTCAGAACTACCCTTTGGAAGGTAGCAGGGGCATTACACAAACTGAATGGAAGAACTCTATGGGAAACGGTACCTCAAGGACATGTAAATGTGGTCTTTTCTTGGACATCAAGGCTAATCTGGATTTGGTTGGATCCATTAAATCCATCCAGGACGGAGAATAATGTCTTCCCTGCAAGGCCATCTAGGACTTGGTCAATGAAGGGAAAAGTAAAATGGCCCTTCTTTGTAGCGTTGTTGAGTTCCCAATAATCAACACAGATTCTCCACTTCCCATTCTTCTTGGGAACTAAAACAAGAGGTGACACCCACTCACTATCTGAAATGGGGTATATGAAACTTGCATCGAGTAGCTTTTGTAATTCTTCTTTCAAAATGTCATTAAGAGATGGGTTCATCCTTCTCTGGGGTTGGCACACAGACTTGCATCCCTCATTGATGTAAATATGATGATTACAATTGGGGGATGCACACATTTCATTTCCTTATAATCCCAAGCGAAAGCATCTAGGTGTTGCCTCAACACATTGCATAAGTTTTCTTCATGTTTGGTCGAGAGAGAGGGGTTGATATTTAAAGTTATGGATGTGTCAAACTCTATAATCTTGACATTTTGTGGACTTGATTCAATAAGGCATAAGTCAGTCCAAGGACTACTCCCAGATTCTTTCATTAACTCATCAATTGGTATAGGAGTGGGAGGTTGGTTGTGAAGGATATGGTTAATGAGGCCATCTTCATCAGGTTTCCCCTCTCCTATAACAATATCTAAAGTGTAGATTAGGTAGGGGGTTGTGTGATACAATTCATCTTCTTCCTCATATTCTATCCACAAGGGTAAGTCAAGTTCAATAGAACACTGAGTATGAGGATAGAATACCAGTTTTTTTTATAAGTGTTCATTCTTAATAGTCATGTTCCCATCCCTACAACTAATGTAGGCATGAGTAGTGGCCAACTAAGGTATTTCTAAGATGATAGGATATCCATTAAAATTCGTTTTGGGTTCGAGAAACAGGAAATTAGTAAAATACTCCCAAGAAGAAATGGAGACCATAACATCTTCAACACTTCCCTGAGGAGCTATTATGGATCTGTTTGCAAACTATAGCACTATGGTGGTATTCCTCAAAGCCCCTTGGATATTTAGCTTTAACATGGTTTCCTTATTCATTACATTGATTGTAGCCCTAAGATCAATCAGGGTATTATGGACTATAATGCCATCAATTTGCACATCCACTACTAGACTACCAGGGCTAGATATTTCGAGAAGATCACCTTCCTAAGCATCATATCAGATATTTTCCCGACAACATTGACGGTGGGGGTGTCTCTTTTTATTCTCCCAGACTTTGTGAAACATTTTCCCTTGATACACTTATCATAGATGGGAACATCTTTAATGCCTTGGAGAAGGGGTACACAAATTATTCAATTATCCTAGAAATTCAACCTCTTCTGGGGTGTGTTGGCTAGGGTGGATCAACCTCTCAGGAAAGGGAGGTGGATTGACTTGAGGAGCACTATCTTTATTCTCTTCTTCAAGATCTTTAGGTGGAGAAGGTGGGTGGTGATCTGGGAACACTTCCTAGAACAAAGGTGGATCTCCTGGATTGCGACAATATAACCATGATATGATGTCTCTCCATTATAGAACTGTTGTGCTTACTTGTTGTTTGGGTTTAGATTGGGTTGATAAGGTATTTGAGGTTTCTTAGGTGGAGTAGGATGAGTGAGTTGTGGTTGAGGTTATGGTGGAGGTAGTAAAGCAGGAGGTTGGCTGACTTGAGGCCTCCACCCTTGTGATGGGTTGTCCCATTAAGAAGATTAGGGTGGATATGGCTGCAAAGGATGGTTGAAAAGTTGAGGAGGATATGGAGGAGCATAAGGACAAGAAGGAGGTGTGGACCATGATGGATGAGTGGAAGAGTACAAAGGTTGTAAAGGTGCATTTTGATTTGGATTGTAATAAGATGTTGGCTTTTGGGTGCCTGACCCAGGTTCAGAGTTATTTAGCCAAACAAATCCCTACACTACTGGCCCTTTCGGCATCAACTCATGGAGCGTAGACTGAAGTCTCACCTGAAGCAGTATGGGGGGATGCTGGAACCAAGTTTCCGCACCCTTGAGATGTCTGTGATGTCGATTTAGTCCAACTAGACTTTCCTTCATGCAAGTCGCTTCATGCACTATTCCAACCTTCAATACTTTGCGATTTGTTACAATCGTCTTTCACGCAGCCTTAATCAAGGGCTGAGATGCTTTTGCGCTACTACGGTAGCGAACTGCACTATTTTCCCAAACTACACCGCATATATTACTTATCTTCTTAACAGATCTTAGTTAACTTCACATAAACATATATTCTACCTTGCATTCACTTAATCAGTACAATTATACACATTCGCGCATCATATAATTATTAGAAGTGAATTTCATACCCAAGATAACAGATGCATAAAATAGGAAATAAATACATAGAAATGATAGGAAACTTCTCTTTATTAATACCTCCAACTGTTACAGACTCGACTCTCCCTGCGCACTCAACTGCAGGGGTTCGCGCACTTATCTGCAGACTACTAGGCCTCTGCGCTCTCAGTTGTAGAGCCTTTTCCTACCCCACGACCCAAAACTAGACTTCACACTTCAGATCTATCTCGCACACATCATATGTTCTTCATTTTCCTTATGCTATCAAACTACTTAGAGCCTCACTATATTTATACAATATCTCTACAACTGACATTACAATAACATAATTAAGGCAGACAACCCTATGACTCTTTAACAAACTACACACTCCGCGCCCACAAAATGCAGACTCTTTACATTAGAATTACAAATTTTGACCAAAATCTGGGCTCTAAGCCCCAAAAATTCCCTTGGGGGATCCCACGCCCAACATAAGAGTAATGTGCACCTTACATGTCCTTGACGCCTTCTTTGATTAATAAAGAAAAGTCATTCCGACCCACCTTCTACCCCTTCGTATACAATTTTTAGTCTTGGAAAATAGGGGCATTTGTTTGTTGCATGATTTTCTTCACAAACTAGGCAGACTTCTATGACATTCAATGGGCATTCATTCCAAGGATATATTTTAGTGCATCTAGAGCAGAAAATAGCCAGTGCCCTCTCTATTTCCTCCTACTTTATTTTGATTTGCGTGGTATCCATTTGCAATGCAAAGGTATGCAACATTTCACTCTTGAAATCCTCAAATATGTTCCCTATCCCATTCTTGATGGATGTCGTGGAGGGAGAGGAACTGACCAAGCCTTGACCAATGCTACCCTTCTTCCTGGAAGCCCTAGAATGATGCTTGAATACTGTTTTGATTTCATCATAGGATAATTTATAGATATCTCCTCCAGACAACATGTTGAGGGTTTCCAACATATCCTCCCTGGTCCCTCAGAAAATAACTAGCTTGAGTGACTCATGATCAAGGGTACAGTTGGTCCTCCTATAACTGAGTTGAAATCTCTCCTCATAGTCATCTATGGATTCATCAAGTCCAAGAGTCATCCTAAAGATTTCTTCTTTTGTTTCTTTGGACCTATAGTAGTCTGTGTACTTTTTATTGAAGGCATGTTGCATTTGGACCCAGGTAGAGATGCTACCCTTAGGAAGACCCATAAACCAGTGCAAGGTTGCATCTTTCAGGGTAGAGGGGAATAAATTTAGCTTCTACTCATTAGAGGAAAAATCATAGGTCCTATAAACAACAGAAAATTCAAACATTAAGGTGTCAGGATCCTCAGAGGTTAATCCATGGTAGTGTGGAAGTGAAGTAGGGCTTATATTCTTCATTCTAGCCTCTCCATTGGTCTCTCTAATGGGAGAAACCTCATTGTCCCTGTTTTTAGCCATAGTTTGGGTAGGTGAAGTGGGTTCTTCTTCTTCCCCAATAGCTCCTTCAAAAATTTCAGGTTTCTCACCTAGAGGGTCTTCTAACTTCCCTACAATTAGAAAGGGAAGTTCGCAGTCACTGAAGAAGAGGGGAGGTTGACTACTTGAGGGTGTGGGGGTTTTTAGTAAGAATTTTCCTTGATTATTCGTAGTCCTATGAGGCATGAAATATTTTTTTTTCACCTTTTCAGAATATAAATGAAAAATAGAAAAAAATTATCAAGCGTAGACAACGTCTACTTAGACACCTCCCTGACAATGATGCCAAAAAGTGGTGAGCCCTGGTATTGCACCAAGAATGTTGCAACTCCATAGTACGGAAAATTTTAGGGGCTAATATTCACAAGTGGGCTAATTTTCCATGCTTTTTCCAAAAAAAGGATTAGTTAATTTCCATTTTTCTAAAAACTATTTGCCCAACTTTTATAGTATAAAATTGTTTTACCTTAAAAATAGGTAAACTTTTATATATGGACTATATAAAATTATTAGAAATTTGAAAAATTTCACTAAAACATTTCCAAACATTTTATAAATTACATATTATGTATTAGTGAGATTCGCCAAGGTTTCTAAACTTTAAAATAGATTTCCATCCTTAAAATGTTCCCAGCTCCCAAGGGCTCCTCAATTCAAATTATTAACCTGGGGTTCATACAAACTTAGAGGTGACAATGCTACATGAAAATTAGGTTAGATTCTACTCATGCACCCTCAGTAATGGCATTAGATCAAAGTTGTTAGAGACCATTCCTCCTACTGAACTATAGTGAAAGCTTGCTGATGAAAGTACAATTGAAAACTAATTCTAGCTATGAATGTGGAAATCCCATTTTCTCAACTTGTAGATGCTAATTAATCATTTCATTAAATGACGAGGTATAGTCTACTTGAATAAAGAGAGCTACTCTATCTTTCATAATTCATCAAACTAGCAACACAATTTTATGTATAATCTACCTATTTTAGACTTTCTTGAAAATTAGAAACCTAACTTGCCTCATACTTGTGATTGAAAAAAAACTAATTGTACTTTGTTTAGCAGTGAGGAAAAGGAATGGTTGGAGTGGTCTCGGAGCTTCCCATGATCATCAAATCACAACTTGGGGTCATTTTTCATCTTTACTAAGCTAAGGCTAAAGTGTGGATCAAATTAGTGAAGAATAGTGGTGCTACAGGCTTGGTATAGGTGCTACTACAAAAGGTCGTGTATTGTTACAAGAGGGTCTGTAATGCTACAAGAGGGGTTCTGAGAGGCTTTTTAGGGTGAAAATGATGTCTTGAGGACATGAAGGAAGGTTAGAGAGAGTGAAGGAAGGTTTGTTTGAGCCCCCTAGCCAAGCCCAGGACCTCTCAGAGGTCTGTCTTGCACCAGGATGAATGCTCACAGTGTCCTAAGTTTACTAGGTAAAGTGACTGTGGAAACATAGTTTTGGGACATAATTGAGGGATGGAGAGAGAATATGGAGGAGTCCAAGATGGAGGTGGAATATGTGCCCTCCCCTACAAATCAATATAACCCTACAACCAGCTACATGCGTACATCCATTGATCATTAATAAAGTAATATAAACTATGATGGAAAAGATGAGTTGAATTTAAATAACATCTATTTCATTCCCTAAAACTAATCTAATCACTAAACTAACTTCTAAGCTACAAAAATTAAATGTGAAGAAGAACAACTAACATTCATATATTTCCAAGAAATCATAAAAATAATATTTTTGGACTAATATTGTGAATCCATCCAACCATTCTCCCACAAGAGAGGTGTTGTAGAAGCTTGCAATCACAGGTTTTTATAGCTTAACCTCTACTGAAGTGAAAGAAAGCTATGAAATGATTGGAATCAAGAGAAAAACACAAGTGAAAATGAGGGACAAAATCCTCTGGGTTGGGCCCAAACCTAAGGGTCTCAGCCATATAAAACTAACGCAGATGCAACTTAATAACCAACTTCTCATTGTCAGAAATTAAAAGTCTCATACAACACATACAAGATCAAAATGACAATGTCCAGTTTTGAGCTCAATAACTACACCTAGCTGATACAAAACTTTGAATCCTAATGAGATTTTCATCTTGTTTATTATACAAAAGGGTACTTGATAGCATCTCCCTTGAAAATAGGAGCAATTGCCTCCTTGATCTCATAAATGGTGGATCTGGTCCCTCTTGAGCTTCACTTGAACTAGGAGTTACTCGGCTGCCAATGAATTCGAACTAGTGAGAGAGGATGTTGTGATCCCAAGCTGATTTAGGGAGTTAAGGAGGTGGACAACCCCCCTAGATTCTCTCATGGTTGTCTTCATCAACGCCTTGCATAGTAATTACCTCAAAAATGTTTCTTTATCCTATAATTAAATATCATTAGGCCACATACTATGACAAACACCTCTTACTCTTCTTACTAAGCATAATATAACAAAAAATGTAAATTAATTTGAGAAAATGATAGTTTTAAGGTTGGAGGATGGCATGATGATCTTCAAAATATACTTATTGATGGGACTCATCAAATGCATTTAGTAGAAGAAGGAAAAATGAGAAAGGGGTGTTGTATCAATGGTTTTCTTTTACTAAATGAGCCCAGGTGAGGACTAAAAATAGCACTCATTTCCTTCCACACGCATATGGTAATTTTGTACCAAAAACACCTCCCTCATACAAGACCTTGATGTAAATAGCAAACACTCGCCGATTCTACTTGTTCCTTCCTAGGGATGGGGTATAACCCCATGTAGAAATGTTTCCGGGGATTGTATTCCATAAAAATACATGGTGATATGTTTCTATTGGTGTCTTTGTTTGGAAACATGCTAAAAACTCAATATGTAAATTAAAAGTAAATAAAAATTCTGGGTGTATCATAAATAATATTGTTCTGTAAATGATCACATCTTGGAATGTTCTACCCGCAATTAAATCAAGAGATCGCACATTAACATATATGAACCAATCATGCATGTCTCTCTCTCGGTCATCATTCTTTTATACCTTCCCCAAGTCAAAAGAAACCTTAAAAGCATATGTATTTTGTTTCTAGTTTTCTGCATGCAATTTTGAGCATGTGCTTACAAATGTTACTTCTCTTCATGGCTATGATAGAAGCATCACCACGCAGGTGACAAAGTTGGGAAGTTGAAGCCATTTAACTAGATGTGTGGTAATAAAATAGTTCGCTAATGCCAAATATAATAATTAAAGAACTAAATCAAAGTATCCAAGTGCCAAGGATAGTGGTGCTTACTTTTCGTATCATATCATCTTCTTACAAGTTTTATTATTATAAGGTTTTATATGTGATGTTCATCACTTTGTAGCTGAATGTTTGGTCTATGAATTACATAAAGGAGAAAAAATAAAAAATACTCTTACAATTAATTGAACAGTAAGGTTCAAGTGCATTCTAGAAAGGCTAGAGTTAGTAGGTGCACAAAGGATGGCTAGGAAGGGACAACCAATTGGATATGAAAGTGGGCGGTGTAAGGTCTAGTGAAGCTCACCCAGTTATGTGCCTATGTCAGCTTCTTTTTCATCGATATATGAAGGGCGTTCTTCATGGCAACCAAACTGTGCACAGTTCCATTTCCCTTTCATAATTTGGACTAGGCTAGACTTCAATGTGAGGGTGTTTTACTACAGTCCAATATTAAATCTATGATAACCTAGGCCAATACCTTCAGATAAATGAACCTTGATCCTATAACAATTTCAAGTGAAGGTCCCTGCACTTTAACATATTGGCAGGGACTTTCTACCTCTACAACCACCCTTGTTTAACTAATAAAAAGTGAATTACAACTTTCAATCAAATGAGAATTTTGAGAAAAACCTTTATAGTTTCATTAAATATATTTTAGAATATCCTTTAGATAATAAATTTCCATTGAGATAAAAAACTTATTTGGTGTTTATAGTTTTTTTATAATGAAACGAGAGTTTTGAGAAAAACCTATAGACTTTCATATAAGATATTTTAAAATATTGTTTATATGATGAATTTTCATTAAAATTAAAAAGTTTAATATATATATTTTATAATAAAGTTTAATATATTTTAAAATATCCTTTAGATAATAAATTTCCATTGAGATAAAAAACTTATTTTGTTTTTATAATTTTTTTATAATGAAACGAGAGTTTTGAGAAAAACCTATAGACTTTCATATAAGATATTTTAAAATATTGTTTATATGATGATTTTTCATTAAAATTAAAAAGTTTAATATATATATATAACCAATCATTTTTCCTATCAACTTTCCAGAGTAGAAAACCAACAATTTTATCCCTATCAATTATAACAAGTTTTTAATTACTTCTAAAATTATTTGGAAGTTTTAACTATTTTTCATCAATACTAATTTATGTTTATATATAAATATATATGAAAATGTTTTTAAATTTAATATAGAATAAATACATTTAAAATATAAATAAAAAATATATTAAATAATAAAAAATGATACATATCTATATCCATCTATATATATATAAAATAATTCAAAATTATATAATAGAAGAATAATTTTGAATTTTAAAAACGTATTTTTATATGAATTTTAAATAAAATAATCATATGTCGTGTTTGGTGTGTCTTCATGATGATGAATATGTACATCTAGAATGGAATTATTGATTGATATGATTTTATTGATATTGATGTGTTAAGTGAGGTGTAATGTTGTAGTTATATTTACATCAACAAATTTCCAACAACAAGCCAAGGTGATATTCTCTATTATGTACTTGAAATTTTTTTAAGCCTAGAAATTATGTGTGTGTGGTAGTATATAAGAAAACACTAAGTTCCAAAGACATCAAGGTCAAAGACCACATAAATAACAAAGGATGGTACAATGTACAATTAAAGGACCAAGGAATGAATAATAGAATGGTGAGGTATATGTTTGATTAATCACAATATGGATATGAAGAGGAAAGATAAATTAAGAAGTGGGAGGGGTAGACTCTCCTAATTGGATGGAAACACTAAGGAGTTGTAAGGTTGACAATGAGAGGCTCATCAGAGCACAAGAGAAATAAGAAAAAGTCAATGCAGTCATATTGCAAAGCCATCAGAGCTGCAAAGGCAGAGGCATCATGAGTTAGGGAACAACCATAGGGATATGAAAAGTCCTTTCAGACAATAAGAAATAACTAATGGGGAAAATCAGAGTAGATCTAAAAAGAGTCATAGGTTTTCTAGTGATGACATTGTAAAATGAGGCACTCTACTACGTACTTCTCAAAAGGATTGAACAAAAGTATGAGAATTCCCACAAAATGCCACATCATCATTATTATTAGAATGATCATGGGAGAAGAAGGGAGAGAGAATATGTAATGAAGAATTTTAAGAAGGCAAAGCCTCCTACATTTGATGGTGAAATAAATAAATCATACGATGCAGAAGCCTGGCTACTGGGAATCAGAAAATTCTTCTAAATTCACAACTATTTAGAAAACATGAAAGAAAATATAACTGCTTTCAGCCTAAAAGGTAGGGTTGGCATCTAGTGGGAATACCTGAAAATGTAAAGGGAATAAGAGAAAAAGAGTTATCCTGGACGGAATTTGAGGAATATTTTAGGAACAAGTATTTATCTAAGAGATACATTGAAAATACCGAAAATGACTTCTATGAGCTCATATTGGGTTAAATGATGGATGATGAGTATAACACTGAATGCCAAGAGTTGCTAAGGTATGTTCCATACCTTAAGGAAGAGAAAGAAAATATTCAGAGGTATGTTAGTTGACTACTACAATCCTTCAAGGATAGAATTGAGTTAGATGAGCCCACGACATTAGATGATGAAATTCAGAAGTTGAAGCATTGTTATGAGTAGACTAGGTGCATACTTTAGTATAAGTCAGATTGGGAATTTAAAAGAGATTCCAAGTTAAAAGGAAATACGATAAAAGCAACCAAGGGAATGACTATGACTCCTGTGAAACAAGAACATCAATATACGTCCAATGCTACTAGTAGAATCCACTCTGCTTAAGAGGAAGCCAAGATTTATAAGAAGGGTGCATATAAGTGTTGGACTTTTGGAGGGAATCACTTAAGGAAACATTTCCCATAGCACAAGAACATTGGTCAAAGATTACATAATGCACAAGAAGTAGAGAAAACCACAAACATGGCTCAAAATATTCCCAGTATTTATGAAACAATTGATAATCATCAAACTCATCACCACATAGTGATTATAGAGATGGAATTTATGCTCTATGACAAAAGCATTTCAACTTTGATTGACCCTGGTTCAAATTTTAGTTACATCAGTCCAACTATTGTTGAGAAATGTACACTAAAGTTCAAGGAAGCACACAATGAGTCTTGGTTAGTTCAAATAAAATAAGAATTGAGCATTGGGTGGGGGCTTTACCAATCATATTGAATGAGATACTAACTATTACAAACCTCAATGTTTTTCCATTGAGAGCATATAACGTACTATTGGGTATGGACTGGTTGTACATGCATCGAACCAAGGTAGATTAGTTTAAGAAAACCATTGTATGCCTTTATGAAGTTATAGAGCATGGAGTTTTGTAGGGAAAACTAAAACCCACTTTGGTGAGATTAATTTTGTTTATGCAAGACAAGAGAAGTTGCAGAAAGGGATGTCTTTTATTTTTTGTGAAAATATCTAGCATCATTGGAGCTAATTGTAGTGTCAAGAATGACAACACTAATGTTCTAAGGGTTTTCCCTATTTTAAAATAGTTCTCAAATGTTTCTCCTGATGAAATTCTTAGGTTTCCTCATCATAGAGAGGTGGATTTCTTTATTGAATAAATGTTAGGAGCCACCCCAACATAAAAGGAACCATATAGAATGAGCACTCCACAATTATTTAAGTTGAAGTTATATCTCAAAGAGATGTAAGGCAAGGGCTTCATAAGGCCAAGTGTGTCTCCATGGGGAGCACCAATTCCTTTTAGGAAGAAGGATGACCCACTTAGGTAGTGCATTAAATATAGATAACTGAACAAGGTAACCACCAAGAATAGATATCCCTTACCATGGGTTGATGATATGTTCAATCACTTAAGAGGAGTAGAAATTTTCTCTGAGATTGATGTGAGATTAGGTTATGCTCAAGTGTGAATTAAGGAAAAGGATATCCATAAAAAACCTTGAAAATGAGATATGGGAATCACAATCTTGTGGTAGTTCCCTTTGGGATTACTGATCCCCCTGCAATTGTCATGTGCTTGATGAATAGTGTGTTGTGCCCCTATATGCAAAAAATTGTAGTTTTTTTTGTATATGACATTTTGGTCTATTCAAAGACTAAGGAGGAACATGATGAGTATTTTTCCATAGTACTATAATTTCTAAGAGAGAAAAGGCTTATGCAAATCTTAATAAATGTGTCTTCTTTTATTCTTGTGACACAATGTCTCAAATGAGGGAGTAGTAGTTGATCCATAAAATATTAAGGCCATCATGCAATGGAAACCATCTAAGAATGTGGTTGAAGTGAGGTCCTTGATGGGACTGGAAATCCATTACACAAGGTTCATTGATAACTTCCTTAAGATTGGCCACTAAATTACTACATTCAAAAAGAAATGGAAGAGGTTTAAATGGACAGTTGATTGTGTTGCAAGATTGGATCAACTGAAGTGGTTGCTAATTAATTCACTTGTGCTAAGAATTGAAGACCCATAAAATAATTTTTTATTTTTCACAAATGCCTGGAAGAAGGGACTTGGTGGGGTATTCATGCAGGAAGGAAAAATGGTTTGTTATGAATCACATAAACTAAATGAACATGAGAAGAACTATGTAACTCATGATTTGGACTGGATTCCATCATCCATGCATTGAAAATGTGGTGGCACTACCTCTTTGGTGGAAGGTCTACTCTAAAGACTGGTCATGGAGGGCTGAAATATTTATTTTAATATCCCAAGATAAATGCAAGGAAAGATAGATGGATGGCCACACTGAGTGAATTTGATTTTGAAATCAAATATGTAATGTAAAAGAGAACAAAGTGGGAACATTTTACAGGGCAACAGAGACTCAGGGTCCTCTCCAGAAAACGGCAGATATAAACCCAAGCCATACATAGTAGACCAGTTAGGGCAAACCCCAGCCCTGAACGTTGATTCTACAGGGCTTGATGATTTCGTTAAGTCCTATGAAACGCAGGCCCTAATCTGCCGTTTTAACAGTTTTTGGCCAAAACCAATGGATCTATTCCACTGGATTTTCACCAGTTGGACCATGGAATGTGATATACATCTATGCTCCAAGGGGTTTTTTATAGTAAGATTTGCATCCAAGGAAGCCAGAGATACAGTCATCAGTGTTGGGCCTTGGTTTTGGGGAACATCGGGGCTGTTTATGACCCCATGGTTTCCAGATTTCGATCCAAACAAAATGACTGTCTCCAAAGTGCCGGTCTGGGTCCGCCTATACAACCTTCCCCTTCACTTTTGGAGTGAACGAGTACTGGAAGGCATTGGGAACAACATAGGGAAATATATCAAAACAGATCTGGAAAGGATTGATGAAAGGGTCTACACTTTCGCACGCATTTGTGTGGAAGTAGATCTAAGCAAAGGGCTGCCGGACAACATAAAGCTGATCTACAAACAACAAAATTGGCTGCAAGCACTAGACTATGAAAACACCGCTTTCAGATGTAGGCTCTATAGGCAGACAGGACACTTGCAAAGCACATGTCCAGAAGCCAAGAAAGTAAACAGTAAAAAGAAGCAGAAAGGGAAGCAGAGGAAAGGATGGCAATTCCCCCACCCAGACTCAGAGGACGAAGAGTCAGAAGCAGAGGAGGAAGAGACCCCCACAGAGAATGCCGAGGTTTCTCAAGAAATGGAGACTCAGAAGGGAACCACATCAGACAACAAGGATTCACAGTTTCACTCAAATCAGGCAGAGAAGGCAAGCGAGGATCTGAATATGGGAGGGATCAAAAGGCATCACCACTCAGACACTTCAGACTCAGACAAGGAAACAACCTCACAGAAAGCAGAAACACAGTTAGTCATAGCTTCGATTGAGCCCACTCAAGGAGAGTGGCGCAAGGTTGAAAAGAAAAAGGGGAGAAAAACTTGATGCGTGAGTCTCTTACTCACTTCCGGATTCCAGTTTTTCTGCCTTTTTCTCCTTTCTTCTCTCTTTTCTCTTTTTCTTCTTCTAATGCAAGTTAGTTTGTAACGTTGCATGGGGTGCGAGAGCACTGGAGCCCAATGGGCATCATACTGAAATGCTTCAATGCATCTGCTAGTGTAACTTTTCATTTTTTAAATAAAAAGTTACCGTTTTTTTTCCTTGGAAAAAAAAAAGAGAACAAAGTGGTTGACACACTTATTAGGAGAGTGGAAGCAACCTACTTAGAAGCCATAAGTTACTATGGAATCAAAATTGAAGGAAGGATAAGAAATTCTAGCCAACAAGATGAAAAAAATTTAATAGATAAAAGAGAAATTACAAAAAGCATGTGAAGGTTAAAAGGATATGGAATACCACCTTATAAATGATTGGTTGATTAGATTCAATGATCGAATCTATGTGCCAAATGACAATAACCTGAAGAATATCATGCCAAATGATACTGACTTGATGAAGCTCATACTAAAAGAGTTTCACGTAAACCATATTCCTATCATATAGGTTATCAAAAGACTCCATCAACCATCCATAAATTCTATTTTTGGTATGATTTGAAAAGGGGGGTTGTTGATTTCATCTCCAAGTGCATAAAATTCCAACAAGTAAAGGTTGATTACAAGCAACTAGTTGACTTGTTGCATTGTATTTCTCATTCTTAAATGGAGGTGGGAAGTGATTTCCATGGGCTTTATTGCATGGTTTCCAAATAATTCTAAACAACATGACGCAATAATGGTATTGGTTTAAAAATTGAGCAATGCGGCTGACTTCATAGTTGTTAAGTCTACTAATTTAGCTACTGAAGTGGGTAAAATTTTCATAAAGGAAATTGTGACTTTTAATGGAGTCCCTATGAATATTATCTCGAATAAAGATGCCAAGTTCAATTCAAAGTTCTGGAGATATTTATTTGAAGGATTAGGAGCTAAGATAGAACTTAGCACAACTGACCATCCACAAGTTGATGGGAAAATTGAAAGAACAAACAAAATCCTTCAGGACATGTTAAGGATGTATGTAATGCACCAATTAAGGAAGTGGGATGAATATCTTCCACTTGCGGAGTTTGCATAGAGTAATGGGTATCAAGAATTTTTTTAGGATGATCCCATTTCAAGCACTTTATGGGAGGATTTGTAATACCCATATCAGTTGGAATGATCCAATGAATGAGGTCCTTGTTGGGCATAATATGTTGAAGGAGATGGAATAGGAAATGTAAGTTATTAAGTGTAAATTGAAGGTGGATCAAGATAGGAAAAAGAGATATGTGTACCAACATAGGGTTCAAAAGGAATTCCAAGTTAGGGAACATGTTTTCCTATGATTTAGGCCCAAGAATAGCTCCTTAAAATTTCGGTCATGTGCCAAGTTGGCACCATGATTTTGTGGGTCATTTGAAGTTCTCTAAAGAATAGGGCTAGTGGCCTATATGCTAGCCTTGCCTCCATCAATAAAATTTCATGATGTATTTCATGTTTCATTTACTAAAATATATGTATAGTATGATAATCATGTAATTGATTTCTTTTTGTTATAGGTAAATCTAGAGGGAGAGTTCCAACCAAAACCTCTATTCATGCATCAGAGGAAGCTCATGATCCATAATCAAGCAATATAGAAATTCAAAGTTTAGTGAATGAACTTTGGGCCTGACCAAATGCAGAAAACATATCCTTTCACATTTGTTAAGTAAAAGAAATGTAAATGTAATGTAAATGTTGTACAAATATGTGTATATAAATCACCATATCAACAATGCTTGGTCTAAAGCATGTTTTGGTTGTATATGGTTATTGAATACTGAGAACAATGTTACCCTCAAGGCTAAGGGGACTGTGACATCCCTTGGTTAATAATCTCTCATTGTAAATAATTGCAATTAACTAAAAGGATGAGAGAAAGGGACACAGATTCTAGATTACTTGAGGAATGGGTTGTTTTAAATATCAATCCTAGTTGATTGAGAGGTTTAAATGGGATGATTGTGCCATAAATTAAATAAAAAGAGGAACTATAGGCCCATGTTCCATAAACTAAAACAACAAGAAAATAGGACAAACATTGAAAAGAACAAAATGGGTTGATCTCTCCAAGTTATGGTGACTTCATGGAGCATTGGAAAAAGACATATAGTTACTCTATTGGGGAAGAGAAAAAAATGGAATAATGTGGAAGGAGAGAAGGGATTATATGCATATGAAGTAAGGAAAAAACACTGATATTGCATTCAAAATGAAGTAGAGAACTCTCCTTATTTCACACATATGCAGTGGAAGAAAATTGTAAAGAACATTGCAAGAAAAATTCCATCCAGGGAGGAGGTGAAAAGAGGGGAGAGAGATGTGATAAATATTGTAGGTATCCACCTCTAAAGAAGGTGAAAGAGCTAAAGAACCTCCATATTGCCGGAACTGGGTTGGAAGGTCAAGCAGCTCTAGATTCAGGAAGTGTAGCTATAGCTACACAAGAGGGAAGGGATGACTCGTAGCACAACACGAGCGAATATATGACACCACCCTCCAGGACCCTGGAGAACAGTGATGCAAAATCATTTTATTCGGGGGCTTTCTAGTTTTAAAAATTATAGAGAGTAGTGGTTTACCCAAAGTTTGAAGAACCCATTGGAAGATTGTGGATTGATGAAACTATTGAATTGGGAAAAGACACTCAGGTACCTATGAGGTTAGATGAACCATCAAGAGTTTTCTTGTGGATAAATATTTGGTTCTTAACTCATTGATTAACTACCTGGGTAGGTGGTCTCCTTACCCATCAATAACTTATACATTAATGAACCTTCCCTCAATCTGCATGATCTTCTCCTAAAAGTGAGCTGAGACTCTCTCTACTACGATATCTTGGCATCGGAATTATTCATGTATGTAAAGTATAAAAGGCTGATTCGAAGCATATGTAGTTAATGGATGGGAGTAGAGTGACCTTGTGACATCCTATATCAATTGTTAAATTGGTTGAGTTTTCTCTCAAAAGAACTCCACCTCAAGCACTGGAATTTGGCTCAGGGGTGACAACTACAAGTAATTATGGTTGTAGCTTGCCTATGGTTAGGTGGAGAGTTAGAGTCCCACTCTCAGTTGCCATATATCCTATAAGACAAGTATACTCTTATGATTTTTGCTTACGATCATTATGTCTCTGTTCATTATGTTGAAATAATGTTATGTTAATGTTGAGGAGTGTTTTTTTCTTGCATGAGTAAGGAATGTCATTATCATGCATAAATATTTATGGAATTGTGCATTCCTACCGATATTTTGAGCTCAAAAATAATCCTAATACTACCTGACCATGAAGAGATAGTATTGTATATTAGTGAATAATGATTTGTAATGAACCTATGGTATATCTTGTCACTATGTTAATAACTCACTCAAGTTAAGAATAAGGAATGTGAATTCTTGTGTAGAGGTGCTACTAAATGTTTCCCTTAGGAAAATGGTTTATTCTCGCATATGTCCTCAATATACGAATTGTCTAAATGACCTATGTATGAAGAGGTAGAAAACCTCTATTAATTAGTTGAGTGAATGTATAAAGAGAATAATGAGGCTAGTGGGATTTGGTTTATAAATTGTAAGATTAGGAGGATTAGAAATTTTATACACACACACAAACACTTGCACGCACACACACACACACACACACACACACACACATGCAGGCCACTTGCCACATTGGGCCATGATTTCAATAAGCTTTCAAGAGACATCATCATGTCAAATATATATAAATGAATATTGTATGTGTAAAGTGGACTAAAATCCATGGTTGATCCCCTGTAAATCCTTCAAGGGGTAGGCACAAAGGGTCAAAATATACTCTTGAATATTAAAGGTTATGCATCGAAAGGCCCTTATACATGTATTAATAGTTACAAGGTGTGGGGCTAGAATTCCTAAGTCGATGCACATGAATTTGGAAGGAGACGGTTTAATGCTCTTCATCCTTGTAACTAGGTACAGTGACCAAGTGCATAAGTAAGGGAAATATGGGCCATCTATGGATTAGTGTTCATGACCATTAAATTAAGACATGGTGATTTTTCCCTAGACTTCTCAAAGGAAGAATGAAGGGGAAACTCCGAGGATCAAATCCCTTAGGATGATGTGGCAGTGGGGACGTTGTTGACACTCGATGGAAACTACAATTATGGGTCATGTGAATAGAAGGTGTGATGGAGGATGATGTTACCATGGACACCAGACCATGGTGAATTGGATGGAGAGCTTGATAGAATCCTTTGGGATCTAATTCTTAGGGTGACTTGGCATAGTGGGACCAAGACCTAATTCATCTGGCGTAGCTAGTGGAGGACCCAATCTGTTTATAACATGACTCATACATGAAGCATACAGTAGATGGGTTGGGAAGACACAAGGAATTCCTTGCAAGTTAGTGTTGGTTCTAGGTGGGGATCGGGGTAGGAGACATCACCCTGAAATTTATTTGCTAGAAGTATCTCTTGGTGCTTGGTACCAAAGTCTTGGGATTTTATTTCCAGGAAAGACATGGCATAGTTGGCCAGTGTTCATCATGTGAGGTGGAAGGATTGAGTCATCCAAAGGTATGGGGACATATTGGAAGTGGCATCTACGAGGAACCACACAACCACATAAATTTCATCCCAAAAAAATCAATAGGGGATTGTGTAAATAATTCCCAAGATTTAATCCCCTGGATGTGGTGGCCAAGGAGGGGCTTGCATCTACTTAATTCACCTATGTCTAAGTATGAGTATTTATTTGTTTAGAAGGGTATGACATGGGAGTGAGTCAACAATGGATATATGTGACCTGAGATATGAATGGTTTGGAAAATGTTGTGTGGCTTATGATATGCAAATCCATGTGGGAAGCATGTGGGACCATATGGGAAATTCGTGGGTGCCACATGGAAAGCCTAATGAAGTGGAAAAATCTAATTGGCCAAGGCCTTTATTGGTCATATCTCTTGATCTGAGAGTTAGCTGGAGACACATTTTATGTCATTGAAAAAGTTTCGACAGGACACTCGCAAGGCTGTAATATGTTTCTTGTAAATGCCTAAAAATTTAGACACCATTTCTATAAC
Organism: Pinus tabuliformis; assembly: GCA_031772625.1. Taxonomy (NCBI): domain Eukaryota; kingdom Viridiplantae; phylum Streptophyta; class Pinopsida; order Pinales; family Pinaceae; genus Pinus; species Pinus tabuliformis. The sequence continues at coordinate 107,192,187 of CM062811.1, read as the reverse complement.
TATACTTTGGAGGTTGGGTCAGCTTGTTTCAGCTGTTTGGAGAGGGTCATAAGTCCTACTTCTACCCTTAGTTAGTGCTAGGGTCATTCACGGGTGTGTTACATCATATGAGTTGAAAATGTCGAATCAATATATGATGCATCATTTTCTTCATTATTTATTATCTTTTTTTTTCTCGGTAAAAAACTAATTCTATTAAGAAAACGTATGGTACAATGCGGGAATACAACCAGGAGAAACAAGAACAAAGGCAGCCGAAAAGGATTGGTTGTCCACCTCGGCTCCTAAGAGAGAAAGAGTAGAGAACAATGCTGAACAAGAAGAAACAGAAGGAACAGAGGAGCAGGAACAGAGCAGAGGAATCTACCCATCATGTGCGGAATCCACTATTCTGCATTTTTTCCCTTTCTTGTTGCCAACTTTGACCCACTCAGGGGGGTTTTACTGAGCTGGCGTGATTTGCAAGCTGAGATGCGCCGACGGAGATGTCTCCTTGTCCGAGTCCGAGGATGAGGTTTCATGGTTCCTTTTCTGAGAGGCTGGTGTGACGGACGCAACTGTTGGATCTGCCAAGGACGGATCCGGTTCCGGCGCTGCTGCCTCACCTTCCTTGTTCTCTTCCTCTTCATCTGAGCTGAAATCAAAATCATCCATGGGAGGAGGATCATGAGGCTTCCAGCTTTTGGATTTCTGCTTAGTGTTGGCTTTCTTCTTTTGGGCTGGCATCGTGGGACAAGAACTATGAAGGTGGCCTGTAAGATGGCAGTTGCGGCATCGGAAGGTTGTGTTCTCGTAGTCCAAAGTCTGAGTCCAGTGGAAATCTCCTATTTTGAGATTGATCTGGTCCGGGAGACCTTTGCTGATGTCTATTTCTACACATATCCTGGCATAAGTGTATAAGCCCTTTTCCCCTCTATAGACGTCTGTGTCTAAAAGGCTGCCTAGAGTGTTGCCGATACCTTGAAGTACCGCAAAATGCCAAAGATTTGCTGGGAGGTTTGGAAGTCTGACCCAGATGGGAAGTTTGGTGATGACTGTTGTGGATGGATCGAACTCTTGGAACCAAGGAGTGAGGAATAAGCCAGCAGTACCCCAAAACCATGGACCACCAGTTAAGGCTTTTTGATAATCCGTCTCAAAGGCAAACACTACGATAAAAAATCCTTTTGAGCATAGCAGAACCTTGCAGTTATTGGTCCAGTTAGAGTGGATCCATTGGTAGAGGTCTGCTGTGCGGGGCCATAGCCCATTAAACCTGCATATAAGGCCATGATCCGCAAAATGTTGGGTTTGCTCATCCAGCGATGGATGCTTTATTTCTATGGAGGGGGTTTCCTCCAGTTTGTCCACCAGGAAAGGCTTAGGAGCTTGAGCAGGTGGATCTGTTTTCTTTGGAATCTTAGCATGGACAGCATCCTTGTAAGAAAAAGCCTTAGCTGAGGATGACTGTCCTGCAGCGCCTCCTCTTAAACGCAGGATGAGTTCTATGGAGGAATTTCTCTGGATGCTGTAAAAAGACAGGGGGTTGAGATCCTCAAGCTGTTTACCTGCATGGAGAAGTCGATATGCTGCAGAGGGAGTCCCCAACTTGATCTCCAGAGCCTGCTTGAGGTCTAGCACTAGATCCGTCGCTCTTACCCATTGTAGCATGGTTTTGCCGCTAAGGAGTCTGATTTGAATCTGGAATGATGGGGAAGATTCTGTATGCCTTTTTCCCCATCCGATCTATGGAGAGGGTGGGCCGATATCCTGATATGTTTTCGAATCCTGTATTTGTCTCAGGAGCAGGGGCGGCGTTCTTCTATTTGGTGTCGTCCCTTCCTTTCTGGAGGCCGTGGTCAGAGGAAAAGCTGAGGGATCTACAAGATCTTTCTTATCCGTTGCTCCCTCAATCAGAAGGGGGCGGAAAATGCATGCCGTGGATGCAGAGGGACGGGTCCAGGCTTTTCTTGAGATATCTGCAAAGAGGTTTGCAGGCCTTTTTTGATCTGCGTCCCCAGTAATCATGGCGAGGGTATCATGTGTGCCTGCCTCTACATGATAAACCTTAGATCTTTGCCCATGTCGCTCCAAACCTTTCGCTGCCTGAACAATCCGTGACCCAGCTGCGCCGTGGGGCCTGGAGATAACAGTGCTGGGGTTCGAGCCAGTGATCACGGCAAGATCATGATGTGGATCTGCTGCTAAGAGACAGCCCTTTGGTCTTTGCCCCGATCCTTCGAACTTATTCACGCTCAGAGCGATCCAGGAGCCGACGGCGGCCGAGGGCAATGAGACGGCGGAGCTAGGGTTCGCCATTTTTCCTCATCCTCTTCATTATTTATTATCAAAAATGATATGAAAAACTTATGATTTGTAGTTTTTGTTGACTCATATATGACTCACCCTTACAAAAAAATGTGCAAACCATTTCATCCCATCTCTCTTCAAGAAAATTTGTTAATATACAAGAAAAGAAAAAGAATCTTGAGTATGGGGGCTCCCAAGGCAAAAATTAGAATATGTTTTTCTCTTATATTTTATTTTTTGTTTTATGGCTTTACCATTACTATATTTAGTGACAAGTTCTTATTTCATGATGTTTATGACAAAAAATGGAAAAGGAAAGTATTTTTTATATTCATTTAATTATCAATGCTATGGTCAATTTTTTCTAGAGGAATGGCTCCAATGTTTCATGGAAAGTCATTGACACGACCCTTCTATTTGGTTATGAGTATATACATGATATATTTTGGCACTTATGGCATATGGTAGCAAGATCTAGTTATCATTTTCTTAGTTTTGAAGTATGATGATCTCAATGCATTGTCTTTCAAAAGCATCCTCTTGTGAATTTCATAATGGGTATTGTGAATTTCATAATGGGTATATTTTTCAAGAGGTTGATATATATATATATATATATATATATAGCCAATAAATGACCTAATTCATTTCTTATACACATTCATAACACATAAACTTTAATCAAAGTGCGAGGTATAAACAATGTCATAACATAACTATGTATCATTGTTAGAGGTTTGGGGCATGAACATGTTACCATATGATAAGGTTTGGGTGGCATAATTACTGGATGACATATATTGTATGTGGTGAAACATTGCACTAATTTTTTTTGTTCTATTGCAAGCATGATGCATATACTTGGGATATGGTATGGCATTTGATAAATATGGATAAAAGGTCATTTAGGTGATTAACATGATGCATCCCAAGGCATGCCTTTGGATGCATTCTTTACGTGTTACCAGTGGCTAGTATTAAATGCAGGCCACCATCACACTCCATAATTCATTCTCAACATTAGCTACCATTGTGCTCAGTTTCTCTAATCTATAGCAGAATCCAAGGTCCAACCTTAGAGGAAAATGTGCCATGTGAGCTAGTAGTTGACCTTTTGTAGTAGTTTGGTTTCATTAGCTAACAATATAAAACTCCATATTATTGGTGTGCCTGATTTCATTTCAATGAATAAGAGAATTTACTTGTTTGGATAGATTATTGAATGGTTTTATCTATATGACTTTGTCTATGTATCAATGTTTGGTTAATCGCCTCATTTTCTTTTCAATTTTACTTATGTCCCTCTCCTATGCTTTGTTGATACCATTCTACTTGAAATTTTAATACATGCAAATGATTTTGTAAAGCAAAACATATAAATTATATCTCACAAGATAACAAGCTCCTGACACTGATACTCCCTTTCTGAAATATAGAAAGAGATGGATTCATGTAAGGGAATGGCATGTTTATTTATTGTTTTATCTCTTGGTTTGGAGGAGCGTTATAATTCTTATATGGTTTTCAAATATATCATTGTCATGCCATATTGATCCCCCTACTCTCTAACACCTTAACTCATATAATCACTCCCTAACTCGCTCCTTGTTCCACTGCATAAAATTTTGATAGCATTGGTAGGAATTCTGCCCCCATTTGATCTATGAACTCCTTCATTTTATTCCATCATTCCACCACATTAGTTTTATCTATCAAGTGTTACTGTGCACTCACTACTCCAAACATATTATGGTTGTATTATTCCATGGATTAGATAGCAACAATTTTGCAATATTTTTTTATGGTTTTGGGAAACAATGTTATACTAAATACTTCTTGTTTAAACCATTTCAACTCAAATAATCCACCTTTACTATCTCTTAGTTCCCATCGACCATGTATTTCCTTGTATACATTATAATATATTTTTGGATGGGTGATTTCTTCTTAAAAAATAAAATGACACTATATGAAAAACAATTAACCTATGTATTATGTTCTCCTCGTCTTATTTACTATGCTTCCCCTACGAAATATAATTATATGATTAAAATTAATATGGGAAAACAGGTTTGACATTTATCTCTTTTTCAAGCCACTACATCACGAATTCAAAAACATTGAATTGAGTGCACCAACCAGTATGAATTTTTGAAGGAACCATTATATACATTAGTGATATTAACTCTAGGATGCATTATTGTTATTTTGTCTTCAATATTCCCCTATATATTTATGGTTATATCTATCAAGAACCCAATGGGGACCTAGAAATCACAACTTCTAATTTCAAGAACCTCATAAAAATTAGGTGGATAATATTGAATTTAGTCTACTAAGATGTATTTGTTGCCTAAAAAAATTTTAGAGTACATCCCTTTCCATATCATTCCATCTTATTTCATTGTTTTTATATACCCATTATCAAAGAATTAAAGGGTGCCTCTCATACTGGTACATTGTTAAATTTTAGGTATGTTTCACCAATAATAATAGCTTGAAGTTACAACAACCACTCATTCATGCTCTTACATGACTCATTTTTTGCACTATCACTATGCATGTTATAATAGTGGCTTCAAAGTTAGATATTCCTTTTAGCTATTCATATATTACTATATTCATTTTTCTCCCTTGCTTAAAGGTTTATTCTCTTGAATTTTTGTGCTTCATTTACATACAAACAATGAATAATAAATCAATTCATGTTAATACATATACATTGGAACCAAAAGAAATAGGTCAATACATTACCTAATTCATGTCCTCTACACATTCGTGACACATAATACTTTTATCAATTTGGGACATAAGAATTGTCAAAACATAATTGTGTATTGTTATTATAGGTTTGGGGCATGAACATGTTACCATATGATAAGGTTATGGGTGGAAAATTGTATTGGTTGGAAAATATTATATGTCGTGAAATATTGCACTAAGGCTTTTGTTGTATTGAAAGCATGCTAAATATACCCGGGATATGGTTTGGAATTTGATAAATTTGTGTTAAAAATCATTTGGGTGATTAATATGGCACATTTTTCTTTTCATGGGTGACTAGCCTTGAATGTATGCCACCAACCCACTCCAACATTAATTCTCACCTTTATCTACCATTCGAATTAGTTGTTCTACTCTCTACCTTGATTCAATCCCTAAGCTTAGACGAAAATTCCTTGTATGAGCTAGAGCTAGAGCTTTGGTAATAGTTTTGGGTCACTAGCTAACAAGATAAAACTCCACAGTAAAAGTATGCCAAAATTTATTTCAATGGTGAAGATAATTTACTTATATGGCTAGTTGATTGAATGGTTTATCTCTATGATGGTATATGTATCAGTGTTGGGTTAATCCCCTCATTTTATTTTATTTTTTTCTCCATGTCCATCCCTTTTATTTGTTGAGACCATTTTAATTTAAAATTTCATGCATGCAATATTTTTATAAAAGAAGAAGTATAAATTATAACCACTAAGATAACGAGCTCATGGAATTGGTACTCCCTATATTAAATATAGAAAGAGATGGCATGATGCTTGTTGTTACAATGGTTACATGGTTTTTAAATATGTACCATTGACATTCACTACTGAGTCCCCTTTCCCTTGACGTCATAACTGATGTAAATATTCCACCCATGTTTCGTCTATAAATTCCTTCATTTTTCTCCATGATAACATTACATTTGTTTTATTGTTCAACAGTTATTGTGTACTCACTACTCCCAACATATTAAAACTTTATTATTTTATGGTTTAGATAACAACAATTTTGCAAGCGTTTTTATGGTTTTGGGACATGATGTTATACCAAGGACTGTTTGTTCAAACCTTACTCGCTCAGATATTTTTCCTTGAATATCATTGATTTCCATCTACCATATCTTTCCTTGTATGCATTATAGTTATTTGGAGCTTGATAATACTAAGATGGGGATTGAATCAATATTGTGTTGATGGAGTAACTTTTACAGCCTTTTTGTACTTTCTTTACAAATAAATGATCATTCACTTGATTGGATAACACCACAAGAGATTATAAGAAAATAACATATGGATGAAATAGATCATATGAGTAGCATATTGAAAATTAAAGCACAAGAGCACAATAGAAACACATAAACCATGAGAACACCAAATATAAGGTGGAAACCATTCCAGGAGAAAAAAAAAACCATCTTCTTGTCTTTGTCTTCTTCTTCATATTACTAAAATTCTTCTCTTACATCTTACACTGGCGACCACTAGTGTGCAAGCCCTAAATCATGATTCATGCAAGAAACCACCTCCTCCAAGATATTAACTAAGAAAAGAAACCACTTCCTCAACTCTGCAACCCACTACTTACTGCATGCCACTACCTTCAATAATTCTTCAGCGATTACTAGAATAAATACACCACTCCCTGAGAAAGCCACCACTTGCTACACCAAAGGCCCCAACCATCAAAATCTTGTGGACCACATTTCTTACATTTTCATACTAGGCCCACTGTACTCTGATCATACAATTTTAGGTCTTGTTTCATCTATTTTTAGACTAGAAATAAAAATACTCTCAGCTCAATCTAAATAAAAACATTCTCTATAATATCAACTAATATCTACGCATCAAACTTATCTCATCAAGCCCTAACAACATCGAACTCTAAACACAACATAAAAACCAACAAACTACTAAACCTTCATAGCTCTACTAAAAAACCATCAATTCACCAAACCTTAGTAGCATCTCAAATATTTTGAAAAATAGCAAAAAAGAATTACATGGGATTAATATGAACTCACTGCATCGTACAAAATTGGACATCTAATGCCAACAACATACTCCCAAAATATAGTAGCAATATACCAAACTGACAAACCCTAATAAAAATATGACTAGAACTGTCAATATTCCTCCATAATTCCATAACTTGGTTTGCAACACAAGAAAATAATTGACTCATTCTAATTATCCATCCCCCTTCACTCAAAAGCATTCATAACCTATATAAATGCACTTGATGAACATGCACAACATTCTCTGATATAATATTGATCTCCTTTAGAAAGTTGTTATGGCCATTTCACAATGTTCATTCACGCTCAATTCATAATGCTTCTCTACTCCCCCCCCTCAATAAATCCAACCTTTCCTCTACAAAGCCTCCTCATATAAATACAAGTTTTGGAATGATTAAACAATAATTACATCAAGAAATGTAGAACCAATCACCCATATTTATACATCATTGATCTAATCTAGTACGTTGAATAATTCTCCTTGCATTGATCCATGTTATCTTCAATGAATGCCAGAATCATTCCAACTTGATGACACATTTTTTATGAAGTCTAATGCTTTCAAATTTTGCATTCACAAACTTGGCATTCACAAATTTGGAGTTCAAAAGTTTGGCGTTCAAAAATTTAGTGTTCACAAATTTGGCATTTGTAAATTTGGTGTTTGCAAATTTAGTGTTAAAATTTTTTCCGTTTCCAACTTTGGCATTCAAAAATTTTGCGTTCAAAATTTTGGTGTTCAAAAATTTGGTATTGATAAATTTGGGATCCACAAATTTGGTGTTCGAAATTTTGCATTTACAAAGAAATCTTCGCGAAAAATTGTTGACATCAATGCCAACACGACGTTGCCAACAATATTCCCCTTAGACATTGATGTCAACCTACATACATAACACCAAACATATCTCCATTCTCCTCTGGTTAGTTTGTATCACTCTCCACTCGTGGTTGTGCCACTCTCCCCCTTTGACATTAATGGAAACAGGCTGCCAAATATCACTGAAAAACCATGCTAGCATCAATGAATAATGATAGTGCTTTTGTCACATGTCATACCATCTTATATTTATGTCAAATGGTCCTATTTTTCATCCCTGGTGCAGAGAAGGACATGTGCATTATTGGTTGACAAAAGGGAGGGCCAAAGTCAGAAATCTAAAGGCTGAGTTGAAAATCGGAGGTTGATATCAAAGAAGGTTCCACATATCGAGGTGTTGGAGGTCAGAACAGAAGGGACACATGTTTATTTAGTCGGGACTCGAAATGGGAATGTCAGAGTAGGCAGTCTAAAGGGTAGCTATATCGAAACATTGAAATGCTAAACCACAGGGTAGAGTGATATCAGAACCTCAGAGTTTTGTAGATCCTTAAAAACTAAAATTATTTGAAAAACGCCGAGGTTTATGAGAAGAGGAAATACAAAGGAAATCGTTGAAAAATCAGGGACCATGGGGACCCTTTCTATCTCCTCTGAGAATACACATGGAAGTGGGTGATTGGATCCAAGAGGTAGACATGGCAGATGACATCAGTATGATGTCATCATACAGTGGACACGTGGCAGTCAATTTTGGTGTTTTGGGGTGGCCTTGTGTCGAAAATCTGGGTGACATTTGTAACCTCTCAGGAGGCACCACATGGAGATGATGACCTCAACACGACGTCATCTTGGAGGTTAGTTTTTTAGAGATAGGATTGATCAAAACTCTAGCATAAATGTGAATTTGAAAAATTTCTGATCTGATGAAGGGGTTTTCCATATATGATCGACACATGGTAATGGGGGTAAAAATAAGCAAGGCCAGAAGAACATATACAAAGCGAGATAAGGCCCTGACAAGAGCCTGAATACATTAGCACCCAAGCGCCAAGCCACTGGCCACGACACTCAATTCTATGGTGAAATCGTGAGAAGAGGGCTAGGAGCATCAAAATGTTATAATTTGTTAACTTTGATTTTAAATGAAGTTACGATGCACAGGGAATTTGAGATCTCGAATGAAATATTGTATGAAAGCCTTTGGTCACAAGTAATGGTTCTATCGTGAATAAGAAATAAGGAGCTAAACAAGAGGAGCTACAAGGGCATCAACATATTGTGATTTTGTAAAATTATTTTGATACGAGTTAAAATACATTAAGTCTCGATACCATATATAAATAATATGGAGGGTGGATGAGTTTACAGCTAAGTTATAGAGCGCCTCTAATGATACTACAACCATGACCAGATCCAAAAATAGACAATCCAAGCAGTTAGAGGGAGAAAGTGACTGACAGAGCAATAGGTATCCACTTATGGAAATCATAGGAATTGGTATCAGAGATATTTTGCTGTGTCAATCATGACACCTCCTACTTTTCATGCTTTGTTAATTTTCCATTTTCAAGAAATAATCGATTATGTTATGTAATCATTAGGACAACTAGGCTAGTCACATTCTTATACAACTACATAGTTCAGACAATTGTAGCATCTTGAAGATATTTTGTGACTATTGTTTGATGTTTCTCTCTCTATAAGAGGGAGGAGGAACTCAGTAGTAACGGTTCCAAAAATTTTCTCTCATACGTTTTGAAGTCTACATTTAAGATGTCTGAACTCTATTTTCAGATGTGGTTCCAAGTTTGGTTCTAATTCCTTGTTCTTGAGGCTATTACTATTTTTTGCAAATTTCACTAGTTTGGGCCTTTGATCTGTTTTCATTATGGAAGATTAAGGAAGAAGTTCTGGTGATTCCAAGCATTTGGTATACCCAGTATGTGTTCTTTCTTTGTATATCATTTCATATGTGTATTTTCCTCTTCAGAAATTATGTAATTGTAGCTAATGGATTCAATCTTAAGTAAAATTTTTACTAATGTTATGTGATACGAGAAGGTACCTGTGATATTTTAGATTTATCTATGTTATGTAATAGTAGATGGTGCCTATGAAATCACAAATTTACCTATGTTATGGAATAACAGACACTACCTGTGAGATATTGAGTTGAAAGCCTTAAAATGTGCTCCGTAATTTTTGCACTCCATTCCTTTACCTTTTCATGATTCTATTGGGATTTTTTGCATAGGATTATGTGTTTATCCGGCCCTTTGCACTAGGTTTCTCTATAACATTTCTCATTTCCATCTCTACTACAACATAAAATTTAAGCTGCATTCTTTGTGTGTCAGCCACGAAACTCGAGACATTTATTTTTTGGAATAAAGTATTGTTTATATACATATTGTATCTCTTTGAGAAAGGAAATTGAACCATATTTAAGTCATTTTATATTTATCTCTTGAGCAACATTGACTTATATTCAAATGATAATAATAATAATAATAATAAAACTATATCTTCCAAGAATATAAAATGTTATTGCCACTAAATAAACCTGGTTGTGCCAATGTTGGTTGTAGTTTTATCTAGCATCCCCCTCCTAATCCTCTAGGACTTTTACATAAAAACATTATCTTACAAAACACTTCAAATCGTCTTCTCCATGGCTCCATGAAGAGATAAAGTCTAATGAGCACCTACTACTCTATAGGTGATTTTTTCTTATTGAAATTAAAAGAAAAGAATTAAAATGAATAGTTTCAATTGCAATCAACTAGTCATAGTCACAAGAATTTCTCACTACATTGATTTTAATGGATATCTGTTTGTTTGGTTTTTCGAACACAATGGAATTCATCAAAAACCCTAAAATTTTAAACAATTTCAAAGAGTAGAATGAAAAAGAGTGGCGTAATTGAGTGGAGAGGCTTATTCTATAGTTCAGTGTAAAAGCCATGTGTAAGTATGTTGGTGCTCAACTTGGAGTTGACATGTGTCCCTCTTAAAATAAAATAAAATATTCCCTAAATAGAAAAGCAATGTAGGCTATAATAAAAAATAAAAAAATAAAAAATAATATGATATGGATGTTTAATTAGTTGTGAATATGACCTAATATAATTTCATGTAAAGTAATCAGAAGTATAAAAAATATGAGTAAAATGTTTAAAGACCTATGCTAACTAACTTATGTGAATATTAACTTCATATATATCTATATATAGAAAAAAAATGTTAAAAAAATACTTTAATGTTGTATATAATAACATATCCAATGTAAATTATGAATAAAATATTTTAACATAAATTAATGTTGACTTATACTTAAAAATATATAGCATTCAAGAATAAAATTTAAACAATGAAAAATTACATATTATTTTTTGGCACTCTAAAATAATTTTGCACAAGAAAAATTTAATCTCTCTAAACTCATGTTAGATCACTAAGATGAATCTAAATAGTTAACCTTTTTGGCAATTACATATCGATTCCATTTCCATTAATTCCAATGGCAGCTATATCGCTAAAGAAAGCGAGGGTATGAGAGATAAATCCATGTAATTTTTGCATGTCTTTCATTGCCATTTTTCATTTTCCTCCGCAGCCCCTCAAAGAGTTAAACCGTGCCTCGAAAACAACTATCAACGTCGAAGCAAATGATGGGAGCTAGGGTATCTTCAACTGATTACAATGTAGAGACAATAACTAGGTGGTTCAGAGTATTTTCTGAATCAAGTTTACCAGTTGTTAATTACTATGACTTAAGAAAGATTGGAGATGCAAGGAGAAATTTCACAGCAACATTCCCAAATGAAATAAGAACTTGAACATGTTCAATTTTTATTTTATTTTTAATAAAATTATCCAAAATTAGTTGCCAAATGGAGACTTTTTTTTTTTTTGAAAGAAACCCTCAACTTTTTTGGAAATACTCAGATTAAACAATCAACTATTGTCTTGGTTCAAAATTTTATTGTTTGTTGTCTTTAGAATTAAAATAGATCTATGCCATTGATAAACCAGATTTGATATGATTACAAACATATCTGCACTCTTTCTGCATCAATTCCATAAACATATATGCACTCCTTTTACATCAATCTCATGGATTACTACCATGGTAAGCATATATCTCTGACAAGATTATAAACATACATTAAAAATTTAAGGATAATGACTCTGACAAGATTATTACAAGACCAATTTATAATATAGGAATACAAAATTTTAGATTTTACTTTATTATTTTAGAAATAATATATTATAGAACTTTATTAATCTACAATAACTAATTAATTAAATATGTGAACATTATGAGGTTAACAAATAGACAAATTACATCTACAAGTAATTAATGATGAACCACAAGGACTCAATAATAATAAGAGTAATAAAATAAACAAAGTCAATTGTAATCAATAATTTGATAAGCAATCAAATTGAACCACAATATACTATCATAATCAACCATTGCTAACTAAAATCAACCATAACCAATCAATGTTAACTATTGTACACCAAAACCAACCATAATCATAATCACCTATAATCAACAATAATGTATAAAAGCCAACTACGCTCAACAAAAATCAATAGTTGTCAACCAAAATAATTCGTACTTATACTTAACGAGATTCAACAAGTTAAATAAAGTTAATTAGAATGAATCAAAATCAACCATAACCAATTAAGAGAGATCATAGTCAACTAATGTTGAATATAATCAAACTCAGTTAATTATAACTAATCACAATCCATCATTTCAAAAGTTATGCATTGTCAAGCAGATATAACAAGGTGAACCATATCAAGATATCAACAATAGGAAATCAATATCAACCATAGAATTAAACAACACCACAATGAGTTCAAACACTATTAATTACAATGGCCCATAGTGAATGAAATAAATCACAGTTAATTATAATCAATCACAATTATTGTGCTAAAATCAACAACAATAAGGAAAAGTTTATTATAGTTTAACCAAAGTCCACTAAATTTAAAACCATGGTCAACCATAAACATTAACAATCCTAAACCACTATTTGCAAGAATAAATTGCTCTTAGATACTAAAATTAATCATAGTAAGCCAAGTATTAAAACATGCTAGATTTGTGCTTAAGATGGATCTATACAAGTTTAATTTAATTAAAAAATATGTTACTTACTTAGCATGTCTATTTTGTAATAGAATTTGAATTTAATTATAATAATTATCAAATAAATAGTAGGGACTTAACATCAATAAAATATTATAAAATATCCTTAATAATAGTCATAGATAAAAAATGAGCTTTATTTCAAAATACTTTTTGTTATTATTGTTTTTTTTCGTCCAAACATGTGTTGCTATGGTTTTTAGGGATGTAGTATTAGTAAACCATGCACCATGGTATTGTGAAAAAGTAGTGGTGAATATCCATAATATAAAATCTGGTTATATATTTGTTTAAGTGTATACATATTTAATTTTTTAGTTGAAGGCTTCTTATTTTTAATTTATTAGCAGAAAAAGAGAAGTGGAAGTTGTTTGGGTTTAACATATGATAATTTTCTACATTAAGCTAAGCATAATAAAAGGGAGTTGTTTTTAGAGAGAAATTTTGGACTTTCCGATGCCGGAATCCAACAGAAAAATTTGAGGTGAAATCTTGATTTGTTTTATTTAAACTAGTTTTTTTCACTGTATATATGGATTCAACATGCTAAAAAACCCTATGACACTTCGATTATGGTGGGGTAACCCATCAAGCTTGTGATTTCAATAAATTATTGCCATATTTTAGAGAAATTAGACCGAAAAAGCTTCCAAAAAGTCTCACTAAAGGCAACTCATAATAAAAGTATTTTTTTAATATTTTTACCAAAGCTCCTATTAATTTCAAAAATTTATTCATAATTACTAAGGTTTCAAGGAAATTTCTGATCCTTACCATCACATCAATTTTCATCTTAATTGCGAAAGTTGCAGTCTACCTTGAAGTCGAAATTCAGCCGATTGGGCACATGTCAACTCCCCTTTGGGGAGGGGGGTTAGCCCCCTCCTTCAAGAACATTGTAACTGGTGCTCAGCATCCTACTTTTGGCCCTTCTCGAAGCACATGGAAACAAAAAGGAATGAAAGTGGACTTGCCAACATTAGGAGCACAATGGTAGTCCAGGATGAGGGGTATCTGCCTCCTAGAGGCAACCAAAAACCACCGTGTAGTGATCCCCAACACCATTTGGAACAATCCCAACAATTCATGCAAGACCATGCAATAATCTGTAAATTTATGGTTATTTGGCCAAACGAGTCCAATATCCTCAGATGGATACAACTCAAATGGCATCCTCAATCTCCAATCAATCTTCACGTAAGAGAAAAGGGTTTCTTCATTGTGATCTTTGATGGTATGGAAGAACAGAAGAAAGTTACGGATAAGGAGCCTTACTTCATGAACAATGCAGGGCTATTCATGAGACATTGGGAACCCTGCTATAATCTGGATAAGGAACAATTCCTCGTAGTGCCTATCTGGGTTAGGCTATATCCTCTTCCAGAGGATTCCTGGGAGATGGACATTGTAACAACTCTGGTGAAAATTCCATGTAAAATATATATAGATACCACGAATGATGGGACATGTATTCCAAGCTTAATGGTGGACTGAATGTCTTAGGGGGTGTTCATTTGGTTGTTTATGGCTAAGGAAATTGGCAAAGGTAATGGATAAGGCATTAAAGAGGCAAAAAGGTATTTTGGCACATTTATTTACGAAAATAATGGAAATTAGGAGAAAAGGAAGGTGAAAGGCCACATTTTGCATGTGAGGAGGAAATTGAAGGAAAATAATGGAAAATTAAAAAAATAGAGGCCTCATTAATAAAACGGCTTATGAAGATCAGTGGGGAAGACTTGGTCAGTTTACTTTGGAGCACTCTCATTACTCTCTCTCTCTCTCTCTCTCTCTCTCTCTCTCTCTCTCATACTCTTGGAGACTTAGAGTTTTCTTTGAACACTCTTGGAGGGTGTGGCATACTTGGATTCTTGAAGCAAGAAGGCAAAGGAAGAGCAAGAAAGCGCAAGAAGGCATCGATATCAGTAGCTACATCATATTTTCTTGTAGGTACCGAGTTGCATGTATGATTTGTTCACTAGTTTTGGCATGCATGGCACATGCATGTGGTTTCTTGGTTGTGATGTATCATTGGCATGGAGGATTGCCTGGATCGACAGTGGATTGCCTAGCCTTTCCATTTCCTAAATAGCCATGGTGATTGTGGGCTTACTTTCATTGCTTTGTTTTTATTGGTTTTCATGTTTCCTTAGCTTGGGTTGAGTTATTAGCCCTGGAAGCCCTGTAACAGCTTGGGTTGAGTTACTAGTCCTGGAAGCCCTGGTTGGGCAAATGCTCTAAAATCCCTTGGCGGGTTGAGTTACTAGTCCTAGAAGCCTTGGTTGGACAAACACTCTGGAAGCCCTGTATAAGCTATGGGTTGAGTTACTAGTTCTGGAAGCCTTGGTTGGAAAAATGATCTGGAAGTCCTAGAAGGCTTGGATGGAGACCAATCTGATGATGGTTTTTGGCGATGTCCGACCGTGAGGTGGAATCACTGTTTGATGGGTTGAGGTGAGTGGCCTATGGAAGCCTTGGATGAGTTTTGATTGATGTGTTCTATGAGATCCCACATTCATGCTTGGAATATGGCGCAGGGGTGATTGGCTGAAGAAAGACTTAGCTCAGGCAATCTATGGTCGAGTGGAACGTGGTAGTCCCATCTCCGGTTGGTTCATTGCATTTATTTATGAAAAAAATTCATTCCCTTGATTTTCATGTGCAAATGTACTGATGTATATATGGATTTTTATGGCTGATATGTTTATTGTATTTCTGTTCTTATTATGTTTTTTATATGCACATTTACCTCGGAGGTTGTTACAGAGTGGTATCACAGCATGGTTCAAACACTTGGATTGGATGGGCTCTATCATAGGTGAAATGAAGAACAAAGGTTAAATTTTAGATCTTTCTGTCATATCTGTTATAACTTTTCTTCTATGGAATATTAGAAGTCTAAAATTTTTCCATACAAAAGGTAAATCCCACTGATAATGTGGTAAAAAATTCATATATTTCTTCACAATACTTTAGGAATTATGATCTAAGGACGATGACCTTCCTGAATGCACCTTTAAACAGGTCATGTTCGAATTTCTGCAATAACTTTTCTTCTGTAGGCTTTCAAAAGCTGAAAAATCTTCCACATTGAGGAGAAATACCAATGATTATGTGGTAGAAATTTCAGATATTGGGTCGCAATATTTTAGTAGATATGAGCAGAGGGAGTCGAGCCTTCTGGATGTTCCTAAAATCAGGCCTCAAATAGGTCACACTATCATTTTCGTTTTAAATTCTCTTCTGGGCACTCTCGGGAGCTGAAATGTTTTCCACAATGAGCGGAAATCCCACTGATATTGTGATAAAAATTTCAAATATTTTTTCGCTATATTTTAGGATATATGATCAGTGGAATTCGAGCTTTCTGGATACTCCTAGAATTGTGCACCAAATAGGATTGTGTTGGTATTTTTGTTTTAACTTTTCGTCTATGAAATCTTAGAATCTAAAACTTGAACCATAGTGAGGGATAATTCCACTGATCATATGGTTCAGTTTCTGTAACTTGTACTACTACAGTTTAGGATATATGCATTGAATCATTCACTATATTAGTTTTCATGCAAAGTGTTTGATGAAATGCTTAAATGGCTCAATGATTAATTGCATACAAACTGTTTGATAAAATGCCCCAATGAGTATGTTGTTTATGGTTGGGGATAGTATTGATGTGTAATAGTATTGATGTAGTTGATATATGCTTCCTTTTATGCAAATAGTTTTCTATATTAGTTTGCATGTAAAGTGTTTGAAGAAATTCTTACATGCAAATGTAATAGTATAGAAGTTGTTTGAAGAAAATGTAAAAGTATGGTAATTGTTTGAAGAAAATGTTATTTTTTTGGATGGGATAGTATTGTGGTATGATAATATGGATGTAGTTGATCTATGCCTATTTGCATCCAAATAATTTGAAGAGTTGCATGTAAGGAATTTGAAAGGTTGCATGCAAAGAATTTGAAAAGTTGCATGTAAGGAAATGGAAAAGTGGCATGTTTTTAATTATTATGCTACAAGTGGAATAAGTGCAATGTTTTGACTTAATATCAGACACATGTAGGAGAAATAAAAATCAATTTATTTTCAAGTATGGTTAAATTTAATAGAGATTTTGTGATCCCATTTCCATAGTTGGACATTGGAGATTGGACCATTATAGTAGCTTCCTCCTTCGACCTTAGTGTGGACCATGGATAGTAAGGGGGTATGCTTATAGGTTGTTAGTATTGGTGAATGTTGATTTCAAATTAATAGACACGCTATATTGATTTTTTGAACATTTGATTGACTGTGTATGAATTATATGTCGCTTACATGTTGATTTCATGATACCTATTTACATCCTTGTATGTTAAGTTACATTTTTGAATATTTTGATAGCATGTATCAGTCTTGTAGGTTGATTACAAGAATTGATCGCTTATGTTAGACTACATGCGCTTATGCATAGGTGTAGTTGATTTGGCATTGCTTATGCATACTGTTGTTTGCATGTGGCAATGTGTACAATGGAGTAATGGTTGTTGTCATGCATGAGGTCATGGTTTGTGTAGTTGATATGGTCATTCATTGATGACTAGACTCTAGTTGGAATGATGTATATATGGTTTGGTACTCATTTTTTATGTATGTGTATGTAGTTGTTATGCATGTATGGTCTTGGCTATGATTATGCATGTATAGTAGGTCAAACATGCCTTGTGAAGTCATGGTATGCAAGTTAGGTCATCACAATGTTATTGGATGTTATGATACTAATGTGTTGGCTGAGATAGAGCAGGAGATGCAAATCATCATAATGAGGTTGCAATATTGGAATTTGAGGTAAGAGCAGATCGTCATACAAGTATTGTATGTTCGGCATGTATTTCAGTAAGTTAAGGATTTTTATATGCATTAGGTTTATGTACGTGTATTTTGATGTTATGGTTACATTCATGATAGATGTTGGCTGGTTAGTGTAGTTATATGCACATGTGTCAGGTTTTCAGGAATGATAGTAATGTGTAGTTGTATGCATTGCTAGTGTTGTTGTATATTAGATAACCTGATGATTATGCTATATGATGTTGATGAGTATGTTATAGGTTAACTCGTTGATTGTTATATGACAGTTAGCTTGACGATTTAGTTTTATGTTGTTGATGAGCATGATATATAGCTTATTGTTATTATATGTTATTAACTTGATGATTAGGGTCATTTCATTGAGATATTGATGTTATAATTTGGATTGGTCATGTGTGTGATGGTTATGTTCATTGCCTTGAAGATCTTGATGTTATATGTATTGTGTTAACCTGGTTTGACCTATGCAGATGGTTATGGTTGCAATATTTAGGTATGAACCAACATATTTGTGAGATGGTGTCATACTAATCTAGATTGACTTTGCATATGTGTATGAGTTTATGATGTGAACATGTCAGTTATTGTTATGGATATCATGATCTTATAAGTGCTTGAGTTGATGTGTTATAAAGTTATACCATGCTAACTAGATTGATTGTGTAGACAAGATCACCTCGCTTGGGATACATTAAGGTATCAGTTGCTTATGTCATATATTTGGTGCTTGACTATTGATTATGTCATCTAGTTGATTTATTTAACATGGTATGAAGGTTTGATGAATTTCATAACATGAGTATGTGTTCAAATGATCTTGTTTTAAGTTGATTGTATTAAAATATATGTGTTGGGACAATTAATATGCACTTGAGTATAGTAGATGATAGTTGTAGTATTATGGCTGATGACTATGAGTTGACTATTGATTGTGACATGATTGTTAGTCTTGGTAACGGTTGATTTCAAATTAATAGATATGGTTGTCTTGATATTTGGAACATGTGGTTGACATGTGTGAGAAGTTGCAGGGTAACATGCTTTGTATTAGCATGACAAGGTAATAGTTGAAATGTCTGTTAAAGTATTGGAGTCCCTTGAGAGATGGCTTGGATGTGTTCAGTTGCAAGCAGTGTGCTTGGCACAACAAGATGAGGTAACTGGTGTATTGTTATGTTTATTTATGCACTACAAATTATGTGTTAATGAAAGCATGATGCAAGGATTTACACGGCAAGAGAGGTTGCCATGAAATCTTGAAGAAGGTTCAGGTTGAGCTTTCCCTAGGAACCATGGGGATTGAGTCAAGGTGTTCGTTGTTAGTCTTGTGATTTTGGTATTTTATGAATTATTGAGCTTGATTTGCAGCTTTGTTTATGTCTAGTGTATGGCCATACCACTTTGTTTGAGGAGTCATGGTGTTATTGGTTTCTATGATCTTCTTCTTGTTTGTTTCTTGTCTTGCATTTTATTTTTTGAGTCTTGGGAATTGGTTGGGGAAGAGGAAAGTTGATGGAGCTCGGGAAGAGCTATGTGGTACCCGAAAGGTCATGTAAGATTTAGATGAAGCTCGATGCATGAGTAAGAAAAGTGAAAGGTAAGGCTATGACAGTCGGTTGTATTGGCTAGGTTCATTGTGGTAAATGGACGATAGCAGTATAGTCATGAGAAAGCTAACATGAAAAGGTAAAGTAAATGGATTTCAAGTGTCATATGATTTGGCTATGTTGGGAACTGTTTTTGTCAATGCCTGTGCATAAATAAGGAAATTCTCTTAACCTAGACCTTATGTTATCTAGTAATTATTTTATGAACATGATTATGTTGAAGTTTATATACGTATACATGTAGGAATGTATGTCGTCGTCTGACAGGATCACGATTGTTTTATGCTAACGTTTATATATGTATGTATGTATCCATGTATCTATGTTACTATTTAACAGGGTTGTCAGGGATCATTCTTGTGGAGGAATGATTGCTTATGCAGGAGAACAACATGAAGAGGTTCCTAGTCTTACGAGGAATCAATTGGGAAGAATATTCATGAAAAATATACGAGGTCAGTATCATGTGGATATGATTTGATATTGTATACTTGTATTATGTCTATGTCTATGTTATAACAGGTAATTTTGAAGGATACATCAACAAAATAAAAGCAATGTGGTCTATGACATGCTACGATAAGCATGGATGAGATACCAGAACCAAATTTTCTTGATAAGGACAGTGTGGTTTTGGATGTGTGGTACTATTATTGAGAATACATTGTATATGTTGTACATGTTGCATCTATGATGTGTGCACTTGTGGTGTTGTATATACATAGCATGTGTACATGTTATTTATGCAATGTTATGTACAGGATGGTACAAATAGGGTTGTGCGAATATTGCATATGAGGTGTTGTATACATATTGTACTATCTTCATGATGCATATGCGATGTGTGTGCATATGGTGCTCTGTGCATGTTGGATATGCAGTGTTGTATATGGATGATGCTATGTGCATGTTGGATATGCAGTGCTATGTACACTTGGTGTCGCGTGCATGTTGTACATATGGTGCTATGTACATATGGTGTTGTGGGCATGATTTTACAAGTGGTGTGTGAGCATGTGGTGCCATATACATGTTGTACATAGGGTGCTATGAGCATGTGGTGTTGTGTACATGTCATTCATGTGATGCTATGTACATATGGTGTCACGTACACATCATGTGTGTGGTACTGTGTACATGTGGTTTTGTGTACACGTTGTACAGTGGTGTAGTGTACATGTGGCATTGTGTACATGTTGTGCAGGTGGCGTCATGTACATGTGATGTTGTGTAGGTGGTGCAGTGTATAGGTGGTATTGTGTACATGTTGTACATATGGTACTTGTGTACGTGTGGTATTGTGTTCATGTTGTCGATATTGTGTTATGGGCATGCAATATTATGTATATGCATCATGTAGTCATGGTATTGCCGTGTGTGTAATCGTTGTGTAGTAGTCTATGTAGGTACATGTACTAGGTGGTATTTCACATCGGGTATAGATGGATGCATTGTATGGTATACACTGGGTGTAGGTGTATGTGTTGTATGTCAGGTGTAGATGCATGTATTGCATGGTGTGGTATGTCGTGTCGTTATATGTGTGTGATGCACACTATGTGTCTATCCACATGGTTGAGGAGAAGGCATTGGGTGTTTGTAGCAACCAATTTGGAGTGCGTATGGAACAAAGACAAAGGTAGAAGCTAAGGATTGACGAAAGGATAAGTATCATAATTTTATTTCAATTTTATTATGCATGTGATTTATGACTATGGTATATGATGATTATATGTGATCTATGATTCTGGTTTATGATGGTTACATGTGATTTATGGTTTTGATCTATGATGGTTGTGTTTTGAGCTAACCTGATGTGATATTTTTATATATGTTGATTTTGTCAAGTATGCTAGTTTGACTTGCTGTGACAGGAAGCAAATAGGATTCCAAGTGTACCTTATTGTCGAACTACCAATTAGGTATGATTTGAAGTTATTTCAATTTATTTTGAATCTAATGGAACTTATGTTCTTGGTACATGAAGAATGAACATGCCTAGTTGGGTGGTTGAAATTGACTGCAAGAATTAGCAGCAACAATGAAAGAAATTGGAACATGCAGCAGTATGCTAGAAAAGCACTTTAGGAGTAGGGTAATGGTGGTACACTGGTACCCAATAGTTTCCATTGATTTCCATGAGCATGCTATGACCGGTATGATGTGTTGAGGCAAGCATATGCCTTGTTTTTTGTATCTTTCGATGCGAGGAAGCCTTTTCCAAGGAATGGACTTCCCGGGATGGGGGTGCCAACAGAACTTGGAAGGTGATTGACTGCATGGAAGGGGTGATCAAATTCCCGAGGGACTGTGTAGCAGAGAAGGGAAGGTCACGGATGGATTTGTTTTTTTCGTTAGAATTTAAATATGGAATCAGATGCACATTAGGAGTGGACCCTAGAACAATGAGCTAGTAATTGTTCATTGAGAGGACAAGTGGTGTAGGATTATAGTGCTAGGCATTAGATGCAAATCTGACTTTGTAGTGGATTCTGGACTTCCTAGGAAGGAGGCGAATTCTGATATTACTTTGAGGGTTGAGGTGTGAACCTCTGGATTCCTCTGTTGATTGATACAGGTATTGTATCCTTTATTCCTAGGTAGTGTCTAGGGAGCATTAGTCCTGAAACTAACTCACCTGGGCAGTGTCTAGGGAGCGTTACCCTGCCCTTAAGTCTCTCAAACAGCTATAGGACCCAGGGACAAGCAGTCTGAGTGGCTGACTTGTCTTCTAAAGGTTATGTGGATGATGTTGGATGACTGTTTGTGATGTTTCGTAGATTCCATTTCCTTAAAGTCACCAAGGAGGTTGAATCTTATCATAGTGGCCTCTTATCGCATGTTTACCCTGGCTGGCCGATTGCTTGGGTAGATGTGGGAGGATTGTGTTACATTCAGATTGGTCGCAATAAAGATTGTTTGTCATTAAGTATATTCTTATTATTCACTTATTTTATCATTCAACATTGTTACATTGTTAGTTTGCACTCAAAATTTTTATTTCATCATTCAAGTTACTAACAGTGTTTCTCATCTCAACAAACACAGGTAACTAAGAAAATTTTAAATTAAATTGACCAAATTAATCTTAGACATATTTAGCATATTTAAAATGATATAAATAATTAGACATTCAACAAATTTTGTATAACTGCAAAGGACTGAAATTGACCTAGATCCATCTTAACCTCAAACCTATCAAGCACAGAGAGGGATAAAATCTCTTGAGGTGCAAGCCTTTCCTCATGTTTTGCAATAAAGAAAGAGGTTTTCACCTCAAGAGATTTGATCCCTCTCGGCACTTGATAGATCCAGGGTTAAGATGGATCTAGGCTAGTTAGTGGCAATTTAAATAGCAAATTTGACAAAAATTTGATAATACAATTTTGAGCAAAATTGTGATTTGTTATTGTTTAAGGTGATTTTTTAAAGGCGTAAATAGATTAAAATTCCATGCGACACTATAACTTTGCAGATCGAACAACTTAAATAGCAATCAACATTTTGATTATACTTTGTTCAAATTGCATAAAATTATAAATATAATGATTATATTATTTAAGATCTATATAAAATGTATTTTTGAATCATATATATATATATATATATATATATATCTTAAAAATAATAATTATTTAAAGATTTAATATAAATTGAAATTTATTATTTTTTAATATTTTATTATTGATATCTTTAATTGTAATCCTCTTTTATTACATACAAATAAAACTAATTTTATTTTAATATTATGTATACTAAAGTTTTCTTTTTAATGATGACAACAAAATAGCCTTTCTGAAACTTGAACCTTGGTGTGGAGGATTATATATATATATATATATATATATATATATATATATATATATATATATATATATATATGTATATATATATATATCCCACATGGTAAATTATTTAGTAATGGCCTTGTTATCATATATTATGTAAACCATGAGATTCAAAGTTCAAATTCCCTATAAGTTAAACCATCTCCCTCTTTATATATATATATATATATATATATATATATATGTATATATATATATATATATGCATCCAACACCATGGTTGAATTTTCAGTGATATGGATGCTAGGTTACATAGTAAAGAAAATGAAAATTTTGAGTGACTCAAAGATGGTGGTTGATTCCATCCATGAAAAATAGACATCCTTGTGCTCAACCCCATTTTCAAACTCGAGATCCAAAAGTTGGAATGTTACACATCCAAACACATCTATAGGAAACTAAAAATCTAGCAAATAGCCTTTCAAAAGATGGTATCCAAAGTCCACCAAGAAAACTTGAGATTCATGAGTCTTTGACTTGGGATGAAAGAAATTGGGCATCATGATTGGCTTGTAGTCTTTTACATGAGTTGAAAAAAGTGAGACACTTGGTAGAGGTCAAATCTAGATATTGATTTTAGTAATCTCTATTTATTTATTTTGATTCTTTTGGATACATGAAGTTGCTACACAATTCAAAATTTGTAGTCTTTTAAAGAAAATGTACACTTTGCACAAGTAAAAAGATAAATCTACATAATCATTCTAGTAATCTTTTTTTTTTTTTTGGGTGCATATATGATGTAGCTAAAAACAAACCTAGAAGTCTTCACAATGCATATTTCTATTATAAAAATAATTATTTTTTCCGCAAGAAAAAATATATATTATTTGAAATATTAAATATTTTAGGATATAACTTATTACATTTTAAATTTTAAATTATTAAAATATTTCTTTTATAATAATAAAATAAATTAAAAATAAATTGCTAAGAAATTGAAATGATTGAATTATAAATTATAGTAATTAAACTTTAGTAATAATTTAAGAATTTGTAAAAAAAAATGAAATAATTAGTATTCAAATAATTTCAATTTATATATATATATATATATATATATTCTTATAAAATGAATGTAATTATTTTTCCATATTCTTCTTTTATAAAATATTTTTCTACTACAAGATTTATTATTATTATTATTATTATTTTATTTTTTTTAATTTTAGTAAAAATTCTTCTCCATAATCTTCTTAAACTCCCATTTAAAATATATTATAGGAAAGACGTTCTTCTGGAAATTCTCATTTAATCCAAAATGGGCAATGACTTATTTATTTGGATAGCGTATGATAGCGTAAAAACGAAAATGCTTTTCCTTTATAACATGAGATGCCTCCTCTATAGCATATTAGTGGACGGTATAGCAGTGCATCAATAACCACCAGTAGCATCAACTTTATGTTATATACTTAGGGGGGTAATATGGGGTACAAAGGGAGGTACCCAAGGTAATAATATAATAATGGGATGGGCCATAGTAATAAATAAGGTGGTTAACCCATAACATGTAAGGGACTATAAGTAGTTAGTAATAATGTAATGGGCCCATGGTATTAGTTCGATGGTATGAGGGAACCATGGTATTGTATATATGAGGCCTATATAGAGGCTAGAGACTCCACATGGAGAGATGTCAAGGATTATTGTATGAACAGGCATATGGCTTGTGGAGTGTTCTCCTTCCTTAAAGAGTGAATGTATGGTGTTGCCCTACCTGAAGGGTTTGATTAATAAAGTGAATCATTTCTATCTATTTCTATCTTATTATTTCTGGGTATATTCATTATCTTATATTTTTGGTATCAGATCTGTAACAAGTGGTATCAGAGCACTTTCTTGGGCAAAAGTGGAGAATTTTTATTTTCTTTGCAGGATTTTTGGGGTTGCGAGTTATAGATCAGATCTGTACGTTTTGGTACAAGATCTACAAAATCTAATTGTAGATATGTATTATTTGTGAACAAATAACCAATTTAAAAAAAAAACGGTTGAATCAGAGTCCGGATGAAGGAGATATCACTGATCTAAAAATCAGTGGTGTTGCAAACAATTTTTTGGGGCAATGAGTTTGCGGCGCATATTTGGATGTCCTAGTGCAAGATCTACAAAATCTAATTACAGATCTGGATTGTTTGAGAAAAATTACCTAATTTCAAAAAAAAAACAGTCGAATCGGAGTCCGGAAGAGGGAGATATCGCTGATTTAAAATCAGCCCTTTTTTTCAAAACTTTTGGTGACGATGGGAGAGTTGCAGCGCAGATTTGAAATTGAAGTGCCTGGATTGGGATTTCTATCACACGGGAAGATGCAGAATGGTTGTTCCATTTCCAAAAATAGGTCATAATAGGGATTCTGAGTAATATTGACGGAATTGTGGCCATTTCAAATTTAAGCCAAAATTTTTGTGATGGCGGGCTTAGATCAGAGGAACGTGTATAAATTTGATGGCTCTCATCCAGCCAGATGGCTAGCACAAATGGAGCAATATTTCAATCTGAATTACATCTTGGATAATGAGACTCATCTTATGGTAGGAAGCATGTACTTGGACAATGAAAGACGACAATGGTGGCAAGGGCATCAACGTTGCTATGGAAGGCTCCTGACTTGGGACACATTCAAAAAAGCTCTTATGGACCACTTTGACCGAAAATTTAATCTTGTGGATAAGCTCACACAGACAGACACATAGCCTAGCAAAGATTGTACAGGAAAGAAGGACACCAAGAAACCTAAAGGGTTAGTTTCTGCTGGTATCTCCTTATTGCAGGTTCATGGATTAATTCAAAAGGAAAAGATCATTGTGTCTATAAATCCTAGCTGCAAGCATAATTTTATCAATGTTATTTAGCAAAAAAATTGCAAGTTCCAGCCAAACACATTGAAAATACACAAATTGATGATGAGGATGTTCAAGTGTATAAGGATTTGAAGATTTCTATGGATAAGTATGTGTTGCATGGTGATTATTATACTTTAGAAATGGATAATATGGATGTTGTTTTGGGATATTCTTGGATGGAATCTGTGGGTACTGTCAATATTAATGTGCAGAAGAAATTCCTGAAGCTCTGGTATAAAAAGAAGAAAATTACATTATAGGATATTTCCATCAATAAACAGGTAGAGTACATGGAGGCTAAAGCAGAAGATGTTTCAGGGACTGACATCTTAGACAATGAGCCAGTGATGATTGACAAGCAAACACAAACAGAGGATGAAGCAGAAAATGTTAACCCCCTAGGTATATAACACTTTACATCGAGGTACAGTCAACATCATATGTGCAATTCATATTCCTAACACAACGCCCATAGTCTGATGCACCAGTCGCAGTCGCCATCGCACCACCACCGCCTAGAAATATCACAATACGGACATTAAAAACAAGATGTTATTAACATTTATACATTAAACACATAGATTATAGTAAATCAAGAAAATGAATATTACCATGCGCAACGAAAATGAAGAAAAGGAGTGCAATGAACCCCGTCAACATATTTATAACAGATTTGCTAACTGTACGTTGAATGTGATAATGATTCATAAGACTGTCATTGGAAAAATATGTTTCCAGTGAATCCTGCATGTAATAGAGAGGCAGACAGACACATTCATTTCATTCCAAAATAGCTCTGAATTTCTGAAATTCTGTCATTTCTCTAAAATTTTGTTGAAATAACATTTCCCTAAGACAACCATGTGAATTTCTGTCGACTCTAGGTTTTTGGTTATTTGACCACAATAGGTTATTCTGGGAGTTTGGGTAAGCTATACAGTTCTTTAAAATATATTACTTCAAGAAATTGACCTATATTAATATTTTAGTTCTTTAAAATATATTACTTAAATAAATTGATATGTATTAATATTTGTTAATTTTATTTTATAGTTATTTTGAGTTGGGAATTGAATAATTAAATTTATTGGAATAATGTTTTCAATATAGAGTTTAAGTGTTATTTTTCAAAATCTTGTTTCTATGAAATAAGTGTTCCGAGATAACTATAGTTGGTCTTGCTTAATAAGTCAAGAAGATTTGAGGTGTCTCTGATGAGAGAGGAGATGTGGGCAAGGGTCAGGCAGTAGTATCACAATGCTAACAAATTCTATTGTCCTAAGGAGCCTTGGGAGTAGATCGTGGCCGGGTCTCACTCCGAAGCTCATGAGAATTAGTTTTAATCTATGTTGGGTGAGTTTCTGGAACGTGGGAACGTTGGGAACTTGGGTGCCAGTGTCACTAATAGTTAGAGGTTTCCCCAAAATTTAGAGGAAATCACTGATTAGGAACAATAATATTATATAACAAAAAAATTAACAATATTTTTTTAATTATATATTTTATATAATAATCAAAATTAATACTTGAATCAAAATATTCAAATATTAAAATCAATTTAAATATATAAATGATAAATATATATTCTCTCATATATATAAATATATTCTTTGGGTGTCTCTCTTACTGAGTCTCTCTCTTTTATATATATAAAATATTAAAATGTCAAGTTCATTAGGACACATGATGATTCTTTAACACAATCTAGCTTAAAAAAACAAAGGAACAATTTTACATATATTTCTCTAGTTATTCTTAAGAGAAAAAGTAAAGCAACTCTAATGTTTAAGCATTGACTGCCACATTCAATATTTACACACAAGCTTTTGCGATATATATACATAAACAACAAAGGAAATATTCATCAACATGACATCCCAGATATCGCCCTTACATCAAGGTGCCACACACTTCCTTAACCCATCAAGGGATTGCTCAAGTTTCTCAATTAAGGATATTAGTGTAAAGGATGTCTTTGGCCTTTCTTCCTACGAAGGTTTCAACTTAGGCTCAGGTTTTGTGGGTAGTTCAACATATTTCTCTACAGGCTTTGTATTCCCCAACCCCGGGGAATGCCAAAACTCCAAAAGACACAGTCTTCAAAACTCTCGGAACTTTCCCAAGCTCCCATTGGAGCTCCTGCTGAAAAGGGAACATTCCCATACAGTTTTAAAGCTCCCGGGAGCGCAGTAACCATTGAAATGAGTTTCCCATACAGTTCCTCTGTAACAGAGGTTTTAATCCTAGCGATGTTCATTTTCTCCTTAGTGCTAATTAACATAGAAATAATTATAATTATCAAAAATAAAGTTGATCATCTCTTTATAATATCTTAACTTTCTTTTATCTATAAATTAAATATATAATTTATTTTATAATAATTAATATTATGAAAAAAATTATCCATTATTATTTAATTATAATAGTAATAAAATAATCCATT
Organism: Pinus tabuliformis; assembly: GCA_031772625.1. NCBI lineage: Eukaryota > Viridiplantae > Streptophyta > Pinopsida > Pinales > Pinaceae > Pinus > Pinus tabuliformis. The sequence goes on along the minus strand of CM062811.1, from coordinate 107,163,515 downwards.
TTTAATATATCAATTAATTTAAAGGAAAAAAAAAATCAAAATATGAAAAATTTATAGTTCATAATACAAAACCATAAAATTAATTTAAAGGAAAAAAAAAATCAAAATATGAAAAATTTATAGTTCATAATACAAAACCATAAATTTGTTTGTAGTAGAAACTATGACTAGATAATAGAGCTTATCATTCTTAACCTTGGAATATTTATAAACTAAAAATATCTATAAACGTGTAAAGGAAAATTTATATTTAGCTATGTCCAAAATATAATTTTTTATAAATATATTAATTTTTTTACTTTGTTTTAATGTATTGTTTTGTTTGCCTAAGATATTATATATTTAATTTATATTTATTGTTATAAAAATAAAATAAACCATGTCAAATTGAATAATTCTAATAATTTTTTAAAAATATATATTATAAATCGAGAGGTTTTTTGGAAATTAAAATGAGGTGGTTGATTTTGAAGATGTTATTTTTATTTAACCAAAAAAATGTACGTTGTAGCATTGGAAATTAAAATGAGGTGGTTGATTTTGAAGATGTTATTTTTATTTAACCAAAAAATGTACGTTGTAGCACTATTATTAAAATGAGGTGGTTGATTTTGAAGATGTAATATACCCACATAATTTTATTTATTTTTTTATTTAAGTCAAACCATATTCTACCACATACGTGTATATATAATAATACGTGTTAACTTTACTAATGTTCTCAATACACATATATCATTCGAGAAATATCAAAGGGTATTGTTTTTTGTATTTTGCGTTGTTTTTTGTATTTTGCGTAACTTGAAAATCTCTCTCGTGGGTAGTATATTTGTTGACACATTTAACGATGGTGCTGCTGGCTCTTTACATCTAGCTTTGGAATTTATTATCCATTGGCTTTGTCACGTGATGGGCATGGTCAGAGTACACTCTGCCTTCGAGCTTCTCCCCTCATCGACGGTGTGGGTGTATGGATGCCCATCCGAGGGCGGTGCTGGACTGATATGCTCCACCCATGTTTATCTTGTAGCGTGGAGTTTCCCAAAACATTTGCATCAAGCATTGCTTCAGCTCTGTCTTACCTTCCTGGCGACGAATTCGTCCAGAACTCCTTCGCGCCGAGTAGATGCAGATGGTTCTTGCACACTGCCGAGCTCCAGACTGAATTTGACCTGGTTATTACAGTATTCGTCTTCTGGTAAGGATTTTATCATGCAATCTTTTAAGTTTATCGTTTTCCTTTCCTCCTTACAGGTTTTTCTTTAGTTTTTGTCCAAAACTCTAATAGGTTTTTCGCTTGTCTTTGTTCTGTGGACGAGGGTTATGGAGCCGACCTCCAGCAATCACCCGAGGGTTTGGGTAGGTGCTTCCCAGGTTTCCAGGTCCTACATTTTCAATGATTGGCTAACGGGTAAGTCCATAACCATACTTCTCCTGATGGTAGTCGATTCTCTGGTTCTATTGACAGATTACCCATTCTGCTGTTGGAAGAAGAGGGTTCTTCCTTTTTATTTAGGAATGGCCCTTCGGCCCTAGTCCTTACGACTTCTATTTCGTTTATTGTATCAGATTTATGGCAAAGTCTATACGCCGGTCAAGGTTACTCTGCTCTTTACAGGGTTTTGGAAATCTTGTTCTCGGAGTTATTCCTCCAAATTGTAACCCTGGTTAACCTGGCGCATTATTAAATTTGTCATGCCCTCGGGCTTGCTCTTAATTTGCTATGTATTACATTTATTTTAAAGAGGACTGTTCAGGTTATAAACCCTGGTTAGAATCCCGTGGGCTTGCTACAATTTCGTTTGTTGGCTGAGCACAATTTTCATATAATTATTCTCCATCTTTTTTTGTTAAGGTCTTTGTGACCTGAGTAAGTGTTAAGTTATTAAAAGAAGCATGCCATCTCTGTTGCGCGTTGTGACTCTTTTCTTATACTGTAATGTTTTTACCCCCTTCAGGGTTCCTTGAGTTATAGAATTATTCCTATGGTTGAGATAGTGTAATTTATATGTACAGTTTTGAATCCCACGGATTGCTATTGGGTTTGTACTGCATGTTTTATGATATTCTGTGTAGGCAATCTCCCGCACGGTGAAAATGTTAAATACCTAGCAGGTTTGTTGCATGTTGGCATGTGCTTTCGGGTCTAGCTCTATGATACTGCTAGTCTTCTGTGCGTGTCACTTTTATATTTTCTCTTAAGCTTAAATACGCTCCTCAGAGCTCGGGTTATGTTATTATCTAACTTTTCCATGAATACTCACCTTCGTATGGTTATGTAGTTGCAAGATTTGTTCTTCTGTCAATAATATATATAGTTACATGATTTGCATTGCTGTCATTTAATAACATAGCTACATGCAAGTAGGGAAAGAAAGGGTTCTGGATTTGAGTTTGATAACCTTGTGGGAACGGTTTTTCCACTCAGCATTTTCTTTAAAATCTATGTAAGTGTCGCTCCCCTGGTTGTGCTCTGGGGTTCTGAATCTACTCTCTAGATTTTCCTGCATTTCGTTGCATACAGTGATATTTAAGGAAAAAGCGCCAAAACGGTCATTTTGTTAATTATTGTATGAATTTTGGTTTACTACAAGGTCAATCTTTTGCAATTTTGAGTCTGCTATAAATCTTTGAGTTTCTGTTTTAATTTTTGGATAATTTTTCCTACAGACTCCTCTCACAATTATCTCCAAATTCAAGAATAAGAAAAACTCTTCAAAAACTACTAACTCTTACATTAGTAAAGATATTCTTAGGAGGACACCCATCTCTCCTCTCATATTTCCTCTACTGTTCACTGTAGAGAAAACCTTCTGCACCTCTTTTTTAACAGAAATATGATACATTATAAAGTTCACACAACAGTTTTCCCTCAAGGGTTTCTTTACGTACCTGGTGCTCCGGCTGGTAAAGTTCTTCTTGAAGGTCACCCGAAACTGGGTCTGCTGCCTCTCAACCACCCGACCATGAGATTCGTCTTTCAGGACCAGAATCTCCCCCCTTGCTTACTTGCTAGACCACAGTCTTCCGCAAGTTGCTTGCACAGCGTGCAGGGCTATCTGATCATCACCAGACTTAGCCTTCTTTCTTTTTCTTTTTTTCCCTTCTTCTGCCTGTCCCTACAGCGCAGATTTTCCTCTCCTCCCCTCCTTTTCTCTGGAAACTCTTCCAGTTAGGGGAGGTAGTTAGGGTTGCCCTCACAGCAACTGTCTTTTTTACCTCAAGAGGACAACTTCCTCCTTGAGAAGTTACCATCTTTTAAAGAAACACTTGTTACATCTCATAATGAAAACAAATATATTTAAATTTCAAACAGATAATAATATCAGGTTTAGTTTATATTTACCACAGTAAATCAAATATTTACATTTTTTTCCCGAGAAGATGTCATATTAATTTAAAAAAAATATATTTTAAATACACTATAATAAGATTTAAATACACTATAATGTTATAGCACTATTATCTGGAAATTAAAATGAGGAGGTTGATTTTAAAGATGTCATATTAATTTAAAAAATAAAAATTAAATGCACTATAATAAAATTTAAATGGGCTGTTGTTGTAGCACTGAGGTAGTTGATTTTGAAGATGTTATATTTACTTAAAAAAAATTATTTTAAATGCACTATAATGTTGTAGCACTATTATCTCTCAATCTCACTCTTTCTTGAAGTTCCTCGTTGTTTAAAGACACTTGCGAAATAGGATGAGAGAAAATAATAGCAAACTCACCCCCATAGACATCATTTACTTGAGAAAAACAATTTACCTTGATACGTATGAGATAAATAGTGATAATATCATGATGAGTATCACTTTCCAATGTGGTATAGATATCTGAAACATGGTCATTGTATATTAGATTCCAAATGGGAATGCCTTCATCTACTTAAGAAGACTCATACAACTTGAGTTGCCACATTGTCATTGTATATTAGATTTCAAATGGGAATGCTTTCATCTACTTAAGAGGACTCATACAACTTGAGTTGCGAGGAATTAACCATTGAACGAATACCATATTGTTGTGGAATATCCAATTTGAATACATTTTCATGAATTTATTACAAATTTACATATTAACCTTAATAAAGTCGATGAAGCTTATAACATTTATCCCTTTGAAAGCCTTATTCTTGAAGCTACGACCATACCCTATAACCCACATGGAAGGATGAAGGGCTACGATGGTGATCACACAATATCTGTATGTGTGCTAGGTTAGGATAAAGGGAGTTGCATGCTTATAAATTGATAAGGGCTATATCTTTTCCAAATATTGCAATAGAATTATGGTTAAGTTGTCACTACAAAGATGGATCTTATAAGGTTTATGGAAAGATAAAAAGGGCGATGGACTACTAGTGCTCATAACAAATTTGAAATGGAAAGTAGTTTTCGGAAAAGAGCGTTGATCTATCTTAACAAATTTGAAATGGAAAGTAGTTTTCGGAAAAGAGCGTTGATCTATCTTAACAATGTTTCACAAAGTGTAATGTCTTATCCTAACATTTATTTGTGGAGTATATTTTCGGAGTAGTTGCACCAAAGTGTGACTCACCACCTCAATTTGGCTATAAGTTTGGGAGCGGAAAGAAGTATATAATAATATTTTTCATTGAAACATAGGCCAAAGAACCTTCCAAAAATAATAAATAAAATCAACATTCTATCAATTGTGATGGTGGAAGGAAGGCCAAAATATATCCAAACATATATGAAAAATAAATATGTTTTTTATTATCGAGCAATAAGCTTGTTATAGGGAATGAATAAGGTAATGTCCGAAAAAGAAAAAACACTACAAGGAAAACACAAGCTTGTGTTTAGATAATGAATGAAAATAATGAAATAAAATACATAAAAGATAGGGAATGAATAAGGTAATGTCCGAAAAAGAAAAAACACTACAAGGAAAACACAAGCTTGTGTTTAGATAATGAATGAAAATAATGAAATAAAATACATAAAAGATCCTCCCAAGGATGTGTAGAAAGTGGAAGTAGTTGGTAAAATCCAAGCTTTTGATATCAACTAAACAAGGTATAATGCCTCACAAAGTGTGTCACATCAAAGAGTAGCTGGTAAAATCCAAGCTTTTGATATTGACTAAATAAGGTATAATGCCTCACAAAGTGTATTACATCAAAGAAAACCCCTTGTAATAGCGTAAACTATAAAACAATAACTGTACTAAGTACCAATTTTTTTGAGGTAGCAAAAAATCATCTGATTTTGAAAAGTGTTGATTTAGAATCCACTTTTTTTTGGAGCATTTTTTTGATACTTTTAATTTGATTATGTACTAACTATGAACTTTTTTTTTAATTTATGTTAATGATTTTCATGTTGATTTTGAAAAGCGTTGATGCAACATCAACCCTTTCTTCTAGAGGGCTTATTTTTTACACTTTAATTTTTTTTATGTATTAAGTGTGGATATTTTTTTTCAAACGCTGGTGTTTTTCATGTGGATTTTGAAAAGTATCAACATTTGTTTTTTATAAGGCATATTTTTTACACTTTAAATTTTCTTATGTTCTAGGTATGCACAATTTTTGTTGGCTCGAAAGAGTCATCAGGGAAAAGACCCCAGGTTCAGGCATGGAAGGCCAACAATGGTCCGTTGTAGTCTAGGACAACGCTGGCATTTTCACCTCACCCCGAAGGGCAAGGAGTCTCACCCGAAGCGCACCGCGACCAAAAGGGGAGAAGGGCTCAGCATGGAGTCGAGGGGATATTAGTTGAACATAGGAGGTCATACACATATGCGTTCATAATACATGAAACAAAGATAATGATACCCTAAACTCATACACATGGATTCATCATAAATACCACAGAACTAACAACATTCTAGTATCGATCTAGCAATCACCATCTTCATGCAACAAGGAGACTATTTAAAATTTTAATAAGCCCACAGAACATGATGCGCAATGTGTTATGAGTCTTAACAACCATCAACTCTGATTACATTAAAACAACAAGACAAAATACATTATAACTCGGCATCTTGCCATCAACAATACATAAAAGACCCGACTCAATGGCTCGGGTCAGATCTGCTCCGCAACCCAGTTCCTCAGTTCCTAGCTCTTCCTGCTTCTGCTCTTATGTCGACATACCTCCTCGACAGCTGAATCCTTCAGCATCCGGCAAGTCTGTCCTCAACAACAACCCCAATGATCAACAAAACCCAACAACAACAACCTCTTCCTTTCTGTTCTTCCTCTTTTTATATCCTTCCTGGTTGCCTGGACTGCTAGTTCTCACTCAGCTGCTTGCTTCCTTGGCTGCCTCTGCGCCTTCCCGTCTCCTCGATTGCCTTTTCCTTCCACTGCCACCTTGCCATCACCTTTTCGCAACTGCTCGTTCTGCCGCCCAACCATTGCTACCATTTGTCCTTTCCCACCCTACGGTTGGTCAAAACTGGTCAAAACTCTTCAAAATTAATGAAGGCTCCAACAGGCCCCGACCACAATTTCTTGACTCGTCCCCAAGTCAAGTCATTTCAACCTCTGGCGGCTCTGTTGCTATTTCCATGGGTTCTACAGGTGGCGGTTGTGTTGCTACCGACGTTGTTTCCACTGTCTGTTGTGCCGGCACCTCTGTTGCTGCGATACTTTCTTGCGGAATAGGCATCTCTTCCATCTCAATCCTAGCTTGTGGTGTGGCATTTGTTTCTGTGGCCCTTTCTTGACCTTGTGGCTCCTCCGTTCCAAATGAAGGCTCCAACTCAGGACTGTTGTTGTCGTCTGCTACCTGAACTCATTGTATCGCTAGATAGCCAAGTCCCAGTTTGTGAGGATTGCGTCTGCGCTTTGTGTGAATGCCTCGGCTAATTGTGATGTTAAGGTTGTCGGCTGTTGGATCTACAGGCTGTCCAATTGCTGGCTGCTTGAGTGCATGCCTCCTTTAACAACAGGACCTGCATCTGAACCAAGTCTCAGATTACTCTTTTCGTCCTTGTCGACTCTTCCTCAATTGCGTCAAACTGGGCCTGGAGGACATCGATTTGTTCACTTATTTGCTGGGATTGAGCATGGTCTGTGCACGCCCTTGTGTTGGCAAATAGAGATTGGATTTGCTCTCGCAACGGGTAGACCTGGGGATTATTCAGAGCTAGAATGCCTAACCAGTTGTGGACCTTACCCATTAAGGCATATCCATCGGTGAGGGTGTCGACTAGTGCTTGTTTCTTTGTTTCGAGCTCTCGTACCTTGCTTTCAACCGAGCGTGCATAGATTTCTACAGGGTCTAGAAGTGCCGACCTGATGGTCTCTAGCTTCCTCTTCATTTTTGCATTTGTGGTTGCTAGCCTTATGCACGTTGTCTGTATATGATCGGAGCAGTCAATCAAGGAGTAGGCGGACATGTACTCCGATGCTTCCATGTTGGCTTCGGTGATGGTTGGCCACATGGATTGGAACCTCTGAGTAAGATGATCCACTTGTGCTTGCAATCCTATATTTTCCTCTTGCAGGCAATCTCGTTCTTCCGTTACTGCAAGCAATTGCATCTTCTGCTGCTCATGTTCCTTAGCCAGTTTCTCATGCAGGCTCTTGGCCTTGTGGACAGCTTGCTGAATGAAAGAAAATAACTGGGTTGATGACCAGTGATAGAGTGTATCAACCCTCATTATGTTTGGTTCCAGAAATTGTTGCTATAAGGGTAGGCCACTTCCAATGGAGTTATCAGAATGTGAGGTGGGTGAATGCTCTTGCTGGGATGGTTTTTGTGATGGCAGGGTGAACTGTGGTGTGGCTGGGGTGATACTAGTGTTTGGGGGGATTGGGATCCTTATAGGAAGAGTGGGTAGGTACGGGCCAGTCCTTTGTCCCTGCCAATTGGTATCCAGACATCTTCCAATTAGTGGGTCCAGTCCCAGCATCGGTGTTTTACTCTTGGTGGGTAGCATCCCTAAGGTTGAGGTTGCACCTTCTTTCCTGCCAGTTGACTGAAATTCTACTTTGCAGACGCTAGTGGCCAAAGGGGAAGAGCTCAAACACCATTGAGGAGGTGGACGCTGTTTTCGGGGATGACTCCCGTGACAGTTATACTATAGTGGCTGCGGTGGTGGGGATTTCCTCGACTATGGTAGTTGTGGGAATTTGGTGTTCGACCTCAATAGTGAGATCGATGACTGGGGCTGGGGTGCTAACTTTCGGCTTTTTGGCAGCCGGCTTTTTGACTTGGGGGTGCGGATAACTCACTTCTTTTGTGGCTTGGGTACTGGTGTTGGGGAGGGAGCCTGGGCTACACCCACGGGAGGTGTCGTTGAGAGGGGTGGCATTATAATGGGGAACAACATAGTTGAACCTTGAAAATGTTCAAGATAGTCACCCTCACCTGGCTCGAAGCTTGCGAGTGTCCTTCTTACCTCGAACATTTTCTCCTCCATTTGGAGTAGTTGCTGCCCTTCAACTGCTACTTTCTGCCCCATCTCCCTCTCAGTTTTGTGGTGTTAGAGCTCTGAATGGGTACCTGGGCTTCCCTTCTATTATTTCGCAGGCCACTCCCAGCCAGGACTCTACTTCTCTACGCAAGGCCTCCTCTGTCAGGCTAAATCTTTGTGGCCTTAATTTGAATGTGGTGGGGTTGACACACCATGGTTTGAGATAAGTATGTGCATGCGAGGCCCCGAACTAGAGGTCACCTGAGAACTCATCCAAGAGAGTCCTGGGTATTCTCTCCGCGGACTAAATGGTCCACCATCTGTGCATACCAGCTCTTGAAGGTCGTTTCATTGATCTCTTTTATGTTGGGATCCCCCGATGCCCTCCATGGTTCATATCTAAGTGCAATTGGCTGATCTTCAGTAATAGTTGCCATTTGCCTCTCTAGTGGTGGCCTCCACTTCCACATTTCTAGCGCCATTACCAAATATTTGAATACAAATCCAGTGCTCCATCGGTAGACATATTCACATGCCTCAAAGAGTTCATTGAGTACGAAGGCTGCCCAGTTGAGTATCTCACCTTGGAAACAATGTTCTGCTATTGACACTCTGTCTAGTGTGCACTCGTTTCTTGTGAAGTGCCTCATCGTCTTTCCCACAATAAGGTAGCAAGTGAATCAGATGTTATCTTTATTGATTCTGTCTAGCTTCACGCCTTTTCCCCCTCGCTCCATCCCAAAGTGGGTGTAGATGTTTTCCTCTGTCAGTTTCTTCCCTTGCTTGGCCCCAACGTGGAATGTTGTGTTGACTACATTCCCCATGTTTTCCAACCCAGTCAATCGATAGATATCCTCGACATGGAGTAGGTATTCTCTGTCCAGCCATAACAAACCTCCATGCAACCTGCTCGCTAATAGCTTGGTGCACTGCATGGCGGCTAGTTGGGTGCCAAACACAGGCACATTTCACAGGCTAAACAACGTGTACTTCTATAGCCTTTTGAAGTCTCCCCTAATTCAGGAGGCCCTGGTGTCATCCTCCCATTTAAATTATTCTGCATATACCTCTCTTTTCATTGCTGGAAATTTGACCCTGTCCGTGAAGTCATTGTCGATGAGGTTCGATCGGTCATATTTCCCATAAAGGTCATCCAGAACTTTGATTCTTGCATCTAGAGTGGTTTGTGGGACTGATATGATTCTCTTTGCCATTGTTCCCCTTCTGCTGTAAACAATTTGCACTGGTGGTCTTCTGTTTCTCCTGTCCTGCTCCTGTTCTTCTAAGTGCTCTTGGAATCCTTCTAGTGTTTGAAATTCTACCATTCCCTACATTCTCCTGAGATTTATGTAGTCGGTTCTAACATGACGTCCCCTGACTAACAAGGCTTTAATCAACTAATTACTCTAGTGGCCTTTTCCATGCATTCTAGCTATATTTTTGTCACCGCCGGCTGGCTAGTACGTGCCAACTATGACGTGGGTTTGGAAAGTACAGAGTGGGCTATATGGTGTCTTTATTTTGCCGTGATGGGATTATTTATTAACTAATTCTATGCTTAATGAGAAAGATTTTGTGACCCTACTTTGACAGTTGCCTTATTGATTACTTAATCAGGAAATAACTACTGGTACGACGGATGGGACGGGTATGTGTGGGGCCATCAATTTTGGAAAAAGTTTGAACCTACATGTATTCTGTTGATGGGGTTTGACACACACAGCTACTATTCCTGCCAACTAGGTCTACTGACACTACGCCCCCGATCACAAATGGGTTGCGGTATCTCTCTACTGGCCGCAACCTTATTATGTGATTTTATTTTTTATTTTCTTTTACTTGCGGAAGGGTTTCAGGCATGCACCATTCATCCATCTTGGTAGTAGGACTCCATCCAGTTGTGCGACTCTTACCGCACCCGATTCTTTTATATGTGAAATTATGAACAAGCCTAACTAGTGCATCTATAGTTTTCCTGGGAACTTGAGGAACTTGTTGCCGTAGAGGAGCACTTGGTCATCGACTTCGAATGATTTCTTCTTGATGTGCCTATCATGCCAAGCCTTCTGTCTTCGTTGCTCGACAAATTGATGGAACTCCAAGCCTATCATCAAGCTCTAAAATTTGGATCAGTCTGTCCCACAAGGCACTGCTACCTGTCATTCTCGTTTCCTCTGAAATCAACATGCTGGGTAGTTTGAACTCCACTGGCACCACCACCTCTCTGCCATATACGAGCTGGAATGGAGTTTGTTTGTGTAGTCTTTTAACTGTTGTTCTATATACCCAGAGTGTCGCTGGGATTCTTTCATCCCAGTCATATCAGTTGGCTGATACAATTTTGGTTAGCCCTTTCTCCAGTATCTTGTTGAATGCCTCTACTGCACCATTTTCTCATAGATGGTAAGGACTGCTCTTGTGATGTTGTACCATAAAAGTTGTTAATAGGACCTGAATTGTCTCGCTCAGGAAGTGTGTGCCCTAGTCGCTTGTGAGGCTCCTTGGGCATCTGAATCTTGAGATGATATTTTCAAAAATGAATCACGTTGTAGTTTCTAATGTGCAGTATTTTACTGGCACGACTTCTACCCATATTGATAGTTACTCTGTGGCAGTGATTATGTATCGGGCTTTGGAGTGTCGTGTTGGTGGGAAGATTGGACCAATGAAATCTACCGCCCACTTATCGAATATCTACACCATATGGACCAGGTGTAGTGGTATCTCATTAGGTCGGGAAGGTATTCCAACTCTTTGGCAGACATTCAAATCCTTATATACAGTGGGCAACCACAATCCTGCTTGTAGTATCTTCCTTATAGTTTCCTTACCTCCTACATGGCCTCCTACGACCCCTGTGTGGCACTCCCATAGGATATCTTCTATTTTGTGTTGTAGGACACAACGTCTGAGTATCTGGTCTAAGCCCATTTTGTAAAGGTGTCCTACTATGAGTTGGTAATCCGCTGCTCTAACCACTAGGTGCCTTTTTTGCATTGCAGTGTAGCCCTATGGAAAACTTCCTGTTGTGAGAAAAGTAGCAATTTCCTGTGTTGAAAATGGAAAAAAGAAATGCTAAATATAGAAGTGCTAAAAATAGCATTGCTATAAATAGCATTTCGGGATACATTCCAATTTTAGTTAGTCCTTGAACTAAAATTGAGAATTAAAATTTGAAATTGATCTTAGCACTTGTTTGAAAAATAATTAATTAATTCATGTTGAGTTAATTAGTTGGAGAAAATCAAACATGAAGTCTGTGTGAAGACATGCAACAATTATCCCTTTGATTGAGGAGGTTATCCCTTAATTAAGGAGATCAGGATGAGTTGTACTTTGAGTTGTAATTAGTTAGCTTAGTTAACTGAGTTAAGTGCAATTAGATTAGTTCCAACAGTTTGTGGAACTGATTGTGAGTTCAGTTAGTTAATGCATGAATGCATGTAACTAGTGTATTTCAAATCATTGAATATTCTCTCATAAATAACTCATGCATGTCAGTTTAGTCAGATACCTAGTTGAGATCAAAGGATGGGACAATGTACTATAAGTTTTAGGAATATTCCCTTGAGGATATCTCTTGCATGTAGAAGGAATTCATTCCTTAAGGATTGCGTAGTTATTTTTGAGTTTGGTGAGTTGTGTGAGAAGTGAATTCACATAGGTGGTAGTCAGAGGACCTAGGAGAAACTGCACAAGGAAATAGGAGTCTTGGAGGACTAAAGGAAGGCATATGTTGTGTCTATTCAGTCTATAAGCATCATTGAGGGATTGTACTAAGAGCTGGATAGCTTGTGAGCTAAATCTTTGTGTAATCCAAAGATATTTCCACTTGTATGATAATACAGAGATCGATGTTTTTAGCTGAGGCTTTCCCCAGAGTATTCTTCTGTTTTGATGTGTGATTGTTTCTTCTTCATCTATTATATGTGTTCTATTTGATCTTGCCCAAAATTGATTAAGCTTCTGCAAGTTTATTTGTAGAAGTAGATCAAGTATTTTTCTTTAGTATATTGCATTATCAGGTGATCTACAATGAGAATTTCTACATGGTATCAGAGAAAAGGTGATCAAAGTGAAGAATTGTATACAAACAAGGGTGAAATTCGAAGCTTAAAGTTCTTGATTATAGAAATCGATTTCTTATCACATCTCAAATTTCACCAATGGCGTTCAACGATTTGCAACTTGAGTATGCCCTGGATGGCAACTCGAATTATATAGCTTGGAAGGATCGCATGGAAGTAGTATTAGAGGACAACGGTTTGAAGGACTTCATTGATCAAGAAGTCCCCAAGCCAGCAGGTGCTAATGCCCAATAATTGGCGGAATGGAAGAAATGTGTGGCTAGAGCGAGGAGTATTCTTCTGGAGGGAGTTCGACACCACATTGTCTCGAGTCTCCATGGGAAGGAGACACCATTTTTAATGTGGAAAACATTGAAGGATCTATATCAGAACATCAACAGTCATAGGAAGCTAGCGCTGAAATACAAGCTTCGGAAAATCATGTGAAAAGGGCGACATGATCTCTACATATTTGAAAAAGCTCACCACCTACAGGGATGAGCTTGGAAGTGTAGGAATCACGACAGCCAATGATCACATGGTGAGTCTTGCTCTCCTCGGTCTTCGTAAGAGCTAGCATAGCTACCAAGACTCATTAAATGGAAGATAGAAACTGCCAGATTGGGAATGACTGTGGTCGGATCTGATACAGGAGGAGATCAAGAGAAGCTGCATAGATGGTTCTTCATCAAAGCATGATGATGAAGAAAATATAGCCTTAGCGAGTAAGGCGAGGAAAGGGAAAGGGAAGGCTTCCGATTCCAAATTGAGTTCTTCCCATGGTGGGAAGAAGATTGACAAATTGAAAGTGTGATGCTTTCATTCATGGAAAATTTTAGGGGCTAATGTTCGCCCAATGGGCTAATTTTCCATGATTTTTCCACAAAAAATATTCGCCAATTTCCAATTTTACAAAAGACGATTCGCCCAAATTTTAGAATATAAAATTATTTTACCTTAAAAATCGCCAACATTATATAGAGACTACTTATAAAATCATTATAAATTTGGATAATTTTACAAATATATCAATAAAATTTTTATAGTTTTCATATTAGGGATTAGTGAGATTCGCCAATGTTTTTAAACTTCAAGAAAATTTTCCATCCTTAAAATTTTCCTAAGTTTCATTGTCATGAGGTGGGCCATTATGAAACAAATTGTCCACAGAAGAAAACAAAGAAGGGATCCTCGAAAGGATCAGATGGTGAGGCACTGGCCTCACAGTTCGAATTGGATTTCACCCTCATTGCATGCATGGTTTCATCGATGGTCTGTTGTGTTTGGTACTTGGACAGTGGAGCCTCATTCCACATGACTAGTGACAAGATTTTATTCAGTACCTTGGAGGAGAAGGACCTCCAGATGCACATAGAGATGGGCGATGATGGAAAGTACCATGTTTCAGGTGAAGGCGTGGTTGTGTTTCAAAGGGAGCATGGAGCTCCCCTCACCTTGACTGATGTAAGGTATGTGCCTGGACTAAAGAAGAACCTGATATCCATCGCTATGTTGGAAGACAAAGGCTATGATGTAGTCTTTAGTAAAGGAAAGGAATCCTTGAGACACATCGACATTGGACAGACCAAGAGGATTGGGATTCGAGTAAAGAATATCTACAAGCTGGAGGAAGATGACTATGCTGCATTGAGTTCCAAAGCAGAATTGGTGCAAAGCCAAGATATTGGTGAGGTATGGCATAGAATATTGGGCCACTTGCACCATGGGGCCTTGAAGATCATGCAGTAGATTTCTACCGGACTTCCCAAAGGTAAACTGGAGCAAATGGATACATGCAAAGGTTGTACCTTGGGTAAGTATGCAAAGTCTTCCTTTCAGGATTGAGACAGTCGAGCTAGAGCAATCCTGGAGTGAGTTCATACAGATGTGTGTGGACCATTCTCGACAGCCTCCATCGCTAAACAAAGGTACTATGTTATTTTCATTGATGATTTTTCTCGTATATGTTGGATCTACTTCATGCAGAAGAAGGATCAAACCTTCTCAAGGTTTTGTGAGTTCAAAGCCTTGGTTGAGAAAGAATTTGGAAAGAAAATAAGGGCCTTGCGAAGCGACAATGGTGGAGAGTATGTCTCTCAACAATTTAAAAACTTCTGTGCAGTAGAAGGAATTAAACGAGCGTTGACGACGCCTGATAACCCATAGTAGAATTGGGTGGCCGAAAGGAAGAACATAACAATTGTGGGAGCAGCTCAGGAAATGCTACATGACCAAGGCCTACCACTTCATTTGTGGGTTGAGGCATGCAATGCATCAGTATACTTGCAGAATAGAAGCCCGCACTGTGTACTGGGGATGAAGAAACCAGAGGAGGTTCTCCAGGACGATACCATATGTGAGTCACTTCAAGATCTTTGACTCATTGGTATTTTTCCATGTGACCAAAGATGCCCGGAAGAAGCTAGAGCCAACAGCTGAGTTGGGGATAATTGTGGGGTACACTGATACACCCCACAACTATCGGGTGTTCTTGCCTACTAGTGAGACGACAATGGTACGCAAAGATTTGAAATTTGATGAGCAGAAGGCCATGCGAGTATCCCTTGAGAAGGAGCTCAAGTTGCATGCAAAGGAGGAACTTTTGGTTCCTAAGGAGGAGGAGCCTTAGACTGATGTCGAGCATCCGCATGCAGAGGATCTAGGAGTGGAGACATCCACTCATGTAGAGTCTTCCAGAGGTGGGAAGAAACACTCAAGGGAAGCTGACAGATTGTTGATGGATGCGAGAGAGAATGTGGGACAAGCATCTTCTCAGTGCAGACAAAGGAGGTCACTTGAGTAGTACACTGGTTACATGGCCTTGGTTGGGGAGTGTGTAGAGGCTGAAGCATCTTCCTTTGAGGAAGCAGTGCAGTAGCCAGTCTGGGTTGATGCTATGGTGGAGGAGTATGACTCCATAGTTTGGAACAATGTTTGGGATGTTGTTCTAAGACTGGAGGACAAGTCAGTGATGAGTTCCTGATGGCTTTACAAGGTAAAGCAAGCAGCTGATGGTAGTGTTGAGAAACATAAGGCAAGGTTTGTTGCCCGCGGTTTTTCACAGGTTGAGGGGATTGGCTATGATGATATTTTTTCTCCTGTAGCAAGGTATTCATCTATCATATCGATGTTGGAACTATCAGCACAGATGGGTTGGAAGATCCATTAGATGGATGTGAAGACTGCATTACTCAATTGCGAGATTGAGGAGGAGGTGTACATAGATCAGTGGGAAGGATTTGAGATCTTTAATCGTGATTTGCATGTGTGCCGACTCAAGAGAGCTTTGTATGGGCTAAGGCAAGCACCTCGTGCTTGGTACACTAGAATCAACAACTATTTCACCACGTTGGGCTTCACAAAGAGTGAAGCAGATGTGAACCTATACCACATCATGGTAGAAGGTAAGCCATTGATCATTGTTCTTTATGTTGATGATCTAATATTAACAGGTGATGATCAGTTGATCAAGTCTTTTAAGGAGGACCTTGCAAGAGAGTTCGAGATGAAAGACATGGGTCTCATGCACTGCTTTCTAGGCATGGAAGTGTGGCAGAAGGATGGGGAAGTGTTTGTGTCTCAAGGCAAGTATGCAAATGAGATACTCAGGAGATTCCACATGGAGAAGTGCAAGCCCATGCAAACTCCTCTAGCAGGTAACTAGAGGAAGGAGGATGCTACTTTAGGTGAGGTAGTAGCTGCTACTGTTTATCAACAACTTGTGGGTTCATTGATGTATTTAGTGAACACACGACCATATTTGTGCTTTGCAGTGAACCAGCTGAGTCAAGCTATGGTTCAGCCTACCAAGCTGTTTTGGAAGGCAGCGAAGCATGTGCTGAGATACCTCAGAGGCACATCTCAGTATGGATTATGGTACAAATGGACAGAGGGAGTGAAGCTTCAGGGCTTCACAGATGCAGATTGGGCAAGGGATCCATCAGATCGGAAGAGCATTTCAGGAGGAATTTTCAACCTTGGTTCAAATGTAGTTTCTGGGTATAACAAGAAATAGAGATCAGTTGCACTTAGCTCAGTAGAGGCTGAATACATGGCTGCCAGTCAAGTAGCATGTGAGGCCATTAGGATGCAGAAAATTCTAGTTGGATTGTTTGATCAGAGGATGGACCCAAATGTGATATATTGTGATAGTCAGAGTTGTATCAAACTCTCTGAGAATCCAGTATTTCATGACAGGTCCAAGCACATCGATATCGGTATCATCATCTTCAAGACTGTGTGGTGAAGAAGATGATGTTGTTGCAGTATGTTTCGACCAAGGAGTAGGATGCAGATATTTTGACTAAGGCATTGTCAAAATGCAAATTCGAGTTCCACAGATACAGGATCGGGGTGATATATAATCCCTTTCTTGTTGAGAGGGAGTGTTGAAAATGGCAACAAGAAAATGCTAAATATAGAAGTGCTAAAAATAGCATTTCTATAAATAGCATTTCAAGATACATTCCAATTTTAGTTAGTCCCTGAACTAAAATTAAGAATTAAAATTTGAATTTGATCTTAGCAACTATTTGAAAAATAATTAATTAATTCATCTTGAGTTAATTAGTTGGAGAAAATCAAACATGAAGTCCATGTAAAGACATGCAACATTTATCTGTTTAATTGAGGAAGTTATCCCTTAATTAAGGAGATTAGGATGAGTTGTACTTTGAGTTGTAATTAGTTAGCTCAGTTAACTGAGTTAAGTCCAGTTTAGTTCCAACAGTTTATGGAACTGATTGTGAGTTCAGTTAGTTAATGCATGCATGCATGTAACTAGTGTACTTCAAATAACTAAATATTCTCTCATAAATAACTCATGCATGTCAGTTCAATCAGAGACCCAATTGAGATCAGAAGATGGGACAATGTACTATCAGTTGCAGGAATATTCCCTTGAGGATATCTCTTGCATGCAGAAGTAATTCATTCCTTGAGGATTGCGCAGTTATTTCTGAGTTTGGTGAGTTGTGTGAGAGGTGAATTTGGATAGGTGGCAGCCAGAGGATCCAGGAGAAACTACGCAAGGAAATAGGAGGCTTGGAGGACTGAAGGAAGGCATATGTTGTGTCTATTCAGTCTATGAGAATGATTGAGGGATTGTACTGAGAGTTGGATAGCTTGTGAGCTAAAGCTTTGTGTAATCTGAAGATATTTCCACTTGTATGATAATACAGAGATCGAAGTTTTTAGCTGAGGCTTTCCCCAGAGTAGTCTTTTGTGTTCATGTGTGATTGTTTCTTCTTCATTTGTTATATGTGTTCTATTTGATCTTGCTCAAAATCAATTAAGCTTTAGCAAGTTTGTTTGTAGAAGTAGATCAAGTATTTTGCTTTAGTGTATTGCATTATCAGGTGATTTACAGTGAAAATTTCTACATCCTGCAAGTGGTTAGGTATGGCTTATATCCTGAAGAAATCAGCATCAGGTAACCGGTCGTCTATTGCTCCATCATTCTCCCCTATTTCCAGGTGAGAAAGGTGATATGGGCCTACATTCAGTCTGCCTAGCTTAACAACTACTTCAAACGAGAACTCTTGAAATAGTAATAGCCATCTGCATATTCTTCCTTCTAGCATCAACTTGTTTACTAGGAACTTCAGTGCAGAATGGTCAATGAAAAATTTGAATGGTGCACCCAGCAGGTATTGCCTAAACTTTTGGAGAGTGTAGACCATTTCTAGAGCTTCTCGTTCTATTGTTGTGTAGTTTTTTTTCGTCGTGGAGAGCTTTCTTCTTGCGTAGTATACTGGATGATCCATATTTTCTCCTGGTTGTGCTAGGACTGCTCCTAGTGCTATTCTAGACGCATCATTATGTACATGGAACATTTCGTTCCAGTTAGGGTACACCAATATGGGCACACTTACTAACCTTTCTTTTATTTTGTCCATTGATGCTTGACAATATTTTGTCCAAATGAATTCCTCCATCTTCCTTAGCAGTCTCTCCATTGGGGTTGTTATGGTTGCATAGTTTATGATGAACCTTCTGTAGTACCCCGTATGGCTTAGAGTTGCTCTTAGTTGATTTATGTTTTGGGGTGGTTCCATGTGGACGATTATTGCTATTTTGGCAAGGCCCACTCAGACTCCATCTTTGCAAAAAATATGGCCCAGTAGGGTTCCAAAGGGAACCGCGAAAATGCACTTTTTCAAATTTAAAGAGATTTGTAATTGTCTGCATCTTTCGAACATTACTCTCAACAGATTGGTATGCCTCTTCAGTAGGCTGTATACTGTCCAGTCATCCATGTAGACTTCTAGGAACTTATGAATGTAGTCTCGGAAAGTTGCTATTACAATCCTTGAAAACACTGCTGGCACATTCTTTAATCCGAATGACATTACATTGCACGCGTATGACTCCCACTCCATCATGAATGTTGTTTTACTTTTATCTTCTTCATCTATTTGGACTTGATGGTAGCCTGAGAAGCCATCTATGAACGAGTAAGCCTCATTCCCCGCAACATTGTCTAGGACTTCCTCACTGAAAGTCATGGGGAATGGGTCATGCATGCATGCACTGTTCAAGCTTCTATAGTCGACACATATTCTAATCTCGGTTGCATCCTTCTCGTTTTGAATCACTATAGGGCTTATCCAGTCAGCTTCATTGACCAGAAAAATGATTCCTGCATCCAGAATTTTATCAATCTCCCTTTTAACTTTCTCTTTGACCCTTGGGTTCAGTCGGTATGGTCTGTGCTTCACTGGTCGGACTCCTGGTTTCAGAACAATTTTCATCTCTCCCAAGTTACCTTTTATCCCCTTGAGTTCGGCTACCGAAGCTGGGAATAGGTTCTGATATTCTTTTAGTAAAGCAGAAATTTCTTTAGTGGTTTGTTCGTCCGAGTATTCTACCACTGATGCTATCTTGGGTTTATCCTCCATCCCTACATTCTGCTTTCTCAGCTTCACTGGTAGGAGATGGGCGCCTTTCATCGAGGGAATCTCCTGGATCCCCCTTTCTCCCTCTGTTTCTTCAAAGGCTAGGTGTCATAGAAAATTTTAGGGGTGAATGTTCGCCCTTTGGCGAAATTAAGGGGTTTTAAATTTTTAGTGGGTGAATATTTTGTATCATAGTAAATTTTTACAAATCACCTCAAATAGCCCACCTTATTTTAAGGGAGAGGGTAAAAAAAGTAAATTTAGCCCTTGAAATTAGGAGTTACAACCTTCCATTCGCCCATTTTCAAGAATAGGGTTTATTTAAGTGAATCCATTCGCCCATTTTCAAGAATAGGTTTTATTTAAGTGAATCCTATGGGCCAAAGGCCCAAATACCATATTTATAAAAGAGGTATGGTAAATTAATAAAAATAGAAATAAATTAGAGGTATGGTAAATAAATAAAACATTTTTTATATTTACTCCATAAGCCACCTTATATACATGCAAGGGTGTAAACAAATAAAAATATAAGTAAAGTGGAGGTATGGTAAATAAATAAAACGTCTTTTTATACTCACTCAAAAGGCATGGTAAATAAATAAAAATATAAATACATTAGACGCATGGTAAATAAATAAAACCTCTTTTTATATTTAGTCCATAACCCTCGTTCTATTTATGAAGGCTCAAGAAAGAGGTTTTATTTAAGTGAATCCTATGGGCCAAATACCATATTTGTAAAAGAGGTATGGTAAATTAATAAAAATACAAATAAACGAGAGGTATGGTAAACAAATAAAACATTTTTTTGTATTTACTCCATAAGTCACCTTATATTTACGAACACTAAAAAAATGCGTTATATTTAGGTGAAACCTATGGGACAAATACCATGGACTGGATTGTTATTAATACCATGCAAAAAAACATTATTAACCCTAATATTAGTATTAATAAAAATAAAAATGGCACATGGTATTGAACCATGGTATTCACCAAAATGGCACATGGTATTGACCCATGGTATTCACCTGGAATGTAGCCTATTTAAATGGGGAATTAAACCAGCATAGATCCATCTTTACTCTGGATCTACTAACCCGTGAGAGGTATCAAATATCGTGATATGAAAACTAGCATAGAGTGAAAAAATATTTGATCCCATCAAGAGTAAAAATGGATGTTGTATGTTAAACATTTTAGCTTGGTTAAAATAAAAAATAAAATAAAAATCAACTATTAATTTTATTAAATTTTATAAATTACTAATAGTAATTTTTAAGCTCCAGGTTTATGATAACCCATGGTAATACCATGGTATTCATGTGAGCATAGACTATTTAAAGGGGAAATTATATCATCTTAGATCCATCTTAATTCTGGGTCTACCAAGTGCTTAGAGGGATAAATAGATTTCATCCCCTTAAGAGTGGTAGATGTGGAGTTAAGATGGATATGGGTTGGTTTTTATGATAATGAAGATATTAAATAGACTTAGGAAATTATATTGTAAAAACATCTTAAGGTGAATGGTTAAAGCATAGACATTGGACAAGTATATTTGTATACTTCTGCTTTAAATTGAAACAAATCCAGGGCTAAAAAGAATGGATTGATTGCACTAGTAATAGATTGTAATTTGGGTAATTTTTCTAATTGCAAACAGGAACATACTTGTGTATTGGCAGGGTGGTTATGAGGTCCCTAGAAGTGATGAATTTGAATTTTTCTTGGTTTTATATATAGTATTAGGTTTTTTCTCATGCTTTCTGTGAATGGCACAGTGAATTTTATCCTACACCCACTAGGTTATCGATATGTAATTTCGGTAATTTTGATTTCAAAAGATATTTTAAAGAAATGCAATGATTTCATTTTTGTATTCAATAAACACAAGATTTTATAATTGAGTAAAATATTCGCCATGGCTGGTGAGAGATTCACCAAAAAGTTATATATACATATCATATTATTGATAAAATCGCCTTCCATTTTTCCTATATACCATGGAGATTCGCCCATTTATTATACATGTAAATTTAGGGGGGTTCTTAAAATTTTCCCTACTAGGTGTCTATGCCCTTCTAATCTAGCTTCTTCTGGTTCTGTGTTGATTCTGTCGCAGGTCACAAATCCTGGAGATTCCATGTCAAATAAGCATTGCAGAAAATTTTCTTTGTGCTCCCATTCAACTAGCGTCTCCGGGGTGAACAAAACCCCTTTCACCACTTGAAGTGCTTCTGTCATTTGTGCTTCACTATCCTTGAATGAGAAATCACCAATGAACTATGTTTTCAAGGCATCCCAAGTAGTTGTTTGTCGTCGTAGTTCTTCATGGATGTACCACGCCCAGGGGATGGCACTGAGTGTGTGTATAAATGCATGCACCCAAAAGGTTCCTTGGTAGCCATCGGCTTTCCCAGTTGGTCGCACACCCTTTGACATGTTCCATGGGACTCGAATTCCCCGTGTATTCCTTTTGGTCTGGTGGCCACTCTTCTTTCTTGCTGAACCTTTCCTTCATTGCTTGCTTTGAATCCTTCTAGTCTTTCAATACTTGGTAGTGTGCTTTCCACCATCTTTCTAGTGTTTCCATGAGTGCAATGTCTAGAAGGGGATTTATTTGGTCTTCCAGTACATCCTGGTCCATCCTGTCCAAGAATCGATTTATTGGTTCAAGGCCATAGTACCTCGGGATGTCGTCCTTTCCTATATCTCCCTAGTTTACTCGGCTTATCATTACACATCATCGGGTTGTTAGTTCGTATCCACCTTGCTTCCATGCATCCCATGAAACTTCTGAACTAGCTTCTGAACTTTGGATGCTCCTCCAGCTAACTAATCCTTCGACTGTAGGATTTGTGTAGTCTTCCCTCTTTCCTGTCGTGAGTGTATACAACTGATCTAATGTCCCTGGTTCTTCCTTGTCATTCATTGGATCTATAAACCTGGGTCCTTGATAAGGATCCAACAATTGAATCACCCTCAATCCTTCTGCTTTGAAGATCATCAGTTTCTTCTTCAAATATATGACGGCATAGTTTTCATATGCCCAGTCAATCCCCAGGAGTGCTAGATATGGGTCTTTATCCCTATAATGTCTATTACTTCAAACTTAGTGTGTGTTTTTACTCTTGCTACATTGACCTCTACATTCTCCAATCTTCCAATGGGCAGTATACAATACTGATTTTCCATTCTCAACTGAATTGGTGAATACTTCAGTTGTGGCTTCCCCATTGCCTCCCAGGTCTTTCGGGGTAGGATGTTTACATCCAATCCTAGATCTAGCATGGTGTCCTTTATCTGGAATCCTGCCACCTGCACATTGATTCGAAACTCCTTCCCACTTCTCTTCTTATTCCGCTTCACCCTCGTGGAAGCCTTCTCTGAGCAGACTTCACATGGTTGTCCTGTGTCCTCTCACTCTATGGACACCACAACTTTTAAGCTTTTCTGTAATTCCCTTAGCATGGTCTCATCTTCAACAATTTTTAAGAACAGTTTAAACCATTCCCCAATGGGTTGGGCAGGGCTGGGCCCATAGACTTGCGGACCTTAGGTGTCCCTATCTTTAGTCATCCCTTCGAACAATTTGGCTACTTCTTGGTAATACTGCTTTTGGCAGTTGGGCTAAAATTCCTTTGGTGGTGATGATGCTTTGACGATCACAGGGGGTTCCTTGGCGTAGCGATCTTCCCCTATCTTCTTCCCTCCTCAGGTGACTATATTGATATTTGTTACGGGGAGACCCTCACTAGTCCGAGGCTCGAAATTCACCAGGTTAGCCCCTTGCTGTCTGGTCCTCTCTTCCCATTTCACAATGAGCTTTGGGCAGTCTTTCGTCACATGGGTGTTAACTCTGCATTGCGAACACCATGGTCTTCTCGGGAGTAGGAATTCCCTTGCGACATGTCCTTCCTGATCGCAATTGTAGCATCTTAGGTGTCCTATGCCCCCTGATCTTCCTTTGCATCCATTTCCTCCTTGCCCCCCTCGATTTGCTTCATTGACTCTGAATGTGGATCTGTCCAGCCTTTCTGCCAGAGCATCCAGTGCCTGACATTGATCGGTGTGATGAGTAGTCGATGCGCAGAACTTGCAGTAGTTGTTATTGGGGATGCTAGAGTACTTTTGCAGCACTGGACACATCCGCGGCAGGTGTCCATACGTTCTACAAATTTCATAGAAATCTACGTTATTCCTTCCTGGGAAGGGTCCTTATGCCCCGATGGCTGCAACCCCTACAGTTGGAGTGGTTCCCGATGACCCCGCCACCTCTCCTATTTGTTTAAGACCCCGTAGTCACGGGCATTCCGTTGCAACGTGCCCCTCCACGGGGCAACGGGTGCACCAAACATTGGGCCTGGCTGGTCATATGGGCTGAAGATCCCTCAACTTCTCGGTCAAGTTCACAATCTGGCTTTGCAAGCTCGTGATTGCTGGATCTTGCAGACTTGTGCCTCCTCGGTATTCGTGGGGATATCCTGCCATTGCTTCTATCTGAGATGCTTGCTCTAAGGCATCTTGCAGGGTTCCTATCTTTTGTTGTGTTAGCGGTGTCCTGGTCAAGGGCAAGAGCGCCTTGATGAACTAGTCCCGCTGGTGGTTCGGGTCCAAGGTGTAACTTAGCTTGGCAATGGTATCCTTAAACCTTTGCATGAGCTCCCAAGCAGTCTCTCCCTCCCTCTGCTTAATTTCCCACAACTCTGATAGCCCTTGCTAATTAGTTTGCAGTACCTTGAATTCTTGCATGAATCCCCTCTTAATATCATCTATGGTTGGGTTCTGGTTTTGCTCTGCCCACTTTATGAACCAGCGTAGGGCCCGTTCCCTTAGCGTGGTCTGGAATTCCACCGCTCGAACATTATCCAGAGTCTAACGGGCTCTCTAGATGGCTTCGCAGAGGTACTAGTGTTGCTCCACATCCTCGTTCCCCTTACCTGCAAACTCTGGGTATCTTGTAAATGATCCTGCCATACTGCTCTGAATATTGGCTAATAACACAAAACCATTGGTTCTCAGCTGTAGTGACCCCTGTAGTCCCAAGTTACTGCTATAGCCGGTTTTGGTATCACTCCCAGTATTGAGACCAGTTCTGTATTTTTCTCGCACACTATATACTCGTGCTGCTTTGGCTAGGTTAAAGATGAATTCTTCTAGTTTTTGATAAGGTACCAGGGGAAGGTTAGGGAAAACACCACTTGCGTTTCGGGGTTGGGGCTGCTAAACTTTGGTAGATGCTGGTTCCTCGTCGAATAACTTCCTCATTCTGTCACCCATATTGTCATCATCTTCGTGCTAGCATGGGTGTTGATCTTGTGGTTCTTCTTCCATAACCTTCAGGGAGGATCCCCCATAAGCTCCCGGTTATGATCCCACATCTGCAACATTCCGAGATAGTCTTCCTCGAGTTCCTTGTTGCAATCCTATTTCCACATCCTGCAGGGAATGTCCTTCCTCCTCTTCCCAATTCCGACATCCCTTCGTCCCATCTTCGGGTGGCCTAGTATCCTCTTCCCCTTCCATCTCAGCTTGGGGTTTTTCCATCGCCACTCCTATCGGGTGGGACGCCACTCCTATCGGGCGGGACCCTGTCCTTCTTTTCCCTAGGGCCCAAGCTACTCTTGCCTGCCACTTATCCACTAGCAGTGCCCTTCTTTGTGCTCTAACATCCCTCGCTCTCTTTGATCCTTCTGCATCCATCCCCCCATAGCATCCTTATCCCCTTGTAGGCCGAATTTTCCCCTTTAGTTCCTTCCCTTGATATTGGGGTTTTACGCTTCCATCCCGGTAGTGGATAGAGATAGAAGTCCCTCTTCTACCAAAAGCATCTTAATCCATGTTAAGATTTCCTCTATCAATTCCCCCTTAGCTCAGAGTTGAACACCGCCTTCGCCTTTGAGTAGGACTGATAGCTTTCTGCAGCAAACTCAACTACGTATCCTTCCATAGTAGTTCTCACCCAGAAATCAATTGCCCTCATCTACTTGTTATCCAGCTGTTGTAATAGTGCAGTCTCAAACGAAGTCCAACTGTGGTAGGTTCTCACCGATCCGCTCGAAGGACTTTGCCGCTTTAGTTCCCTCAACCAATTGTACAGGTCCTCAGGGAATTTGCACTAGAAAATTTCATATTGGTCGTCTGAGCTATCAGCGTATAAGATCTCCTTACGCACCTTGCCAATTGGCTGATTCCTGTGGGCAACCCTTTTTGCCAAAAATTGGTCTATTTTATAGTTCCACTAGTTTCTTATCTCTCTCTTAAACACCCTTGACACCATATTCTGAACCAGTTCTCCTAATTTCAGGTCCCGACAATGGAACCATTTGTTGGCTCAGAAGAGTCATCAGGGAAAAGACCCCAGGTTCAAGCACAGAAGGCCAACAATGGTCCTCTGTAGTCTAGGACAGCGCTGACATTTTCACCTCACCCCAAAGGGGAAGGAGTCTCACTTGAAGCGCGCCGTGACCAAAAGGGGAGAAGGGCTTAGCATGAAGTCAAGAGGATATCAGTTGAACACAGGCAGTCATACACTTATACGTTCATAATACATGAAACAGAGACAATGATACCCTAAACTCATACACATGGATTCATCATAAATACCACAGAACTAACAACATTCTAGTATCAATCTAGCAATCACCATCTTCATGCAATAGGCAGACTATTTATAAGCCCACAGAACATCATGCACAATGCGTTATGAGTCTTAACAACCATCAAATTTGATTACATTAAAACAATAGGACAAAATACATTATAACTCGGCATCTCGCCATCAACAATACATAAAATACCCGGCTCAGTGGCTCGGGTCAGATCTACTCCGCAACCCAGTTCCTCGGTTCCCAGCTCTTCCTGCTTCTGCTCTTATGTCTGCGTACCTCCTCGACAGTCGAATCCTTCAGCGTCCAGCAGGTCCGTCCTCAACAACAACCCCAACGATCAACAAAACCCAACAACAACAACCTCTTCCTTTTTGTTCTTCCTCTTTTTATATCCTTCCCAGCTGTCTGGACTCCTAGTTCTCGCTCGGCTACTTGCTTCCTAGGCTGCCTTTGCGCCTTCCTATTTCCTCAGTTGCCTTCGCCGTCCACTTCCACCTTGCCATCACCTTTCTGAAATTGCTCATTCTGCCGCCAAACCGTTGCTACCATTTGTCCTTTCCCACCCTACGGTTGGTCAAAACTCTTCAAAATTAACGAGGGCTCCAACAATTTTTTTTTAAAATGTTGATTATTTAACCATTTTTCTAGTTGTCTTATTCCTCTTCTGGTTTTTAATCTTATGATGCTTGTTTTTAAAGGGTTTTCCAAACTTGTGTTTTATGTTTTTCTTTACAATGTTTTTTTATAATGAAAATTTTTAATTCTTTTGCAAAGTTTTAATAACATAATAACTTTAATATTTTGAGGTTACAATTTTTTGTATATTTATATATCATTAAAAAAATACTTCAATGCACAAAAAATAATTGTCACTAAAAATTAACAATTTTAAACACTCGACAAAAAATACATATTTTGCACATAGATATAATTAAAAAAAATATGTATTTTAGAAACTTTTCACTAAAAATGGCATGTAAAATAAAAGGTTTTTATCAAAAAATTGAATAAAAAAATGGAAAAATAGCAAAATTTATGAATTTGTTATGAATTTAATATCCAAAGATGATGACATTTAAACTTATTTTCTAAAAAAAAAAGATTCAGATAAAATTTTAAGTTAAAAAAAAAAAAAAAAAAAAAAAAATTAAGGAAAAAATAAACATTAAAATAAAATAAATTGAAAAAAAAAACATTAAAAAAATAAAAATAAATAAATTTAAAACAAACATTTAAAACAATAAAAAAAACATTAAAAAATAATTCAAAAGAAAAAAAAAATAGACACAATCTCACAGAAGGCCCCTCGAACCCCCTGGTTAGGCTTGGAAAGATGTCCATAGGCTTGAGGTTGTAGTGTATGATCATATCCCTGCATTGCTTGTGAAAATATGCAATTCCCTGGCCTGTAGCTAAGGAGATGCTTTAGCAAGTATCACAATTTAGAAACGTAGGCTAATTTGAAGATGAAAGTAATATACATCTATCTAGGGATCCATTTGGCAGAAACTCATAGTCAAGGAGCCCGAAATGAGTAATTTACAAGCTAAATCTTAGTAGTGGTTCTGTGATCCATATTTAAGTAGTTGTTTGTTACCTATAATTTGGGATTTTGGCTATTCTTTGCTAGGATGAAGATGTAAAAGATCAGAATGAATGTTAAAAAATACTCACCTTTGTAATTCCTTAGGGAAATATCCTTAGAGGCAAACTAAATTCTTATCGTGAATGACACCAATTGTTGTCACCTTTGTTTTGAATTCCCTCTCTCCTTGTGGTAGCATATCTCCAACCTTTTCATAGAAATAAAAGTTCCATTTGAGAGTGAGCCCTTGTATACAGTTTCAAAAATCCATACCAAAGCATTCTCCCATTAGTAGAAAAAAATTTCAAAATCAAAATCCTTATATTCTGCAGATAAATTGTTAGACTTTTATACTAGCTCCAAGCCTCTATCTGAAGTTCTTTGTTGCAATCTCCAGACCCACGAAGATGAAATTCACAGAGTCCCAAGAAAAATAATAGAAGCATCAAATCTCCATCTATTTTTCATCATAAATATGCTACTACTAAAAATAAGGCTAAACACACACACCAAAAATACACTACTAAGAATAGTTTCTAGAAGAAGTATCATCAGATGGGATTGATGTTTCGAATGTCTGAGAGGGTACCCATTTGAGGATTCCATTCCATTATTATTAATGAGGATTATTTTCATGAAAAATGTATAAATGGGATCTTGCAAACCTCCAAAAAGAAGGTTTCCTGGTGTGCAAAAGTAGGGTTTTAGGTTAGAAACCCCATAAACATAAGCTACTTAAGCAATTAGACAAGCATAGATCTCGACATAGAAGTTGTGAAAATATTTTTGTAATTGAAAATGACTGAAATTCTATCATAGGAATATTTTTGTGGAATAGTCACAACCATGAAGGTTCATTATCATTGTCATCGCTGCAATTTAGTGAATAATTTAGAGGCAAATGCCCTAGAAATGGTCAATCTTAATCAACTAGATTTGATCTAGGCATGTAGATGCAATGTGGATTACCCTCAATATGGAGCAGATACCATTCCCATAGATTCTGACACTAAACTATAATGAAATCCACAATCCTTCTGAAACTGATCATAGAATCCCATATGTAAAATCTCAAATTTCCGTCATGTTCGGGAATGATCCACCTCAATGCTCAACCATTCTAAGCCAAAATATTTATGTTATGGTAAATATATACCTACTCCTTTGAGGGATTACCATAGCTCATAACTGGTCACATTGAATTTTTTATGCCCTAACCAAAATGAATATTGAAATATTCATAAGGGATATTGTAAGGGATATTAGCTCTTCCTTCCGCGACATTGGGCATAATATGAACATCTTTTAAAGACAAGAACAAGGCAGAGCTTGTTGCCCAAAAAATGAATGAGCATACCACCTCTTTTGCTGCCACCATAACGTCACATTGAATATTTGTGAATATATTGCTTAGATACTATAGTCTTAGCGCTCAGCCTAAAGCATGGAGGATGGAAGGGAGGAAACATGTTCAAGGCTGCAATGATCTTAGACCTATATTGATGCCTGGCTTAGAGCTATTACTTGAACCACCATTCCTAGCTAATAGTTGTTTGCAAGAACCAAGGGTGGAAAACAAATGGGGAGGAGGAACTTTTCTAGGAACAGAGTAATAGTGAACATTTTCATGATGAAACATCTATCAAGAATTTATCTTAGTTTAGAATCTACTAATCTACCAAAAATAAAAATAACATATGCAACCTTGTTTTTTTATAGAGAAAGTGCTTTTCATCTAAGCTTTCGAGGTAGTTCTGGTGTGACATTATTTGGTGTGTTTAACTATAAAGAATATCATTTTAATACAAATTTGCACTGCACAGTGTATCTTAACTATCAACGAGACGTACCTTGATGTGAGGTTGGTACTACTAGTGGCTACATTGATATACTACCCTATTATATTCCAAAATGGAGCATCACTTGTTACAACTTAGCTAATTTTTTTTTTCATTTTTACGCTAGGGTCCTTATTAGTCCTTGCCCCTTCGAGGTTGCAAGGAATATAGTAATAATTTCTATTCCCTACCCATAACTTTGACACAATAACCAATAAAGCCTTTTTACTTTAAACCAAAGGTTTTTGAGTTGGCATGGGAACCGATCCAATATATTTTATTTTGACGAAAGTTTCTTGAAGTTCCTTTTTCTTTAACCAATCAGCAAAATCCTCTTCTTATTTGGCCTCATACCGAGAAAAAGGTTAGAGAAAAGTTGGGAGAAGTACAAGTCATTAAGACAACTTGACACTGGAATGAATTAATGCTATCTTTCACTTAGCATTTATTTGCAACATTTCATGTTAATAAAACTTTTGCCTTGTATTCCTTGAAAGTGGAAGTATATTTTTGTTAATAAGTAGACACATATCTGGCATATGTGTCATGTATGGTATGTGTTAATATTGATAATTGCGTGGCTTGATGTGTTTTCATTGTGGTTTGAATGTTGGTCTCCCAGGGGAAGGGCTCACTTTAGAATTGGACGGATGATAAAATATTTTCTTCTGAGTTAGCATTCTTCATTTGGTTGGCCAAATGAACCTTCCTAGTGAGCAACCCTCGAGTATGGTGAGCATCATTCTAGCATTAAATGAATGTTATGAGATGTTCAAATTTGGTCTACACCCTCCTCAGCTCTGTCTAAAGCCTCCTCCTCAGCATTGTATGCATCACCATATACACACAAACGTCATTAGAAGAATTTTCAACCTAAAAGTGGCCTCCTAAGGAAAATAATAAAACAATAGTTAAAATAATAAAATAAGAGTTATGAATTTTGGAGGGAAAATAAGAAAAAATATATTTTTAATTGTATTTTTTGCTTATCTCCTTACAAGTTTACTCAAATTTTGAGTGTAGGAAATTGTTTGACGTGGAATTGAAATTCACATCCAATGAGTACCCATTTTGCATACTTTTGAGAAGGTCCACTTTGATAAAAATTGAAGATACATTAAAAACGTGTTGAACACACTTTTTTAATGTATCTTCAGTTTTTATCAAAGTACGCCTTCTCAAAAGTATCTATGATGGACTCGTTGGATGTGGAATTGAATTCCGCATCCAACGAGTGTCTACACTTGAAATTTGAATAACCTTATAAGGAGATAAGTCAAAAATACAATTGAAACAAGTATTATTTCTTCTTTTCCCTCTAGAACATTTACATCTACCTATTTTTAAATTTAAAATATTTTGATTGGTTTATATATTATTATGTGGAAATTACTTGAAAATTTCATGGCCACTTTTAGGCTGAAATTTTCTCTAATGACTTATTTTCTTAATATTTTAGAATCTTAACCCCGGATGCGGGTGGCGGAATGGAAAGGACAGGGAGCCACATGCCACGCATGGGCTACCCCATGTCGGCACCTTGCCCACCTGAAGAAGGCCGGCAGATGATTAATGAAGCCTTGCTGAGTGAAGGCATTTAATGGCAAGAGGGCAGAGTAGATGGATTTGCAGAACGGAGTTAATGTCCGCCTGCATCGAGGAATTGAGGCAGTATTATACAGGCAAGATGGATTGGGCAAGAAATTATTGCCTGAAGAGAGGTGGAAGCCGCGGAAATACAGAGGGCCGTGGCTGTGGCAGCTACCATCACCCGGAGGCTCGGATACCTGGTGCGATTGCCACTCAGGTCGTTGGTCAAGCAGACGCAGGCAATTGGCTCAAGTGCAACGCAAGTTATGGAAGAGGTTTAACCTGCAACCAAGGGGAGAATTGCAGAAAGAAGATTGGGTGCAAGAGAGAGTTCTGGAAAGCAACTGGTTCAGTTATCCATTCCAAACTCATTCACAAGTTTACAGAAGAAGAATTGGACTCACCATGGTCAAATTCCGAGAGCGACAGCCATGTAGGAGAGGTCCAGCAAGAGGTTCCTCCTCACGCGCCCCTGCAGCAGATGAGCATCATCACTGCTGCTGCTGCTATTGTCACAGGAGAGTCAGGGCCACCCCGCTCCCTATTAGGCAATTCTTGGAAGTGGGGAGTTCCAATGAAGGAAGACTGGAGCTTCCCTCCTTCGGTTCGGTGGTTTTCAACCTGCAAGGCTCTGAGAACTACCCAGGGCTCACTGCTCACATATCAGTCATGTTCACAGCAATTCCGGAAGGCAATGGGGAGGACACCCCTCAGAGCTTGTCGGAGAAGGAACCGGAAGGCAAGGGGAAGGAAATTGACAGAGGAGACAAAGAGGTGGCGGAACAAGGCTCAGCCATGGAGACTCCAGCGTCTGAAGCTGGGAGCAAGGAAGACAAAGACCCGCAAGACACCTTTCCTCCAGTGGGCCCACCCCCTCCAGGCGTCGACGAAGAGGTTTGGAGGAAGATATGGGAGGGACGACCAGAGGGTGATGGCTGGGCGTATATCGTTGAGGACAAAAGCCTTGCTGAAGAGGCAGAGGCCCAGCTCGCGGCTCTCCTTCCTTCGACAACTCAACTCCAGGACTAGCGTGGACGCGGGTATCTATCTCCTGTTATCACTTACTGTTTGCTGGCAGAGGATGCTTACATCCTCGCCATATGTTATCTTGTTCAGTCTCTGGTCTAGTTTTAATTTCAAATGGTCTAAGTTAATAGCTGAGTTTCTGAGTCAGTCCATTTTGGTTGTAAGCCCCTGCGTGGGCAAGAATGCGTTGTGTCTTCATTCTGATGCTCCTCAGGGAGTCTGATCTTTTCTGGAACTGTCTTGAAAAGTTGGTCCGGTGCTGCCCCTGCGAGGGAGCCTATGATGTTTTGGTGAAGCTACCCCTTCAAGGGAGCTTTCTGAATCATGGTCAAAGATCCCAGGGTGCTACTACAGGCCCCGGAAGACATGCTCTACTGTCTGTAATTTTCACTTGTACATATAATATATGAATTAGCTAGTTTTTTGCCGAGAAAAAAAAAAAAAAAAATTTTAGAATCTTAATATTGTATTTTTTTGTACTTTACAGTCTTTTAATATGCAATTTTTTCACTTTTATAATGAAAACTTCATAATACGATATCTCCTCAATCAGATATCTAAAACATAGTAATCAATAGAATGGAATGACTACTCTGAAAGCAAAGATTTATATTAAAATTGATCACTGGTTCCATTCATCTCTAAGATTCATTTTTAACAATTTCATTTTTCAAATCACTAGTATGAAATTAAACTGATTTTAAATAACTAATAAACACACTATATTTTAAATCACTAATAAGCACACTATATATATGAGTTTTGAAGAAGCTATGATCCAATAAAATTACATTCCAGAGTGACTTATATATATTCGAAAATTTTGAGTTGAAAGTTTTACCAAATAAGATTTCTTTTGCCTTGGGTTGGGAGGTTATCTACTTTGAATTTTGATTCACAGTTTCTTTGGTGACTCTCTTAACCATCTTCTCACCACCTCCTCACCTATCTCTACATTGGAAAGAATGAACATGAAAAGTTGGTTAGTACCAATGATTGGTGTGTAGAAAATCTAATACCAAGTATAGCTATAAAGTCATATCCATAGGGTTAATCCTTTCTACAAATGATTAAAGGTTATTTCTCCGTACCTAATGGAAAAATAACACTAAAAAGTGGCAAACCAATGAATTATTAAAATTGTGCTTTAGCTTTAAACAAAATTTCAAGTAAAAAAAATTGATTTAGTGAACACAACTCCGCATACCATTACAAACTACCAACATAGCTATCTATTAAGTAACACAAATTTACACATCCAAAGCCAAAAATGATTCTACACAACCCCAGAAATTTGCATGGAAATGAAAATGTGGATGCCAGTCCAAACCTATCTTATAACGAAGTGCCCACGTGACGAACCCATCCACTTCTACAAAGTTGGGCCAAACTATTCTCAATGAAAACTCCTAGAAAAAATCCTCACTCATCCGGGCGATACAAAAATTCAAACCCCATGGGTTTGGACCTGCTGACATTATTTTTTTGGCCTCGAGAAGGAAAAACCCTACAAGTAGGGTGCACATTTTCTCCCCTCTCACCACTATTGTGCATGCATATCTAAGCTTTTGACCTTGATCTTGTACTGAGATTCCTACCCATATGAAATAATGAACCCACCGAAGAAGCCCAAAACACAATATGTATACATTCATCCTTTTAAGAGTACAAGAAGTGAATTCCTGCACAAGTTTACACAATGTGTGTACATCCATTTTTTAAGAGTACAACGAGATAAAAAATATAGAAAAAACAAACGCACAAAATACTTTCCTTGAACAAATCACATTGGATTGTTTTACAGGGGAGTTTTGAATATATACCCTCGAGATTAGAGGGTCTCATCCACTTACAAGATTGGAAAGAAAATATGGGCCAATATTACAAAATGTTAAAAAAATGTGTACATATATGCATTAATACCTTTAATAAAAGAAGGAAAAAAGAGCAAGGAGTGTTGTACCGATGGCTTGCTTGTACTAAAATGTGCTCAGTTGAGGAGAAAACATAGCCCTCATTTTCTTCTATAGGAATAGGGTAATTTTGTACCAAAATCACCCCCTCACGTAGGACCTTTATGCAAACAGCAAACACTCATCATTTCTAATTGTTACTTCTTCAGGGTGGGGTATAATGCCATGTAGTAGTGTTTCTAGGGACTCTCATGCCCTAAAAATCTAGGGTGATTACATAGCCCTCATTTTCTTCCATAGGAATAGGGTAATTTTGTACCAAAAACACCCCCTCACATAGGACCTTGATGAAAACAGCGAACACTCATCGTTTATAATTGTTACTTCCTTGGGGTGGGGTATAACGCCATGTAGTAGTGTTTCCAGGGACTCTCATGCCCTAAAAAGCCAGGGTGATTACATAGCCCTCGTTTTCTTCCATAGGAATAGGGTAATTTTGTACCAAAAACACCCCCTCACATAGGACCTTGATGCAAACAACGAACACTCGTCGTTTCTGATTTTTACTTCCTCGGGGTGGGGTATAACGCCATGTAGTAGTGTTTCCAAGGACTCTCATGCCCTAAAAATCCAGGGTGGTTACATAGCCCGTGTTTTCTTCCATAGGAATAGGGTAATTTTGTACCAAAAACATCCCCTCACATAGGACCTTGATGCAAACAACGAACATTCGTCGTTTCTAATTGTTACTTCCTCGGGCTGGGGTATAACGCCATGTAGTAGTCTTTCCAGGGACTCTCATGCCCTAAAAATCTAGGCTGATTTGTTTCTCTTGGTGCCTTTGTTTGGAAACATGCTAAAAACTCAATAAAGTAAATTAAAATAAAATAACAGTTTTGGGTGTATCCTAAATAATATTGTTCTGTAACTTCTTTCAAAAGATCACATCCTGGACTGTTCTTCTCGCAATCAAATCAAGAGGTCGCAAATCAATGTACATGAACCAACCATGCATGTCTCACTCTCAGTCATCATTCTTTTCTACCTTCCCACAATGCAAAGAAACCCTGAATGTGTCTATATTTTATTTTTGGTTTTCTACCTGCAATTTTAAGCATGTGCCTACAACTGTCACTTGCCTTCATGGTTGTGATAGAAATGCCACGATGCGAATACCCAGGTTAGGAATTTGAAGACATTTAACTAGACGTCTAGCAGTACATTTTTTGTTGATGCCAAATATATTAATTAAATAACCAAAGCCAAGTTTCTAAGTGCCAAGGATAATGGTGTTTCTTTTTTCTATCATATCTCTTCTTACAAGATTTTTTCTTATAAGGTTTTATATGTGATATTCACCATGTTATGATTGAATGTTTGATCTACGAATTACATAAACGAGAGAAAATTAAGAAGGCTTTTACAACTAGTTGAATGGTAAGGTTCAAGTGCATACTAGAAAGGCTAGAGTCAGTAGGCGCACAAAGGATGCCTAAGAAGGGACAATCAATTGTATATGAAAGCGGATGGTGTAAGGTTCAGTGAATCTCACCTTGTTATTCACCTATGTTGGCTTTTTTTTTTATTGATTTATGAAGCGTGTTTTTGATAATAGCCAAATTGGGCACAATTCCATTTCCCTTTCACAATTTGGACTAGACTTGACTTCAATGTAAAGATATTTTAATGCAGTCCAATATTAAATCTATGATAACATGGGCTAATCCCTTCATATAAATAACCCTTGTTCGTATAAAAATTTCAACTAAAGGGCCATGCGCTTGAACATATGGGCAAGGACTTGCTGCGTCTACAACTGCCCTTGTGTAAGTAATAAAAAGTGCATGCCCACTTTCAATTAAATGAGAGTTTTGGGAAAAAACTCTATATTTTCATTAAATATATTTTAAAATATCCTTTAGATAATTAATTTTCTTTAAGATAAAAAGCTTATTTTGTTTTTATTATTTATTTTTTAAATTCAATGAGAATTTTGAAAAGAACGTATGGAATTTTCATATAAAACATTTTAAAATATTGTTTATATGATTAATTTTTATCAAAATTAAAAAATTTAATATATATATATATATATATAAACAATAATTTTTCCATTCAACTTTTTGAGAGTAGAAAACAAACAATTTTGTCCTTATAGTTAGTTATAGTGAATCTTTAATTACTTATAAAATTATTTGGAAGTTTTGATGCTTTTTCATTAACATTAATTAATTAGTTAATTAATTAATTATATATATATATATATTATAACTACATTTAAAATATAAATAAAAAATATTAAAAAATAATAAAATTCTAATTAATAATATAGATTTAAATATATTTTTTTAATTATTATTTACATATTTAATGTAAATATATAAAAATTCAAAACTATATAATAAAAGAGAATTTTAAAATTTTAAAAACATATTTTTATATCAGTTTTAAATCAAATAATCATATTTAATGTTTGATGTGTCTTCATGATGATGAACATGTGTATGTAGCATGGTATTATTGGTTGATATGATTTTATTGATATTGATGTGTTAAGTGAGGTGTAATGTTGCAGTTATTTTTACACCATCAAATTTCCAACAACAAGCTAAGGTGATATTCCTTATTATGCACTTGAATTTTCTTAAAACCTATGAATTATGTGTGTGTGTTGTAGCACATAAGAAGACACTAAGGTCCAAAGAGATGAAGGTCAAATACCACATGAACAACAAAGGATGGTACAATTTAGTATTAAAGTACCAAGGAATGAATAATAGAATGGTGTAGAATAGCTTTGATTAATCACAAAACATATATGAAGAAGAAAGATAAATTGAGAAGTGGGGAGGGAAAAACTCTCTTGATTTGATGGAAACATTAAGGAGTTGTAAGGTTGACAATGAGAGGCTTATCAGAGAACAACAGAAACAATCAGAAGTCAATGCAACCATATTGCAAAGCCTTAGACTTGCAAAGGCAAAGAAAACATGAGTTGTATATCAACCATAGGGACATGCAAATTCCTTTGAGACAAAAGAAAGAACTAATGGGAAGAATGAGAGTAGATGTAAAAAGAGTAATAGGTTATCCAGTGATGACACTGTGAAAGGAGGCACTCTGTTAAGTACTCCTCAAAAGTATTTAAGCACACATGAAAAACAGTATGAGAATTCCCACAAAAGGCCACATCATCGTCATTACTAGTGTCATTATGGGAAAATAAGGGAGAGAGAATATGTAATGAAGAATTTTTAAAAAGTCCAAGCCTCCTACATTTGATGGTGAAATAAATAAATCAGAGGATGAAGAAGCTTGGGTATTGGGAATGGGAAAATTCTCCCAAATTCACAACTATTTAGAAAACATGAAAAAAAAGATAACTGCTTTTAGCCTAAAAGGTGGGGTTGACATTTTCTTGGAGTACCTAAAAATGTAAAGGGAATAAGAGAAAAAGAGATGTCCTGAAAGGAATTTTAGGAATATTTCAGGAACAATTATCTATTTGAGAGATACTTTGAAAAGAATGCAAATGAATTTTGTGAGCTCATATTGGGTTAAATGATAGACAATGAGTATAACACCAAATTATTAGAGTTCCTAAGGTTTAAGGAAGAGAAACC
Organism: Pinus tabuliformis; assembly: GCA_031772625.1. Lineage (NCBI taxonomy): Eukaryota > Viridiplantae > Streptophyta > Pinopsida > Pinales > Pinaceae > Pinus > Pinus tabuliformis. Next base: position 107,125,959 of record CM062811.1, on the reverse strand, counting down.
AAAGATTTAGAGGTACATTAGTGGACTATCATAATCCTTCAAGGATAGAATTGAGTTTGATGAGTCCAACAAATTAGAGGATGAAATTCGAAAGTTGAAGCATTTCTATGAGCAGTCTAGGTGCATAATTGACCATAAGTTAGACTGGGAATTTAAAAGCAATTCCAAGTTAAAATGGAATAGGAAAAAAGCAACCAAGGGAATGACTACAACTCTTGTTAAACAAAAAAATCAACAGTGGTCCAACGCCACCAGTATAACCCTCTCTACTGAAGAAGAAGAGCCAAGGGTTATGGGAAAGGTCCATATAAGTGTTCGACTTGTGGATGGAATCACTTAAGGAAACATTTCCCACAACACAAGCACACTAGTCTGAAACTGTATAATGCACAAGAAGAAGAGATAGTGATCAACATGGTAATATTCTCGAGCTTTATGCAATAGTAGATAATCATCAAACTGATCACCATGAAGTGATTATAGAGATGGAAGTTATGCTCTGTGACCAAAACAGTTCAACTTTGATTGACCCTACTTCAAATTTGAGTTACATCAATCTAACTATTGTTGAGAAATGTGCATTGAAGAAGGAATCACATAATGAGTCTTGGTTAGTTCAACTAGTGTGAAGGACAAAAATAAGAATTTGGCATCGGGAGAGGGCTTGTCAAATCGTATTGAACAGGATACTAATTATTACAAAATTCTATGTGTTTCCATCAGGAGCATATATCATACTATTTCGTATGGACTAGTTGTACCTACATCGAACCACGGTAGATTATTTTAAGAAGACCATCAAATTCCTTGATGAAAATACAAAGCATAGGGTATTGTAGGAAAAGTTGAAACCCACTTTGGTGAGATTAATTTTATCTATGCAAGATAAGAGAAATTGTAGAAAGGGATGTATTTTATTTTTTGTACAAATATCTAGCAGCATTGAAGCTAATTGCAAGGTTGAGAATGATGACAATAATTTTTTGAGGATTTTCCCTAGTTTAAAACATTTCTCAGATGCTTATCTTGAATAAATTCTTGAGTTTCCTCCTCATAGACAGGTGGGTTTCTTTATTGAATTAATGTCAGGATCAACCCCAACATCAAAGGCACCATGTAGAATGAGCACTCCGGAATTAGTTAAGCCAAAGTTATATCTCAAGGAGATGTTGGACAGGGGATACATAAGTCCAAGTGTGTCTCCATGGGGAGCACCAGCTTTGTTCAGGAAGAAGAAGGATAGCACTCTCAGGTTGTGCATTAACTATAGATAATTGAACAAGGTAGCCATCAAGAATAGATATCCCATCCCATGGATTGATGATATGTTCAATCAGTTAAGAGGAGTAGCAATTTTCTCGAAGATTGATATGAGAATAGCTTATGATCAAGTGAGCATTAAGGAAAAGGATATTCATAAAAAAACCTTCAAAATGAGATATGGGAATTATGAGTTTTTGGTAGTGCCCTTTGGGCTTACTAATGCCCTACAACTTTCATGTGCTTGATGAATAGAGTGTTGTGCCCCTATCTACAAATATTTGTAGTTTTTTTTTTGGTTTAGTGACATTTTGGTCTATTCAAAGACCAAGGAGGAACATGAATAACATTTTGTCATAGTACCATAATTGCTAAGAGAGGAAAGTCTTATGAAAATATTAGTAAATGTGTCTTCTTTTAGTCACAACTCCATTACTTGTGACACAATGTCTCAAATGAGGGAGTAGTATTTGATCCATAAAATATTAAGGTCATAATACAATGGAAAACACCTAAGAATGTGGCTGAAGAGGTCTTTCATGGGACTGGAAAGCCATTATAGGAGGTTCTGTTAGGGTCCTATAATTTTTTATAGGATCGTTTGATTATTACTGATGATTATTATATTTCATATGTTGTAATTAATATTCCATGTTGTAAATTATTTCCAAAAAAAGGTCAAAACCTTAAGAAAAATAAAAAAAATATGCTTGCAAGTCGAAATGAAGCATTAGAGGATAATTATGTATGTTTATATTAAATTAATCACATCATTTAAATATGATTAAATAAATTGTAATAAGGCCTTGGTATTATAGCTTTGATTTTATTGCAGAGTTGAAAACAACAAATGGAGATTTGTCATATGTGGTTAAATTACGAGCTCTAATCTGCCACTTGATCATCACTTTGCCAGATTAACGACCAATAGTTCTTTTCACGCCCCCCCCCCCCCTTGCCATCCGACCTTTATCGACGGGGGGAGGTCCGAAAAGCAGTTTCCTCCTCGCGAGGCCCACTACTACGTGTCCCTCTTACCTTATTTTGTACCCCCCCTCACTTACCATATACCACTCCTAACCCCCTCCGAAAGTGGTTTTCATTGCTCTTTCCATAATCCGCACTCCCAGTTACATAACCCTCCACCTCCACTCCCCTACCGCCATATATCTCCAATCGCCTGATCCCGCTCCCACTTACCGTTCCATTCCCATGCCTTCCTCCCGCATTCACACACCAAATATTTATGCCAACCATGTGCCTCCACATCATCCCCCACCTCCATGTCACCTCCCGCCTCCACATCATCCCCCACCTCCATGTCACCTCCCGCCTCCACATCATATGTATGTTTCATGGTTAGTTAAAACTATGTTTTTTTCGATACAAAAAAGTAATTTAAAACATGGTTTAAAAACAAATTAGAATGAATTTTCAAAACTTGAAATAGATTTTTGTTTGTAACATCCTCATGTACAAAAGTTTCTCTTGGTTTTCAAACAACTATTATGGATATACAAATGGATCACTGGACCATATTTTTCAGAATTTCGGGAGGAAAAAGCTCAAAGACAGTTAGTGACTTGGATGTCACCTCATCAAATAAGAGTTGCTATCAAATTCAAATTTCTCTTCTTTGTCACCAGTAATCCACAAAGATAGTTCTAAGTAGATTTATTAGTTTTAAATGTACTATATTTCATTTCTATTTGTGTAATAGAGTTTGAGATATTTGCAACAGATCTTGATATTTTTTCAAGATATTTTAGTTTAGAATTTGTATAAATACTTCAAAATTTGATGTAATAGAGGTTGGGATTTGTAATGAGAAAGACTACCATTCATTTTAAAGTTGTTCACTGAGTTCAAGTGACCTTTTGCAGTAATACAAGACAAGTTGTTTCATGATTCCTATGTCATATATATTTGGTGAAGTGCATGTGTTCTTCTTTGTTTATTTTCGTTGTCTATCATGCTTTTGTATTCTCTATTCTTAATTGTTAAACAGAAAGTATAAGTACAAAATTTGTTTCTTAGCACTCTGTACTCAATGTTGATGATTCTAAATGTTTTCCTCTGATATCAAGTTAAAGAATTCTTAACTTCTCTTTAGCTTCAATTGAATCTATTTCTCTTCTTCCACTCCATTTCATTTGAATCTAAAATATCCAATAATATGCCTACCTTGCCCTGTTTCACTTAAGCTCAATACTTATGCAAATTAATCACCCCAAGCTCTTCTGACTCCATTGTCCAATGGCCTTCCCTTGTTGTTCCAACCAAACCAATTCAACAACCAAGTTTGTACATTAATAACTAGCATAAAATCCTTAATCAAAATAAAATAAAATTTGATAGAGAGAGCCCTCTCTGAAGCTAGTGGGGCTAGATCCCAACTTCCAAAGTTGTTGGTAGTTACCTCTGTGGTTTTCTTTTGCAACCTCAAGAATTACATAGTGATAATAGGTTCATTGAGAACTTCATCAATATTGGCCACTCAAATAATACATTCCAAAAGAAAGGGAATACGTTTGAGTGGACAATTGATTGGGTTACAAGCTTGAATCAACTGAAGTGGTTGTTAATTAATTCATCAATGCTAAGAATTGGAAACCCGTAAAAGGATTTTGTGGTTTTCATAAATGCTTGCAAGAAGGAACTTGGTGGAGTCTTCATATAGGAAGGCCAAGTGGTCTATTATGAATCACACAAAACTGAATCAACATGAGAAGAACTATGTAACTCATGATTTGAAATTGGCTGCCATCATCCATTCATTGAAAATGTGGAGGCACTACCTCTTTGGTAGAAGTTCTACTCTGATGACTAGTCACGGAAAGATGAAAAATTTATTTGAATATCCCAAGCTAAATGCAAGGCAAGATATATGGATGGACACACTCATATGATTTTATTTTGAATTCAAATATATAAATGGAAAAGAGAAAAAGGTGGTTGAAGCACTTAGTATGAGAGAGCAAAATGAACTACTTAGCAGCATAAGTTATATGAAATCGAAATTGAAGGAAGGATAAGAAATGTTAGGAAACAAGATGAAAAATTCAGTAGTTAAAAGAGAAATTACAAAAAGCATGTGAAGGTGAAAAGGATATGGAATACCACCTCATAAATGATGGGTTGATTATATTCAAGTATTGAATCTATGTGCCAAATGAAAATGACCTGAAGAAGCTCATTCTCAAAAAGTTTCATGTAAACCATATTCCAATCATCCAGGTTACCAAAAGACTCCATCAACCATCAAGAAATTCTTTTTTTTGGCCTAATTTGAAAAGGGAGGTGGCTAATTTCATCTCCAAGTGCATAAAATGTCAACAAATAAAGGTTGATTGAAAGCATCCAATTGACTTGTTGCATCCTATTCCCATTTTGAAATGGAAGTGGGATGTTATTTCCATGGAATTTATTGCATGTTTGCCAAATACTTATAAACAACATGATGAAATAATGGTAGTGGTTAAAAAATTGAGCAATGTGGATCACATCGTAGTTGTTATGTCTACTAATTCAGCCACTAGTGTGGCTCAAATTTTCATAGAGGAAATTGTGAGTTTGCATGGAGTCCATATGAATATTATCTCTAATAAATATGCTAATTTCACTTCAAAGTTTTTGAGAGAGATATTTGAAGGATTGGGAATTGAGCTAGAACCTAGCACAACTTACCATGCACAAACTAATGGGAAAACAAAAAAAAAATTAAAAAATAATTGAGGTCATGTTAAGGATGTATGTAATTCATCAACTGAGGAAGTGTAGATAATACCTTCCACTTGTAGAGTTTGCATACAATAATGGGTATCAAGAATTGTTGAAGATGATCCCATTTGAAACACTTTATGGGAGGATTTGTAATACTCCTATGAGTTGGAATGATCTAGTGAATAAGGTCCTTATTGGGCCTTATATGTTGAAGGATATGGAATAGAAAACATAAGTTATTAAGTGGAACTTAAAGGTGGAGAAATATAGGAAAAAGAGCTATGCATACCAACATAGGGTTCAAAAAGAATTCCAATTTCGGGAACATGTTTTACTATGAGTTAGGCCCAAGAAGAGTGAGTCTTTAAAATTTGGGTCATGTGCCAAGTTGGAACCATGATTTTGTGGGCCATTTGAAGTGCTCCAAAGAATAGGGCTAGTGGCCTCTAGGCTAGCCTTGCCTCCATAAACAAAAAAAAAATGATTACTTTCGTGTTTCATTTCTTAAAATATATGTATAGTATGATAATAATGTAATTGATTTGTTTTTGTTACACGTAGAAATAGAGGGGGAGTTCCAACTCGAACCTTTATGCATCATGCATCAAATGCAACTCATGCTTTAGAATTAAGTAATAGATCAAGTCAAAGTGTAGTGAAGGCACTTTAGGGTTAAGGAAGCCACATGGGAAATGGATGACCAAATGCATACATCATATCCTTTCTTATTTGTTAAGTAAAGAGAATGTAAATATAGTGTAAATGTTGTAAAATGTGTATATAATGATCCATATCAATAATGCTTGGTCCAAAGCATGTTTTGGTTGTATATGGTTATTGAACACCGAGGATGGTGTTACCCTCAAGGGGAAGGGGAATTTGGCATCCCCTGGTTAATAATCTCTCATTGTAAATAATTGTAATTAATAAAAGGATGAGAGAAAGGGACACAGATTCCAGATTGCTTGAGGAATGGATTGTTTTGAATATCAGTCCTAGTTGATTAAGTTTTTTAAATGGGATGATTTTGCCATGAATTAACTGAAAATAGGAATTATAGGCCCATATGTCGTTAACTTTAACAACAAGAAAATAGGACAAACATTGAAAATAACAGAATGGGTTGAATTGTCCATGTTAGGGTGACTACATGTAGCATTGGAAAAAGACATATAGTTACTCTATTGGCGAAGAGCATGAATGGAATAATGTGGAAGGAGAGAAGGGATTCTATGCATATGCAGTAAGGAAAAAACATTGAGAGTGCATACACAATGAACTTGAGAACTCTCCCTCCCTCACACATATGCAGTGGAAGAAAATTGCGAAGAACATTGTAAGAAAATTTCTTTTGAGGGTGGAGGTGAAAAGCGGGGAGAGCGTTGTGATAAGTCTTGTAATTATCCATCTCTGGAGAAGGTGAACAAACTAAAGAACCTTCGTAGGAGCTTGTTGGTTGAAAACATTATAGAGAGCAGTGGCTTACCCAAAGGCTGAAGAACCTAATGGAAGCTTGTGGATTGGTGAACCTATTCACATGGGAATATACTCTTAGGTACTTGTAAGGGATGGTGAACCATTAGGAGTTTTCTTGTGGGTAAATATTTGGTTCTTAACTCATTGATTAACTACCTAAATAGGTGGTCTCTTTACCTATCATTAGCTTATGCATTGATGAAACTTCCCTCGATGTGCATTCTCTTCTCCTAAAATTGATTTGAGATTCTCTCTACTATGATATCTTGGCATGGGTGTTATTCATGTATGTAAATAATATAAGTTTGACTGGAAGTTTCTATAGCTAGTGAATGAGGGTAGAGTGACCTTGTCGCATCCTGTATCAGTTGTTATAATTGGTTGAGTTTCCTATTAAAAGAAGTCCACCTCAAGCATTATAATTTAGCTTAGGGGTGAAAACTACAAGTAATTATGGTTGTATCTTATCTATAGTTGGGTGGAGAGCTAGATTTCTACTCTCAATTTCCATATTTCCTATAAGAAAAGTATACTTAATGTTTTTTTCTTATGATCATTATACCTCTCTTCATTATGTTGAAATAATTTTTTGTTAATGTTGATGAGTTTTTTATTTCTTTCATGACTAAGGAATGTCCTTATCATGCTTAAATATTTATGGAATGGTGCATTCTTATGGATATTTTGAGATCGAAAGTAATCCTAAGACTACCTGACCATGAAGAGATAATCTTTTCTATTATTGAATAATTATTTGATAATATTCTCTATTAGTGAATAATTATTTGTACTAACCCTCTAGTATATTTGGTCACTGTGTTAATAAATCTCTCAAGTTAATAATAAGGAATGTAAATTCCTGTGTAGAGGTGCTACTAAATGTTTCCCTTAGGAAGATGGTTTATTCTTGTATTCGTCATCAATCTACAAATTGGTCTAAATGACCTATATATGAAGAGGTATAAAACCTCTATTAATTAGTTGAGTGATTGTATACAGAGAATAATGAGGCTAGTGGGCTTTGGATTATAAATTGTAAGCTTAGGAGGATTAGCAATTTTTCATATATATATATATATATATATATATATATATATAGATATATATATACACATATACATATACATATACATATATACTTGCAGGCCAGAGGCCAAGATAGGCCATGATTTCAATAATCTTTCAAGAGACAATATCATGTCAAATAATATAAATGAATGTATGTGTAAAGTGGACTAAAAGCCATGGTTGAGTACCTGTAAAGCTTTGAAGGGGTAGGCTCGAAGGGTCGACATATACTCTTTAATATTAAAGGTTATGCATCAAAAGGACCTTATACGTGTATTAACAGTTATAAGGTGCAACGCTAGAATTCTTAAGTTGATACACAAGACTTTGGAAGGAGAAAGTTTAACCCCCTTTGACCTTATGACTAGGCACAGTGACCAAGTGCATAAGTAAGGGAAATCTGGACCATCTTTGGATTAATGTTTATGACCACTAAATGAACCCCAATATTTTTTCCACAAATTTCTCAAAGAGAGGACCAAGGAGAAACTCCCAGGATCAAATCCCTAGGTTGATCTCACAGTGGAGCCATTTTCGACACTCGATGGAAACTATAGTTATGAGTCATGTGAACAAAAGGGATATGGAAGATGATGTCACCCTAGATGCCGGACCCTGGAGAATTGGATGGAGGGTATGGTATAATCTTTTGGGATCTATGTCCTAGGGTTACTTGGCATAGTGGGACTAGGAACTAATGCATCTGGCGTAGCTGGCAGAGGATCCAATGTATTTATAACATGACTCATACATGAGCCATACCGCATAGGGTCTAGCAAAACCCACGAAATGCCTAGAAAGTTAGTGTTAGTGCTAAGTGGGGATCAGGGTAAGACACATCACCACAAAATTTATTTCGTAGAAGTATCGCTTGGTGCTTGGTACTAAAGTTGTGATATTTTATTTCCAGGAAAGACATGGCATAGTGGGCCAATGTTCATCATGTGAGGTGGAAGGTTGGAGTCATGCAAAGGTATGGGAACATGTTGCATGTGGGGTCTACAAGGATCCATGCAACCCCAAAAATGTCATCCTAGAAAATTAAACAGGGGACTGTGTAAGGAATTCCTGAGATTTAATCCCCTGGATGAGGTGGCCAAGGAGGGGCCCATGCCTTCTTAGCTCACCTATGTGTGTGTATGAGAATTTATTTGTTTAGAAGGGTATGGTATGTGAGTGAGTCGATAATGGATATATGCAACCTAGGATATGAATGGTTTGGAAATTTCCATGTGGCCTATGATGTGGATAACCACGTTGGAACCATGTGGGGAACACATGGGTGCCATCTGGGAACCTTGTGGGTGCCAGATGGAAATCCTAATGAAGTGGAAAAATATATTTGGAAAAAACTTTAATTGGTCATATATCTCTTGATCTGGGAGTCAGATAAAGATACATTTTATGTCATTGGAAAAGTCTTGACAAGAAGCTTGAAAGGATGTAATATGTTTCTTGTAAAGGCCAAAAAAATTAGTCACCATTTCCATAAATGGACTTTGGAGATTGGGTCAGTCTAGTAACTACCTCCTTCTACCCTTAGTTAGGGCTAGGGTCATTCGGGGGTGTGTTTTGTCATATGAATTGAAAGTGTTGAATCAATATATAATGCATCATTTTCTTCATTATTTGCTATCAAAATTGATATGGAAAATTTATCATTTGTATTTTTTGTTGACTCATATATGACTCACGGTTACGAAAAATGTGCAAACCATTGCATCCCATCTCTCTACAAGAAAATTTGATAATATACAAGAAAAGAAAAAAGAATCTTGAGTAGGGGGGCTCCCAAGGAGAAATAAGAATATGTTTTGCTCTTAGATATTATTTTTTGTTTTATGGATTTACGATTATTATGTGTCTTCCTTATTCTGAATTACCGGGTTCAAGTGCTAAGGACCCAACTCTTGTGGATGAATAACAATGTGATTGTCTCTTGTTGCAATCATTTTTGTTTAATTTCTATACTACCACTGAACTCCTTGATTATGATTGTAACTTGCTTTTGATGAAAACCAATGAAAATATCCTGCTAAACTTACAAAAAAAATATTGAAATTAATTGTTTTATTAAAATAAATTCTTTTATTATAATTACAATTAAATATATTTTTAATTTTAGATTTTTTAAATTAATACATCTTCTAACCATCTTAATTAATTTTAAATAAATAATTCTAATTAATTAATTATAATAAAAAAATTAACCATACACTTTGAAACATCCTGTTACATTAGGAACTCAAGATAATTGTAAAATGAATCAGTGTTACAATTACCAATATTACGATCTCACCTTATCTTAACACAAACGATTTCGAAGAAGGAATTACCAAATAAATTAAAATGTTAATACATCTCATTTATTTAAGTTAGATATTTCACTTAAGTGTGTAGGTTATTCAAACTCCTAGCATAAGCTATAGTCGTCCAAGAACCACAAACTTGTAGTCGTCAAAGTATATCAGTGAAACGTTTTTCCAGCCCAGAAATTCGAGAATTTCAGCGAAATTTCAGAGGGAAACTTTTTTTCTGCCAAGATTTTCCAGAATTTCAGCGAAATTTAAGAGAAATTCCGAGAAATGATAGAATTTACAAATTCTACCAGAAATATTTTTGAATGAAATGAATGTTTTTGCAGTGACAGCACGGCACTGTTATCAATCATATGATGAAATGGCTGATTTTACGGCGAATCGCGAGTTTTTAGGTGAGTTGATTTTTCGGCCCCCAAAACAGTGATTTTTTGCTTGGTCGATTTTTTTCCTTTTCAGATTTTCGCCAATTTTTTCTTCCGATTTTTCCCAATGTTTCCTGAATTTTGCCAATTTTTACTAACTTTGTAAAAAGGAAAAATTGAATTTTAACTATTTTCGACCGTCTGCCAAATTTTTCTGACGTTTCCCAATATGTTTTCTGCACCCTCGCGGATTTTTTTGCAGATACCTATCTTTACATTGAGTAAGTTAGCAAGAATGTTATAAATAGGTAATAAGCAGTGCCACTTTTCATTGAGGAGTCGAGTCAAACTATAATCCGGAGACACTGTTTTGCCTTTGTTGTCTCTTCTCTGCTGTGTGCATTGTGTGTGGGGAGAGAAATGGGAAAACTCATGGGCGTGTCCATGAATGTCAAAATGTTTCTGGGCTTCATTGCCGTCATTTTCTTGATTTTCGCTGCCCATGGTAACATTCATCTTCTTCATTTGATTTACTTACTATAAGTGTGTCATTTAATGTATAAACGTTAGTTAATTTGTGCGTAATAACATTTAATTTCATGATTTTTGCAGGCGGTCAGGGTGTGACAGCGACGGGTGTGTTAGACTACCATTGTAATACGAATGCGCACTGCAATTCGGATCCGGACTGTCCATCAGACACACCTCGATGTGAACTTGCAGCTAATGGTGGTATTTGCTGCAGTAACATACCGCCTCATCTTTGAAGCCATCATGTAACATCAAATGTTACGTTGTAAGGGAGCATTCTCTTTCTATTTAAATAAATAAGAAGTGGTTGCCCATTTTCAATTACATAAGTGTCTGTTTTGAGAGGAAGCTATGCACTTTCATAATATATATTTTAAACTATCACTATGATGGAGAAGAAATTTCATTAAAACTAAATACTTTTATATTCCTTTATTGGAAGAACATATATGTTGTTGTTTTTATTAGCTGATTGTTTGGAACCTAATTAAAATAAGTTTGGAACCTAATTAAAATAATTTTATACCTGTACTTTTTATATTAAGTATTCTATTCTATTTTATTCTTTAATTTTTTAAAAATAATCCTAACTTGTTCGTTTTGGAGAGAAAAGATTTTCCAGCCGAGCGTGATAGGCTTTGGTGCGTAACGAATTTACAATGGAACTCAACTGTCCACGAGATGTCGATTTGAGTTTAGTGCTACTGGTGGTATTTGCTGCACTTATTCGTTAGTGAAAAGCATTTCCCATTTCACACTATGGTCCGTAAAAATGTGGTTAACCATTTTTAATTAAATGAGAGTTTTGAAAACGTTTTTAATTTCATAGAATATATTTTATTAATAATTATACCATATGTGGTAAAGGAAATGCTTTAAGACTATAGCATATAGAATAATAGTAAAGATGAAAAAAGATGTGATATGTTATTTGATTTAGATGTTGTCAAGTTTGGAACTTTCTTTTACAACATAAATTACTTATTAAGAAAAAGTAATAAATAAATTTAACTTTACAATAGGGGCCTCATAAATGGAGACCCCAATTCCATTTAATAATTATTAAGTTTAATTTATAAAATATTTCCAATCAACGAAATAAATTAAATTAATGAAATTTAAAATGTAAACTTTGAACTTTGAAATTGATAATTGAATCTTTACAAATATGAAATTTACAACAAATATCTTCTTTGTTGCTAAGAGAGAGACCCTTGACTATTTACTTTCTGAATCCCACCTTGCTTTTGCACCTATTTCAGCCATAGGTTTATGATTTGAGGAAAAAACAAAACCCCAGAAAGGGAATTTCATGGCTTTAAAGGTCTAATGCGTCCAACAATTTTTAGTTACATTGAGTTCATACACATAGGTTTGCACATATTTCAGCCATAGGTTTAGGATTTGAGGAAAAAAAACAAAACCATAGAAAGAGAATTTCATGGTTGGAATGATTGAATTGACAGAGAACTTACAGGGATGGGATGAAGAGCTTGGGACGCTTGAGTAGGACTTCATTGACTGTGTTCTCAGTACAAAAAATTACATGTGATGATCATGGTGGTAGAAGTGCTTTGTCAAGGTGAGCTTCCTCCTGCTCCTTCAATGAGCCATCTATTACCCAGGATCCATCTAATGCCATCATTTCCCATATTGAATCAAACTTGAATTTGTATTTGAAATTGAACTTGAACTTGGTAACTATGGTTGAATGCAAACATATTTTTTACTCAATAACGCTGGTTGTTCTATCTTTGTGAGGAGTTTCCTCCTCTTAACTGTTAGGGTTTGAAATCTAATGAATTTTTGCAAATAATCCTATTTTTGCTTGCTATCTTTTGGCATTCCTTCATAATGGAGGTGCACATAAAATCACTTGCATTGAGTTGAATGACCTCTAGAAGGCTCTTATTTATATCCATTTTAATAAAATTTTGTGGGGAGAATCAAAGTTGAAATGAATTGTTATGATAATAGGTTACTCCTTGTCACGATGGATTTTTGATGTCATAAAGTCCTACTCCAACCATCAAATAATGTTTCTATGAAAGAGTTATGAGTTGTCAATTCCAAGCAAATTTACTAGAAGGATCTCTTTTCACTTTAAAAATGGTTTCTACGGTATATTGGCCCATAAATTTAATTTACAACCCAAGTTGAATCATCAAATTATTCCCTAAATACTAACAGTCTATATTAATTATAAACTTTTGAAACACTATTGATCCATCAACTATAAACATATTTATATTGCAAGTATCTATATAAACAATAACAACTAATGCTTACACAAACTCAAAAAGCTTTAGACAAGCCTTTGCATAATCAATAAAGAATGCATTCTAGTCCTGCAAAATTTGTTTGATTGGAATAAATTTTTTTACTTTAAACTCTAAAAAAAAAATTAAACTCTAAATTATAGTCTATAATGCAAATTTAGTTACTTAATCATAGATATAGACATGTTTACTAAATATAAGATCCTGTAAGTAAGATTATTAATTTAAAAACAACAATATGTTAAAAAAAATAGAATGCATTCTAGTCCTACGAAATTCATTTGATTGGAATAAGAATTTTGACTTTAAACTCTCAAAATATTAAACTCTAAAATATAGCCTATAATGCAAATTTGTTTACTTAACCATAGAGATAGACATATTTACTAAATATAATTTAAAACTTTAATAATTCAAATAATATATGTTTTTATTTATAAATTTCACTTTAAAAGAGGTTTCTATCGTATATTGGCCTATAAATTTAATTTACAACCTAAGTTGAATCATTAAATTATTCCCTAAATACTAAGAGTATATATTAATTATAGACTATTGAAACACTATTGGTCCATCAGTTATTCACATTTGGAAACCTGTTTATATTGGGCGTATCTATATAAACAACAACAATCAATGCTTACACAAACTCAGAAAACTTTAAAGAATACATTCTAGAAAATAATTAATTTAAAAAACAACAAAATATTAAAAAAAAAATTGTAATAAAAAAATTTAAAATGTTAATGATTCAAATAAAACATGTCTTCGTTTATAAAATAAGAGTAATTTTATTAAATTTTCATGAAATGTAGATTTAAATATTTGTAATAAAAAAAGTGACGTCTATAAATTTACTTTACAACTTAAGTTGAATCAATAAATTATTCCCTAAATACTAACATCTATATTAATTATAGACTATTGAAACACTATTGATCCATCAATTATTCATATTTGGAAACATGTTTATATTGGATGTATCTATATAAATAATAACAATTAATGCTTACACAAACTTATAATTAGTAAAGAATGCATTCTAGTCCTACAAAATTCATTTGATTGAAATAAGAATTTTGACTTTAAACTCTCAAAATATTAAACTCTAAAATATTTGTAATAAAAAAATTAAAACCTTAATAATTCAAATAATACAAGTCTTTATTTATAAAATAAGAGTAATTTTATAAAAATTTCATGAAACGTAGACTTAAATATTTGTAATAGAAAAAAGAGTGATGCCAATCCCAAGTCATCCTTTTAATAAAAATACAAATTACTAAAAATATTGTTTTTAATATTTGTAATAAAAAAATTACTTAATTTTTTTTTCATATAATTACTTAATTTAATAATCTATGTAATTACAAATTTGGTTTTTTTTTGGCAATTCGCCACGGTAGCATGAAACACATAGTAGTGTAAGCTATGACCGACTAATACTCCCCCATTAATTCTTGAGACAAATCGTCCACCAGAGGCTTCCGATTCATTCCAGCCACAAGCACTGCTGCAGATGCAGAGTAATTTTCGTTATGTACAGACCAAAAAAAATAAACTCCCGAAGAGAATGGTGTGAAACCAGAGCTCTCTCACTTTCACTGCATATGAGAGATGGTTTACATGCCACCCAGACTGATTTGACCACAGCCGTTGGAGCTACCCATTCCTCTCTCCTTTTTACTGTCCCAAAATACAGAGTGACATGAGTCGTTATTGTAACGAACGAACTTCCAGCGGAATGTTCCCTGTAATCAACCTCCAACGCAGCAGTTACCACTGCCTATAATGATCCAACGGGTGAAAATTCTGTAATCGTCTAACACACCATATCAATGGTCCAGGATAGCACACAATGGCACATAAAAATACAATATATTTTAAAATATCGTTCAGTATGATAAATTTTCATTAAGATTAAATAGTTTATTTCTTTTTTATTAATTTTCTTATATTTATTTTATAAGAAGATGATATATGTTGTAGTAATTTTGGGGTGATTGTTTAGGACTTACTAACAAAATAATAATATAAATTTAGTATTCAGTAAAAGAATAATAATATAAATTTATGTTGAATAATAAATTATTTCCTAAGAAATATTGAATATTTTAATTATACTTTATAAGGTTTTGGAATAGTTTTATTTAATAAAATGTTGGAGTTATTTTTTTATAATAATAAAAAAAGTTATTTTAATTTTGAGATTTATTAAATATTAACCGGATTAAAATTTTCCTTGATGTAGATATAAATTATTAATTTTTGTTTGTGTATTAATTGAATTTAAATATGGAATATGAATTTATCATTATTTTAAGAAAGTAAAATGAATATTTAATTTATAACCATTAGTATTTTGAATATATTTATAGTTACATAATAGAGGCATATATAATCATATAAGTATAATTACATATATTACAATTAACTAAGTGTAAATATGGAATTCTTAGATATTATAGTTATTATTATTATTTAAGTTTTTGGTAATGTGAATATGTATTGTTATTACTTAAATATTTTTTAATGTGATATGGATATTATGTGTTTTTTTCAAAACAAATCATAGTTACTAATAAGTATGGTTATTATTATTTTTTTTAATATAATATGTTTACTATGATTTTCTTGATCTAATGTTTCCAATCATCTAAAATTCAATGCAACCTCCTTGCCATACTAGGTTGTAAGGCTCCTTGGGTTGCTTACTATGAGGGATATGTGTAGCAGCCTTAGCGCAATCCATAGTTAGGGTTTGAAGCGACCTTTGGACGGTCTGGGATAACTGTTACAACTCTGGCAGAGAGCAGAGCCAGGAGCGCAGAACTTCGCAGGCGAGGGCAGGCTTTGGCCCATCAAATGAAAAGTACGGGGTCTGATGGGGCCCCATCTTACAAGCAGGTAATGATGAACAAGGGAAAGGCCCCACTGGAAGGGGTGCAGATTTCAGGCTCTGAGAAGGTAGGGAAAAAGGGGCAAAGCAAAAAAAGAAAAGTGGGTGAGCAGCCCAAAATCACCCACAACCAAAAACGTACAAATGACATCAAAAGTCAAGAAGAAGACAAGGGGAACCTTAATCCAGAACGGGTACCACAAGAAGAAGAGGATAAGAACAAAGAACCAGGGAAAACGGAAGCTCTGCCCTAGTACGGTACAGATCAGGAAGGATCGGCTGGGAGAACCAGAAAACAGGAGAATCGGGGGCAATGCAAGCCCAAAACTATAGAAAACCTGCACGTGATAATTTTCGACCCCGAAATGCAGGCTTACAGAGATCATATGTCAGTACACGCTGTGATCTGCAAGTTCATGGGCTTCTGGCCTACAGAAAAAGCCCTATGCATGTGGATCAAACAATAATGGAAGCCGAAAGGGGACGTCAGGCTTCACCTGGGAGCCAAGGGTTTCTTCACGGTTGTCTTCACAAATCTGGATGATAAGGATCACATCTTCGATGGAGGACCATATTTTTTTGCATCAGCAGGACTATACATGAGACCGTGGAAACCCAACTTTGCTCCAGAACAGGAAACCTTCACACATGTACCTATTTGGATTCACCTATTATCGCTCCCCATTGACTACTGGAGACCTGTAGAGCTGTAACAAATAGGTGACAAGTTGGGAACTTTCATTAAAGCTTCAGAGGCAACCCTGCAAAAAAGGTACACCTCATGTGCTAGAATCTGTGTCGAGATGGATGTTTCAGGTGCTCTTCATGAAGGTCTATGGCTAGAATTCAGAGATGAAGTATTCTTTCAAGCAATAGACTATGAACAAATCCCATTTAGATGTTGAAAATGCCATGAACATGGTCATTTGATTAGGGAATTCCCTATGAACAAACCAATCGAGAAACCCAAGGAAAACTCAGGAAAAAACAGGGAAATATTCACAAGACCTCCTGGTAGATAGTGAGCCAATAGGAAACAGCTACCTAAAGCTAGCACCTCTTTCAAAAGTACAGTCAATGCCTTCAAAGTGCTGGGATCAGACACATAGGTAGAGGAGGGCACTCAAGAGCAAGATCTGTTGAGGGGTCTCCAACACAGTGCCGCACAGAAAACTCAAGATCCTAGTCCACCTCTGTCAAATGACATCCCACAATTTCCAGCACCCACAGAAGAACCAGAGGAAGATTCGGAAATGATAGCTAGTGAAATGGGAACAGAGGACATGGATCTAAGTGACATTGTAGAACGAGAAGGTATGGATCTACTCAACATGGTAGAGTAGTGGAAGAAGAAAGGCATGGAACATATCCCTGAGGAGGAGGTGGACAGAGTCAACTCACTATTCCTAGCCAGGCAAGATGTAGAATTGAACATGCAGAAAAGAGGCTTTGGAGCAACAAAAGGTCTGGGAGTAAAAGCCCTAAGTTTGCATCAAACCAACAACAATCCCAAGCACAGGAAAAAGAGGGGCCGCAGAACAAACAATGAGGCGCTTCAAGAATTAGGTCAGATGCTCCTAAACTCAGGTAAGATGAAAGCCCTTGAGGCTTTCATGCTCACCTCCTAAAAGCTCTGTTAAATATGAAAATACTTTCATGGAATGCTAGAGGGATTAACAACCAAAAGAAACAAAGATTACTTAGGAAAAAAGTCATTAATGAAAAGCCTGATATGATCTTTCTGCAAGAAACAAAATGCTCCAACCAGATAATGAAAGGGATAAGTAGAAATATAGGCAAAAGAATGGAATACATAGAGGTGGAGCGAAATGGTATGGAGGGAGGCCTGGCCACTCTCTGGAATCCTCAGACCCTTTATCTCATTTCTGCAGAGGCCTCTAGGTCATCCATTTCCCTGGAAGTTCAAATCATAGGAAATTCAGACACTTATCTCTGCACCAATGTTTATAGCCCCCAAAAACTGGAGGACAAATTGGCAATGTTAGAATGTCTCTCCAAACTGCAGCATAGATATCCCTTGGCAAAAACAATTTATGGAGGAGATTTTAATATGATAACCTCGCTAACAGAAAAGAAAGGAGGTATCAGAATGCTAAATCGGGATGCAGAAGCTTTCAATAACTTTATCAGAACAACGAAACTGGTAGACATCATCCCAAAGAACGACATATATACCTGGAATAACAAAAGGGGAGGAGATAGGCAAATTGCCTCCAGACTTGATAGATTTCTTATAACAGAAGACATTCTCCTTGAAGGGGTTACAGTGGACTCGGACATTTTACCGAGTGGAGGCTTAGATCACTGGCCTATCACCATGGACGCGGCCATCCTCGGCACTCCGAGGAACAAACCCTTCAGGTTTGAGAAGTTTTGGCTAAATCATCTGGATTTCATGTCTAAAATAACAAACTGGTGGCATGAGCCGCTGGATACCAGGGGCACCAAAATGTATAGACTCCAAGCCAAACTAAAGCATATCAAGGCTCGGCTAAAGGACTGGAACCAAAAGGTCTTCGGGAATATATTCAAAGACAAGAAAGCCCTGGAGGAACAATTGGAGCAGCTCCACAAGAATTGGATCCAAGGGGACATCACCTAGGAAGCAACCAACACTGAGTAGATCCTCATACAGAAGTGGCATTCTAGAAGCCAACAGGAAGAAATACTTTGCAAACAAAAATCCCATATCCAATGGCTCAAAGAAGGAGAGAGGAATAGAAAGTTCTTCCATCGCTTGGCTATTGATTACAGGTGTGCCAACAAAATCACCCGGTTGAAGAATGAACAGGGTACTCCCCTTCAAACACACCAGGAAATATCCTCCCTCCTAATAAATCACTTTAGCCAAATTTCTTTGGAATCAGACTTGAACAAAGAAGCAGCGATAAGAGATGTTATGATTTCCATTCCATGGCTAACAACAGAAGATCAAAACAAATCTTTATATCGCCCAGTCACCATGGAAGAGGTGGCAGAAGCAGTGAAAGAAATGCCTAATGGAAAGGCATCGGGGCCAGATGGCTTCACCATTGACTTCTATAAAGCTTTTTGGGAGATTGTTCGCATGGAAGTTTGGGAGGTAGTGGAAGATTCCCGGCAATCTTCTTCCATCCTCAAATCCCTAAACTCCACTTTCATAGCCCTCATCCCCAAAGAGGAGGAAGCCAACACCCCCTCAAAGTTTCACCCAATTGCATTATGCAATGTTTTCTACAACACTATCTCCAAAGTAATGGCCAACAGGCTGAAGCCAATTCTCCCTGTAATAATATCAGAAGAGCAATCTGGCTATGTGGAGAGAAAACAAATAATGGACAATGTCTTGCTGGCTCAGGAAATGGTTCATACTCTCCAATCTTAGAAAAAAGCAGGCATGATCATGCAGCAAGACCTCTCAAAAGCCTATGACAAAGTCAGCTGGAGATACTTGGAGGCTATATTAGCAGCCCTTGGATTTGCTACTTGCTGGATCAACCAGATTCTAGCCCTAATCAAATCCCCTAGATTCTCCATCCTTGTCAACGGAGCTCCAACCCTCCCTTTTGCTCCCTCTAGAGGCATACGTCAAGGGGATCCCATATCCCCTTTTCTTTTTGTTATTTTGATGGAAGGCCTGAGCCGCATCATTAAAAGGGCGAAGGAGGAAAACCTTATACAGGGTCTCCAACCCTTGGCCTCCTACCTGGTGACCACCCTTCAACAGTTTGTAGATGACACAATGCTTCATGGCACCCCCACGATCAGGGAGGCCCAAGGCTTCAAAGACATTCTAAGTTGCTTCAGCAAAGCCTCAGGTATGGACCTCAATCCGACCAAATCCTCCATTTTCTTTTTCAACACCCACTTAACAATTCAGAAAAATCTCTCTGCTATCCTAGGTTTCAAAAGGCAAAACCTTCCTTCGAAATACCTAGGAATCCCTCTTACTGACAAGCCATGGCAAAAAATCCATTGGGAGAAGATGCTCTCCAATCTTGAGAATCGTAGCAAACATTGGACCAACAGAGCCCTTAATTTTACCGATTGCCTAGTCCTTACTAAAGCTGTCCTTCAGGCCATCCCTCAGTACATGCTCTCCATTCTTCCGGCCCCCAAAGGAGTTCTCCAGAAGATAAGACATATTCAAAAAACTTTCCTTTGGTCTGGAAACTATGCTAAGCAGAAATGGAACTTAGTAGCTTGGGAAAAAATCTGCAAACCCAGAATCCTGGGAGGTCTAGGGCTGCAAGACCCGAACACTATCAACAAAGCCTGTGGAGCCAAACTCTGGTGGAGATGGGTTAAAGAACCAAAAACACCCTAGGCTAGGCTTTGGAAAGCCAAGTATGCTGATAACTGCATCCCTCAAAATTTAATCAAAATCATGGAACCTCCAGCAGGATCCCCAATATGGAACCTAGCTAGAGCCAATCGAAGCATCATTCAGGAGCATAGCTTTTGGGAGATCCAAAACAATCATACGACTCTTTTCTGGGAGGATGCCTGGCAGCAATTGCCCAAGCTTGAAAGCCCTGAGTATCTTCCCATTCAGAGAAGACACCAGGAGCAAGGTAAGCTAGCAGTGAACCAGTATTGGAAGACCGACACAGTGAACCAGCAATGGAGACAATGGGTTTTAGACACACACTCCAGTTAGAAGGTAGGGATAACCACCTTTTATCTCTGCAAACACTTCTAGATAAAAGGAAAATCTGCTACTCTCAGGATGAAGATCAACTGAGATGGGGCAAACTTGACGGGGAACTTTTACCCTTAAAGAAGCCAGAATTTACATAGAAAAAAGGGATTAGGAAAGAAAAGTAGACTGGCACAACAATGTCTGGGATGCAAACAATTGGCTGAAGATAAAAACCTTCCTTTGGCTCCTAATGCACAGTAGAACCCTTACCTGGGAAAACCTACGAAAGAAAGGATTCATAGGTCCCTCTCATTGCTACGTATGTGAGAAAGAAGAGGGAACAATGAATCACCTCCTCAATAACTGTGAATGGACCAATAGTTTGTGGGATTGGATGGTGGTAATATTTAAACTAACGGACGGAACCAAAGATTCTATACAGGACAACATAACAAATTGGAGAACTAGTTATTCCAAGTGTGAAAGAGTTAATACTCTATGGAGGTGAACACCAGGGTTCATAGTTTGGTCGACTTGGAAAGAAAGAAACAAAAGAGTTTTTCAAGGTGAATCTAGATCAATAGAGATTATTAAAGCAAATATCCTTCAAAACATGCGGGAAACAACTCTTACCAGATGTAGAGCTCAACAGGAGACCGAGCCATCTGCGAATGACAAGCAAATTATGCAGGTGTTTGGAATAACAATAGCTGCCCATCCCATTTCTCTTGTGCAGTGTCCTCAGCAAGCTACCCTAATTACCTCCTGGCATCCTCCTCATCTGGGTTTCCACAAGCTAAATTTCGATGGCGCCGTTGGGGGCAACCCTAGCCCTACAGGCATAGGAGTTGTTCTTCGCAATAATGGCGACGAAATCCTTCATATATTTAGTTAATCTTTGGGGGAGGCTACTAACAATGAGGTTGAATTCGCAGTGTTAGAGCAAGGTCTCAAGATCCTAATTCGCTTGGGCAAAGGGTCGACACTTTTGGAGGGGGACTCTCTACTGGCAATCAATGTAGCAAGGAAATTGCAAATAGGTTCATGACCCGAAAAGGTGACAAAGCATTGGAGACTTGCCAAAGTAACAGAGCTTATTGCAAAGCATCTCTCAGCTCTCGATGGGGTTATTTTGCAGGCAGTGAAATGAACAACAAATGCAGTGGTGTATTGCCTTGCAAATTATGGATTCAATCATCATAATAACTACCCAGACACCTGTTGGCATGAGGTAGCATGTGAGGAGCTTTGGGCCAAGTGTTTACAACTATCCAGGCAAGATAATATGAATATAGAAGAAGGGCTAAGTGGTACTCATGGTACCACCCCTCAATGACTCATGAGAACAACCATTAATGAACATTCCCCTAGTCATTACTACCAGAAATGGCACCGTGAGGGGAGGTCCTATCACTCACATCGAAAGGAGGGGAAGATCCATCATAGGTATATAGGTCAGATAATGAACAACACAACAAAGGACACGTGGCCCATGTTCAGCAACCATTAGCATGGTAACATGAGCGCAATCGACCAAGAGCATGGAAAGACAAGCATGGAACCTAATGGAGATTAATCATGTCAGGAATGGAGAAAATACGGAGGCTCCACTGGGATTTGCGAACCACTACATTGCACCTACATTCATAAATACAAATCTCAATGGAATGTTTCATTCTACCATACTTATATCCTCGAGCTAAGCCCTCTGCGAACTGTCTAGTTTTTAGAAGCTCAATTCTCGCCCACCGATACCTGCAACAGCACCATGAGGAACAAAGTTAGTCATAATGCTTCAGCTAACAGGGAGTTTAAGAAAGCTAGGGAAGCCTACGAAACCTCTATCTCGGTAAGGGGAAAAAAGAAAATTGAAGAAATCGAAGCTCAGGTTAATGAAGTCCAGGAGGGGCTGGATATTAACACTATAGAGGAGGAAACCAACTGGCTCTCAGACCCGGGTACTCCTGCCACAAGGGCCACTCAATTCTTAAGGACTCAAAGTGAAGCTTGGCGCATGAAAACCATGCTCACCAAAGCTCTCAGCATGCAGGGAGCGGCCCTGAAGGATGCTTATCATGCTTCTTCCATGGCCTCTGCCAAAAATACAGTGAGACTAGATTCGTTAGAAATTAATATGAAATCTCTTATGGAGGAACTCAGAATGTTGTCCCAGAGTCTGGGGGCTTTCATCAGACTCTTCAAGCTTTCAATTCGCCAGGGGTTGAATATTGTGGTTGAAGTTCTAGAGGAAGATCTCAAACCTGCCCCTGTCAAGTACCAGTACACCCGAAAGGCTCCAAATGATGTAACTGACAAGGATGCAGCCCATCCAAGTGCTCCCACAAAGGACCACGAGGAAATGGATCAGTGAGTTCTTCAAAGAAGTCTTCATTGTTCTGGATAACAGCCTTTCTCTGTTGGTTTTTGTCCTTTTAATGTTTGCTATTGTCTTGTTTGCGATGGGTTTTCTAAGGCCCTCTATGTCAATTTTGAGTCTAGTTTTGTCTGGCAACCACCTGCGTGGTATGCTTATTCAATGCTTCGATCTTAGCTTGTCAAAATTCTATATGGATACTTAGTTCTTAAGCAGTAGACCTACTGTTCCTTAAGGCCCTATGTGCAGTTTTGGTTGGTCTAGCCTAAAGCACTTTGTTTTGTCTGGTTACATAGACCTTTTGTATTACTATGTATTTTTGTGATCTAATATACATCTACTGATTTTCAAAAAATAAAAAGGTTGTAAGGCTGCTTTAAATAATAATAATAATAAAATATGTAATTATAAGAAATAATTATTATGAACTAACATATTATATGTAATAGTTGAAACAGGTGGATAACTTCATTCTTTCAACAACTAAACCTAAACATTCCATCTTACATGATCTAATACACCTTTGGATGGAGTGAGAAAGAATGTCATAAGGGGGTTGTCACCCATGATCTATATCATAGGTGATGTGCTCCCTTAATCGTGCAAGTTGGTATAAACCCTTCATGTTTTGTAAATGCTTCAACTCGGACCATATGGTTATCTATATCATAGGTGATGTGCTCCGTTAATTGTGGAAGTTGGTAGAAACCAAACCTAAATATTCCATCTTACATGATCTAATACACCCCTGGATGGAGTGAGAAAAAATGTTATAAGGGGGTTGTCACCTATGATCTATATCATAGGTGATGTGCTCCTTTAATTGTGCAAGTTGGTATAAACTCTTCATCTTTTGTAAATGCCTCAGTTTAGGCCATATGGTTATCTATATCATAGGTCATGTGCTCCCTTAATTGTGGAAGTTGGTATATACCATTCATCTTTTGTAAATGCTTGAGCTTGCCATACGGTTGTTTAATTTTGCACACATTGAATGGTATATACCTTTCATCTTTTGTAAATGCCTTGGACGTAGTGGTGCTTATGAGCTCCAACAAGCAATATGGTTGTTTAATTTTTCACACATTAAAGTCATTGCTCCCATAGGCATGAAACCATCATTGCAATTACATGGAAAATTTAAGGATACATAGGTGTACCTTTATTTAATTATTTAACTATAATTATAATAAAATAATTTATTTTTATAATATTAATTTATATATATATAAATTATAAATTAATTTTCTTTAATGTTATATATAAGAAAGAAAGTAAATTCATTTCTCTAATGTTATTATGAAAATTTGCTAATTTATACTAAATTTTCTTTTAGAAAAATAAAATGGCATGAATCGATAATAAATCTATAGCTTACATTTCTAAAAATAAAATATTTATAGATGGGAAAGGTAAAATATTTATAAGGGTTTTCATAACTCACACTTAATAAAGATAAAAACATTTATAAATGTTTATGCTTATAAATGTTTTGATGTAATATTTGGTGTAGGTTACATTTCTAAAAATAAAATATTTATAAATGGGCAAAGTAAAATATTTATAAGGGTGTTCATAACTCACATTTAATAAAGATAAAAATATTTATAAATGGTTATGCTTATAAATGTTTTGATTTAATATATGATGTTTGAATGAAGTAATAAATTTAATTTAGAATTATTTTAATTAAAAAAAATAATGCAAAATTAAATGTTTTTATTAATTTTAAAAAATATATTTTTATATAATAAAAGATTTCTTTTAGACGAAACTAAAATGAGGTGGTTAATTTTTACAACATAATTCTTTTTATTTTGTAATTAAAAACTATTTTATTATTAAAACTATCTATTTATTATAGATATCTATCATGTATATAGTTAATGTCATGATGAGTATTATTTTCCCAAGCAGATAAATATCTAGAACATTGTTAAATAGATCCAAGATGGGAATGCCTTCATATAGCCGAGAGACATTAACTATTAAACTAATACTAAATTATTTTGGAATATCGAATTTCAAGGAATTTTCATGAACCTATTACAAAATTTGATAGTGACCATAATGAACTGCATGAAGATTGTAACATTTAACCTTTTGAAAACACTATTTTTGAAGATACAACATACCCCATAATCCATGGATAAATTTTTATGATGGTGATCACATAATATCCTTATGTGTTTTTAGTTATGAAAAAAGGGGGTTGCATACTTGGAAATTGATATGGGCTAGATCATTAACAAATATAGAATAATTTCTAGGCATTGAGTTGTTTCTAGAAAGTAGAATCCTATAAATGAATAAATACATAAAAAATGTGATGGAAAAGATCTCATAACATGTGTCAAAAGAATACCTATTGGTAAAGTACACTTATTTATCATAACAATGTTTAACAAGTGTAGCTCCTTACCTCACTTTTTATTGGAGTATTTGGACCAAGGTGTCATTTAGAAACTTAGTTTGGATGAGTTTGAGAGTAGAAATAAGTATAGAATGACATATTTCACTCCAACATGTGAAAGGAACTTACCAAAACGATTGAATAATGAGAATCACTATCAAATTCAATAGTACAAGGAAGGTCAAAAGTTGTCCAAACATAGGTGAAAAAAAATACATTTTTTACTATATACTATTAGCCTTGTTACAGGGCATGAATAAGGTCATCTTAGAAAAATAAATATCACAAGAAAAACACAATTACTATTTTTAGATG
The DNA here is from genome assembly GCA_031772625.1 of Pinus tabuliformis. Taxonomy (NCBI): domain Eukaryota; kingdom Viridiplantae; phylum Streptophyta; class Pinopsida; order Pinales; family Pinaceae; genus Pinus; species Pinus tabuliformis. The sequence continues at coordinate 107,100,296 of CM062811.1, read as the reverse complement.
ATGGATGAAAATAATGAAAAAATGTTCATAAAAACTTCTGCCAATGAACATTTGATACTAGTTAAACAAGGAATAATTCCCCACAAAGTACAACTCCTCCAAGATTACCCCTTGTATGTATTTTTGTGTGGTTATTAGTCTATTGATCTAGGTGGTGTGGATCTTTTATGTCTATGTCTATATGTTTTGAAGCTAAAGTGCTTGCATGATTAAGGATGAAGAGCCTATATGTTAAAAGTCTAAAGGTTAATGTTCTAATATGTTCTAATCACACCCATTCTAGTTGTTAGTGTATATGAGTCACCAATGATCAAATGTACTCTTTCCATGTGGTTGATAGGGTTATTAGGTCAAATTTTTATATTCTCAAATAAATTTTCAAATAAAATTTGATTGTTGGTTAGTTGGCCAGTGTTTAACTCATTGCTACTCCCCCCATATTCAAGGTCATAAATTCCATCTTGGTCATGCCATCATTCATTTTGATGAGTCATCAGTAAAGTGTCTTGATCACCATCTCAGTAATCATATCATGGTCAGCCATACTGCAAAGTTCAAAGGTCCAATTCATCAGTTCATAAACCCATTAGGTGTCATTATTGGGTCAAGTCATAAAAAAGGGTCATAAAGAGTCATGTCATCACCTAGGTCATCATTATGAGAGTAGTAATTAGGGAACATGCTCTAAAATGCTTTCTAAAGTACATTTTATTCTCTCTGAAGATGTAACTATGCATATTAAAGTTTAAAGCTACAGTACACTAGCCTATCAGTTCATTTTGCAAAAAGACAAAGTGATCTCACATCATAACCCAAGGGAAAAATCGACTTCCATCCTATAAAAAGAACAACAAAAGCACACCATTTGTTCATTTAACTATGTTAAAGCATATCTCCACCATCAGAGTGCACTCCAGCAAGCAAAGAATTGAAAATTTTACCTCCAAGTCAGCCATTTCACCTCCTTGTTGCACTTCTGTTAGCCTTTCTGCCTTCTGGCAAAATTGTTGTGCTTTTGGAAAGAGAGCCCAAACAACCATTGCATAAAATTTAGAAAACCCCTGACCCCTTCATTCCTCTCTCTCTGCAAGACAGTCCCATATCCCCTCTTTTACCAAAAGAAAGCCCAATTTTTTCCTCCTAGTGAGCTAGGGTTTTACCACGGAGGGAGAAACCATCGAAACTGAGAAGAAAAAGTAAAAAGGAGGGAAAATTTCCAAGTATGAGCACACTAAGGTCCAATAAATCATGGCCTCACCCTTCATTAAGAAATATTTCCAACATGTGGGCTACCTAGGTTTCTGTGAGAGGATCCAAGGAGTAGGTTTTAATGCCAAATTGACAAGCCTCTTTGCCACCAACTTTAGGAGGGATAAGGACAGCATTTCAAGGTTTGACTTTTCTATTTCAAAAGATGCCATTGCCATAGCCACTGGGATCCCTTACCATGGATAAATCTAATTCAAAGGGATGGACCTAGACATTGAGAACTACAAAGTATTTTTCAAGCCACCTAATAAAAATTCTCATAAGCATATTTTCCCTTTAGACATTTGCTTGACAAGTATTCTCCTGTTATGAAGATGATCATGAAGTACTTTACCTGTGAGGGTAGGTTTTCAAGAATATACCAATATCATGTGAGACTACTCATGCATTTCACAGCCAGCAAACCTCTTAACCTACCTCATTACCTCTATAGAAGCCTTGTCAAGATGGCAGAAAAGGGTGCAAAGCAAAGGGAAAGATCACCAAGAATGCTTATTCCATCATTTCTTGGTCAAAGTTATTTTCTTGCATCATTTGTCACAGGTCAAATTTTCTTGGGAGGTATTCATGCAATCAACCTCTCTTTTGCTTGCTACAAGTCAACCTAGCAGTCAAAGTACACCATTGACATCACTAAGACCTCAAGAAGTTGGCTCTATAAGAAAACCAGTGATAAAGACACCTAGGGATGAGGTGACCAAAACATAAAGTAGAGGAAATAGGCTTGTGTTTTCTTGAGGCAATGCGAAAAGAGATCAACTACTACAGTTGGACAAGAAACATCAAAACATCAGCATGAGGCACCTTTGCATGAGAAAGAACAAGTACATTTTGATGATGACATGGCAGACCTAGAAATACATGAGGAAGACAAGTCACCTGAGAAAATAATCAAGGAGAAAGAGGCACACATCAGACAGCTTAAGGAGGACTTGGAAAGGGCCAAATTTATGATTTCGTTCTTATAACAAGAAAATAAGCAACTCATGGTAAATTGGTTTTTGCTTTCTAAACCCAGGGTTGATGTGGTGGAAGAGGATGACAAAGGAAAGGTAGTGATAGATGTGGAACAATTTGAGGATCAAGAGGTTAAGATCAAACCTAAGAGGCCAAATACCATAGGGCTAAAGAGACAAAAAGGACTTCGGTGTGAGCTATCTCCTCCACTAGGTCAACAGGCCATTGACAACTCATTGACAACTAAATTTGAAAAGAAAAAGGAATATTGTCTTGATGAGGTCAATAAGAATTTGGAGAAAATTTTGAAGAAGGTCAATAGGGGCACTAAGCTTTAGGGACGCATGGCGAGACACTACTACATTAGGAATTGGATCTGTCAAATTAGGGTTAGGAATTTGAAGAAGAAATTGAAGAAAACCCTAATGAAGCTAAGGAAGAGGGACAACCTTGACCTAATTGATGGTGATTAATTAATTGATTAGCCTACCATTCACTAGCTTAAAGGAGAAAGACTATTTTTTTTGAATAATTTTGAAGAATTTTTAAATTTTGTTGATTCTTTGCAAATTCTAGCAATTTCACGCTGCTAGAAGCACAATGAAAATTTGTTGTGCTTTTTCCCTAGGGCACCAAATGACAAAATTTTTACATAGATGGATAGCTTATGACCTACACATGTTAGATATGCCACTGGTGTGCCATGTCATTCTTCAGTTTGAGAGAAAAATCCAAAATACATGCTAGAAAATGGGTTTATGCCACTATTTTGACCCCCTTGCTGCGCTTCTAGAGTAGTCTTGGGAAAACCCATTTTTCTCAACCCTGGAGTGGTCATTTTTCATGCTTTAAGGTTCTAAGGATAAGTAGGCCTCCCAATATTTCTAGATCTACCTTCAGTTTAACAAATCGATGAATAAAAGTGACTCAAAAGTGCCCTCAAACTATTCACTGTGCTTCTGTCAAATTCACTGCGCTTCTATTAGCAAGTCAAATTTGTAGAAATTATCACTATAGATTAATCTGATTATGCAATGTAATAAAGCAAAATACTTAATCTACTTCTACAATCAAACTTTTGGAAGCTTAATCGATTTGATCAAAATCAAACAGAACACATATAACAGAGAAGAAGAATCAATACACATGAAACACAGAAGAATACTCTGGGCAAAGCCTCAGCTAAAAACGCCGCTATCTGTATTATCATACAAGTGGAAATATCTTAGGATTACACAAACTTTTAGCTCTCACAGCTATCAAGCTCTTAGTAAAATCCCTCACTACTGCTCATAGACAGAACAGACAACACATATGCCTTCTCCTCCATCCTCTGAGCCTCGTATTTCCTTGCGCTATTCCTTTGGGATGATTCACATTCAACCAAGTGGAACACTGCTCTTGCACACTATAAAACTACACAATCCTCAAGGAATGAATTCCTTCTTCATTGAAGAGATTTACTCATAGGAAAATTCTTGCAACTGATAGTACACTATCGTTTCCTTTAATCTCAACTTGGTCTTTGTTTGAACTGACATGCATGAGTTGTTTATGAGAGAATATTCAGTTATGTGGAGTACACTAGTTGCATGCATGCATGCATTAACTTAATAAACTCATAATCAGTTCCAAAAACTGTTTGGAACTAATCTAACTGGACTTAACTCAGTTAACTGAGCTAACTAATTACAACTCATACTTGTCTCCTTAATTAAGGGATAACTTCCTCAATCAAAGGGATAAATGTTGCATGACTTCACAAAGACTTCATGTTTGAATTTCTCCAACTAATTAACTCAAGATGAATTAATTAATTATTTTTCAAACAACTGGTGAGACTAAATTCGATTTTTAATTCTCAATTTTAATTCAAGGAAAAATTAAAATTGGAATATCCTAAACTACTATCTTTAGCAATGCTATTTTTAACATTTGTTGTTGTTATTTTCAACAATCCATCTCAACAAGAAAGGGATTATCTGCCACCCCGATCCTGTCTCTATGGAACTCGAATTTACACTTTGACAATGCCTTAGTCAAAATGTCAACATCTTGCTCCTCAGTCAAAATATACTACAACAACATGATCCTCCTCGCCACATAGTCTCTGAGATGATGATACTGAATGTCAATATGCTTGGACCTGTCATGAAATATTGGATTCTCAGATAGTTTGATACAACTATGATTATCACAATAGATCACAATTGGATCCATCATATGATAAAACAAACCAAATAAAATTTTCCGCATCCAAATGGCCTCACATGCTGCCTGACTTGCAACCATGTATTTAGCCTCTACTGAGTTGAGTGCAACTAAATTTTGTTTCCTGTTGTACCAAAAAACTGCAGCTGAACCAAGGTTGAAAATTCCTCCTAATGTGCTCTTCTGATCTAATGGACTCCCTGCCCAATCTGCATCTGTGAAGCCCTGTAGCTTCACTCCCTTTGACCGTCTGTACCATAATCCATATTGAGATGTGCCTCTGAGGTATCTCAAAACATGCTTCGCTGCCTTCCAAAACATCTTGGTAGGCTAAACCATACCTTGACTCAGCCAGTTCACCGCATAGCACAAATCAAGTCGTGTGTCCACTAAGTACATCACTAAACCCACAAGCTACCGATACACAGTAGCTTCTGCTACTTCTCCTGAAGTAGTGTCTTCCTTGCTCCAGTTACCTGCTAGAGGAGTCTGCATGGGCTTGCACTTCTCCATGTGGAATCTCCTAAGTATCTCATTGACATACTTGCCTTGAGACACAAACACTTCCCCATCCTTCTGCTGTTGGGTTGTGTTATATTCTTTCCACGACTAACCTATGTAGTGAATCGGGGGGTTAGAGGGGCGGCAGAGCACCCCCTTCATTGCACCGATTGTGCAATGCGGGGGTTTGAGGGGGGTGGGTAGCCCCCCTCTACGGGGTCCGGGGCAGCGCCTCGGGAAAATTTATTCTGGACCCTATATTAGGTTGGGCAAACCTACCTATCGTTTTTCGGTCCATGGTATTGGACACGATGGTTTTTGGTCCATGGTATTAGACACGATGGTTTTCGGTCCATGGTATTGGATGCTTCGGCATGTATAAATATGTATTATAACATTGAAAGGAACATAATTAAAAATCAAGTTGGTGGTCCCGATTTTGGCATCCAGGGGAAAATCTCTGTGTATATGTGTTTTATGTGTTATGCTCTCGCATTGTTTATTTTATGTGTTTTAGAATTCGTATGTGGGTAATTTCCATACAGGGTTAAAACCTACATTTGGTATCGGAGCAGTTTTAGCTTCAAGGGGATGCCTTTGTTGCTGAGGGGTTTCGATCGGGTCTGTGGTAGACCCTGTTTAGTGGGAGATCTGCGAGATCAATTCTGGTGGTGAAAGAAGATGGTGAGAAGTGGAATGATAGAGATCGAGAAATTTAATGGTCAAAGTTTTGAGTTGTGGAAACTCAAGTTGGAGGATCTGTTGGTGGATAAAGATCAGTGGATCACAGTAGATCTAGGTACTAAACCAACGAGAGTGTCCGATGAAGAATGGAAGAAGTTGAATCAAAAGGCAAAGAGCACAATACGATTGTGTGTCTCAGATTTAGTATTGCTGAATGTATCAAGGGAAGCTATGGCAAAGGCTTTGTGGGACAAGTTAGGGACTCTCTACCAATCTAAGTCTCTGGTGAATAAACTGTTCCAGTGGAAAAAGCTGTATAACCTGAGGATGAAAGATGGAGACTCAGTGATAGAGAATTTGAATGCATTTAATACTGTGGTAAGTCAGTTAGAATCTGTTGATATTAAAATTTTAGACGAAGATAAATGCATCAGTTTGTTGTGTTCTCTATCAGAGTTGTGGGATAGTCTAGTTATTGCAATAGGTAGCAATGCAACTGCCTTGCAGTTTGATGAAATAGTCTCATCCTTGCTAACGAAGGAGATGAGATGAAAAAATATAGAGAGCCAGAATGGTGATGCCTTGTCTATACGAGGATAGTCCCAGAATAGAAACAAAAATAATTCATCGAGTGGGAGATCTAAATCTATAGGGAGATCTAAATCTCCAGGAAAACCTGTAGAGGTGGTGTGCTGGAAATGTGGAAAGGAAGGGCACTAAAAAAGGGATTGTAAAACTAAAGCTCCTGATAAAGGAAATGGATTTGATGATGCTCCTTCCGCAGAGGCGAAAACCACCTTAGATGAAGGTGGGGATGTGTACTTGGCTTCTTCAAGTACACATGTAGATTATGAGGCATGGTTGATTGACTCAGGTGCATCCTTTCACTTCACTCCCCATAGAGAGTGGTTCTACGAGTATGAGAAATACGATGGTGGTGATGTCTTATTAGGGGATGATAGGAAGGCTAGAATCGTTGGTCGCGGAAAAGTAAAGTTGAAGTTGCAAGGTGTAAGGGTTAGAACACTTCCGGGTGTTCTGCGTATTCCTGCATTGGCCAGAAATTTGATTTCTGTAAGAAAGTTGGATGATGCAGGTGTAAAAATAGTGTTTGAGAAGGATACCTGCAAGATGGTTCAGGGAACACTGGTTTTGATGCGGGAAGTTTGGACTGAAACTCTGTACAAGCTGCAAGGTAGCACTGTTGTTAATGGGTGCAACAGTTCTATGGTTCTTGAAAGTGGAGTAGAAAATCTAGTGGTCTCCAGAGAGAAGACCATGTTTTGGCTTCAAAGGCTTGGACATATTGGAGAGAAGGGCCTTCAAATACTTCATGGTAAAGGTATGGTAGAAGGTATGAGTAATAGATCTTTGGATTTTTATTTCTATGAAAATTGTGTATATGGGAAGCAGAATCGAGTGAGTTTCCCCTCTGATGGTAAGAGGGCGAAACAAATATTAGAGCTTGTGCATAGTGATGTGTTTGGACCTCTGAAGGTTCCATCACTGGGTAAGCCTGTGTACTATGTATCATTTATAGATGACTTCTCAAGGAATACATGGATATATTTCCTTAAGAAGAAATCTGAAGTCTTTGATAGGTTTAAAGAATTTAAGGCTCTGGTGGAAAACCAAATATAGAAGAAGATAAAGGTGCTGAGGAAAGATAATGGTGGAGAGTTTTGAAGTAAGGAATTTTAAGAATTCTATAAGAAGTGTGGTATAGCATAGAAGAAGACTACTCCATATACACCTCAGCAAAATGGAGTTACAGAAAAAATGAACAAGACGTTGATGGAAAGGGCAAGAAGCATGCTTAGTTGTGTCAGGTTAGGACAAGAATTTTGGGCAGAGGCGATGGAGACAACATGTTACCTGGTCAATAGATCACCTTCATCAGTGTTGGAGGATAAGACTCCACAAGAGGTATGGACTGGTAAGAAACCCTCTCTTTCGCATCTGAGGGTATTTGGATGTGATGCATATGTACATGTTCCAAAGGAGAAATGAACCAAGTTGGATAGTAAATATGAAAAGTGCATATTTATTGGGTATAAGGATGGTTTAAAGGGTTACAAGCTTTGGAACCCAACAACAAGGAAGGTTGTGTACAATCGAGATGTGGTGTTCAGAGAGGTGAAAGATTTTATTACACATGAGGTCCAACCAAAGGAACCTGAAAAGATAGAGTTTGAGCTAAAGGAGGAAGAATCAAAGTCTACAACAGAGGAGGAATTAGAAGATGAAGAGCCACAAACTCCAGGTGTAAGAAGATCAGTTCGAGAAAGAAGGCAACTAGAAAGGTATAGTCCATCTACTTTCTGTTCAAATTTTTCTTTATCTATATTGACGATGATCCCATAATTGTGAAGGAAGCAGTAGATTCAGAGGATGGAAAACTCTGGAAAGAGGCCATGTTGATGAAATGACATCTTTGCATAAAAATGAGGCTTGGGATCTAGTGGAGTTTCCGGCTGGAAGGAAACCCAACCCATTGGCAACAAATGGGTGTTCAAGAAGAAGACAAATGCAAAAGGAAAGGTGGAGAAACAAAAAGCTTGGTTGGTAGCAAAAGGTTATTCCTAGGTGCCGGGAATTGATTTTGGTGATATTTTTTCTCCTGTTGCCAAGGTAACTTCTATTAGATTACTTTTATCTGTTGCTGCTGCTTTTGATTTTGAGGTAGAACAGATGGATGTGAAGACAACATTTCTTCACGAGGATTTGGAAGAGGAAATATACATGAAGTAACGTGAAGGCTTTGTGGTGAAGGGTAAGAAAGAACTGGTATGCAAGTTAAAGAAGTCTCTGTATGGGTTAAAACAGTCACCAAGGATGTGGTATCAGAAATTTGATACATTTATACGGGGACTTGGCTTCACTAGAAGCAAAGCAGATCATTGTGTGTATTTTAAATTAATTGGTGACCGTGTTATTTATCTGGTCTTGTATGTGGATGATATGTTTTTGGTTGGAAATGACAAAGAAATTATCCAGGATTTGAAGACCCAATTGTCCTCCAAATTCGACATGAAAGACCTTGGTACTGCAAACTATATTTTGGGCATGGAAATTAAAATAGATCAGGCAAAGAGGAAGCTCTGGTTAAACCAGAGGAAGTATGTCGAGACAATACTGCAGAGGTTTGATATGCAGGATAGTAAACTAGTGAAGGTTCCTATTCCTGTAGGTGTAAAGTTATATACTGAACAGTGTCAGAAGACACAAGAAGAGGAAGAGGACATGTCCCATGTTCCATATGAAAGTGCAGTCAGTAGCCTAATGTATGGAATGGTTTGTACTAGACCAAACATTGGACATGTAGTGGGAGTATTGAGCAGGTTTATGCCAAAACCAGGGAAGGAACATTGGAAAACAGTGAAGCAAGTTTTCAGGTATTTGTGTGGCACTAGCAATTATGGCTTGTGCTACCAAGGAAGACCAGGATTGGAGAGAGTGTTGGATATTCATGCTTTTGTTGATGTAGACTGGGCTGGATATTTGGATCAGATAATATCTACAAGTGGGTATGTGTTTAACATATTTGGAGGTGTAGTCAGCTGGATGAGTAAGAAACAATCTATAGTGGCACTATCAACTACAGAGGCAAAATACATGGCAGCCACTCATGCAAGCAAGGAAGCAGTTTGGTTGCAAAGATTGTGTTCAAGTATGGGGTTAGTACAGGGAGCTCTAAGGATAGAATGTGATAGCCAAAGTGCAATTTTCTTGGCAAATAACCCTGCTTATCATTCAAAGACAAAGCACATTGATGTTCAGTATCACTTTGTGAGGGATATGATAGAAGAAAAAAAGGTGTTGCTGGTAAAGGTGGACACTTTGAAGAATACTATAGATGCATTGACAAAATCTGTGAGCTCTGAGAAGTTCTCTTGGTGTAGAGAAACAATGGGCATTTCAGGGCTAGAAAAATGACTAAGCTCTCCTATGGCCCCCTGTGGAAAGAAAACAACAAGTGGGAGAATGTTGGGTTGTGTTATATTCTTTCCATGGCTAACCTACGTAGTGAACCCGGGGGTTAGAGGGGGGGGGGGGGGCGGAACCCCCCCTTCGTTGCGTCTATTGCGCAGTGGGGGTTTGAGGGGGGCGGGTAGCCCCCCTCTATGGGGTTCAGGACAATGCCTCGAGAAATTTCTTTTTGGACCCTATATTAGGTTGGGCGAACCTACCTATGGTTTTTTAGTCCATGGTATTAGACACGATGGTTTTCGGTCCATGGTATTGGATGCTTCGGCATGCATAAATATGTATTACAACACTGAAAGGAACATAATAAAAAATTGAGTTGGTAGTCCCGGTTTTGGGATATAGGGTAAAATCTCTATGTATATGTGTTTTATGTGTTATGCTCTCGCATTGCTTATTTTATGTGTTTTAGAATTCATATGCGGGTAATTTCTATACAGGGTTAAAACCTACATCTGTCACATTTCCATGCCTAGAAAGTAGTGCATGACACCCATGTATTTCATCTTGAAATCTCTTGCAAGGTCCTCCTTGCAAGACATGATCAACTGATCATCACGTTTCAATACCAAATCATCAACATAAAGAACAATGATCAACTGCTTACCTTCTACCATAATGTGGTACAGGTTTGCATCCGCTTCACTCTTTGTGAAGCTCAACCCAGTGAAGTAGTTGTCGATCCTTGTGTACCAAGCACGAGGTGCTTGCTTTAGCTCGTACAAATCTCTCTTGAGTTGGCACACATGTGACTTACGATCTAAGGTCTCAAATCCTTTCAGCTGCTCTATGTACACCTCTTCCTCAATCTTGTCATTGACGAATGCAGTTTTCACATCCATTTGATGGATCTTCCAACCCATCTGTGCTGATAGTGCCAACATCGATATGATAGATGAGTACCTTTCTACAGGAGAAAAAGTCTCATCATAGTCGATCCCCTTGACCTGTGAGAAACCACGAGCAACAAATCTTGCCTTATGTTTCTCCACACTACCATCAGTAGCTTGCTTTACCTTGTAAAGCCAATGGGAACTCACAACTGACTTGGTCTCTGGTCTTGGAACCATATCCCAAACACTGTTCAAAACTATGGAGTCATACTCCTCCACCATAGCATCAACCCAAATTGGTTGCTGCACTGCTTCCTCAAAGGAAGATGGCTCAGTCTCAACAAATTCCCCAACAAGGGCCATGTATCTAGTGTACCTATTAGGTGACATCCTCTGTCTGCATTGAGAAGATGGTTCTCCCACATTCTCTCTTGCATCTAACAACAATCTGTCAGTGTCTTTCATGTACTTCCACCCATCTCTGGAAGACTCTACTTGAGTGGATGTCTCCACTCCTGGAATGTCTGCATGCAACTGCTCTGCATCAATATGAGGCTCCTCCTCCTTAGGAACCAAAAGTTCCTCCACAGCTCGTAGTTGGAGCTCCCTCTTAAGGGAAACTCGCATGGCCTTCTGCTCATCAAACTTGAGATCTCTGTGAACCACTGTCCTCCAACTGGTAGGAAAATACACTCGATAGTTGTGGGGTGTATAATTGTACCCCACAAGTATCCCCAACTCTATTATCAGCTCAAGTTTCTTCCAGGCATCCTTGGTCACATGGAAATAAACCGATGAGCCAAAGATCCTGAAGTGACCCACATCTAGTCTCTTCCCGGAGAAAGCTTCCTCTGGTGTCTTCATCCCAAGAATGCGATGCGGGCTTCTATTCTGCAAATAGACCATTGTGTTGCATGCCTTAGCCCACAAATGAAGTGGTAGGCCTTAGTCATGCAACATCACCCAAGCTGCCCCCACAATCATTCTGTTCTTCCTCTTGGCCACCCCATTTTGTTGTGGGTTATGTGGTGCCGTCAACTCCCGTTTAATTCCTTTTGCAGCATAGAAGTCCTTAAACTCTTGAGATACATACTCTCCACCATTTTCGCTTCTCAAGGCCCTGATCTTCTGCCTTGATTCTTTCTCAACCAAAGCTTTGAGCTCACAAAACTTTGAGAAGGTTTGATCCTTCTTCTGTATGAAATAGATCCGGCATTTACAAGAAAAATCATCAATGAAAATCACATAATACCTTTGTTTCACGGTGGAGGCTATCGAGAATGGTCCACACACATATGTATGAACTCACTCCAATATTTCTTCAACTCGACTATCTCGATCATGAAAGGAAGAATTGGCATACTTTTCCAAGATACAACCATTGCATGTGTCCACTTGCTCAAGTTTACTTTTAGGAAGTCTGGTAGAAATCTGTTGCATTATCTTCAAGGCCCCATGATGCAAGTGGCCCAACTGTTTATGCCATAACTTGCCAATGTCTTGGCTTTGCACCAATTTTGCTTTCGAACTCAATGCAACATAGTCATCTACCTCCAGCTTGTAGAGATTCTTCACTCAAATCCCAATCCTCTTGGTCTGAACTATGTCTATGTGTCTCAGGAATTCCTTTCCTTTACTGAAGACTACATCATAGCCTTTGTCTTCCAACATCGCGACTGACACAAAGTTCTTCTTTAGTCCAGACACAAATTTTGCATCAGTTAGGGTGAGAGGAGCTCCATGCTCCCTCTGTAAAAAAACCATACCTTGACCTGAAAAATGGTACTTTCCATCATTGCCCATCTCTCTGCGCATCTAGAGGTATTTCTACTCCAAGGTACTAAATAAACTCTTATCACCGGTCATGTGGAATGAGGCTCCACCCTCCAAATGCCAAACACAACCCACCATCGATGAAACCATGCATGCGATGAGGGTAAAATCCAATTCGAACTGAGAGGCAAGTGCCTCACCTTCTGATCCTTTCGAGGATCCCTTCTTGGATTTCTTCAATGGACAATTAGTTGCATAATGGCCCACCTCATGACAACTAAAGAATCTCACTTTAGATTTGTCAATCTTCCTCCCTCCATGGGAAGAACTCGATTTGGAATGGGAAGCCTTCCCTTTCCCTTTCCTTGCCTTACTTGCTAAGGCTAGATTTTCTTCATCATCATGCTTAGATGAAGAACCATCTTTGGTGCTTCTCCTGATCTCCTCCAGCATCAGATCCGAGCACTGTTGTTCCCAATCTGGTAGTTTCTCTCTTCCATTCACTGAGTCCTGGTAGCTATGCCAGCTCTTAGGAAGACCGAGGAGAGCAAGACTCACCATTTCAGCATCGAATGTCGTTATTCCTACACTACCAAGCTCATCTTTGTAGGTGGTGAGCTTGTTCAGATATGTAGAAATTGTGTCACCCTTTTCACACTTGATTTTCCGAAGCTTTTCCTTGAGCGCCAGCTTCCTCTAGTTGTTATTGTTCTAATATAGGTCCTTCAATGTATTCCACATTGAAAACAGAGTCTCCTTCCCATGGAGACTTGAGACAATATGGTCTCGAACGCCCTCCAGAAGAAACCTCCTTTCCTTCGCCACACACTTCTTCCATTCCACAAATTCTTGGGCATTAGCTGCTGTTGGCTTGGGGATTTCTTGATCAATGAAATCCTTCAAACTATTGTGTTCTAATACCACTTCCATGCAATCCTTCCATGCTATGTAATTCGAGCTGCCATCCAGGGCATACTCGAGTCTCAAGTAATTGAACACCATTGGTGAACTTTGAGGTGTGAAAAGAATTCGATTTTGTACTTGCAATCAAGAACTTCAAACTTTGAACTTTTCCCTTCTTTGTATACTATTCTTTGCTTTGATCACCTTTGCTCTGATACCATGTATAAATTCTCACTGTAGATTAATCTGATTATGCAATGTACTAAAGCAAAATACTTAATCTACTTCTACAATCAAACTTGTGGAAGCTTAATTGATTCAAGCAATATCAAATAGAACACATATAATAGAGAAGAAGAGCCAATACACATGAAACAAAAAAGAATACTCTGGAGAAAGCATCAGCTAAAAACGCTGCTATCTGTATTATCATACAAGTGGAAATATCTCAGGATTACACAAAGCTTTAGCTCTCACAGCTATCTAGCTCTCACTACAATCCCTCACTACTTCTCATAGACATAATAGAAAAAACATATGCCTTCTCCTCTATCCTCCAAGCCTTCTATTTCCTTGCGCTGTTCCTCTGGGATGATTCACCTTCAACCAAGTGGAACACTACTCTTGCACACTGTAAAACTGCGCAATCCTCAAGGAATGAATTCCTTCTGCATGCAAGAGATTTTCTCTTACGAAAATTCATGCAACTAATAGTACATTATTCCTACCTTTAATCTCAACTGGGTCTTTGTCTGAACTGACATGCATGAGTTATTTACGAGAGAATATTCAGTTATTTAGAGTACACTAGTTGCATGCATGCATGCATTAACTGACTAAACTCACAATCAATTCCACAAACTGTTTGGAACTAATCTAATTGGACTTTACTTAGTTAACTGAGCTAAAAATTTACAACTTAGATACAAATCATCCTTATCTCCTTAATTAAGGGATAACTTCCTCAATCAAAGGGATAACTGTTGCATGACTTCACAAAGACTTCATGTTTGAATTTCTCCAACTAGTTAGCTCAAGATGAATTAATTAATTATTTTTCAAATAATTGGTGAGACTAAATTCGAATTTTTATTCTCAATTTTAATTCAAGGACAAATTAAAATTGGAATATCCTGAAATGCTATCTTTAGCAATGCTATTTTTAGCATTTCTTGTTGCTATTTTCAACAAAATTTTCAATTTTCTTTCATCAAAGTCAAAGTTTTGTGATGTAATTACTCCTCTTGGTTATTATTATGATGTAATTAAATGTCATTGAGCTGGTAAATGTCAAATTCATGTAGATTCATGCTCATCAAAGCTTGTAAAGTCAAAGTGAATCAGTTAGGTCTAAATTGGGAGTTGATTTCTAACCTCCCTAGTCTTAGGTTTGGTTAGAGAAATTCATGTAAAATGTTCCTATCATGAGGGATTTGACCCCTAAGAGGGGGGAATTTGGTTTTTTGGTCTATATGTATCATAATCTAAGTCATAGAGAAGGTTGGATGCTTGATAATCATAGCTTGGAGCTAGTGTACCATTTTTTGCAGTAATATAATAGGGAATTGCAACTATTATCTTGGGATTCTTGTGGTATGATTCTGTGAAAGTGTTTTTCTCTGCTTATGACCAAATTTAATAAATATTTATCCTTACTACCATATATATTCTTTCTTTTGATCATCTCATAGTCGTTTAAGTAGAATTCGTAAGTTATATGCTCCATTTTGATAAGATTTTTCATACTAGTGTTCTATTTCTTTTGATAAGTGAATTCATGGTTACATGCTCATTATGATCCTCTGCCTTTTCATCCCTACACGAAAATGAAAACCTACTTCTGTCATTGAGTATACCTACCTTGCCCCATCATATCTCTGCAATTGATCATTCAAAACCCTAGCCTAGTTCCTAGATCTATGAGCTTCATCCAACAAAACCCTAAAATCAAAACCTAGTGAGATTAATATCTAGCCTAACATCTGATTTCCTCTCCAGTCAATTCATTGGCTATGAGATTCTTGAGAGAGCCCTCTTGTATTTGGTAAGTATAGCTACTAGATCCAAAGTTGGTTTGAGGTTACCTCCGTCGGTCTCCTTTCTCAACCTTGGGACATTGAGGAGCGCTAACATTTTTGGTGACCATACTAGGGAAGAGAATAATTTCATATTCCCCGAGAAGATCATCAAAGTTTTGATCTGATTTGTTGATGGTGCATTATAGTCAGACACGTATGAAGGTGGAATCATTCACCTGACGACGCCAATCAACTTTCAACCTGATTTGAAGACTCCAATGGAAAATGAACCCTACCAACAGAAACATGAAAAAACAATATGGAAAGGTATTTAAATCACGTATTTGAGAAAATATCCCAGACCTGCATTTGATTCCTTTCCTTTGAAGATTGTAAATACAAATTTTGATCTTGGTCAAGACCCTTGTTCTGAAACTTATGTTGATCATATTCAACTCGACGAGCCTCAAGAGATCAAGACTGATCTTAAAGCTTTTGTACATACTCATATACCTTGTAAAATTCCAGATAGATACAAGCTTCTCATCTTACCTCCGATTCTCCATGATTTCCCTGAAATTATTTAAATATCTTCCTAGGTTTGATGGAGAATATGGTAACATCACTGCTGAAAAACACATTCGAAGTTTTGAAAAATTTCTCAAATTTTTTGAGGTTGAAGAAGATGATGTTAGTATTAGGATTTTTGCTCTACCTTTGCAAGGAAAAGCCATGAATGGTCCAAAAACTTTCCAGATGCAAGCATTTTCGATTTCCATAAGTTTGTGAAAGTCTTCCTTGATAAATGGATAATCAAGAAAAATCATTTTCTGATTTTAGAAGAATATAATCATTTGAAATGAAAACCAAGAGAAACAATGCAACACTTTTAAGCTAGGTTCAATCAAGTATACTATTCAATCCTTGTTGAGATAAAACCACCTCTTGGTTTAGCTCTCTTACACTACTCGGATGCCTTTGATACAGAACTAGAGTTTCAATTAAAATAAAGGAAAAATACAACACTCGAAGAAATGCAGGATGATGCAATAGTTGCGGAAGCTAATTTGCTAGTCAAAAGGTCAAAGTTGAAGGTAGAAGAAAGGGAGAACATAGAGAAGGAGTGCCTCACATCTTCAGAAATGAAACTTGACATTTTGGTAAGCAAAATGGAAGAAATGATGCAAAATATCATCATGAGAGATGAACTTGTTGTTCAAAACACCATTTCCCACTTATTACAGAAGAAGAAGAGGTTACTGACCCTAGCTATTTTGCTCCTAATCCTTGTTACCGTAGATCAGAAAATGATTATTTTTTGTATTCATTTATGGAAATTCATGAAAATGGATTTGTAGATCAACCCGTGTAGAACAAATATGCTGATCTAATGTGTATGCTTGATGTAATTCAT
This sequence comes from Pinus tabuliformis, assembly GCA_031772625.1. Classification (NCBI taxonomy): domain Eukaryota; kingdom Viridiplantae; phylum Streptophyta; class Pinopsida; order Pinales; family Pinaceae; genus Pinus; species Pinus tabuliformis. The sequence goes on along the minus strand of CM062811.1, from coordinate 107,083,746 downwards.
TATACTGATGAGTTACCCAAGTATGATTGGTAATATGATGATTATGTTGTCAAAATCGAGGCTGAATTTTCAAAGCAATCGATGGCATGTTTTTGGGAGGAGGAAGTTCAAATACCTTAACTCAAATATAGCACTCATCCTATGCATATCAATCTTGACAACAATGAAGAAAGTGTAGAAAATTTTAAAGCAAGTGAAAGGTCTTTGCCCTTATGTTTCACTTCATTTCAATTTCTAAGAGAAAACTTTCCCAAAATTAAAAAACAACAGCCTTTTAGTTTTGATATTTTGCAGAGAGAGGACAATGAAATTCTTGATCGGGACTTCTTACCCTTGTGTTTCTCCACATTTTCAAAAAATAAGAGAAAGTTATAAGCAAACAGATAAGTAAGTTGTCATCAGTGTAAATGAGAAACCTTCTTATGAATCTGTTGAGGGTATCACTTGTGATATGGAAGCTTCTTTCGCTCCAGAATTGCAACCGTTGAGTTACATTGAGTTTCAAACCACATATGAAAGCTTAGAACTTGAAAATGTTATCAATTGATGCATGATAATTATGTACCATTAAGTTTTGATTCATTTCAGTTTTTGAAGAAAATTTTTGATAATATCTTTGAAGAAAAGAATGACAAGCCTATAAAAAATCATGTAGTATCATTGGACCCATTGTATAATAAGTTGTAGTAGTCTTCTCAGGTTCTCCATGATCCAATACCTAATGTTTTGGATGATATATGTAGTCAAAGTCCTTCTCCATTAGTTAACTATGAACTTAAAAATATAGATGATAAAAACATGACCAGACAACCAGCTTCATTGTCTTATTCAGCAGGAGTCTCATTATAAAGCTCATATGAAAATGTGCAGTCATATTAGGACAATTATAAGTTATAATTTCACGAGAGTAAGGATGAAAATGAAAGTTTACTTTCATGGTATAAATATCACCTAGAGAAAAATTTCAATCTGTTAGATGAGCTAAACCTCAATGCACATTTGTTTGAAGATCATTTTGCTAATTTGTAGTAGTCATTAAGGGAGATATCTTTTCTTGTATTTATGGATAATGAGGACATGTTCAGTGGACGCTTGGAGTTGCCTATCTTTTGTTTTTTCTTCCTGCTCAAGGAAAGTATGAGCATGATTCAAGTAAGTAGCCATTTGCTAGATTGGTTACATTGGAAGGACCATATCACATGATTGTATATATATATCTTTAGCTGGTGGTGGTTATCATTAGGTTTTGAAACCTGAGGTGAAGGCCCTAAGATCCCGATGGTCTGCTGCCATGTGTAAGTAAGGTCAGTTTTTATGTCAATTCAAGTCAATTTTTATTTTTCTTAGTTTAGTTAGTCAGTCTTTTGAGTGTCAAGTGTTCTATTTTGACTCCATCACCCAATGGATGAGGCTACCTAGTCTACGGTGTTCTTGACACATCCTAAAGGACATTCCATCCCTAGTTGGGGCTGATATTATTGTCTATGAGTCATGAGTGATCAAAAGTACTCTTTCCATGTGGTTGATGGGGTTATTAGGTCAAATTGTTATATTTTCAAATAAAATTTGATCATTGGTTAGTTTTCTAGTGTCTATCTCATTACTACTCCCTCTATATTAAAGGTCATAAAATGCCATGTTGGTCATGCCATCACTCATTGTGATGAGTCATCTATAAAGTGTCTTGATCACCGTCTCAGTCATCATATCATGGTCAATCATATTGCAAAGTTCAAAGGTCCTATTCAACAGTTCATAAACCCACTACGTGTCATTATTGGGTCAAGTCATCAGAAAGGGTCATAAAGAGTCATGTCATCACCTAGGTCATCATTATGGGAGTAGTAATTAGGGAAAGTGCTCTAAAATTATTTCTAAATTATATTTTATTCTCTATGAAGATGTAACTATGCATACTAAAGTTTAAAGTTGCAGTACACTAGCCTATCAATTCATTTTGCAAAATGACAAAGTGATCTCACATCATCACACAAGGGAAAAATCAACTTCCAACCTATAAAAATGCCAACAAATCACACCATTTGTTCATTTCACTCTCAAAAGTCATCTGTCCACCATCATAGTGCACTCCAGCCATCAGATTTACCTCCAAGTCAGCTATTTCACCTCCTCGCTACACTTCTGGAAAAAGTGCTGCACTTTTGGGAAGGGATCCTAAACATCCATTGCATAGAATTTAGACAACTCCTAACCCCTTCATTCTCCTCCCTCTACAAGACAGTCCCAAATCCCCTATTTTACCAAAAGAAAACCCTAATTTTTCTTCCTAGTGAGCTAGGATTTTACTAAGGAGGGAGATACCACATACAATGAGAAGAAAAAGTACAAAGGAGGGAAAATTTCCAGGTATGTGCCCACTAAGAACCAAGAAATCATGGCCTCACCCTTCATTAAGAAAACTTTCCAAGATGTGGGCTGCCTAGGTTTTTGTGAGAAGATCCAAGAAGTAGGTTACGATGCCAAATTGACAAGCTACTTTTCAACCAACTTCAGGAGGGATAAGGCCAGCATAACAGGATTTGAATTCACTATTTCAGAAGATTCCATTTCCATAGCCACTAGGATCCCTAGCCATGGATAAGTCTATTTCAAAGGGATGGACCTAGACATTGAGAACTACACAGTATTTTTGAAGCCACCTAATAAAACTGCTCCTAAGAATATTTTTCCCTTTATACATTTGCTTGAAAAGTATGCTCCGTTGATGAAGCTGATCATGAAGTAATTTACTTCTGAGGGTAGGTTTTCAAGGCTATACTAGTATCATGTGAGACTGCTCATGCATTTCACAACCATCAAACATCTTAACCTACCTTGTTACCTCTACAGAAGCCTTGTGAAGATGGTAGAAGAGGTACAAAGCAAAGGGAAAGATCACCAAGAAAGATTATTCCATCATATCTTTGTCAAATTTATTGTCTTGCATCAGTTGTCACAGGTCAACTTATCTTGGAAGGTATTCATGTAGTTAGCCTCTCTTTGCCTATGACAAGTCAACCTAGCAATCAAAGTACACCATTGACATCACTAAAACCTCAAGAAATTGGCTCTACAAGCAAACCAGTCACAAATACACCTAGGGCTGAGGTGACAAAAACATATAGCCGAGGAAATGTAATTGTGTTTGATCTAGGATATGGGAAAAGAGATCAACCTACTACATTTGGATAAGAAACATCAGAACATTAGTATGAGGCACCTTTGCATGAGAAAGGACAACTACATTTTGATGATTACATGGTAGACCTAGAAATACACGAGGAAGACAAATCACCTGAGAAAATAATCAAGGAGAAAAAATCACAATTAGAGAGCTTAAGGATGACTTGTCAAAGGCCAACTTTATGATTGCATTCTTACAGCATGAAAACAAGCAACTCAAGGTAAATCAATTTTTGCTTTCTAAACCTAGGGTTGATGTGGTGGGAGAGGATGAAAAAAGGAAAGGAAATTATATATGCGGAATATATTGAGGATCAATAGGTTCAAATCAAGCCTAAGAGGCCAAATACCAGAGGACTAAAGAGACAAAAAGGACTAGGGAGTGATCCATCTCCTCTACTAGGTTGACAGGACACTAATAAATCATTGGCAGCTGAATTTGAAAAGAAAAAGGAATATTAGCTTCATGAAGTCAATAAGAATATGGAATAACTTTTAAAGAAGGCCAATAGGGCCACTAAGCTTTAGGGACACATGTACAGGCACTACTACACCATGAATTGGATCAGTCAAATCAGGGTTAGGAATTTGAAGAAGAAATTGAAGAAAACCCTAATGAAGCTAAGGAAGAGGGACAAACTTGACCTACTTGTTGATGCTTCATTGATTTCTTATCCTACCATTCACTAGCTTAAAGGAGCAAGACAAAAACAAATTTTGAAGAATTTTTAAATTTTGTCGATTCTTTGCAAATTTTGGCAATTTCACATTGTCAGAAGCGCATCGAAAAATTTTTGTGCTTTTTCCCTAGAGCACAGAATGACAAATTTTTTACATAGATGGATAGATTATGACCTACCCATGTTAGATATTCCACTGGTGTGCCATGTAATTCTTAAGTTTGAGAGTAAAATTGAAAATACATGCTAAAAAATGGGTTTCTGCCACTGTTTTGACCCCCTTGCTGCGCTTCTTGAGTAATCTTAGGAAACTCATTTTTCTCAGACTTAGAGAGGTCAATTTGCATGTGTGAAGGTTCTAAGGATAAGTAGACATCCTAGTATTTCCATATATACCTTTAGGTTAGAAAATGGATGAATAAAAGTCACGCAAAGTTCCCTCAAGCTATTCACTACACTTCGATCAAATTTGTTGTGCTTATGAGAAAATTTGCTACGCTTCTGCCAGCAAGTCAAATTTTCAATTTTATTTGGTTAAAGTCAAGGTATTATGATTTAATTACTCCTCTTGGGTATTCTTGTGATGTAATTAAATTTCATTGAGCTGGTAAGTGTCAAATTCATGTAGATTCATGCTCATCAAAGCTTGTAAGGTCAAAGTGAATCAGTTAGGTCTAAATTGGGAGTTGGTTTCTAACCTTCCTAGTCTTAGATTTGGTTGGAGAAATTCATGTAAGTTGTTCCTATCATGAGGGATGCGACCCCTGAGAGGGGGGAATGTGGTTTTTTGGTCTATATGTAGCCTGATCTAAGTCAAAGAGAGGGTTTAATGCTTGATAATCATAGATTGGAGCTAGTGTACAATTTTTTGTAGTAATATAATAGGAAATTGCAGCGATTACCTTGGGATTCTTGTTGAATGATTCTATGATAGTGTTTTTCTCTGTTTATCATCAAATTGAATACACATTTCTCCTTACTACCATATCTATTCTTTATTGTGATCATCTCATAGGTGTTTAAGTAGAATTCATAAGTTATATGGTCTATTTTGATGAGATTTTTCATGCTAGTGTTCTATTTCTTCTGATGAGTGAATTCATGGTTACATGCTCATTATGATGCTCTGCATCTTCATTCCTACACCACAATGACAACCTATTTCTGTCACTGATCATACCTACCTTTCCCCATTATATCTTTGCAACTGATCATTCAAAACCCTAGCCTAGTTCCTAGATCTATGAGCTTCATCGAGCAAAGGCCTAAAATCAAACCCTATTAAGCTTAATTTCTAGCCTAACATCTGATTTCCTCTCAAGTTACTTCATTGGCTGTGACATTCTTGAGAGAGTCCTCTCTGATTTGGTAGGGCTAGATACCAGATCCAAAGTTGGTTTGAGGTTACCTCCGCCGGTCTCCTTTCTCAGCCTTAGGACACTGAGGAGTGCTAACACTAGCAATATGCATAGCGTTATGATGGCTATAAACTTGATGAGTCTTGGAAACTCACCATCCACTTCCTCTCTAGACATCCTCAATAATCCAATACTTTCCTCTAATTGTTTCATTCTTCTTTTTTATATCCCCCTCCATGTTACTTGCTTGTAACCTTATTTATGTTTGCATTCTTCTCTTTTCTCCTACTCCCTCCTTAGATACTTGACCCTTACTCTTTTAAATGGTTTTAAAACCCCTTTTTTTATTTAACCTTTCTTCCCTCCACTTCTTGGTTTTGATCACATCTTTTATTCTCCACTTTTAAATCATTTATATCTTTAATTTCTAAACATTATCCCTCTTTGAGAATTTAATTTCCCTCTCTTAATACTCTTATTGTTTAATTGTTCTTCTATCATTGTATTCCATCTCCTCCATGATAATTTTAACAATGTTTCTCAATAATTTCAAATCAACATCCTTTAATATATCTAACTTATTATTTTTTTCTTATCCCACATTTAATATTATTTAGAAATGGTTTAATCTCCTCCATAATAATTTTAACATTGTTTCTCAATAGTTTCAAATCAACATCATTTAATCTATCTAACTTATTATTTTTTTCTTTTCCCATGTTCAATATTATTTAGCAATGGTTTAATTGTACATACAAGGAATATTGATAAAACTGAGTTAATTTAGATTAATATTAATAACAATATTAAAAAAATATTTTAAAAATATTTAATAAAGCTAACTTTCTCATTATTATTTATAGTATTATTGACCATAGTAATAGTTTTAATAATAATGTCTACATCACTACATATTTAACTAGACATTTCAATTAACAAGATTAAACTAATTAATAACTTTAATAATAAATAATTAATTTTAGAATCCCCTTTTAAAACCTAACATAACTAACTAAACAAATTTCAATTAATGATAAATTATAGTTATATTAATAACTTTGATAAAATAATTCCCTTGCTTCTTACCATGTCTAACCCTTGAGACCCCTTTATCTAGTGTATGACGTTTAATCATTAACTAATATTTTTCCATTACTCTTCAACCATTCTAATTTAAATTCTTATTCATTATATTTCAATTCTATGAACCACTATTGAGAATTCTAATTAATATTATCATGTACTATTTGATCTCACAAATAGATTTTGTCTCATGAATGATGGGTCGAGTATCAACTCAAAAACATCGATAATTTCAATCATGATACACAATTTTTGCAAGAAGAAAAAATCTCAGCAACATAATTGTAATTATGTTGCATACTCTTGGTAGAAATCACCTCAAAGAGGGAAAAATGAAATAGCCACACGACCCATAAAATGTCATAACCACCACCACATTGAGACCATTTATATGATTATTTTCAGAGACCTCAAGAAGATGAGATTTCTCTTTAATGAGGTGTTCATCATCATAGATTCTAAGAGCATGGGTAACAAGAGTGCGGAGAACCCCGAATTTTTTAGCTAGGAAATGATGAGAAATGGCATGGAGGTACTGCTTCGTGTGAGTCTTCTTTTAAAAAACTTGGTGATAGACAAAACCATCCTCCCTCCTAGAAAGGAGAATGTCGAGAAAGGGAAGGCAACCATTCTGCTCAACTTCCATAGTGAACTTGATGCAATCTGATTGAGAATTAAGGTGGTTGAGAAACAGATCTAGTTTCTCTCAACCATGAGGTCAGATGACACAAGTGTCATAGACAAACCTCCTTTCTAGGAGGGAGGATGGTTGTGTCTTTCACCAATTTTTTCGAAAGAAGACTCACACAGAGCAGTACCTCCATGCCAGTTCTCATCATTTCCCAGCTCAAAAATTCAGGGTTCTCACCATTCCTACTACCCGTGCTCTTAGAATCTCTGATGATGAAAACCTTGTTCAGGAGAAATCTCATCTTCTTAAGGTTTTTGAAAATAATGGATATAGAAGACCCCAAAACCTCAAGACCTTTCATAGAGCTAGCAAAGAACCTAGGGTTAAACCCGCTCTTGTTGATCCTATCTCTAAGGTTCATCTCCCGTATATCCAAGGAACCACGGATAGGATTGCCCATATTCTTAAGAAGACTAATGTCTCTTCTTCCTTCAAACCTCTCAATACCATTAAAAATTCTCTTAGATCTGTTAAGGACCCTATTGACCCTAAGGACTGAAAAGGGGTCTACCTCGTTCCTTGCTCATGTGGTATCCCCTACACTGGAGAAAGGGAAGGTATATTAAGCAGAGGATCAGTGAGCATGTTGCTGACATCAGACACAATCGCTCCCGCATGTCAGCCCTTGCAGAACATGCTGAGAAATCAAAACACCATGTCTACATTGAAGAATCCAAATTCATTGCTAAAATTGATCACTTCCACCATAGGAAACTCAGGGAGGCGATTGAGATTGAGAGACATGCCAAAAACCTTAACAGGGATGATGGATGGAAATTGAGTAAAAAATGGATTCTGACTCTCTCTTCATAACTTCTCCTCCCTTTCGTAGCCTTTACCATATTTCTCTTCCTATTTTATCCTGGTTTCCTCCAAAATTTATTTGCATTAATATTTTTATGGTAATACCTTTATGGTTTATTTGCTTTCCTCATTTTTAAGGAGGATAAGCTTTCCTCTATCTTATAATGGTATCATTAATCATATAATTATGATAAATAGCCTTAATATAGGTATTGGTAATATTAATAAAATATTCCGTTGAAGGTGCTGGACCTGCCAACATGTTAGGGGATTTCCCTGGTAAGAAGTCCCAATTATACCTCAGACTGTTTGGTGTAGGAGTCCCAACAGTGGATCGTATGGTAATGCCTTGACCACGATTTCACAAAGAGGCAAGTAAGGTGACTCTTTTGGTAGCAAGGGTGTGATAGCTGCAGCGAGCCAATGAAGGTACATGAAAGGTTCTAACAGATGGGGAGTGGGGTGAGTGTGCCCCTTGGAAACCTGTAATAGTACTTAGCATGGAAGGGAACACATGAACAAAGATGCATCACTAATTGGAAAGCAGGATAGAGACCAATCCATAGTGATGTTCAAACCAACAACACATCTACAATAGATTCATACAATTGCATGCAAAATAGTTCATACATAAATATGTAAGTTGAAAAAAATACATTGCTACAGGAACTAGAAGAGTCCAACTACAATAACAACATATGCATGAAAATGTGCCGGCTATTTTTTATTAAGAAGTGTAAGTTCCATTCATACAATACATCCATGTACACCCACTAGTTCCAATAATGGAACATTACAGCCACAACCACCTACTCCTCCAAAGAGATATACTAGCTTTGTGCATTGGAGAAGCCAAGGCTCATTACAATATTGTCCAAGCTTTCTCGAAGATCATCCTATCGAAGCTTGGCTGACCAAAAGCCTTTACAATGAGTTATGAGGTTCTATTTATAGCAAAGGGTGGGGTGACTCTTGACATTCCCCTTTGTGACAGTTCATTCACCCTCATGACTATTCATCTCCTCTATGACTATTACATCCAACTATTGACACTTGAACTCCCACTTGACATGGCATTACATTACAATTCACATGTGCTCATGTGAGACGAAATGGATTGAGCAATCCATGCAAGACATCACTGGCACTCGGTCCGTTGTGGTGAGACCAACTCTTTGACATGCTTGTGATGGTGAAGGTGGTAAGCTAATTCCAAGCTTGGTCGTCTATGATGGTGTACATGCACCCCATGGTGGCATCTTGCTGAAGCGAAATCTTGCCTCTGTTGCATCCGGGTGCATTAATATGGCTGCTTCATCCAACTCATCTGCTAGCATGTGCATGCTCTTCTTGGGTGTGACCAAATTGGAAACACATTAAAGCATAATGTTTGTGTTGATCTTCTAGTGTGTGTTGGCAGTCATGCACATCAATTGTCAACTACATGTCCAGCTCTAGTTGGACTTGCTTCTTGTCTTCACCTTGGTGAGTGTGCTGAATGGGTTGGATTGCATGTGTGCGCACAATGACATGCATGTTGTTGAATCCCCTACATGCACCAGCAACACTGCTTCACCATGTTTGCTCTGTGCTAGCTGCTGGGATGGATATTTAACTTGTATAGGTGCAGTTTCATCCATGAATGCATGTTGCACCCCCTTCTGTTCCTGTTCCTTCTACAACTCATTTGCTTGTCTCTGCATCTTCATGTTCTTCCTTGAGTTGTTGCTTCAACACATGTAACTCCTTCCTTGTTCCATTCTTTGTCTTCATGCGGTCTTCATGTCGCGTCGTCACCTCATTTCCCAAGCCTCCAAAGTTTCTTTCATCATTGACGGATCTGTTTGAGCTTGCAACTTTGTTCTGCCTCCTTGTTGTCAACAACCTTCCTCTTGAATTTGTTGCATTCGATATGATGCCTTCATTTTTTGTTCATGATGCTGCTCTCCGTGATGTTACTATTGTCATATATTGATTTCCTCATCTACGAAAAACTTGATTTCCTCGTGGGTAGGCAAGTTCATAGACACTTGATTGATTGCATCCCCAAGTGTGCTCTGAATGGTGTCTTCGACTCTGCTACCTTGGAAACCATTGTACCTGTACTGTTGAGAGGGAGATGAACACCTACAATACCTGGAGACATGGAAACACTCATGGCAAGCAATCTATCAGTCGAAAATCAAAATGAACTTGAGAACTAACTTGCAACATACCTGTGTGACTGATCATGAAGGTTGCCCAATTTCAAATGGGAGGTTGGGAGATTGACTACCAAGACTGCACAAGGCATAGTCTGGGCTACTGGGAGGCTGACTGACTATTGGAACTATGTAATGCACAGTCTAGTTTAGCTATTGACTGTGGAATTGTGTAATGCGCAATCTCAGTTGGTAGTGACTGTAGGCTTAAGGACTGCATTACGCAATTTTCTAGGTCAGTAGTCACTGTCCCTCATAAATTCGCAAAACAGTCCTGGAGGATAGTGGTTGGGTAGAAATGTGCATTTCTAGATAGGAAGATAGAGCTTTCCTTCCCCATATTGCACAATGTTGTCTTAATGAAGGCAGAGTCTGGGCCAAGGCTGCCCAGACTCGCCAATGGGCAATTGAACGTGAATGTGAGTGTAAATGCATGGTGATACTGAGTGTAAGCATAAGTGAATGATCATGCATGAAAATGGTGAATGACAGATTCAGAAAACGAAACAACATGCATGTGGGTGAGGTGAGTCACCGAATCGGTGATTGTTCATGAAAAACAATTTCATGTATGCGACATCAGTGAGATAATAATGAAAATTGAAATGGTGTTAGTACAAGCTAGTATGTATCAAAACAACAGCAAGCGCTCATTGAAATCAAGAAGACATTGTTCATACGAAGTGAAACATAAAAAGCACCAAAAATGCAACACAGGTAATGGAAAGCAGGTTTACCACAAAACAACTAAGTTTAGCGTGCTGATAGCTCCTAGATGTGTGTGGGATGTCATAGATATAAGGATAATGTGAGGAGTGAGCTCTGCAGCATCTGATTGATGTTTTTTGATAAAATCAAGGTTGTGACGCACATCCCACAAATCTAGGGAAAGCGACACTTTGGTGGAAGGTTTCTTAAATGATCCTTGCATGTAACCTCTAACTACCAAAAATAGGTCCCTAAAACAAGGGATGCCTTTGCATGTTGCCTTGGGAGAAGCATCCCATGCATGAAAGTTAGTTTTGCTCGGTCTCAGAGGGAACCAGTCAACTCAGCTGCACATGCACGAGGTTGTTCGGTTGCTGGGAGAAAATGCGCATTTCTGGCTAGGAGCTGGGCTGGCTTCTTAGGAGATTTTGCGAGATTTCTCGGTAGCACAATTGACTACTACCCAGATTTGCGCAAATTATGGGCTGAGTAGCCCTATTAGGGAAAATTGCGCAATTTTCACTATGAGTGTTGACTACGAGAATTGCGCAATTCTAGAGCCCAACAGGCTGCCAGTCATGATTGCTCAATTTCTGGAGGGAAGGCTGGTTGCCCTCCAGAATTGGGCAATTTCTTGCGGGAGGTGCTCAGCTTGCAGCTGGACCAAGTCCAAGTGATGAGCTTGTGAGGTGAATGCATCGAGCTGTGATCGAAAGGTTGCCTTTATGCAAGAAAAACACTGAAGCTTGTGTACTTGATGAAGCAAGACAAGGTGCTGTGAAAAGTTGGTAGGGAGGCTCTAAAACGAAGCTAAGGTAAAATTTTGGAGGGTGGTTATAGCCACTACAACAGATTCTAAAACATATTTAAATAAAAGATTTATTTTGAATCGTTCCTAACAATGAATATTGAATAAGTCCCCCCTAACTAATAAAATTATAAATAATTATTTTAGGTAATACTATTAGAGAAATTGATAATTAATTTATAATATTGAAATTAATATATTCAACTATTACATAATAACGGTTTTTCAACCAAATATATATTGAATAGGTAAACCCCTATCAAATATTATTATATAAATTAATTATTTTTAATATTATTATATAAATTGGTAACTAATTTATTATATTGAAATAACAGCTAGTTCTCAATGTAATTCACATTGAATAGTTGAACCCTAACAAATAACATTATATAAATTAATTATTCTTAGATAGTATTATTATATAAATTGATAAATAATTTACAATATCGATATAAAATAATTAATTATTACATACCAGCTAGTTTCTAACTAAATATCAAATAAATTAATAAACATCTCTTAATCACGTATTCCTAAATAATTTTATTTCACCAATGACTAAGTTTGAATGGCTAACCCCTCAACAATGATGCATCCCTGCTATTTATTCTCTCATATCGATTGATTTCTCACCTTGTCCCGAGGAAGAACCAAAATAGTTGGTTCGAAACGTCAACCCAATCCTAAAGATGTGATTATTTCTACATTAAAATGTTTGTTAATTTTATAAGTTTTTATATTATTAGCATTGCTTTTTTGTATAATTATTAATGAAATCTAAACATAAGATTTTTAGATATTATAGTTACTAGTAAGTAATATATGAATACATATTGTCATTATTTAAATTTTTTTGGTATTCAAGTTTCTGTGATCCATAATGAATTAAGTAAAGTATTTCGATAAAAATCACATAAAGAGAAATTTTTGGCCAACGCGTTTCGAACCAACAAACCAACAAGTGTGATTCATCATCATAAAAAAATCTTTTAATGTAATATAGATATTATATTATTTTTTTCATAATTATTAATATGTATTGTCATTATTTAATTTTTTTTAATGTAATATATTTATTATGATTTTATTGATTTAATGTTCCCAATCATCTAAAAATTAGCTAAACTATAAAGCTCTTCTAAATAAAATATTATATAATTATGAAAAATAATTATTATTAACTAATATGCTCTATGCAATAATTGAAACGAAGGCCTATGAGGTTTAGTTTTTCACCAATTGAAGTCGTTGCTCCCATGCGATCACTGCAATTACATGGAGAATTTAAGGCTACGTAGGCGAGTTAAATCCGCAAAATTTGGGAAAATTTTCCCTAAAACCTTCCAAAATTTTGTTGCCTCTACCTACGCTCCAGGGCTTACCTCTATTGTTTTGAATTCTCGGCTTACGCTGTAATGAACGCTGGTGAATTCTATAACATACAATATTTAATTGTAATTGTAATAAAACATTAATTGATTTCATTATATATAAAAAGATAAATTCATTTTCATAATGTTATTATGAAAAAATGTTAATTTATACTGAATTTTTTTAGAAAAATAAAATGATATTAATGGGTAATAAACTTACAGGTTGCAATTTTTAAAAATAAAATATTTGTAAGGTATCGACAACTCATTAAATTTATAGCCTACTATTCTTAAAAATAAAATGTTTATAAATGCATAAAGTAAAATATTTATAAAGGGTTTGATAACTCATACTTAATAAAGTTAAATTTTTTTATGTTTATAAATGTTTATCTTGTTTTGATATTGTTTAAATGAAGTTCATATTTAAATTTTAAATTTAATTTAGAATTATTTTTATAGAGAGAGAAGAAACATTATTTTTATAAAAAGAGAAGAAACAATGTAAAATTAAATAAGTGCTGCATGTAGCTGGTAGTCCCTGGTCTGCCACAACAACATAATACAAACGCTCTGTGCAACATGTCTACACACTCAATATAATTATCATATGTTCAATTATTCTAGTAATTCATGCTCATAAGTTCACTCTATTACTGAGCATATTAAGAGATCATAGAACTGTTTGGTTTGAACCAAGTGCCCATCACTTATTGTGTAGCTTGTGGCAGAAAAAAGTTTTCGTAGATCAATGTAGTTATGTCCAAAAGGAGTCTTGAATAAAGAAAACAAAGTGCCTAGCTTTCTGTTTCGCTAAAAAGTTGCCTTCGTCGAACAAACTTGCTACCTTCCCTGAAAGATCTTGTTGTCTGCATGGCGTTGCAAATTCAGTGTGTAATTTGTTCTCTGGAGAGAAACTACGGTTCTTTCCCGTAAGGTCTTTATTCAGAAATGCTGGAGACTGTGATGCAGAGAAGTTTTGCCTTCTAACATGCCCTTGAAACCCTTGGGCATGCATCGGAGATGTGGATATTGGATTAGCTCCATCCATCTCCAGCCTGACAACTTCGCCGGCCGCTGCATAGAGCAAATCCCATGCATCAGTATTCTCTGTCAAAGGAGTTGTTGGTGGGGATGAGACCTGTGAAGGACCCTTCGAGCTTCCCCTGGACCAACTGCCAACTGCAGATAAGGTAGACTTCAGAGACCTTGCCAGACTATTTGACTGCAAATCAAGTTTTACTAAAAGAATTAGATATTATGTGTATGCTATAGGCTTAAATTAACAATCATATAAATGGTCGAACAGTAAAAGATTCGCCAAATAATACGATTTTATAATGGCCCAGCGGTTAAAAAAAAAGAGCAGCTCTTCAGAAAGATTTTATAATATGATTCACCTTCATAAAAGGAAATTATGATCTATGATAGCATTCAAAGATGTCCGATATTGGCGTCTTATAACGATTTTCTTTTAACAAGTACATCATTCCAATGAAAGAAAAAGAAAAGATGCTTTAGAAATGTTTTATAATACTATTCACACGATAAAGGAAAATTGTAATCTACGATAACATTATGTAATATTCATGGATAACTATAAAGAGAAATCTAAATAAATAAGAAAGATGTTTAGGGGAAAACATCAACTACATTTCCACATACCATTTTATGTTGAATAGTAGAGCAAGAGGCCCAATTTGTAGCATCTCTTGCATCCCCCATTATACTCTACATATGCTCGGCATATGGTGATGATTCTCTTTCAAGTTTATGGCACAAATAACCATTGCAGTTTTCCCATAATTCACTGTCTTATCAACCTTGAATATGACTAATTTTTGTACTGGTATACTATGATCTCTAAAATGTTTTGTGATCTAGACGTTGAAGTCCTTTCGACTCCTACAAGTTATCTTATGCGTAAGACATTTTTGAAACCCATATATAAACCTTTTAACTGTACTCATAAAGAAGGTCTACATTGCAGATGGCATACCCGCCGAAATTTTTCCGAAATTATTTTTAAATGATTTATATTACTCATAGTACAATACTGAAATCGTAAGAGTAATTTTTTATTTTGTAATAAAAAGATGTCGGTCGAAATTGTTTTTAAATTATTTTTGCAGATTTGTTTTTAAACGAATTGTATTGGTCAGAGTACAATGCTGAAATCGTAAGGGAAGTAATTTTTTTTATTTTTTAATAAATATATGTCTTGTCTATTGTTGGCAAAGCAGTGGTGGTATAACCATGAATGGGAAAACATTGATTTCTTTTGAAATTTAGAAATCAGTAAACACCCAAATCCAAGGTAAGTAAACACTGACTCTTCTCATTTTAGTTTATGTCAATGCAAGATATAGTTATTGAATTAATTGTTCATTCTGAAATACAATACACGATATAAGACATTGAACTTTGTTGGTCATTATGAAATACACGATGTAATTACTGAATTAATTGTTCATTCTCAAATACATGATATAAGACACTGAAGTTGTTATTCATAATTCGTTCATTCTGAAATACATGATATAAGATGTTGAACTTGTTATTCATAACTCGTTCATTCTAAAATACATGATATAAGATGTTGAACTTGATGTTCATAATGAAAGACATAAAAATAGATGGTTTTTTATGGAGTTGAAGAGCATATTGAATTTTAATTAGAAATCAGTAAACACCCAAATCCAAGGTAAGTAAACACTGACTCATATTCATGGATTCATATGAAAGATTGGGATTATAACATATCGCAACACCCTTTTATTACTTTAAGGACTCCTACGAAAGATTGACATTATGATGTATGCATTGTATTAAAGGATTGACACGTCAACATCCAGGCAGAGCATGGTTGATCGATATCCATGCAAAGCATTGTTGAGACAGGTGGACACCTATGTGGACCACCATTGATGATCGATATCCCGGTAAAGCATTGTTGAAACAGGTGGAAATCTATGCAGACCACTATTGGCTCGAATAAGGAGTCAAATTTTTTTTTTGTACTATAGCCATTGCTGCATCATGAGCCATAGCCTTTATAGGATCAACTAGCTGGTCTGTTCATGCCTCCTTTAGATTACAGTAAGCACAGGTTGGTCAAACCTTTGCGATTGAGGTAAGGTAGTGCAGCACAACCTAAGGAGGATGAAACATATGTCTTTGGTATTGTTATCTATCTGTAAATGGACTCCATCAATGCCCCTCGCCTTCCCGAGGTCGGCTTATGGCGGCATAAATGCAAGAATTTGTTCAATCCGAGAAAACGGTATGTAATTGTTTTCCCAATTCACCCTGTTCAATTCCCAAGCTATTCACCTCTGAAAGAGATAGAGGTTCGACCCAAATCAACGTAAATCGTATAAGGAAACTAAGCTGTTTTCGCACCTTGGGTTCCATTTAGAACCATAGCCACCGCTTAGAATTAATTCTCTGCAATCTCCAGCCAATCGATAAACCCCTTAGTCCCTTGTGTTAATAAGAGAGGAAAATAAGCATTAAAATTAAAATACGGATGCAAGACACAACCCAAATAGATTTCTTGAATATATATTTGTTTGCATTAATAATCGTTTTAGCTTTTATCAAAAAAATAATTTTGGGCAATTGCTTTGAAGCGAAAGCTGCATGACAGTCAGTCCCGGCATTGCTTTGCTTTTACAATGTAGTTAAGTTTCATTAATCTGCAATTTAGTTCAACTCCATTAATTTGCTGGAAGCAGACTAAAAGAATGTAATTTTTGGAAATTGCTCTTGTAAACAAGAAAAAGCTACATAGCATCTGGTCTTTGCTTTACTTGTACAATTTAATTAAGTTAATCTCCATTAAGTTATTGAAACTAGAGTAGATTACAGAATAGACTCTTGATAAGCTTGGATATTTTCATCGAACTACAAACCTCACTACTTTTCTTCCACCACTGTAATATGGTCTTCTTTTTAAAAGATGAATATTGTAAATTTCCAATTATTAATAAAGTGGAAACTAATGAGTTGAATTTATATTGATTGTAAATAAATACCTAAAAAGGAAAGAACCAAGTTAGACAATGCACTTGTTACTGATAATTCTATATCTGAAATACTCTGCAATATGTAATTGACCTAAGAATGAGCTGAATTACCGTCATAAATTCACAGGTTATATGATAAAAATATGTTCTAATAAAGGTACGAAACACAATATATCAGTCACTGTAAGAGCCTATTACTGTAAATTCCGCGAATGTGAGTTATGGATGATCCTAACAAATAGAGTTTTTCACAATTAAAAAAGCCCTTAAACACCATCTACAAATCCCAAAGTTAAAATGGAAATGAAACTAATATATTCAACTTAAGGAACTAGCTATGGAAGACGAGGGGCTGAACTTCGACTGGACAAACCAACAAAGGTTGATTGTATCAATCGCAAAATCATCGACGAGGACGATAATAATCGCAACCTCGTTCTTCATCTTGCGCAAAGAACGACCCATTCCTATTCCTGTTTCTTGTAATTGAAGAAACTGCAACTTGCAACTTTAGGGAAGGCGAATCTCTGTCATTCTCATCAAACCTATAACCTTGTAAAGATTCCATAGCAGTTTCTGCACACTTAGGGTTATCGAATTCCACAAAGTACAGAACAATTATAGCACAAACAGTGAAAAATGAAAAACATGCTTTCTTTCGCTAGGTGTATGGTTGTATAAATACCTGAGGGGCCCGTTCCAGAGCCTACTTACGTTCCAAATAATGCATATCCAAAGCTAGTTCAAGTTCGACCAGCATCCCTTTGCTCGGGTCCAAATTCATCCGCAGTATATCGATGAGCTGCCACTGTGACTTCTAGGGGCAAGGAATATCGACAAGCCCTAAGAATTTCCACATGCTCTAGTGATGTTGGCGCAGATGATATTTCAGATTCACTTGAGATTCAACCTCAAGGTAAGCCAAAAAAATTACAATTATTAATACCCATTGATGAGTCACATAATTTCAGAATACATGTTTAGAACTCTGTTATTGTAATCAGCAAGTCCCTGCAAGTACTCGGCACTGTGATCTAGCGACACAATATTTGAGTTTATATACGACAGAGACATCACATGTAGGCTATGGCTTCGGTGTAGATCAAAAGAACTCACCAGAGTTAGGAACGAGTACACAGAGGTGAAAGGCTCCTCACAGGGTTTTCTGCTTGTGATATAAGCTTTGACAGGGTTCCATATGCTGTGTAAGCTTGGGTGGTAAACACGGGCTCTGACAGGTGGTCAACATGAAAATATATCTATGAACAAATGTCTAAATTAGGTGTTGGCTTAACGTGGAACAGGCCCCAGAAAGAACTTAGGATAAGATGATATTGCAAACTTTTCCTCCACAGCCTACCACAACCTACTTTGGATAAGATGAGATTGCCTCAATATTTTTACATCGGGCAATGTGAAGGCTGTAATAAGACCTCAATTGTTTGCTGAACCAAAAAATTTGCATAATTTTTTTTTGAATGAAATTGGGAGCATCAAACTTAGGTTAAAATGCAAAAACACCGAAAAAAAAACCGGTCAAAGTATGAACTAATGGTAGGTCAACGATCGAGCGATCGCTAATAGTCCCAGGCAGGGACTAATAACAAGAGCTTTTATTTATAAAAACTAAAATGAAGATGTTAATTTTGATGACACTTTTTTCTTTATTTTGGAACTAAAAACTATTTATTATCGTTTAATGTTTCTTTTCATAGTGGAGTCAATATAATTTCTACTCAGTTTTAAGATTTCCTCTTTGTTTGAAGAATATATTTCTACATATGAAACAAGTGTTGCTGGGTAGTCCTTGCCACTTAAATGGATGTAATGTTAATACAACTCAAGCATATGTGATCCATAGTTTGATTATTTGAAGACATTTTCGGAAGAAATCACATTGGTAGAATGAGGCCAACGCGTTTCGAACCAACCAGTGTGGTTCATCATCAGGACAAGATGAACAATCAGATCATAGCTTCAAGTTAAATAAGGAGTCAGGACCATGTAACAGCTATAGGGGAAACAACTAAAAACAACTATTTTTTAACGGCTATAGGGGAAACAACTAAAAAATGACTATTTTTTGACTAGATAGGAAAAATAGGACAAATTATTTTTTTTGTTAATAACTAATAATAAAATAGTAAATCAAATATATTGTATATTATAACCTATAAACACCAGCTTAACGCTTATAAGTCTTTTTTTTTTTTTTTTTTTTTTTTTTAAGTCAAATGAATTAATGAATTAAATGTAAAAAATAATAATATTAAGATATGAAATTTGACATATGAGGTGGAAAAATTAATTGGCTACTTAGGATAAAGATCTACATAAATTTTTGGTGGATAGTAACCACCTTTAAGTTGACACATTTACACTTTTAATTTTACATGATTGTGTTGAAAAAACATAAGTAATCATAGGAAGTAACTCCGCGTAGGTATATTTATTTCCATTTATTTCCTATTCAATTTTATGCAAACACTTGCTTAAATTATGGTGGGTACTAACTTATGATAAATAGTTTATTTACACGTGTGTGAACTATTTTCAAGGATTCTAATTTTAGGTGGTTTTTGCTTAATATTTATTTCCATCTATTTCCTATTCAATTTTATGCAAACACTTGCTTAAATTATGGTGGGTACTAACTTATGATAAATAGGTTATTTACACTTCTGTCAACTATTTTCAAGGATTTTAATTTTAGGTGTTTTTTGCTTAAGAATGAAAAATTATTGCATGAATATATATTTAAAAATTGTGGATGACCATGATGGCCTCGAGATGAGAAGTTGTAATCTAGTTATGAGAATGTGTAATCTAGTTATGAGAAGGCATAATCTAGTTAACTTGGTCTGGGGAGGAGCAAGCTAGCATCACTATGATCAATAACACCATTTATCTCCATGCATAGAACACATGAAGCACTGACTACCATGTTTCACAGGAAAATATATTTAGGGTAAAATTTCTCCCATGCTCTATTATATCTTTTTCAAATTTTTTATACAAAAGTGAATAGTTGTAGTGGTTTTTACTAATTTATGTTTTATTTTTATTCAAGAACATTATCACAAATCATACTTTTTTAACTGCATGGTTATTTTCCTTAAATTTCATGTCCCTATTAATTTCAAGAATATATATTTCCGAGGGATGTTCATATTGACTTCATGGTTATGCAAAATAATGTGCTTTCATGTTCTAGTATTATTCGCCATTGTAGTTCTCTATTTTAAAAGAAAAAAGTTGTTTCAAATGGGGCTTTCAATTTGGTCTTGTATTTTATATTAAAAAAACATATTCCATTGGGTTTGAACCAATGATGAGATAGGTGAAGTATAATAATGGTGTATCTGAAGAAAAAATAAGTAACCATGCTCACTTGTACTGAACTCTACACTCCACAAAGAGAGATTTAAATTTCACTTGTACTCAACTCTATACTGCAAAAATAGAAAGATTCAAATTTTAATCTGAAGTGTGTAAAGGTAAGTATTCAAACCCATTGTAATCATAGTATAACAATATTTACTCTTGTAAAAGTTGAAGTATCCTTCAAATTAATTATTTTGGAATGGAATATATTGAGATGGAGAAAATTATTGTGAATAACCATGGCATCAAATAATATAGAACCTAACATTTAATAGTTGTGTTCAATATTTGTTAAGAAAAATAAAAAAATTCACTAGGGACAATACTTCTCTTTCTAGAGAAACTACAACCCAAGAAAACGAAAAGTGTTTTCCTTTAATAAATTTATCTTCATATTGCCTATATGAGCACATTATGATATATGCATACAAGGCAATATGAAACTCTAAATTCTTCTATCTTCCACTACGCTAGCTAAAAAATCTATTCAACAACCTAACTAACTAACTAACAAAATTATTTTGTAGAGCATGACAAAATTAAAAGGTCTACACTTGTTGCAATATTCCACATCTCTTGTGTTAAACATGCCTTGAAAACTCCATAATCAAACTCATGAATTCTACATCCTATTATTGATAATAAAAAAGAGGTATTTATACAATTTGAAATAGAGGGAGAAAATTATGTAACATGTACAAATAACTTCTCCATAACTAAAAATACATGAATCAACTAATAATGTCCAAATTATTTTCTAATCTAAATAATATCCAAAATCCTGAAGGATTCAGTAACATTTCCCCCCTTAATCCAAAGGGACATCTGGCATGCTAAGTAAATATCTAAATCTTTCAAACTTTTCACCTCCTAATGATTTGGAAAAATTATTTGTGGTTTGTTATGAAGTAGGAATGTGTGTCAAATGAAACTTAGGATTCCTATATAATTGAATTGTATATGAGTTGTCAACAAATAGAGGAGTTGAAGTCTTTTGGTTCTCCCGCAAATCATATCGTATTTTGTGAAGCCAAAATATTTCTTTTGTAGATTGCATTGCTGCAATATATTCAGCTTCAGTGGTAGAATCAACAGGAACATATTGCTTTCAGGACCTCCAATTGATAGTTATTGATCCAAGATTTATCGAATAACTAGAAGTAGAGACTCCATGCTCTTTATCATCGTCAGAATATAAATATGAATAACCAATAAGATAGAAGTTCGAAACTTTGGAATATTTGATGCCATATGTTTGAGCCCCTTTTAGATATTTGAGCACTCGTTTTGGTACTACGCAATGTCCTTTACAAGGTTGATGCATAAATTTAGAAAGTATACCTACAACAAAATTTATGTGAGGACGATTAGTAGAGAGATAAATCAAACTTCTAACAGGTTGCCTATACTTTGTTGGATCTTCAAATAGATTGCCTGCATTTAAATTAAGATTCATATTTTGTTCCATTGAAGTAGCAACAAGACTACAATCCATCATTTCATATCTATTCAATAATTTTCAACATGTTTCCTTTGTGATATAAAAATATGTTGAGGTTTTTTATCAAATTCAGTCCCTAGATAATAATGAAGTAAACTCAAATCTGTCATATCAAAATCCATTTGCAGTTCCTTGTTAACAAATGATATATAGTCATCATTGTTCCCTCTAATCATCGAATCATCAACACAGAAAACTAGATATACAATCGATCTTCTAACTTCTTAACAAAAAGAGTTGTATCATCTAGGTTAAAATGCTTATAATTCAACTTAAGAATATGCCCAGTTAGTTTTTCATACCATTAATGCGGTTCTTGTTTCAAACCATACAAGGACTTCATCACTTTGCAGACCTTTTGTTCTTTACTTTTGACAGAAAAAACCCTCGGGTTGAAACATGCAAACATATTCTTTCAAATATCCATTTAGGAATGTATTTTTTATATCCTTATGATGAAGTTTCCATCCTTTTTGTGCTGCAATAGCAAACAAGGTAATAGTGCCCCATTTAGCAGTAGGAGAAAATGTCGGTGTATAATCAACACCCTCTTTTGGTGCATATCTCTTTACTACAAGCCTTGCATTGTGCTTATCAAGTTAACCATCAACTTTATATTTAGTTTTATAAACCCACTTTCAACCAATGGGTTTGATTCCATCAGGAGGATCTACCAACCTCCAAGTACCATTTTTAATGAGTGCATCATATTCCCTTGTCATTGCATTTTCCCACTCATTATAGCTAAAAACTTCTTAAAAACAAGTAGGCTAACTATCAATAGAGAAATTATATTTAGAATCATGATAATAGTTACCTGAAGAACTTTTTATTTCAAATTCATTATAATTTCTCTGAATTTTTCTTATACTAGTTGATCTTCATAATGGTTGTTCATCTTGTGGGGGAAATTGCTCAACTTTTGGAACAGATTATTTTGGAATGCAAGCACTTTATGACCCTACAAAAACACTTATATCATCCAAATTTTATTCAACATATCCATTGTCACCATTGAGAGGCAAATTTATTGAAGGAAAATTCACAGACTGATCTAGAATGGGAATCCCCCCTTTAGAATGTGGAAGATTATTATAAAATCTGTAATAAAATTTCTCGGGCATAAACATTTTTAAATGATTGATTTGTATATGAACAGTGGATGTAACTTTCTCTAATTCAATAAAAACTACATCTCTTGATAGAATAAAATTCTTATTTTCTTCATCATATAACTTGTATGCCTTAGAAGTATTGGAATATACCAAAGGTATACATTTTTTTCTTCTTTCTCTCAACTTGTTTCTTTTTTGTTTAGGAATCAAAGCATAACATTGAGAACCAAAAAATATTAAATGTTGAACAACAGGAAGACAATTATACCACATTTCATATGGAGTTTTATTGTTGATGACAGAAGAAGGACAATGATTTTTGATATAAGCTGCACAAAGTGTTGCTTCTCCGCAAACCATCAACTTTACATTATTAAAGATCATCGTTGATCTAACCATATTAAGCAGTATTCTGTTCATTTTTTCTATTACACCATTTTTTGTGGATTATAAGGAATTGTTGTGTGGTGTTTGATGTCATTCTCTTACAAATAATTTTCAAAAGCATGTGAATTATACTAGCCACCATTATCAATTATTAGAGTGTCTATATTAAGTTGAGTTTCATTTGTAATCAAGATATGAAACTTTTTAAGGACATCAAAAACCTGTGACTTTTCTTTCAAGAGACAAACCAAACACATCATCGAATAATTATCAATAAATATCAACATATATTTATTACCATTAGAAAATGCAAGATGCATAGTTCCACATAAATCTAAATGTATGAGACCATTTCTTCTTGAAACTCTAGAAGTAGACCTTTGAAAAGACTATTTGTTGTGCTTCCCCAAAATACAAACATTACATGGAGTAAGTTTTCTTGCAATTTTTTGAATCCCTTTAATTCCCTATTGTCTCATAATTCTTTGACTATCATAATTGATATGACCAAAATGAGCATGCCATAATAAACTTGAAGACATAACATCATTTTGCTGAATAAAATGAGTAATATTCAATGCAATGGATGACGTACCTTTCAATTTTAAGAGTTTATCTTCTTCCACACCACCCACAACAGTTTCATTACCGTATTCTCCCTTAAAATCTCTATTATACCATCAAATAATGTATCAAAAACCCCTGTTGTCTAATTTGTATAAGAGACAATAAATTCGTTCGAAATTATGGAATAAAAAGAACATCATGTTGAATATAATCTACAATTCCTAACATAATTAATCGAATAGATCCAATCCTTGAATGTTTAATTTGAGATTTGTCATAAAGATAAACTACTCCCTTTATGTGAACACTAAAATTTTCAAACAAATCTCTCATAAAGTTCATACGAGAAGTGGTACCTATGTCCAAAATCAAATTGTCTTTCCACGAAGAAAATGTAGTACGAAGAGAATCATTAATGCTGAAATTACAATGAGAAAAAATGTACTGAGCAGACTCGGATGGTTTTCCTTTATCTATATTTTGTTATTTTTTGTCATTAAACTATTCTCTACTTTTGGTGACTTTCTCTCAAGGAGTTCTGCACTTAATAGTAGTGTGACCAATTTTTCCACACCTATAAATTTTGATATTTTCTTTATCATTTTGAAAATTCTTTTGTTTCTTTTCACCTTTTTGCCTACCACCTTGATTATTGTTACCCCCCTTCCTCTAAAATTAGTTTTACCACAGCCTAAGCTACCACTAGTAGAAAATGAGAAATTAGTGATTAGGTGACTAAGAAAGTTAGTCACCACAACTTTTCCAAGTGAAATACTACCAAAAATGAGAAATATTAAGTGACCGAACTAAAAAGGACTAACATAAATCACTAATTTAGTCGCGAGTTAAAATATGTGACTATCTAATAAGTAATACAACTAAAAATGACTAACATGAATGACTAATTTAGTCTAAGAATAAAAGTACAACTAGCTAACACGTACTACAATAATATGAATCATTTTTTTATGTTAGTCATCTTAATTGTGTCAAGCAGTCTAAACTTACAAGCGATAAGGGATTGAAAGGTTGTTAAAGATTGGTTGAAAGGATATCCTTCCTTAAATACTTCTTCATCCTCACATAATGTATAGGTGAGCCAACTTTGCATTATTTATCTCTAATAATTTGTAATTTTAAAAATATATTTTTAATAAAAGAATTATTTTATGTATTTTAAAAAAATTAATTCATTGAATCTAATTGGATCTAGTTCCAATTTGAAATTAATTTGAAGGGAAATTTTAATTTTTAAGACTATAATATCGAATAAAAGCTACTTTAATTTTATACTAACCGACATAGATCCATCTTAACCCCGGATCTATCAAGTGCCGAGAGGGGTCTAATCTCTCGAGGTGAAAACTTTTTTTTCTAGTGCAAAACATGAGGAAATGTTTGCACCTTGAGAGATTGGATCTGTCTCGGCACTTGATAGTTATAGGGTTAATATGGATCTAGGTTTATTATATAATACTATATAATATCTATATTTTTATTTGTGACTCTTTGTTATTCCATCTTTCTATCTCACCCCCCAAACATACACACACTCTCTCTCCCTCTCTTCCCCTTCTCTCCCTCTCTATCTATGTCCTTTTATCTATTCCCTCATGCTCTCCTCTCTCCCTCACTCTCTCTCCATGACTCCCTTTTCACCCCCTCTCTCTTTCCACCTTTCTCCCTCTATGTTTTTCTTATTCCTTCCCTCTCCTAACCCCTCCAATTCCATCTCTCTCCTCATCTCTATCTTCCTTCCTCTCTATCCCTTATCTCCCACCTACCTCTATCTCTCTCCCCAAATCACTCTCCCTTTCTCTCTCTTCCTTCCAAATCTATCACTATCTCCCCCCCGTTGTTCTCCATCTATATGTCTCCATCTCTCTACCTTCCCATTCTCTCCCTATCTATATCCTCTCCTCTTCTTTCTCTTCCCTCCTCTCCTCTCTCCCTCACTCTCTCTCCATCTCTCCCTTCTCACTTCTCTCTCTCTCTACCTCTATCTCTCTATGTCTTTTTTCTTTCCTCCCTCTCTTCCCCACTCTGACTCCATTTCTCTCTCTCTCTCTCCTCCCTCTTCTTTCCTCTCACTCCCTCTCTCCCCCCCCACATTACTCTCTCTTTCTCTCTGTCTATGTCCTCCAACATTTTCACTATCTCCCTCCCTCTCTTTGCCCCCTCCCCAACTCTCGCTTAAAAAGTCATGCATGATATTTAATCTATTATAATTAGTCAATCTGCGTGCTCTCATCCCTTGGATATATATATATATATATATATATATATATATATATATATATATATATATATATATATATATATATATATATATAAAGAACCAGCATAGATCCATATTAGCTTAATTTTACTAAAATCTTAATTTAATTCTATGGGAATAATTTTAGTAGTCTTGAGGATAGAGTGTTTAGATATATATCAAATTATAACATTTTCCCTTTTAGATTCAATTATAAAAATGTTGTAAAATAAAATAAAATAAAATATTTTTACTATGAAATAAGTTATGGTTTTTTGGCATGTGGTATTGATAAGCCATGGTATTGACCCATGGTATTGTAACAAAGCCTATTTACAAGTTAATATCCATGGTTAACAATCTTGTCATATTGTTATAAAATATTTTGATTGTGAAATAATTTATGTTTTTTGGGCATGTGTAACAAATGCTATTTTTTACAAGTTAATAATATCTACTGTAATGTGGGGGTGTTAAGAATCTTGTCATATTGGTATTAAATATTTTGGTTGTAAAATAGGTTATGGTTTTTGGACTTGTAGTATTGATAAGTCATGGTATTGACCCATGGTATTGTAACAAAGCCTATTCACAAGTTAATAAAAAAATCAAAATGTAACAAATTGAATTTTGTTAATTTTATTAATTTAACTTTTTATTATTAATTGAGGTAATATTTAAATGTTTACACTCATCCCAATATCATTTTTAACTTCTTTTTCTTCTTTTTAATTTAGCGTCTTACTCAAAAAATAACAAATTCTTATTAAAAAAAAATCATTTAACCCAATTTCAGTTTATATATTTTATTTTATATTATAAATATTTCTTTTATTTTTTACATTATAAGTATTTCTTTTCTTTTTCATTTCTAGTTTAGCGTTGGGTTCAAATAAAATATTAATAGATTACAACATCACATTGTAGCAATGCATTTTTCTCTGCCTATCTATATCTGTGTGGATCAGTGTGATCTATGGATTTCATGGGATTCAAACCCCAGATGGAGTTTGCATGGGAAACACTTGAGCAGAGCATAAACGATTAGATGGAGAGCAGAGCATAAACGATTAGATGGAGAAAGGGCAAGGTCATTCGACATGGAGATTTTGGTAATTTTTACATGGGTATGAATTTGGATTCTGGAGATTTCTTCCTTTTTACTAAAGATGATTTTTATTCTTATGGGTAAACAATTTCGAGGGTTTATATGATCAAAGAATAAATTTTATCTAGAGTTGAGGGTTTAATGATTATGATAATGCAGAGCGTGGAAATGCTAGAAGAAGGAAGACCATCAATTTGAGATTTTGATAATTTTTACAGGGGTATGAATTTGGACTCTGGATATTTCTTCCTTTTTACTAAAGATGATTTTTATTCTTATGGGTAAATAATTTCGAGGGTTTATATGATCAAATCATAAATTTTATGAGTTGAGGGTTTAATGATTATGATAATGCAGAGCGTGGAAATTCTAGAAGAAGGAAGATCATCAATTTGATCTACGGGTTTCATGGGATTCGAACCCAAATGGAGTTTTCATGGGAAACACCTGAGGAGAGCATCAACAATTAGATGGAGGAAGGGCAAGGTCATTCAACATGGAGATTTTGGTAATTTTTACATGTGTATGAATTTGGACTTTGGAGAGTTCTTCCTTTTTACTAAAGATGATTTTTGTTCTTATGGGTAAATAATTTTGAGGGTTTATATGATTAAAGCATAAATTTTATCTAGAGTTGAAGGTTTAATGATTATGATAATGAAAATCTTGTAGATTTTGGTAATTTTTACATGAGTATGAATTAACGATTAGATGGAGGAAGGGAAAGTTTGGTAATTTTTACATGGGTATGAATTTTGACTTTGGAGAGTTCTTCCTTTTGTTCTTATGCGTAAACAATTTCGTGGGTTTATATGATCAAAGCATAAATTTTATCTAGAATTGAGGGTTTAATGATTATGATAATCTAGATCTTGATTACGACAAACAATTCATGAAAAGACAATCACAAGTAAGCATTTTTCATGTGCTTACTGAGATTTTGGTAATTTTTACATGGGTACGAATTTGGACTATGGAGAGTTCTTCCCTTTTATTAAAGATGATTTTTGTTATTATGGGTAAACAATTTCAAGGGTTTATATGATCAAAGCATAAATTTTATCTAAAGTTGAAGGTTTAATGATTATGATAATGTAGATCTTGGTTGCGGCCAACAATTCATCAAAAGACAATGCACAAGTAAGAATTTTGCATGTCCTTATTTTACAAAGGCTTTAATGATTATGGTAATGCAGATCTTGATTGCGGCCTGTTACCAGTTAAGAATTCTAATGCCAAAATGTCTCACATTAGTTTGATGGTAAAGGTCAGTGCTAGTCTAAGTTTGATTTTTGTTTGCCTTAGAGTCTGAGTCTTAGGAGTCTTAAGTCAACTATGCATTCTCACCGGTCATTCTCATTCATTACCGGTCTCATAACCATGTGTCAGTTTGTTCAAAGGTTACCATGTGCCACAAAACTCTTTAGGTTATTTCGTAGTGCATGTAATCATTTTGAAGTGTTTTCGCAGAGCATAAATCCTTTTTAGCAGTTTTGCAGGGCAACATGTTGTAGGTGTTTTCGCAGCGCGACATGTTTTAGGTGATTTCATAGCACATAATTCAAAATTTACACTGACTGCGCTACGAAATCAGAGATTCGTGCATCCCACAACGAATCTTTCCTAACTGTCAAATCTGTCAAGTTAAGTTATGGTTGCGTCATTCATTGTCAGTTTATGCACTCCACATATTGTGTCCAACTGCTTATCTCTATTATTATAACCACTAGGTACATTGGTACACACGGATTGCAAGTTCCAAGAAAAGCCAGGTATTCACAGGCTTAATGATGATTGTATTCGTTGCATGAGGAACAAGTCTGCAAGTTTTCAATTTGAATACATTGTTATCAAGCGAGGCAGTTATCAAGCGAGGTAGAGATTAAAGTTTGAGCAGCGACAATGTTTCAAACCTTCATGGAGGGATCGACAAAAAGAAAAGACCACAGATCAGGCAGATGTTTGAGAAACGAACCTGAAGGTTTAGACATAACCTTGAAGAACAGAGAAGTCGAGCATGCATTTAAACAAGCTGGATGTTGGAATTTTTGCAAGAAACTTCAGGGAGGTCATGCAGAAGTCACCAAGGAATTTTCCTTGAATTTCACAGGACTAAACTCAAAGGTTGGTATGCTAGAATTGCAGGTCTCACCAGACATAATATCCACAGTTACGGAGATTCCAAGAGGGCAAGAAAGTTGGCTCAAGAATTTCAAATTTGATATGACCCCATGCAAATAATTTCTAAAGCAGGAGTTCATTAACTCAGATTTAAACACGTATGCTCCTAGAAGTTATGTCAAATAATCATATGCCCATTTTCTTAGCTGTATATAGAAGTACCTTACCTATGAAGGGAGATATAATAAGGTGTATTCATATCATTTTAAACTTCTATTGCATTTCACAGGAAAGACATCTAATGATCTACCTTTTTACTTATTCCGCAGCATAAGAAAAATGTGTGACAAGGTGTAGCTAAGAAAAGAAGCCTGCGAGACTTCATTGTTCCACTATGGCTTGGTTAAGTTGATTGTTTTGCATGAACTCCAGAGGGTAGGTAGGGACTGGCACACATTCATTTTCATGTATGGTTTCAAGAACGAGACCAGTCTCAGCCCTCAAGCTGCAAAAGATCTTCCAACAACAACTGGTCATCAGGCAGAAACAAGATACAAGATGTTTTCAAAGTTAAAGGCAAGGAAACAAGTAAGAGAATCCACCATGCCACTGACTATCCAGGATACACCTCAGCAGTCCTTTAAAGAGAAAACTCCGGTTAAAGAAAGTGCACATGAATCAAGCACAGGTGAAGGAGTTCAAAGAAGAAGGACTAGGATCCAGGTAGCTAAAGAGAAAGGCAAATCAATGATTATTGAAGAAAGCCCTGTTTCAAAGGGAGACTTAAATGATTTATTGCAAGCCATTGACATTGAAGAATCACCACTAGTTCAAGAAGATTTGATAGAGTTAGGAAAAGATAAGGCTAAGAGAGTTAAAGCCTCAAAGAAACTCAAGTTTGATGATCAATTTGATCAATTTGTCTTTAATCCCAGGAGACCCATAACAAGGAATTTCAAACAAGTACAGGAGGTACTGCCAAGAGCAGATGAAATAGGGGAGGTAACACAACTTCATGAAAGAAAGGATAAAATCAAAGCAGTTACCATTCAAGAAGAAGATAGTGTGGAAGAGTTGAAAAGGAGGTTGGAATTGGCAAATTTGAAATTGCTAGACTGAAGAAAGCTGCCAGGAAATTTGTAATCAAAGAGGCTTATTTTAACCAAATGCAAGCTCGGCGAGAGGACCAAACATTTCAAATACCCTAGGTAGTTGATTTTAATGTTCAATTCCGTAGCTGGACTGTCCCTGCTATGAAGGAAGCACAATTCATTAGAAGGGTTAATTCAAACTTGAGAGCTGGGATTAGAGGCATGAAGAAACAAATTGAAGACTTAAAGATACAGTTAAGCCAGCTGAAAGAATCTCCTTAAAGAAATCCCACTTCAAGTAAGGCTATGTTTCAAATTTTGATGGTTTTGCTTGGTATAATCTTTCTTGAAGAATCATACATTTCCATTCAGTTTTGAAAGGCCTTGGAGCAGTTGAAAGAATGTTTAAATAGCAAGAGGCTCAAAATAGCAAAATTTTGGGTTGAAACTGTGTTTTTTGGAATAACACAGCAGTTTCGTAGCGCGCTACGAAACTGCTGAAGATGATGACTAACGCTCAGCAGTTTCGTAGCGCGCTACGAAATAGCTGAAGCTACATAATCTATTCTCAGTCAAACGATTTTGAAATACAAGCGGAAATTTTGAAAAGGGAATATCTTCAAGGGATCATCTAAAGCTATCAACTCTCAACAAGGTCAAGACAGGTGGAAGAAACATATATTTGAATCCAACTCTAAACTTTTTGTGATAAAGTGATCTCATTTACTATAGTCCAAGATATGTCAGATAGCTTGGAGGAGCTTTTGTCTTCACACATGGAAAAGGTTGACAACACATCAAGGACGTGGCATTCTGAGATGTTTTGTATAATCAAAGATGAAGGGCATAGTTCATTGGATTCGAACATCTTTGAGGAAAACCAAAGGCCGATAAACAGGGACAATTTTCTATCTTTCAGGGGCAATGGAGAAGATGTGACATTGAAGACCAGTATGGAGCTTTGAACATCCACCACAGCCAAACTAAAAAAGGACCACATGTCAAAGAACGAGAATGATTGTAATTAAGGCTATTATTAGCATAATATGGAGTTAGACTCCTATTTGATTTAGATCTCTAGAAAGTCTAGTTGCAGTTTGTTACATTTAATAGGCAGTTAAAAGTTGAATAGGTGTCATTAGAAGTAGATTTCGAGTTCCCCTCATGCTTGAGGAGGAATCTCAGTCAGGTAGAAGAGCTCTATATATAGGAGAAAGAAAAATGTAATAAGGGTTGGAAATTTATAGAAAAAAGCTTTGATATTTGGCCTATGTAAAGACTTTGTTTTTCTGGTAATACAGTACTGGCTTATGCTTCTCAAGAATCATATAGAGTTCAATGTATGAGTTTCTTTTGTTGTCTTTTCATGTTATCTACAGTTTTATGAGTATTTGATTACTTAGAAATCACTTGCAGTGTTCTAATTTCCTTCATATACTCGTTTACTATCTTCTTTTTGTTTGGTGTGCTCTACCTATATTGAAATCTGAATGCCTTGACTTTTATGCAAAGCCAATTATACTGTTAATACTAGATCACATATGACTCCTTAAGCCCAATGGATACTTGTTAATTTTGTTTCCACCATTTTCATTTTTATTTGTTTCACAAAGAGTTAGCCATCCTGATCATAGTCAAAAACCTTTAATCCGTTTGAGAGAGCCCTCTCAGGCTAAGGAGGCTAAGCCTTAGCCAAAAGATTGGTTTGAAACAATTACTTGAAGTCTTCATGGTTTGCAGCCTTCCAGGGCCTGATTTTGAGATAACACGGCCAACAATTCATCAAAGGACAATGGAAAAGTAAGCATTTTGCATCTCCTTATTGTACAAATCAATTCACTCCTCCCTAAATTTTCTAGGGTCATAATGCATGAAATTTTATTTTTTCTTTTCACCTTTTTTTAGTGTTTGATTTTTTGTGTAATGGACTCTACCATGCCCAAATTCAAAGTGACCAAGTGATGCAAGAAAATTTTCTAGTAGGATGCAAATGCTAGACCTTCCTCAAACTTTGTTACATGAAATTAAAATTTCTTGTAATCATGAACATAAAATATTTTATGTTTCATCCTTAAATTCCAATCTCATTGCCTATAGTTTTAAACCATGTTACTATATTTTAAGTAGAATATACTTAGATTCATTAAACCTTACAAGTCTCTGAATCTTAGGTTAATTTTAGCTAAAAAGAATGAACCTGAATGACTTTTGCAATTTAGATTCAATTCTTATAGACAACGATTAAAAATGGAAGAACCCAAATGGTATGATAACTTTTACCCAACCATCAATTTCCAAGACCTTTCCTGTTATTCTAAACCTAAAAAGAGATAGTAGAAGAAGAAGAGGAGCCTAGATGAGGTGGACCCTGACCTGCTTGATACTTTTCAAAAGTTGAGCATGCCCTTGACTGGAAGAAGAGATTGACCAACATTGTAGTAGATGTTGTTTTTGACAGTGTTTTCATTGCTACCATGCATAGGTAGACTCTATAGGCAACTGATGTTATCTTTCATTCATTATAAGAGGTAATTCGAGAGTACCTTTATGTAGTTGGGAAGTAGCTTGGAAGGGTTGTTCCTCCTACTGATAAATACTATGCTGCATTGTATTTTTTTTTTTAGTGATAGTTCCTTATATTAAATCCCCAAGAACACTTTATCACCCATGGAAATATGCACTTATTTAAGGATGAATGAGATGGAGACCAGGCAGTTTGAGAGGACTCTTATTGTTATAGATGAGAGGAGTTCTGTGACATATATTAAAGGATGCACTACACCATTTTATGACACCAATCATCTCCATGCCATAGTAGTGGATCTCTATTGCACCGAGGGAGAAACAATAAAGTATTCCACTATAAATAATTGGTATGTTAAGGACGAGGAATGCAGATGTGGGATTTATAATTTTATTATGAAAATAGGTTTGTGTGATGGAGACAAATCCTATAGGTAAATCGTATCATTATATTTCTATGAAATCTCGAAATGTGTTCAATATAGAAATATGTATGTACTCTTGAATTTATCTATGTTGTAATAAGATCAAGAATAAAGTTGTCATTGCAAATAATTGGGATCTACCATGTAAGTTTACTTTACTACTTGGAATTCTTGATTTGTTAGATCCCAACTAGTTAGGGTTGAATTTATTTTTGTTGTAATCATATTAAGAATAAAGTTGTCATTTACTCATTGAAATATACCATGTAAAATTTAATGACTACATGAAATTTTTTATTTGTTAGAGACCAACTTATCAGGATTATGAAGGGTCCTCTTTCATTACAATATTTATGAATGCTCTATTCTTACTCAAAGAATTACATATTACAAAAAGGTGGAAAATAAATGAGATGCAATTGAATGGTTTCTGTTTCAAATGTGTGGAGCACCCACTAAAGTGCTTCAATTTCCTCCTAGTTAATTCCATTTCTACTATCCCAATGCTTCTAGAAGTTCTTCTCCAAAGTGATCTCTTAACTATCTTGGAGGGAAATTAATTACTTGATTGGAACCCACGGACTACAATTTGATTAGGAGCAAGGGATGATAACGCTTCATATTCTTCAAGATATTCCACAAGCTAAAAGCATATCGAAATATTGCCTTTCTGTTTAATTGATATAACAATCACTCGACAATTTGTTGGGATTTTGAGACCTTTTTCAACGATTATTTTTTTTTTCTTCTGAAAGTTATGTTCTCAATTAAAGAAATTAAAGAAAAGGTGAAAATGATGCAACGAAGGGATTTTCTAGTTTAGTGCACCCTACGAATGCCTTGCTAATGTGAAGGGCTTGGTATTTTCTTGACTCAAGATTAGTCGCATTTGACTTCCTAGTATTTCTTTTAATTTCATTTTTGTTGTGTTTATATTGCTATCCTCGAAGTTGGTGATCTACTGTGTGTGTAATAGGAATTATTAAATACTAAACACTCTCAAAGGTGATATTGATGGATGATTGACTTTAAATGACCCTACTTGACACTTTAATATTACATGATCGTGCAAAGAAATTATTAATCACTATTAAAGGGAAGATGATTAATGTGCAATGTTTATTGGCTTATCATATATTTACTGCATTTTGGCCCCAAATAATATATTTTAGGCTACGTTTTGGTTGTTACTTGTGGAGCTTCCCTTTGGCTCAGAAAAATATCGAGGATAAATGTCCACTATATTGGCATTGGAAATCATCAAAGAGGAATTCACCAAAATCAGTAGAGGACATGGGAGCAATTGGTACAATGAGCGGATAATGCTAGAGAAACACAGAGGCACCATAATTTCTTGTATTTTTAGATTCATTCGAAATTAACTAGTAAAAAAAAGTACCTTTTTTTCTGAATATTTTCATGTATACATAAATACTAAAAACGAAATTTCAGACTAATTATTAAAACTAATATTTATCTCATAGTCATAATTAAATAGTATAATATGATTAATATTATTGGAGAAAACTATATGGTCCAACTGTGAGGGGCATTGTGACAATATGTGTACACTTCTCAGTGTATTAGACAATCATCTCTCAAAGTGTTATATCCATCCAACGAAATGTACTCCCAGAGGCCATTGTGGGATTGAAATTTTTTCTTTCAGTGGAAAAGTGGTGATATATTTTCTTAGGCCTTAGTCTTATGCTTCCCTAAGGTTTTGACACTACTCATAGCTAGTACCTTCATTCAACCAAGTGAGGTACTCATCTTGGAAATTTGAATAATTTTGTCTCCACAATCTAATATTATGTTGGATCAATCTCACGATCCTAAAAACATAGGTCATAATAGCGAGGAACTTTTACTCTGGGCAAAAGAATATCCAAATTTAAGGAACACGACTCTTTTAGAACAAGCAATAATGATGTTTTTTACACTAATATTTTTTTTCCATTTGTTTTCACAAGTTATCTATTGCGTGATATTTTTAACATGTAACTTAGTTGGTATGATTGTGCCTAAGTTTTTGTTGAAGGTTGAATACTAAGTTTCTAAGGTGTTATTTTCTATGGTGACGTTTTATTTGTTTTGTTTATACAGGTCATCTAGCCGCATAGTGGCCACTATCGAATGTTGAGGTATATGTTGTATAAATATTTTATATTCTACTTTATTTTATATTCAAGTATTCATCATATTTCATGTCTTATACTCTGCATTGTATCTTATTTCAGTTTCAGGAGAGGAACTCAATATTGATGGTAAGAAGGAGTAATTGAAGAAATAGGAGAACAACAACACTGGAGAAACAAATGAAAACTAAGAGAGAGAAGAGAATTTGTCTAGTGATACCCTTAGAGCCAATATCTTGCATAGGACACACTCATAGAGACTAATGGTCAAGCCTTTAGAGTTGGTGAATTCACTTGCAATGCTTTGGAAACATAGTGATAATGTTTTGAAATGATAAAACAACATTTCATGTGTAAATTGTAGTCCAACCAATATTAAGTTGGAAACTCATATTGTAATATTTGATATTTTTAATAAAATTTATATGGTTGAAATTATTTTTATTTGCACTTGATATTATTTAACCTTGTAATTAACATATGTAACTTTTCGTTATCATATTAGATAAACATGCACATTGTATGATATTTTTTTAAAATTCAGTCGCCAAATCATACTAATTAACTTATGTTGTTTAATAATACACATAAAATCAATCTAAAGCTACTAAATTAGTAGTTTATATTAATTAATTATGAACACGAATAAAATGAATATATGATTGAATTAGTCATTTATAATGATTATGAATGAAATTAAATGAAATGAATAGAAACTACTAAATCAGTCGTTTATATAATGAATATGAAAATACCAAAAAATGATAAATGACTACTGCAAATGATAATTTTTTTATTAAAATGATCACTAAATTTTGCATATATACAACTATTAGTAGCTAATTTATAGTATCTTATAACACGACTAAAATTTAGTCATATTTCTTTGGTCATTAATTGGTTTTAAATGATGACTAAAATTTGCATATATATGACTATTAGTAGCTAATTTACAGTATCTTATAACACAACCAACATTTTGGTCATATTTATTTGGTCATTAATTGGTTTTCTCGAGGATTCATATAGTAATATATTTTGTTGTATATTTGGTCATTAATTGCGACAATTAATGACTAAACCAATGAAAAAATAATGACCAAATTTATGAATAATATACTACTAGATGGTAAAGTTGAGGAAACCAATTTGTTATCACTCCAAAAAAATTTCTAAGTTGTTAGAAAAAGAAATGATAGATGTAACCACAAACCAACTTTGGAGATTATGATCTAGCCTTCCTAATCTCAGAGAGGGCTCTCTTTTTTTTATTTAACTTTGTTTTAGTTAATTGATTTTAGGCTAGTTATGATTGTGCTTGGTTTTTTTATTTGAATTTGGGTGGTGGGATCACTTAGTTAGATGAACAGAGGGTTGCTTTTACTATTGGGCTATGGGGTAAAAATGCCAGACAAACATGACTAGATCAAGTTCTAAAAATAATGTCTACAGGGCAAGATAGAGAAGTTACTACAGATCTCAAAGGCTTGATGGTGAAATGGTTTCCAATCGGATCCAGGGAGCAATTAAGGGTTCCTTAGGCTAGATTATGAAGAGAAATGAAAGAGGTCAACCGAGATGGGAAAGAAATTAAGAGTTCTCAAATCCTAATATCAGAGGAAAACATATAAATGATTAACTGTGCAAAACAGAGTGTACTTAAACAAATTCTGAGTTAAATTTCCAGTTAATTCATTCAGATTCAGATAAAATTCAATTTTATGAAACACATAAGAAAGTAACAAAATCAGACAAAGAAGATACTTCACCGCAATAGCTCATCTCATGAATCCTGTAGTGTAATCTTTTTATTACTTGCTCCAGTCCGTTGACTTGAAATTTGGTACAATAACCCTTAGGTTTAAGATCAAAATAAATCTAAAAATGTTTAGTAATCCACCCTCAATACTTTGAATTATGAAGTATTTATACAAAAATATTATACAAAATATCCCAAACTTTCTTGGGAACTAATCTAGGAGAAAGAAATATCTTCATGCAAGAAGATAGAGACATTTATTGAACTGCTGCATGCTGTCCCTGTTATTTAGGTTCTATTGGCTTTGATCTTTTGATTTTTTGCACTTTAATATGCTTTTATATTTGGTCTTCACGCTGTATGTTCTATTTATTCTGACCTTTCATTTGATACACTTTGACCTGGTTGACCTGTCGATATCCTTTTACTGTGCCCTTTTACTTTTACTATACATTTTACATTTTTTACTGTGTATTTCTATAGTAAATCATTTATTTTTTCCCATGTCTCATCCTTTGGTAATTGGATATCGAGCATCTTCCTATAGATCTCATCTGCCTCTGTATACTTGGAAAATGTAAGCTTATTGAAAAAAAGGTGTTTTACCTCATACTGGAGGTAAAACAAATTCTCAAAAGTTTGGTACAATACATTGCTAGTAGGTATACCCTTCATGGATAAAGTGTTCACATGATATTTGGCCACTTCCCTGATATTTCTATTATAATCTTCCTGTGTCATTAGCTTATCATTTATAACTAAAGGATTTGGTAAGCCCTTCTCCCTCAAAATTTCAAACTTCACCATGAATCTGTCAATTTCCAGTTGCATGGTTTGGTACTTATCTTCTAAGTTGAACATCAAGTTCCTCTTGGAAAGGACCTTTTTAACTTCCAAAAATTATACCTATTCTATCAGGTATGTCTAATTCTTGTAGCTCATACTTGTTCTTGGAGTTGAGGAAGTGAAATATCCTTGCAGCTTCCTCTAGCATGTCTCCAAGTTCTGCTTTGACTCTCTGAATGGCTTCTGTATCCTATTTTATCAAATCAATTTGTTCAAAAATAACCTAGATGGATGGCCATATATCATTGACAAATTCAATGATATTGGTCCACAGTTTCTCCTTAGCTTGACCTAGAGGTTCATTGAGTGTTAGTTTGTTATGAAACCAGCTCACAAAAAGATAGAAAAGATAGATGAATGCCTTATAAATCAGTCTCTTCAAGGAGGAAACCTCCTTTACATTACACAAATGAACAATTCTTGGATGATACAAATGACAAGACCTCCTTTCTATATATAGGATTCTAAGGGGTCATAATATAATCAGAGCCGACATAACAATAATAATGTAAGGGCACAATAATAACAATAGTGGGATTCTATGGGGCACAATGATAACAATATGGGGACTACATGGGCACAAAAATATAATAAGGGGGTTGTACTAATAACAATAAGGGGTTACATTAGTAGTATAGGGACCTAACATGCCCCTCTCCTTCAAAAAGTGTTGTCCTCAACGCTTGAGTCGTTCTTGATGCTTTTGTATAAAATTCTTGTGCTCCCATGTGGAATCTTCAACATGTAAGTTCCTCCACTCGATGAGATACTCTTAAATTTATTGATTTCATAGCTTCGTTTATCCAATCTGGTTGGATAATAGAAATAGCACAAAACAATGCTTCCACATCCTCATCCTTTCTTAAGAGTGCATCTCCCACAACATTTTTCTTCCCTTTTTTGTAGATGATTTCAAATTCATAACCCAACATCTTCGTGACCCATTTTTGTTGCTCTTAAGAGGATAATGTTTGTTCTCAAAAGTATTTAAGACTATCATAATCCGATTTTTCCTTGAAGTGTCTTCCCATTAGGTAGGGTCTCCATTTCTTAAGTGCATGTAGTATTGCCACATTTCCTTCTCATAAATAGCTTTGTGTAAATACTTTCCTTTGATTGGATGAATTTCGAAAGAAACAGGTCTTTCATCTTACATTAAAATAGTACCAATTCCATTTCCTAAAGCATCACATTTCACAATAAAGGTTTTTGTGAAGTCCGGCGTAGCTAAGACCGGTGCTTGGCACATTGCCTCTTTAAGATGTTTGAAGGCCCTTTTTGCTTCCGGAGTCCATGAAAATGCATCTTTCTTCAATAATATTGTTAGAGGTGTTGTTATTCTCCCACAATCCCTAAAAAACTTGTGATAATACCCTATCAACCTGAGAAATGCTCGTAGATGCTTTATGTATGTGGGGATTTTTCATTCCTTAAAGACTTTAATTTTGCTAGGGTCTACCTTAACACCTTCATGAGATACAATATGACCCAGATATTCAACCTCTTGTACTCCAAAGAAATATTTGGAGCTTTTTGCATTTAATTGTTTCTCCTCCAATAGTTTGAGAACCCTGTCAACATGTTGAACACGATCCTTCCGAGACTTGTTGTAGATTAGTATATCATCAAAAAAATATAGCACAAATTTCCTAAGGAAGGGTTTGAAATGGAATTCATCAAACCTTGAAATGTAGAAGGTGCATTTGTAAGGCCAAAAGGCATGAACA
This sequence comes from Pinus tabuliformis, assembly GCA_031772625.1. NCBI lineage: Eukaryota > Viridiplantae > Streptophyta > Pinopsida > Pinales > Pinaceae > Pinus > Pinus tabuliformis. The sequence goes on along the minus strand of CM062811.1, from coordinate 107,043,877 downwards.
AAAATTCTTAATGACCCTCATGAGTTCTAAATGTTGTTTTTAGAATGTCTTCAGTCTTCATTTTGATTTGATGATATCCTGAACGAAGATCCAACTTGGTGAAGTAAATTGATCCATGCAATTCATCCAATAATTCATCAATGATAGGAATGGGAAATTTATCTTTAATAGTGAGCTTGTTGAGCTCCCTAAAATCTGGACACATGTGCCATGACCCATCCTTGTTGTGCATCAATACTACTGAAGTAGAGAAAGAACATTGATTAGGTTGAATTATACCAACCTCGAGCATTTCTGTAACCATACTTTCAATTTCACTCTTTTGGGCATAGGGATATCTATAAGGCCTGATGTTTGTAGGAACACTTCCTGGAATGAAATGAATAGAATGATCATGATCATGAATAGGTGGGAGGCCTTTGGGAGTCTCCATTACCTTGGAATGATTGTCCAAGACTTTTTGGAGATCTGGAGCAATGGATGATTTTGATGTGGGAACCTCTAGTGAACATAATTATGCAATTACACCTCATTTTTATTTATTTAGAAGCTTTGTTAGTCCATTAGAGCTGATTATCTTTCCTTGTTTCCCTGTGATACCCCTTAATTCAAATTCCTTTCCTTCTAAAGAAAATTTCATGAAAAGTTATTGGAAATTAAAAGTTATTGTACCCAGGGATTGTAGCCATTGGACTCCTAGTACAACATCAACACCACCCATTGGAATGGAAAGCATTGGGCTATTCAAGACATATTCTCCCATGGACAACATGATATTATGGCACTTTCCAGAGTAATTTATGGTTCCTCCACTTGCAACCATCAATTGACACTCTGGTGCTGGATGTAGGAAGCAATTAAATTCCTTGGCTATGTTACAATGAATAAAATTATGCATACTGCCCAAATCAATCAACAATATTACCTTTTTCTTCTTGATATGTCCTTCTATATTGATAGTTTGAGGAGTGGTAATTCTGGCCAATGCATTACAAGATATGATCAGATTCGTTTCTTCTTTCTCGATGTGATCTTTCACTTCTTGAACCTTTTTCTTCTTTATATGTCCTTCTATTTTGAGAGTTTGAGGAGTGGTAATTATTTCCAATGCTTTACAAGATATGTTCGGATTCATTTCTTCTTTCTCTGAGGTTGGTTCCTGGTGTATATCCTCTTCTTTTGATGTTTCTTTATCCTTTTCTTCCTCCTCTTCACAATCTATGTAAAATAATTTCTTCTCAGCACACTTATGACCTTTAGTGTATTTGCTATCACAAATGTAACAAAGTCATTTATCTCTTTTTTATTCCAATTGTTGTTGTTTAAACCTTGTAGGTTATGGAAAGCTAGAAGAAAAAACACTTCCATATTTATAGTTGTGAGTGGTAGGATTCCTTGTTTCCATAATTCTTCTTTCAATTTTTCTTGCCAACCTGAATGCCTTCTCCAATGAATCAGGTTCCCAAAGACAAACCTCATGTTGAATGTTATCCTTTAAAGTCCCTATGAAGACATCAATCCTTTTCTCCAATGGAATATCATTTACCATTATATTCAACTTTTTGAAATCCTTAATGTGCTCTACCATTGAACCCTTTTGTTTGAGATTTATCAATTGGCTAAAGAAGGTGTTACTCTTTGTATCCTCATAATGTGCTATCATTTCTTCCATGAAAATTGACCAAGTGACAAGTGCTTTACGAGAACACAACCCTTTATACCATAAAAATTGATTCAGTTCTAAATATGAAGATGCAATGCATACCTTTTGTAATAGTTTCACCTCACGTAGATCAAAATATTGCTCCATTTGTAGTATCCAATTTATTGGATCCTTACCATAAAACTTCCTCATATTACCTTTTCTTGATTTTAGGAGCTCGATCTTGAAATGACTGTAACTCTGTAATTTTGGATTTTCCAGTTCCAAAATCACGACCTGTAATATCCCATTGTGTCCTCTTTCCGATGCCACTAGTCTGATCGAAATTGGATTATCCAAGAAAGGGTTATGCACAATCTCCCAAGATGACCTGATTATATACCTTTTCAGAAGAGCGAACTTGTATGAAGTTCCAAGTGTCACTGTTTGACCTTCGGATCTAAAAATAAAAACAGGAAGGTACAGTTCGTCCTCTTTCTGTAACTTCTTACGAAATTTCAATCTTATGCTCAGAGATAAAGTTATGACGATTTTCCCAAGGTCACTTGTTTTAGATGTAATTCAGGAGTCTGCAAAAACCCTAACTTCCTCAGATCATATATACTAAAATGTAGGGAGACAAGATCTAAAATTTGGACCCAAGGTTCAAACCAATTTCTTCTCAAATGAGTTTGTTTTTAGCTTCTGAAACTTTGTAGTGAACAAGTTATAATGACACTTCCACAATGACCTGTTTTAGATGAAATTCTGGAGCTTGCAAAAACCTTAACTTCCTCATATCATATTGCCGAAACTATAGTGAGGTAAGATTTGAAATTCATATCTGAGGTTCAGCAAGATTTTCTCTCAAATGGGAGGGAAAATAGAGGATGCGTAAGCATGACTCGACCACCGCCATCAACTCGAAGAACTAAAAGGCCGCCATCGCATTTCATCATACTATGAATCCTTCCCAGGGCTCTTTCTCCTTGCCTAGATATGTTTATTGATACTTATATGCAGGGAAGGTTCGCCTTACCTTCCTTTCCTTTCCTTCCCGGTAACGTTTTTTAGCTTCTGAAACATCACAGAAAAAATGTTATAGCGAAAATGCCACGATGACTTGTTTGGAGCAGCGAAACCCTAGAATCCAAAGCTCTGATACCAAATGTTATGAAACTAGCTCACAAAAAGATAGAAAATATAGATGAATGCCTTATAAATCATCCTATTCGAGGGGAAAAGCTCCTTTACATTACACAAATTAAAAATTCTTGGATGATACAAATGACAAGACCTCCTTTCTATATAGGAGTCTAAGGGGTCATAATATAATCAAAGCCAACATAACAATAATAATGTAAGGGAACAATAATAACAATATGGGGACTACATGGGCACAACAATATAATAAGGAGGTTGTACTAATAATAATAAGGGGTTACACTAGTAGTATAGGGACCTAACATAGTTCCTTCTCTAGGTTTTTAATTCTTTCAGTCATTCTTGTAGATTTCTGTTGTTCTTCCTTGTGCATGATTTGGGCAAGCCTATAATCTGTCTCCAGGATTGTCACTTTCTCCTTAAGCATGTTCATCTCAGTGGTTTGAATGGAAATTTGTTTCATTGCCTTGACCAACCTATTTGCTTCATCACCTGTTGAGCCTGTTGCTGTAGATCCTGTTGCTGATGTAGTTGGTGTAGATGTTGGTAGTGTTGTAGCCATTGGAGCAGTGGGAGCTAAGGATGTTGCCAAAGTAGAAGGTACAATAGTGGTGACTGTTGGGATGATAGTTGCAAGAGCATCATCAAGACTATCTTGTTTGAGCTGAATCAAGCTATCTAATTCTTTTTCCATCTTCTTTAATTGATCATTCATCTGCAACACTAGGTCCATCATCTCTTCATTATTGGTCTGACTCTCGAGGACCTCCTTTCTCTATGGGTGTTGTAAATGAGGCAACTTGAGATGTTTTTTGAGGGCTTCTATATCCTCATTCTTCTTTTTGATTAGCTGTTCAGCAGCCTTAATGTCACTTGGATCATGGCCCAGTTAAATGACCAAATCCTCCAATGACTGTATCCTGTTGTCTTTGGCATGTGAAGAGGCCTTCTCTAATTTGTACTGGGTTGTCACATTATCTAGTGAATCCTGCAGCTTGTGGGCAGCTATGGCCTTTCCTGTAAGGGTGGAGTAAATCATTTCTCTAGCCTGCTTGTGGAACTCTATCTGGTCAATGGGATGAACATCCCTAGTCATCACCTCAAAATTGGTCTTCTTATAGTCATCCGAGGTCTTAGGTTGTTGTACAGTGGGCTGCAAAAATGACACCTGCATCTTTCCTGCTTTGATGTCAAAGGTTGACATCAATCTACTCTGGTTGGGTGGTGTATGTTTGAAGTATTGGGCATATGTCTTTGCCTTCAACTTCTCATTCCTCATCTTTATTTCTTTGAACCTGTCTTTGATATCCTTTTCCCTGTCAGTTAGCCTGACAAAGGAAGAAACCTCAACACTTTGTTGTATCTCTATCATTTGGGTGTTGGAGAATGATGGATGTTGTGTTTCACCTGATGCAACTGTCTCTTTGCTTCCCTGCCCCATTGTTTTAGTGTTAGTTATTTCCACTGATTCAATGTTATCCTCTTGTTCAGATACATGATTCAACTTGGGCCTTTTCCTTAGTTGAAACAACTCATCTATAGTCCCCATGGCAGAGTTGGATGCCTCTTCCCTGTTTCTTTTTGGATTCTTTTCTTCATTGGCCGGGGTCTGTAACACAAGATGAACATTCATTGGTTCTCCTAATTCTGGAACCTACAGGAAAGAGCTCTGGTCAAATTGCTTTTCAAGATCAATCAGTGTGTTTTCAACATCCACAACTGTGTTGTCCATATCAATCAATGTATTTTCCACCCACTCAGATTGGTTGGAAAACTTTTCAATGTCAGGTCTTGGGTGGTGGATGTATGGTCGCAACTTAACCTGAGTCTAAGTTTATTTATAACCCCATGAGGGTCATACTGCCACATGAAGATGTTGCTGAATTTCATTTGCTGTAGTATTTTGTTAGCCTCTGGTCCAACCTCTCTATTATGCAAATTAATGGGCCCAATTGGTTCTTCATCTTAAACTGGGTCTTCTTCCTAGTAAATAGGAAGTGGACATCATCAGAGTTGATGATTTGTCTGAAGTACTCAAGTGAAAATATCCTCATAGGGAGGTATTTGGGCAACTTATAGGGGGCTAATTGGCATCCATAAACTCTGATTTCAGTGTGGTTCTGGTACAAGTACCAGTCTCCCACCTTGTTGTTCTTAGCCAATTGTAACACCCTTTTGATCTCTTGGTTGATCCTAGGTTGAGTATTAGAAGTCAGCATGTTCATGACTGGGTATACAAAGGAGTCTATGAAGTCTTTGTAGGTGAATGTTGTGGAAAACTTCTGGACCAAGGGTGTCCAGTAGACCACTGATCTCTCCTTTCCCTTGGTGTCCAACTTCTGGATACTTACAGGGAACTTATCTGTTTGGTAATACAAAAACATATAAAACAACACTGAAGAGTATTTGAAGACTCTTTCAATGGGCAGTTTGGTGAATTGTTCATGCATTCTGTCTACAATGAACTATGAATTATTGTACATGATAGCAAGAGGCTTGCATGGAGTAAAAATGGATAGGAAGGCCAGGATGATCTCATCCACATGCTCATCTGAAGTGTATCCTAGTGATGCAGGAGCATCTAGACTTAGCCAATAATGTGATGGTTTGTTCACATATTGTGGCTAAATGAGTTGAATTTCATTGACCTGAGTGGTCAAAAGTCAATTTTAGTTGAGAGGGTTGGATCTCTCAAAAATGATCTGTACTTCATTATTGTAATATTTAGGAAATTGTCTTATTTTAGATTAACGGATAAGTTGTTAGCATAGTTGTGTAATGGAGCTTGAAAATAGAGATTTGATTGTTAGAATGATTAAAATAGAGATTAAGTTGTTAGTACAGTTAGAATAGGATTCGACTCATAAAGAGAAGAAAATGTAATGAAGAAGGATTCGCTGAGATGATTGAGATTTGAGTGAGAGGTGAGAGTTGAGTGATAGAGATGGTTTTGAGACTGAAACAAAGGTTCGTTGAATTGATAGAGGTTCGTTGAATTGCTCTTGAAGAAATATTGCCTAACTGACTATGAAGATGTTGATGACAAAAATAAGTGAAATTTGCAGTTACCAGATTGAAGGGTCATGCAACTATTTGGTGGGATGAACTACAAACAACCAGAACAAATGGGACAAAATGGTGAGTAAAATAAAAGCTAAATTTATGCCAAAAGATTATCAGTTAAATCTTTTCAAACAGTTACAAAATTTATGGCAAAAATGAATGTGTGTTCAAGAATACACAGAAGAGTTTAATAGATTGAGTATTAGAGCAGGACATGCAGAGGATGATATGGAGAAGGTAGCAAGATATATCAATGGCTTAAGATATGACATACATGAAGAGATCAGCTTGTTGAGTCTGAAGACCATTGAATATGCCTATCAAGCAGGTCTGAAGGCAGAAGAGAAGATGTTGAGAAAACAAAATCAGAGGAATAGAGGGAAAATTTCAGTGAGAGGTAGAGGAACTATCAGACCAAGGTTTTAGCAATGTCATAACGAAGCAGGAAGTTCAAGTAGTAGACCACCATAGAGATGATATTTTAATAGAGGAAGAGTTGCACCCAGAAGTAGAGGCCGAGGAAGAGATATTCGGTGTTACACATATGGAGAATGGGGACATGGATCGTGGGATTTTCCTCATAATAGAACAACAAGTCAGAGGAATGTGAATGTGATTGAGGCAAAGAAAGAAACACCTCAAATTATAGAAAAGGAAGAATCCCCTGATGTAGGAGAATCCATGTTGTTGAAAAGGACATTGCTTAAGGCAGAGAAAGAGATTGAAGAACTAGCTTAGAGGAAGAGTTTATTCAGAACTACATGCAAATCCAAAGGTAAATGTTATAAAGTGATAATTGATAGTGGAAGTACTGATAACCTTGTTTCTACAGAAATGGTTGAACACAGTACTCCGTACTCCTTACAAAGTGTCATGGTTGTAGAAAGGACAACAGATTATTGTGACAGAACAATGCAAGGTAGAGATACAGATTGGTACGTATAAGGATGTGATATTGTGTGATGTAATGCCAATGGATGTATGTCATGTATTGCTAGGAAGACCATGGCAGTTTGATTGGAATGTTATTCATGATGGGAGGAAAAATACTTATACTCTGGAGGAGGATGGAAATAAACATACACTGCTACCATTGAAGGATGACGCTGACAAAGGAGCACCTGGAAACAATGTTATGCTGATGAGTGGAAAGGAGTTGTTACAAGAGATTGGGAAAGGTGAAGAAATGCATTTTGCTGTCATAGGGAGACCTAAGGTAATTTTAACTTCCACAAACTTTGATGATTTACCTAAAGAAATCAAAACTCTATTAAATTATTTTGTTGACATTATTGTGGATGAGTTGTCTAATGCATTGCCACCAATCAGGAGTGTTAGTCATCATATTGATCTAATACCAGGAGTAAGTTTGCCAAACAAAGCAGTGTACAGATTAACTCCTAAAGAGAATGTAGAAGTTGGAAGACAAGTGCAAGAACTGATGGATAAGGGACTAATCAGAGAGAGTCTTAGTCCATGTGTTGTACCAACAGTACTAGTCCAAAGAAAGGAGGTGAATGGCATATGTGCACAGATTCCAGAGCCATAAACAAGATCAGTATCAGGTATAGATTTCCTTTACCATGCATGGATGATTTGATGGATTGTTTGAGTGGGTCAAAGTATTTTACTAAAATAGATCTGAAGAGTGGATATCATCAAATAAGAATTAGAGAAGGAGATGAATGGAAGACTACATTTAAAACAAATAGTGGGTTGTATGAGTGGTTAGTGATGCCTTTTGGACTCACTAATGCACCTAGCATGTTCATGAGATTGATGAATGAAGTCTTGAAGGAATATGTAGGCAAGTTTGTTATTGTTTATCTTGATGATATTCTAGTTTTTAGTAGAAGTAAAGAAGAACATCTAGAGCATCTTAAATTGGTTTTAAGAACTCCGCAGGAAGAGAAACTACTGATAAATATGAAGAAATGTAGTTTCATGAAAGAAGAATTAATTTACTTGGTATTTGTAGTTTCTAAAGAAGGGTTGAAAATGGATCCAGAGAAAGTCCAAGTAATTTGGAACTGGCCTATTCCAAGGAATATATTTGAGGTAAGAAGTTTTCATGGTCTTGCAAGTTTTTATAGGAAATTTATCAGAGGGTTTAGTCAGATTTGTGCACCAATTCTTGAAACAATCAAGGAGACTAATCAACCGTTCAAGTGGACAGAAGCAGCAGACAAGAATTTTAATTTGCTGAAGAGGAAAATCATAGAGAAACCAATTTTAGCTTTACCTGATTTTGGATAAGTATTCCAAGTTGAAACTAATGCTAGTGGAGTTGCAAATGGATCAATTTTGAGTCAGGAACAGAGACCAATAGCATACTTCAATGGGAAATTAAATGAAGTGAAGTAGTATTATTCTTATGATAAAGAATTTTATGCTATTATACAAGCCTTAAAAAAATGGAGACATTATTTTCTACGAAAGGAGTTTATATTTTATTATGACAATCATGCATTACAGTTCATAAACAACCAACCAAAACTGAACTAGAAACATGCTAAGTGGGTAGATTTTTTGCAGAGATTTACTTTTGTGATAAAGCACACAAGTGGTAAGTTGAACAAAGTCACTGATGCTTTAAGCAGGGTAAATTTTATCGTGCAAGAATTAAAAGTTGGTGTTGTAGGATTTGAAGAAATGGTTGAAATGTATAAAGATGATGCAGATTTCAAAGATATTTACACAGAAATACAAAATCCAATAGTTCGTAACTGAATTCAATGGTTAGATTATCTTATCCAAGAAGGTTTATTATTTAAAGGCAAAAAGTTGTGCATTCACAAATGTTCTATGAGGGAAAACATAATAAAGGATAAACATAGTGGAGGATTACCTGGTCACTTTGGACAAGACAAAACCTTTGCTCAGGTAAATACTTTTTATTATAGGTCAAAGATGCGGACTGATGTTGAGATATTTGTTGAGAAGTGCAGGATATGTCAACATGCTAAAGGGAGAATCCAGAATACAGGATTGTACCAGCCATTTCCAATACCAAACCGACCATGGGATGCAGTTAGCGTGGATTTTGTTTTTGGGTTACCTAAAACTAAAAGGGGGAATGATTCCATTTATGTTATGGTAGATAGATTTTCCAAGATGGCACATTTCATTGCATGTAAAAAGACTAGTGATGCAACACATATTGCTAATCTTTTTTCTTTTTTCAGAAATTGTAAGATTACATGGATTGCCTGTAAGTATTGTGTCTGATAGATATACAAAGTTTGTAGGGCATTTTTGGAGAACTCTTTGGAAGAAACTAGGAGCTAACCTCAGTTTCAGTTCAGCATACCATCCTCAAATAGATGGACAAACCGAAGCAGTAAACAGAAGCTTGGGAAACATATTGAGAAGTTTAGTGTATCAAAATCCTAAGCAATGGGATTTAGCACTAGCTCAGGCTGAGTTTGCTTATAATGACACTCCAAACCGAAGTACTAGAATGAGTCCATTTCAAATTGTTTTTGGGATGAATCCAAGAGGTGTGTATGAGCTCAGAAATTTGGGTAAACAGGAGACAAGAAGTGCAAAAGATGAAGAGTTTGCAGAGAAGATGCAGAGACTACAAGAAGATGTCAAAGGTAGATTGTAGGAAAGCTGATCCAGGTGGATATTGGTGGCCACCTGCCAAGTCCACCTGGACCCCCACCATTGTCTTTCTCAGCATTTTCAGTTTCCTTAATTGTAGCACAGTTTACTACTTTTAGCAGTTTTTCGGGTCCTGAACTTCTGGAGCCGTTTTGAGGCCCTAAACGACGTTTTTTTGGGAATCTAGGGCAACATGGGTCCATGGACCGATGTTGCCTCCCAAAGTGGTAGTACTCGGATAGATCTTTCTAACGAGCTATTGTACGCGTCAAACGGAGATCATATGCCAAAGTTACGACCCCGGGAAGTTGATGTACCAATTTACCCCCAAACGGGGCCCACAGTTTGGCGTTTCATCTCCTAGGGTTAGATTTTGGAATGTTAAGGGTTTTCCATTGTTTCTCAACAATAAATAGGCCTTCGAGCCTCATTGTAACACAGTTCAGAGGCATGTAGCCACCACATCTCTTCTCAGAGATAAGCTACCATCGCCCTAACTGGTTTATTTCCATTTCTAGTTGTAAGCATATTTCAGTATTTTCCCTTAATGAAATGAAGTATTATTTCCGCTGCATCTTTGTGTATATAGTTATCTCTGTAATTTGTTGCGTTCCTGTTTAAATCCGGATCAGTGGTATCAGAGCGGTCTGCTTTTTCTCTGTTTTTCTTTGCATGTCCCCAACAAGGTCGGGATATAAGGAGTTAGGGCTTGAACTGGTTGAACCTTTGCAAGACCAGCCTCGCAAATCCCGACGGCCTCCCATGGCGGACGAGAAGAAAGATGAGGGGGCAGGAGATCCCATCAAAATCTTGCTCGAAGAAGCCCTCGAGCGACAACGGAACGCGATGATGGACAGCTTTGCCCAGATCCTTCAGCGGCTACCCAGAAGCAACGCATCGGCTTCCAGCAGCTACTCTGGAAACGCCACACCCTTTAAGGTACAAGTTAATTTTGAAATCCCCATATTCGAGGGTCAGATAGACGCAGATGCCGTAGATAAATGGTTAAATCTGCTAGAGGGTTATTTTTCTGTTCATGAATTTTCGAGTCGGGAAAAGATTGTTTTTGCTCTTCTCAAAGCAGCCCCCCACGTCAAGGACTGGTGGGAAACCTACTGCGAGCAGAAGGATGAAAGTACTGGCTCACTATTTTCAGCCGCACCCACCTGGGATTCATTCCGAGATGCCATCAAGGAGCAGTACTACCCTATCGGAAGCTATGAGGATGAATACATAAAGTGGACCACGCTGCGGCAGGGAAGGGACCAAGACGTGCCAGAGTTCACCAATCTTTTCCATACCCTTCGCACAAAGTTGGGTATCAAGGATTCGGAGCAACATTTGATACTCAAATACCGTGGCTGCCTGCACAAGTACATACAGGAAGAAATACAATTCCTAAACATCCCCTCGCTCGACACAGCATACCGATATGCCGTCAAGGTCGAGTAGAAGTTTAAACAAAAGAATCGAGACTTTGGATCTGCGAATCCGAAGCAGGGGAAAGGTGCCCCTAAACCACAGAACAAAGGACAAAGCCAAGGCGGGACAGCCCAAGACAACCAGCCGAAGCCGCAAGCAAAGAACAATGCCACGAAGCCGAAAAAGGACACTGGAAAATGGTGCGAGTTCCATAAGAGCTCCACTCACAACACAAGTGAGTGTCGGGCCAAGCAGTCACTGGTGGCTGAGCTAAAGGTTTCAGAATCAGATGCATGTTCCAACTCTGAGTCAGAACCCGATAAGGGGTATGAAAAAGGGAAGCAGATCATTGATGCGGATCCCAGCGCCACTGTTGCTACCACAAAGATCCAGAAAAATGAACCCGAAGATCCAGAGGAGGAGGAGCGTCTCTTCCACTCCCAAATGTGGGTAAAGGGCTCCCCGATACAGTTCATTGTTGATAGCGGGAGTCAAAAGAACCTCATTTCGGCAGAGGTCGTGAAGCGGTTGGGCTTACCGACCACAGCACATCCACAACCATACACCATTGGGTGGCTTCACCAAGGACGAGATCTTCGCGTGAGCCAGCAGTGTCGCCTTCCATACAACATCAAGCCCTTCACGGATGAGGTATTGTGTGACATTGCTCCCCTTGAAGTTTGTGATGTATTACTAGGACAACCATACTTGTGGAAGCGACATGCTGTGTATGAATCAAGGCCTCGTGCTGTTATTATTACATTGGGAAATAAGTTGTTCAGGATACCAGAGGTAGCACCACCTGCCGCCCTCTCTTTGATTACTACAAAACCAGGAAATTTGTTTTCCTGATGATACGCCCTCAAGGAAAGAAGAAGACAGTGGCCGCGGCCTCCAAATGGGGTCCCTCTGCACGACAACTACAGATGGACAAGGTTGTGGAGGAGTACGAGGACATCTTCACCTCCCTGGCAGGGGTTCCTCTGCACTATCAAGTCAAGCACTCCATCGATCTGACCCCAGGTGCGCCGCTACCCAATGGACCAATTTATCGGCGCTCCGTTCTGGAGAACGATGAAATCAAGAGGCAGATTCAGGAGCTCCTGCAGAAAGGTCACATCCGTCCGAGTTCATCGCCCTGTGGGAGCCCGATCGTGTTGGTACAGAAGAAGGATGGGACGTGGAGGCTCTGTATTGACTATCGGGCGCTGAACAAGATCACTGTCCGTAATAGGTACCCGATCCCACGGATTGATGACCTCCTAGACCAACTAAAGGGGGTGAAATATTTCAGCAAGATCGATCTGAAGTCAGGATATCACCAGGTACCAATCGAACCCTCCGATGTGTGGAAGACTGCCTTCAAATCCAAGGAGGGCCTCTTCGAATGGTTGGTCATGCCTTTCGGATTTACGAATGCTCCTGCAACCTTTATGAGGCTAATGGATGATATCTTGCGGCCATTCACCAACTCCTTTGTAGTAGTATACTTGGATGACATTCTGATCTTCAGCCAGAGTTGGGAAGAGCACCTCCACCACATCCGACAGGTTCTCCAAACACTGCGGCAACACAAGCTATGTGCCAATTTGGAGAAATGCACTTTTGGCATGACCGAGGTTCAGTATCTGGGATACATCATTGATGAACAGGGGGTGCATGTCGATCTGGCCAAGATCCAAGTCATTCGGGATTGGCCCTCTCCAACCACTCTAACAGAGCTCCGCAGCTTTCTAGGTCTTGCCAACTTCTACCGCAGGTTTGTGTTGGGATTTTCTCATATTTCTTGGCCCTTGAGTCAAGTCACCAAGGGTGGGGCGAAAGCAAAATTCTTTTGGTCTGAATCTCAACAGAAGGCATTCAGGGAATTGAAGGATCGCCTCTGCACAGCACCAGTGCTCGCGTTACCAGATTTACAACAACCATTTGAGGTCGAGACAGATGCCTCTGACTATGCTATTGGGGCAGTCCTTACTCAACATGGACATCCAGTGGCATATCACAGTGAAACACTTTCAGACACAGTCCGGAAGTACCCCACTTATGATAAAGAGATGTATTCCATTGTAAAGGCCTGCCGACAATGGAAGCATTACATTTTGGGGAAGGAAACGGTCATCCACACAGACCACCGACCTCTGCAGTTCATACAGACCCAAGGGAAATTGCAGAATGATCGCCATCAGAAGTGGTCTACATACCTGCAACAGTTTCACTTGAATATCAAGTATAAAAAGGGCAGCACCAATAATGTTGCAGATTGCCTCAGTCGGCCACCGATCATGGCGCTGACCACCGTGCTCAACTCTTGTGGGCATGAGACTGCTGATTGGCCACTTCTCTACAAGAGCGACCCAGAATTCGGCCACACATACCAGACACTCTTGGAAGGTCGGCATGTTGCAGATTTTCACCTCCACGATGCCCTATTATGCCACCTCGGTCACCTTTGTGTTCCTTCAAGCGAGCGTGCCAAGATGATTTGGGAAGCACACTACAGTCGGGCTGCTGGGCATTTCGGGGTCGAGAAAATAGTGGCAGTACTGCAAAATTATTTCTATTGGCCGAATCTTCGACAGGATGTTGGGAAGTACATCCGATCATGTACTGCCTGTGCCATTGCCAAACCGACCATTAAGAAGCACGGCCTCTATACCCCGTTGGCTACCCCTAGTCGACCTTGGGAATCCATCTCCATGGATTACAAGTCAGGCCTTCCTTCCACTAAGCATGGAAATGACTATTTTTTTGTGGTCGTCGACAGGTTCTCGAAGATGGCCATTATGATGGCCTGCAAGAAGAATATCACAGCAGAAGCCACTGCTAAACTCTTCTTTGAGCGAGTGTGGGTGCACTTTGGGATCCCACAGTCTATCATCTCAGATCGGGACAGTCGGTTTCTCAGCACATTTTGGTCCAGTCTCTGGTCAATGCTGGACACCAAACTCACGAAGTCCACAGCCTTCCATCCTCAAACTGATGGCCAGACAGAGGTTGTCAACAGGATGATTGTGCACATTTTGCGCATGTATAACTCAAAGAATCCACGCACATGGGACGAGAGCCTCCCCTATGTTCAGCACAGCTACAACCGAGCTCTTCACAGCTCCACTGGCCATAGCCCTTTCCAAGTGGGTTTGGGATTCCAACCACTATGCCCCATTGATGTGGCCATGCCCCTTGCAGCTACTCACATGAATTCAGCTCATGTCCAGTCCGAAACAGATAAGGCCACCAGCTTCATTGAGCGCATCCAACATATTCGCCAGCAGGTCCATGACATTCTTGAGAAATCAAATGCCAAGTACAAGCAGCGACATGATCAACACCGGGTGCCACACAAGTTTCAGGTGGGCGACAAAGTCTGGTTGCATTTGCAAAAGGAACGCCTTACTGGAGCCTATCGGAAATTGAGACCACTCCGATATGGTCCTTACACCATTACTAAAGCTATGGGAGACAATGCATTTGAGCTCAGCATTCCCCCATTCCTTGGCCTGCACCCAGTGTTCAATGTGGACCGCCTTCGGCCATACTTTCCACCATTGCTAGACACATCCGACATTGCAGAACAGCTCAAACCCACATAATTAAATCCAGATTGCATGGAACAAGCTGCAACTGATCGGATCATGGACACACAGATCAAGAACACTCGCCAACAGAATATCCAACTGTATCGAGTTGTCAAAGCAGGCCAACTCCTTCAACAGGGCAAGTGGCTCACCAGGGAACAAGTTCAGCAGAAGTTTCCTCATCTCATGGAGGAGCTCAACGCAATGGGGACCATTGCTTCCTAAGGGGGGAGGAATGATCCAGGTGGATATTGGTGGCCACCTGCCAAGTCCACCTGGACCCCCACCATTGTCTTTCTCAACATTTTCAGTTTCCTTAATTGTAGCACAGTTTACTACTTTTAGCAGTTTTTCGGGTCCTGAACTTCCGGAGCCGTTTTGAGGCCCTAAACGACGTTTTTTTGGGAATCTAGGGAAACATGGGTCCATGGACCGATGTTGCCTCCCAAAGTGGTAGTACTCGGATAGATCTTTCTAACGAGCTATTGTACGCGTCAAACGGAGATCATATGCCAAAGTTACGACCCCGGGAAGTTGATGTACCAATTTACCCCCAAACGGGGCCCACAGTTTGGCGTTTCATCTCCTAGGGTTAGGTTTTGGAATGTTAAGGGTTTTCCATTGTTTCTCAACAATAAATAGGCCTTCGAGCCTCATTGTAACACAGTTCAGAGGCATGTAGCCACCACATCTCTTCTCAGAGATAAGCTACCATCGCCCTAGCTGGTTTATTTCCATTTCTGGTTGTAAGCATATTTCAGTATTTTCCCTTAATGAAATGAAGTATTATTTCCGCTGCATCTTTGTGTATATGGTTATCTCTGTAATTTGTTGCGTTCCTGTTTAAATCTGGATCAAAAGCAGTGGAAAATACAAACAAAGAGTAGATATGCAAAGAAGAGAGAAATAATTCCAAGTGGGAGATTTAGTGATGGTATATTTGAGAAAAGAAATATTTCCTACTAAGACTTAAAATAAGATAAAAATAAAAAAGATAGCACCATGTAGAATTGTAAGAAAGTTTTCAACTAATGCTTATGAAATTGAATTGCCAGAAGGGATTGGAATATCCCCTATCTTCAATGTTGCAGATTTGTATCCATACAAAGAGGCAACGATAGAACTATAGGAGGAAACTATAAAAGATGAAGTTCAAACTTTCAACTGGGAAGAACAAATGCCAAAGACAGTGAAGAGAGAGGTGGAAGCTGTTTTGGAGAAAAGAGTATCCAAAAGAACCAAAGGAAAAATTTATTTTCAATATATAGTCAAATGGAAAGGACATCGACTAGAGGATGCAAGTTGGTTGAAAAAAATAGAGTTACAGAAGTATGGAGTAAATCCTAAAAGTCTGAAGGATGATTCCTTTCTCCCCCGAGTGTCTGATGCAGGAGCGTATGGACTTAGCCAGCAATCTGATGGTTTGTTCACATGTTGTGGCTAAATAAGTTGAATTTCATTGACCTAAGTGGTCAAAAGTCAGTTTTAGTCGAGAGAGGGTTGGATCTCTCGAAAATGATCTGTACTTCATTATTGTAATAGTTAGGAAATGATCTTATTTTAGATTAAGGGATAAGTTGTTAGCGTAGGTGTGTAATGGTGCTTGAAAATAGACATTTGATTATGAGAATGATTAAAATAGAGATCGATTTGTTAGTACAGTTAGAATAGGTTTCGGCTCATAAAGGGAAGAAAATGTAATGAAGAGGGATTAGCTAAGATGATTGAGATTTGAGTGAGAGGCGAGAGTTGAGTGATAGAGAGGGTTTTGAGATTGAAACAGAGGTCCTTTGAATTGCTGTAATTGAGTCGAGAGGGCCAAGACTCTGTAACTATTATTATATTGAAGGAATTTGATTTAGTGTGCATCTGTGTGTTAATCCCGGTGAAAACTCTCGTTTACCTCTGTGTATTTTCATTCTAAAACTAAATCGGGTATTTTCCCTGTTTTGACACTTTAATTGTAAATCTCAATGTTTATGTGTTAATCACAACCATTAATATTAATGGTGGGGGTAGAAGAGCACATAAAGGCTTGATCGTGGTTGAAGGTCCGTACTTCATCCTAACCATCAATCTAAATTTCAACTACTTATGTCATAGTCAATGGCGGGGTTAGGCCTGTTTTTAACCCATGTGTTACTTGAAGAACCACTAGCTGTAGGGTTTGATGGACTCCGTTATCCAATGGATATCTAGTTTTAAGATGATCATCCAATAATCTCAAATCCGGACCTGAACTCTTATAGACCAAGAGTTTATAAACCATATCGGCTCCATAAGGGCGGTTAAGTGTCGCTCAAGTTCCTTGGCCAATATTGTTGTGAACCATTGTATCCAGCACGCTTTGATTAACAGCGTAGAGTGAAGCACCAGTGCAAAAAGGGAAATTCAATGTGGGAATTGGTATAGGTCTAGGAAGCCATTTTTTAGGGGGAGAGGTGTGAATTAGGCTTACACAGGTTGTGGAAGTGGATCTTTGAAAACTCTAGTGGAGTAAAAGGGTAATTTTCAATTTACAAAATAGGGGTTTGGGTATTTGGGTGGAAATACTCTCAAATTCAGGGAAAATTAATTAAATTCAATTAATTAATGTTTGAATTGACTGTACATGTTCAAATTTGAGAGGGTCGTTCTGGTTTGTTCTCAAAATACCTGGAATTGGTGGTTTAGGCTGCAAATTGGTTTCAAAGGTGAATGTAGAGGGTAGGGTTGCTTTAGAAGTGCACTATATGGCTGAATTGGGCATCCTGAGCATGTTTGGAAGGTAATCAGCATTGAAATTCAGTTGCAGAGACTCAGGGTGGCATAGGAAGGCTTAGGCAGCTTTCACAATGAAAATGAGCGAAAAGAGTCAAAATAGGCGTCTTTCGCCTTTTAACCGGCAACGGTTACAATTTGGTGAGGAATTCGTAATGAACATTGGATGGTTTAGATTTTGGCGGGGAGGCAGTTTGAGAGGCCATCGCACCGCTTTTGGCAGTTAGGCAGTATTTCTTCGAGAGCAGGCGATTTCACCTAAAGCTGCCATGTAACAAAAAAGGGCCCGAGCAAAACCGTGAATCTCACTTGCTCTTGGGCTGGTAAAGATTGGAAAGGGAATCAACATGATATGGATGCGCACCGTCATATTGGGGGGTGAAAGATCTAATGGCTGTCTTGTGGAAAAACAACACAGAGGGAATAGTGGTGGAGTTTTGCGGGGACCGGGGAATTAATTACAATTAATTGTAATTAATTAATGAATATACACTAATAGAAAATGATGAAATTAGTGACTAGGTGACTAAAAAAGTTAGTCACCACAATTATTTCAAGTGAATTACTACTAAATTTGAGTAGTTTTAAGTCATTGAACTAAAAATGACTAACTTAAATGACTAATTTAGTCAAGGGATAAAATAATGACTAGATGATAAGTGACCAAACTAAAAGTGACTAACTTAAATGACTAATTTAGTCTGGGACTAAAATATATGACTGGATAATAAGTGATAAAATTCGCTATCCATCATAGAGGCCATAAAACCCATTCTTATTATGCAAAACATATTAATTATGCCCATATTCCCATTCTAATATCTTGTTCATGGACATTAAACATGAGAAATACTTGTTTTAGTCCTATGGTCCTTTTTCATTCCTTGGCCAAGATATAAGCCCTAACTCACCTATATGATGTGGAAAACCTCATAATGGAACCCTTATTGATCTAGATAGATGCATAAAATCCCTCAAAGGGGATTTATATTGTTCTTTATGGTCTTTTTCAGTAGTGTAAGCCAAAGAAGTTTCATTTTGGGCTTCAGGTCACTGTTTCCATCCCTTTGCCATGGTACACGCCTAAGACCCATTCTCATTATCACTCTGGCAATCCAAACTTACAAGTGATAGGGGATTAGTAAACATTAACTGACAATAATCATGTCCTCCATGTGGGTCCAATAGTAAGCAACCAACATCTCATGTGAAAAACATATTTGATGAGTAGTTGTGTGTCTTCAAAGGTTTATCATGGTGGCCATCTCTTTACTCAAAAAATATATATCATGTCAATAAAAAACTCATGGTTACCATTTAATTTATTTTGTGTTTTGACAAGGAGATCAAAGAATAACATTGTCTAGATTCTCTTCACTCTTCTTCAAAACTACGTCCTGTTCTAGTTTGAAACTCCATGACCCTTTCTTTGCTTGCAATTTTTGGGTGGGCCTCCACGGTTTCTCCAGTGTTGAATTCCTCTCACATGGTAGAGATGTTGTAATGTCATCTTAAATATTTTGACTTCGTCAAAATAAAATAAAATTTTAAAAAATAAAAACATAAAATTAATAATAATTTACAATTTTTTTCCCCTTGGAAAAATAGTAATTTTCATTATGTGAAAGAAAATTACATGTTGTATAGGCAGAAATGCATATAACAACATAAACTTTGAAACAGGAACTGTTACTATTACCCGTTTTGTAGTGATAGCAAAAAAGTGACTTGATTTCGAAAAGGGGCGATGCAAAACACACATATTCTTTTTAGAGCATAGTTTTTGGCACTTTAAATAACTAATACGATTACCCATTACATAGGGGTAGTAAAAACGTGACCTGATTTTGAAAAGTGGTGATGTAGAATATACTTCTTTCTTTTCGGAACATATGTTTTACATTTTAAATTTTCTTATGTATCGAATATAAATATTTGTTTTTAAATGTTAGTGATTTTCATGCTGATTTTGAAACGTGTTGATGTAATACACCTTTTTTTTAGAGGACTTAGGTTTCACACTTTAAAATTTATTATGTCCATTTTTTTTGAAATTAGGATTACTTAATGAATTTTCAAGTTGTTTTATTTTTCTTTTCTTAAATGTTGATTACTTAAAAAAACAAATATAAAACTATATATAAAAAAGACAAAAAAAATTATCATAAACCATAAAATAATTTGAAAAAAAAAGCAAAATTTAAAATATATATATAAAATTAAGTAAGTAAAAATAGAAAAAAAAAAAAACAATTAACAAAAACTAGAAAAAAATTAAAATTAAAATTAGAAACAAACTAGATTTAAAAAAAATAGAAAATTAACAAAAAATAATTTAAAAAACTAGTAAAATTAATATTAAAAACATTTAAAAAAATTAAAAAAAACAAAAATAAACATAGATTAAAAAACAAAAAAACAAAAACTATGAAATTTTTTAAAATATATGTATCTTTTCAAGTTAAAAAAAAATAAAAAATTAAACAATTTTTTATTTTTTATTTTAAAAAAAACTACATTATTTTTTTAAACAAAATATTATTATTATTATTATTATTATTATTATAAAATTCTGACCCTCGGCTGCCTGTGGTGGTGTGGTTGTGGGTGGAGGGGTCTGCACGCAGGCCCCTGCGCCCATGGCCGTGCCACCACAGGCGACCAGGGGGTGGAATTTTTATTTTTTATTTTTATTTTTTTTATATACAGTAAAAAAATTTGGTTTAAAAAAATAATGTAATTTTTTTTAAATAAAAATAAAAATGTGTTTTATTTATTTATTGTTATTTTTAACTTGAAAAGATACATATATTTTAAAAAATTTCATAGTTTTTTTTTAAATGTTTTTAATATTAATTTTACTAGTGTTTTAAATTATTTTTTGTTAATTTTCTATTTTTTTAATTATTTTTTGTTGTTTTTTTAAATTTTTTCTAAATTTTTACTTAATATTATATATATATATATATATATTCTAACTTTTTATTTTTTTTTATTTTGCCTTTTTATATATAGTTTTATATTTGTTTTTTTAAGTAATGAATATTTAAAAAAAAAAAGAAAAATAAAACAACTTGAATATTTTTTTTATTGTTTACAAAATAACATTTTTTTCCTTGTTTTTTTTTAAATACGTTTTTCTTACTATTTAATTGTTTATAATTTTTAAGGTTTTTTTTGTTTTTCTTTTTTACATTTTTATGATATATATATATATATATATATATATATATATTATGTTTTCTTTTTAGTATATATTTTAATTATGTTTTGTTTTTTTTGTTTTTTCATTTTTTTAATTTTTTAATTTTATTTTATGTTTTCATTATTCTTTTGAAATTTTAATGTTTTTTTGGGTCATGATAAAATCATTAACGCCATTATTTCGAAATGTTGAAATTTTACCCTTGAAAAAAAAGTGTTATCCCAACGTCAATACTTATCGTTTTCACGGTGTTTTTTGCACAAAGTTTACCATTGAAAAAAATAGTGTTATTCAAACATCAACACTTTCCATTTTGAAGGTGTGTTTTGGACTTTTTTTGCACAAAAAAATGGTTTTCACTACTATTTTTAAAACATTTTGAAAATTTACCCTAGAAAAAAAAGGTGTTATTCCAGCATCAACACTTTTCGTTTTTAGCACAGTTTTTGATGTTTTTATGGGGTTTTTTGGCTAGAGTTCACGTTTTGAGTTTATAGTTCCTGTTTCAAAGTTTACATTGTTATATGTTGTATGTGAGGCAGAGTGCCTGTCGTAAATAGGAGTATCCAGTTTAACAAAAATTATTGCCTTGTATCCATGTAGGGAGGCACTGTTCTATGAAGAAGTTCAACAAAAATAAACAAAATAACTCTACATAAAGAGTGCATGTCTGTAATATATACATCAGATAATTTAAAAGCATGAATATTTACAAATGGTAGCAGAAATAAAAAAAATAGGTTCCAGCTGGGCCGTTTAGTCTATGATGTCCATAAACCGTCGATGGTGAAACTGGTAATGAGTGCCATCCCTCTATTCTCAAATCAGCTAAGTGTTGAGAGGATCGACCATAGCTTCTTTGGATAGTAGATCGACAACTGTGTTTCATTCCCTGTAAATATGACGGCATACAAATGAGTGGAAATGTGTAGTGAGTTGGTGCGCCTCATCCAACATATGTATTAGAGAATATGCAGAGCAATTTGATGTTTTATTTATCCAGTTACATACAATTTTTGAGTCACCAAACAATTGTAGATTACTACAGTGTTTTTCCAATGCAAATTGTATGAGATATTTAGTTGTGATTAGCTCAACAAAATTGTTTGTGCCTCTCCCGAGTCCCATTTGTATATGAAAGTGGTGGGATTCAGATAAGTACAGAATGGCACCTCCCCCACATCCAGCTTCCTGTGCTGAACCGTCAAAAAAATCCCATGGATGTAAGTAATTTATGGCTTCGGGGACAATGGTTCTGGGCCGAGGGGTTTCCTCATCATTAGGGATGGTGTTGTAGTCTGTTAGAATATGACCTAAGATGAAGGGCCAGTGGGGAGAAATATTTTGGAAAATGAATCTATTGCATGCTATCCAAATTGCCCAACAAATAAGGAGGGGCAGGCTCCTACTTTTTGTCAGGCCTGCATTGGTCCACCATGAAGACCAGACATCCTTTATTGTCAAGCCCTACCATCTGTTCTGGGAGGAAAAGGTTGATAGGATCGAGCTCCAAAGATCCTTTGCAGCCTAGCAAGTGAGGAAAAGGTGGTCTACATCTTTGTTGTTGTTCTTACACAAGAAACACCAAAATGGTCCGTGCTGTGCATGTTTGAGGAGGTTATCGCTAGTGGGGACCTTATTATTGAGGATTGTCCACATGAGGATTTGGGTCCTGGGAGGCGCTTTGAGATTCCACAAGTGCTTCCACCAGAGATCGATAGCTTATGGTCGATGGGTCTCTACTAATACAAGATAGCCCTCCTTGGGGGAGTATTTCCTTGATTTTGCAAGCACCCAAATTATCTCATCCACCCCTCCAACAATTATAATGTGAGATTCAATTAAGGCCACAATGTATTCAACCCATTGCTACTCCCATTGGTGTGGAATGTGCAGGATATGGGCAGATTTCCAAGCTTGTTGAAATACGGTGGTATGATCAAGGTCCGCAATATGACAGATATGGGTGATGCCTGCAATACTAAGATGGTTTTTAAGCTCTATAGACAGCCTGTTAGCGTTCCCCTAGCCAATCTAGGGATCTTCCCCTATACACACAGATATGCCAGATTGTATTCTCCAAGTAAGGCTTGCTCGGATGATGGCCAGTGATTTCAACATTTCCTTCCATATGACAGATATCCCTATAATACTTCAATGTGGCTGTCTTAGCCAGTCCATCAGATTTAGAGGTGCAATATATTTTGAGATGACCACCATACTCCACAAGCTGTTCGTGGTGATTAGTTGCCAACCAAGCTTTGCTACTAGCATTGAGGAGAATTCCTCCAGCTTGTTTGTGCCCCATCCTCCCCATTTCTTTGGTAGGGTAAGCGCCTCCCATTTAACCTAGGCAAATATTCTTGCAGACTGTTTACCCTTCCAAAGAAACCTGCAACATAGATTTTGTATTCTAGAGAGGATACTCGTGGGTATCCATGCTAAGGACATCCAATATACTAGAGTGGCCTCTAGAACTGCTTTAATGAGTACTAATATGCCTGCCTTGGATAGGTACTCGTGGTACCAGATGTTTAGCCTCCTTTCCAATTTGGAGATAAGCCATGTCCAATCTACTATTTTATATCCCAGGGGTTTTAGCTTGTATCCCAGATATCTAAGACCATCCTCCATTCGTAGAAGGGTAAAGGGGAATATTTGGAGAGAAAATTGTATCTCATGGGGAGAGCATCTAAGAGCTGTCATGGTGGACTTGTTGTAGTTGACTACCATGCCAGTGGCAGTTTGAAATAAAGAGAAGGTGTTATTTATTATAGTCAGGTCCCCTATGCCTCCATTGAGGAATATCAACACATCATCCACAAATAATAAGTGAGTCAAGATGCATCTGTCAGTGATTTTGATTCCTTGGAGCCTTCCCCTATTATGTTATTCTTTAATAAGTCTGCTAAGCCCTTCGACGATGAGTAGGAATAACAGGGGAGAAAGAGGGCATCTCTATCTAAGGCCTCTTTTTGAGTGAAAGAAAGGCAATGCTGCTCCATTTACAAGAACACTGAAGGATATATTTGTTATACAACACATGATCCATTTAATAAACTCATATGGAAGCCAAGGTGTGTTAGGAGCATTCTTATATACAACCAACTTGCACTATCAAAAGCTTTTGAAAGATCTACCTTTAAGACAATACCTTTCATTTTCTTTTACTATAGAGAGTGCAGTACCTCTTGTGTAGTTCCAACCGCCTCATGGATCTGTTGATCTTGCAAGAAAGAAAATTGCTCAGGAGAGATATGGGTGGATAAGATGGGGCGGAGGTGATTAGCTATGATTTTGGCAATGATTTTATTAATGCAGTTGCACATGGATATGGACCAAAAATCATCATAAGAGGCTAGGTTATTGGATTTGGGAATGAGGGCTATGAAAGTGGTATTGAAAGCTTCATACATCTTGCCATTGATCCTGCAATCTTCAACGACTGTGAGGAGAACTGCTCCAAGGGTCTCAAAAAAAGATAAATAGAACTCCATCGACCATCCATTTGGCCTTAGGATTTTTTCTCACTTGAACCATTTTAGTGTGGCTTCAATTTCCCCTAGAGTGACTTTCCTGTTCAATTCCATTGCAGTCTATTGATCCACAAATCGGGGAAATAGTTGTGCCACTCGAATGATTTCAGCAAGGGTGACAATTGGAGGAGCCCTATATATATTATTAAAATGAGATGTGGCCAAGGTTGTTAGGTGCAGAAAGGTGTTGAAAATATTCCCTTTCTTATTCGTGAGCTGCCATATGGAATTGATAGCTTTTTGACCATTTGAAAATTTGTGATAAAATTTCGTATTATCGTCTCCCTCAAGTAGCCAGATTGCCCTGCTTCGCAATCTCTAGGACTCTTATCGATCTTTTAGGATTTTGCATCTCTTAGATAATAAGGATGCGAGTTTTTCCATTTGTTCATTCAAGGTGAAGACCCCTCCTTGATTGTTTTTGAAATCAACAATCTCTGCTTTGGTATCCCTTAGGGTTTGATCATCCTACACTCTCTTTTTGTGAACCCAGATTTTAGAGAGTCTCTTCAGCTCTTTTAGGTTATGTGCAATTCCATTTGCTATATACCGTCCAGCATCAGGGGGGTGGGACTTCCATAAATCAATAACCATGCAAGCATAAGATGCATCCTTTAACCATGAAGAGTTGAATTTGAAAGGGACTTTAGGCTTATTAAACCCCCCTCTTATTTATAGGTATATTGGCATATGATCTGAGATACCTCCCAATCCCACCCATTGTTGATAATTAAAACCCATGTTTAGTAGGTGCTCCTTAATAAGAAAACGGTCAAGTCTTCTAGCGAGGTTGTCTTCACCAACTCTGATGTTCCTCCAAGTGGCCTACAATTTTGTTGATGGGATGTCCATAAGAGTGTGGATTTCTAGGATGTTTTCAAAGTATGATGTTAGGGGATCAATCTAGGTGTGATGTCCCCAAGATTCAGAGAGATCTATCAAAAAATTTATATCCCCTCTAAGGACTAAGTAATCCCTTTGCAAGATATCAGAGCTTAGTAAATGGTCCTGTTGGATACCTATACCAATAGGTTTCATATTTCATGATTGGCCAAGGAAAGTCCAAATATGCTCTGCTTTGATATCACAAAGATCCCATATTTCCTAGAGAACAAGAGGTGTGTAAAGTGTTTCAAATATTGATGACCTTATTTCAAATTTTGATGGATGGTCCAAAAGTCTAATCTGGATCATGCCATGTTTAAATTTTCTGTTGTAGAATAGAGAAAGGAGTCTGTCCAAACTGCTTAATCTTGGCAGACAACTAGTTTAGGTAGAGAAGAAAAGGATCCCAACAGCCTAATCTGGGACCTTGGAAGAGATAAGGGTAGAAGTAGATAGAAAAGAATAAAGAAAAAGCCAAAGAAAAGAAAAGGCAAGTAAGGGTTTGCAAGTCCAAGTGCACCCTCCAATGGAGAAACAAAAAATGCTAGGAAAATAGCTGGGTAAGTAGTTGTGGTTGCAGAAAGGGCATTTTCACCATTGCACATATGTCAAAAGATGTATTGCCAAGGCAAAATCTATCAATGGAAAAAGTGGTTAATTCCATCAAATTACAGCAAGGAGCATGACTAACCTCCCTTTCCCCCTTCACTCCATTATTAACATTCCCTTTTCAGCTGAGATTCATGGAGAAAGATCATGGTTTTATGATGGTTCTTGTTCACACAAAGGCCACATTTCTTGTCTAAGATCTTTTCATTTTGATCTACTCTCAAAACTAAATCAATTTCAGATAAACTCAGTGAGATCCCCTTCATTTGCTCCCTCATTCATATTAACCTCTAATTCTACTATATAGCTCCCCTATCTTACCCTTCCCCTAATAATATTAACACTATGGTGTATAAAGCCCCAAATTCTATAAATACTCCTACCCTTGGCATTATAGCCATATGTTCTTCAAAAGGAACCAAAGTGACCTCTGGTCACCTTGGTGAACCTATCACGTCCCATTCCCCCTTGCTACAAGCCAACTTGCTCCTCAAACCACCATTTGCATTGAAAAAACCCTTATAAACCCTCTTTTACCCTTAAATCCTTTGCAAAAATTACCCAAAGTCTAAAAAGCCCGCCTCTGGCACATTTCCAAAAGGTTAGCGCGCAGTTTGTTTTAAATGGAAAACATTGAAAAACCATCAAAAAACCCACAACCCAAAGTTTTCCGCCCGCGCATATACTCCGAGCACGTTGTTGCTCCGCCCACCGTCGGATCAGGTCCCGAGGATCCGACGATCCACAGCAATATCGGAGCGGCCCCCATGGTGGTCCTTTACCGCCCGAGAAAGTGACGTTGCGTCACGTCACGGGCAGGCCACGCGTCAAACAATAAGGGCTCTCGGAGCCAGGCCTGACACTTTCAGCGCCGTACCCAGACCGCCCCGAGAGACCGTAGCGGCTAGCCTTAACCGTAACCGCTACGGTCCTGACCGCCAGCTGCCCTCCTATGTCATATCGCCACGTCATTTCTGCTCATCCTTTTGCCGTTGATTGGTCCACCTCGCTGATGACATGGCTGCCACCTCATCGCCCCCATGGACCAATAGCTTACCGCCACGTCACCCGATGACGTCAGCTGACGTCACCTCACCTTGACCCACCAATAACGTCATGCTGACGTCATCACTAAAAAGCGCCAAAATGGTAAAAAGGTCCATATTAACCCAAAAAACCGTGTTTTTCTCACTTTTTACTCCTGTCGCTACTTCGGCTCTGCATGGCTGTTTACGTCCAAATTTTCGCCAACCTGCTCAGTTAACCAAGGCGACCTCTAGAGCTCCAACCGTGCACGCCCATGCGACCTCTGTTCGTCAATTAACAGGTATTTACCGTTTGCTGCCCTCCATACGCCTGTTATTGAAATTAAAGTTACTCAGAGGGCTAAGGAGACCTTAAAAATTATATTTTCACCGGCCATTTCCCTCTGCACATCCACATTTGCAACTGTGAAGTCCAAAAACATCAGCCGAGCCTTAATACCTGTAATTTCGCTCAAAAGCAACATTCACCGCGTATTCCCGGCAAATTTCTTGTTAAACTTAATTCACCCGCTAAAAGAGGACTTAGTGAGACCATAGAGAAGCCCTGCTCCTGAAACAAACAGTATTTCAACTGCTGTTGTGTAAATTCCTCCTCTGGTATCTGAGATACAAACTGTTTTTACAGAAATCACTTCTATTCTGTGTTGCTTCCATTAAACCATCCACCTACAATTGTTGAACTTTGAAGAAGATCACGGAGACTCCCATTGCTCTCAACATCAAGCCCCTCAATGCCCCTCACCAGGAATTGGAGTGGAAAGCTCTGGGAGATATGGATTACCAAATGCTGGACTGGTTTCTTATGGGCTCCAAGTATAATATCTAGATGCTGAATGAGTTGAAAGCCCAGCACCTGAGTGGAGCAGACATCTTGGGGATTTGGGACTCAAACCTGCCAATCTACAACCTCCCCCAGGTAAATCCTATGCCAGAGTTGATATACAGCTGCCAGGAATGCTATGACCCAAGCCGAAGAGCTGTCATTAGCCCCTCAGGCTTAGTTTTGTTCCAGATCACCTCAGAGAGTATTAATGAGATGCTGCACTTCCATACTGCCAAGCAATTGACCCCCCTCAATATGCAGAATTTGATAAAGAAAGGGAGCAAGCTGTCAAGCGACCAACTCATTAAAATCAATCAGCTGTTTGTAAAACCAGGCTCTGAATCTGTCAGAACTCCTCCTATTGGATATCAGTACTTGAATGAATTGGGCAGGATGTTAGTGGATTTGATCAGCTATGCCCTAGGATTCAAGGGAATGGAGGATGTGGATGAAACCATAATAGCAATGCTGTCTCTATTCTCTCCTGGTAAGCCCCCAGCTGTGCATTATGATTATGCTACATACATTGCAGATAAAATCCATGACCAGTTTATGAACTTAAAGAGAGAAAGACTATTCAGGTATACCTCATACATATACCACCTCTTCTTGTTTTATCAACCAGCTACCTTCTCTTTTCCTTTGAAGCAACTCAATGCCCAAGGAAATCCAAGATCAGTGGTGTTCTGGACCTCTGTCTTTCACTATACATCTGTGTCACCTTACACATACAATGAGTTCATTGACTTATTCATTTATCCAGCCATGACAGTACTGCAGGGTACTCCTCCTCCTAGACTAACTGATGACATGAGGAGAATTCTCCATTTGAATAAGTCCTACAGCATTGGTAATTGGTACTTCTACCAAAACCACACAGTCATCAGAATATATGGCTGTGAGTTGACACCTTTTAGATTGCCAAGGTATGTCCCCATGAGGCTTTCTGCCTTGGAATATTTCAGACAGTTTGGCAACTCAGACTACCTGCATTTTCAGAGCAAGAACAAGAAGTCATAGCTAAAGGTGAGGAGCCAGCTGGGTCCTTTCCTATATAACAGAAAAGAGGAGGGATGGAAAGAGGCAAACACTATCCTGGAAGGCCTCAGACTGCAAAATAGTTTTGAATGGATACCCTATGACCCCAATCATTTTGTCTCCCTTAGGAGGATAAAATACAAATTGGGTAGTTATGCACACAAGAGACAACCTGAGATTGAACAGTATGCCAATGCATTAAGCTGGGAAGAGGGTACCTTAGAAGAAGAAATAACTGCTGAAGAGCTTCTAGAAAGAGAAGCTAGAAATATACAAAAGCAAGCTGACTTGGAAAATTGTGGACAGGTTCCTCATTCATACAGAAGACAGCTTGGAGCAGCTACTACATCATCAACAACACAGCAGCAAACTGCCGAGAAGGCACCGCAGACAGCAAGCAAAGATAAAGGTAAGCAGGTGGAACAGCCACCTCCAATGACAGAAGAACAAGTGGAGACATTGCTACAACAGCAAGAAGAGATGGAACAGTAGGAACAAGGGCAGCAGCAAGAAGAAGTGCCACTTAAGGAACAGCAACCCTTGCAGCAAGAAAGGGTGATTGACACTCCTAGTTCCACTGAGCAACAGGCTCAGAATATAGTGCCTCCTAGGGCAGAAACTACTTTTGATACATCGGTCCTCCAAACCCCACAAAAGGAGGACTTAACCAGGAAAAGAGATAGAGAGACTCCCCTGACTTCATCCATCAATCAGGGAGAGAAAAGACAAAGGTTGAATGACTTCCCAGAAGATGATGAGGCAATAAGACAAGCATCGGGCATGGGCCCACCCAGCCGAGAAGTATCAGCCAGTTCATTCCAGCATGAACATGATAGAGCTATGGGAGGAGAGGTCAGCTCCTCCAGCCAGCACAAAGAAGGACAGGTAAGCATCAAACAGCAGTTTATCGACATTAAAAGGAGGAGTGATCCTATTAAAGTACAGCTGTACAATCATTTGCTGAACCTGGCTCCCACCAATCAGCAAAGACTCATGTCTGCCTTTGATGTAAGTGAAGGCAAAATGATCATGAGTCACTTCATGCCTACAACTCTGCACCCCCAATCTACCTCGGATTACCTAAGGACCAACATGGAGGTTCTGGCCAAAGATATACACCCTATGGATAAAATCGAACTGCATAAACAAACTGGTGAAATGGTGTATGCCTCCTTGGCAGATGAAACATTGGAAAACTACAAATTGAAGAGCAGCCTTGATAATACAGCCTCTCAGCTGGAATTGGAGAGAGCATCATCACAAGCCAAGGACAACAGAATCAAGTCCTTGGAGGATGTAATTATAGAAATAGGACATGATCCTAAAGATGTTAAAGGTATCCAAGAACTGTTGAAGATAAGGGATCAAGACATGGCTGCCTTAAGAAGGAAAATCAAGCTCCCAGCCACCATCCATCCTCAAACAGATGAAGTTGCTCAGCAAAGGCTAGAAAAGGATGCTACGGATTTGATGATATCCTTATACAAGGAGCTGGTTCGGACCCAAGACCAGCTAGGACAATCAGAAGCTGCAAAGGCAGCATTACAGACAGCATTGAAACAGAGAGAAGAGGGCCAAACTTCCCAGCCCCCTCCGGAAGTAATCAATCTTGAAGAAGCTCCTCCAACAACTACTCTTCCTCCTCAGCAGACAGGAACTACAGCACCATCTACAGCAACAACTACGCCAACAACAGAGCAGACTCCTAGTCTGGATATGCAGAAGCTGCAAGTTGAGATCCAAGTTCTTGAATCCCAAATGAAAGAGCTTGATGAAGTCAAAAGGTCTTTGACTAAGGTGAATGAAAGATTTGACAAAAGCAAGCAGAATGAGGCAGCAAAGGAAAGAGAAATAAAAGTTCTAAAAAAGAGAATAGCTGAACTAGAAAAGGAGCTTGCACTAGAAAAAGTAACAGCAGAATTAAAAGCAGTCCTCTGGGGCAACATTGGTCGATCCATCACCAATCAGTGGCAGTATATTGAGACTATGGATGAGCAAATAGTACTCATCACAAAGGCAAACAAGGAAATACACAGAGCAAGAGCAAGCCTTGGCCACATGCCAGATGCTGCCAGCAGAATGATCAATATTTTAAATAACAAGACAAGCTCTCAGCTGGCCACAATGGGAATTACTAACAGGACTGAAACAATCTCAGTAGTTAAAAGAGTCCTGACACTAAGAAGCCTAGTTGGAACACTGGAGAGGAGAACACAGGACATGCAGACCGAAATCAACAAATTCCTGGACAGATTCCTGGCATTACAAAACAGAGGCCTCCCCAGCATATTAAGCAGTGTAGGAAGACTGCTTACCCTGGAAAATTACATCAAAAGGGTTGATGCCCATGCTGCAGCACAAATTGCAAAACAACCCAGTACCTCAGCAGAAACAGGGCCAGCATCAGGGCAGAATTTGTATGATAGGGTGGACAACTTGTTTTTTATTATGAATGAAATTGATCACCTGTTTGATACACCACCAAATTTCTTTAAGTATACAGAAGCAGATGAGACTATGGGGGCAATCATAAATCACCAATTGCCCACACAAGAAGTATGGAGGAATTTGACACAGATAATCTTATCAGGCCAGAACCTGTAGCGTTAATTTTCTCCAGTTTATGAACAGTCATGCACAGGCAGAATTTTGGTGGATAACTCCACAAGGAAAAGACAGATGCTGAGCCAACTCAGCAAGGCTATTTACTCACCACAGCAGCAATCACAATCACAGGTGGCAGACCCAAAATACAGCGCACGAGCCATAAAGTCGGGTTCTCCAGCATTTGATCAAAGTATCCCAACCGACTTAGCAGCTCCCAAAGGCTAAAATATCTTCTGACAGAACATCAAGACGCCTTTAATTTGTATTCAATGCTGTAATAAATTTCTGATAATAATATCTCAAAAGTTGGTGAGAACATTAAGTCTGAGATAACTTAGAACTCAGATATTTTTGTAAAATCGTATGTATATATTCGCCCCCCACTGAAGCTTAAGGGGTTGTTGTTATTTTCATTTTGGAGATCTCACTTGCTGTAAAATTCTCAGAGAAATAATACAAAGGGTGAATGGAACTTCCAAAGCTTGGCGTACCTTGATGCATTGTGATGAATGGTGAATGTTGCAGGATTCCAGAGTGTTTCATAAAACAATAAGTCTTTCTTAAATCTCTGTGTTACATGTTTTCGAGTCTTTTGTTCTCTTTTATTGTTTAAATGTGTTACACTTAATAGCAAAGTAGAAGAATAGTTCCAGGATTTAATCACTGATTACCCTGAACTCAATCTGAGCTATTATCCATGTTTTCTTCAGATACAGTGAATGAAGTGTAATTCTTAATTGCTGCACTTTAAAACTATATCTTTTACAGTGATAGACATTCCCAGGGATTCAAGTTTGCTCCTGAGACATCTATCCGTTTCTCATACCTAGTTTGGTGGAAATACTTAAATACTTTAGTGAAAATTCTTAATTGCTTTCACTGGTTTTTTCACCTGTTTGTGTTATAAATCAAAAATTTTGTTGTATGAAGTATCCAAATGGCCCTGTAAGTTTCACCAATTCACCTCAAGGTTTCTAGACACCTACAGCCATAGACTCCATTGCCCAATGATATTTGACTCTTTGAACATTATATCACAAGACCTGAAAGAAAATCTTCAACCAAAACATAAACAAAACCTGTGCATAATACCTAGCCTAAAACACTATCATAACAGATACAAATCATAAAGAGAGAGCCCTCTCTGATCACAGTTTGGCTAGAAGCAGTGATCCAAAGATTGGTTAGTGGTTACCCCGGCCGTATTCCCTTGGGAGTCATAGGGAACAACCTGGGTGTTAACATAATTGGCGACTCCGCTGGGGACTTCTTAAGATTTTTCAATTACTATCTATCTTCCAAAGCTACCATCAAGCCTGAAATTAGCCAAGAGGCCTTAGAACTGTTTCTGTAATACAGGGACAGCTTTAGGGAAGAGCTAATTAGGGAATCTTCATCCCAGCTTTGGAACATATATAGCCATTCCAAAATTTTCATCCAGTCCTTGCATATATAAACTTCTTGTACAAATTCAAAAGAAATTAGAAGCTGGCTCCCAAAAGAAACCCAAGGCACACTAGGGCAAACCCTGACCCTAATCAACCTATCATTGTTGATAATCCAAATATCATTCCAAAGAACATTAGGAGACAGCAAAAGCAGGAGAAGCCTGCTGATTCAGATATAAGTTCAGATCGACCTATCCTTATTCCTACTCCTTGCAAAGTTCTTTTCCGATCCACCCCTAGTTCCCCTAGTTCATCATCAACACCTCAAATCCCTCCTCTCCCATCTTCACCATCTGCACATACTCTTTCAACCAGTTCCCCATTTGTTACCCATCCCATTAACCCTGTTACACCAGTAATCCCTGCTGTCCCATTTATTCCTGTCAACCCTGTAAATCCCATAAACATGGCCAACAGGTATGCACCTCTGCAGATACCAGCTAATGCTCCAGCTCTACCCCAAGACTACCAAACCAAAATCTCATTTTTTGACTCCCATGGCCCTTTGACAGCTGTCCAGCATGCTAAGAAGATGCAAGACCACTTTGAGACCTATGAAATAGATGATAACAGCGTCAGGATGAGAATTTTTGTTCAAAGCTTAACTGGGGATGTTAGAACTTGGTTCAGATCCCTCAATGCAAACTCCATTGCAACACCTGATCAGCTTTACGAAGCCTTTACTGAGAGATGGGAGAAGAAGAAAGATCCTCTCCACATACTTGGTGAATATAACACTATTAAAAGAGGTCCCCAAGAAACAGTTTTGGAATATTGTGCTAGGTTTAACAATGTATATAATGCTATCCCACAGAACTTAAGGCCCCCTCCTGATTTGGCCCTGTATAACTTCCCTGACGGTTTTGATTCTGATATGGCCTATCAATTGAAAGAAAGAGATCCTCCAACCCTTGCAGAAGCTCAAAGGGTTGCAGTCACTGTAGAGGCTAACCTAATTGCCAAAAGAAACAGGGCAAAGTTGGAAAAGAAGACTGGCTTCAGAGAAGAGCCCTCGGGTTTTGATCAAAAGCTGGATGCAATACTAAACAGCATGAAGAGATTGGGTGAAAGAGTGGAATCAGTTGAAAGAAAATCATCATGGGAGGCATCACAAAGCAACCCTCCTAGAAACCCGAATTTTAGGAGACCTCAGAACCCAAACATAGGAAAGACAAGTGCTGACCAAGACATTAGACCCCCTTTTCAAGAAAACTATGCAGAAACTTCCACAGCCAATCAGCTCAATGAAGATCCTGAAATTAACTTAATGGGTCTGGATGGTAAAAGCCATGTTTTCCTAACACAAGAAGACCATGAGGAGGATGAAAGCAAAACATTCCAAACTAAATCAGGAGAATCCTTTGACTTTAAACAAGGATATGATACTGCTGTCTATGAAGTCCATAAACAGTATAAACTGAGGAGTAGGACTGTGAATGTAAACCAGCCCGACAAGATAAAGGATAAACAGAGGTCTAAAGAAACCATGATCACAGAACCCAATGACAAAATAAACTTTCCTGCAGAAGAAATTGTAGTTGAGGAGGTTACTGAACTGCTGTCCCCACTACAACAGCCCATGGCAACTTCGTCCTCTCACCCTGATTCAAATTTTACCCCTCAAGACATGAGTAAAAGGGGCAGGTCTCAAAATCAAGATGAAATCCAACAAGAAGATTTAATGAACAAAGAAAAGACTGGTATCCGTGACTCTAAAACCCAAGTTGACAAACCTTTTGACCTAGGCACAGAGATTGGCAAGCTAAAAATAGCAATTCCTCTCTCAGAGCTAGCCAAGCATGACATATACAAACAACAGATCAAAAAATCCCTTCAACTCACTACTAGCAAAGATGATGTAAATGTGCTAGATGACACTCCAGAATTACTGTTTGGCCCAGAGGTAGATGGAAAAACAATAGTCACAGGGGTCTTACCTTTTTATGTCAGCCTGCATGTTCATGATAAAATACTGCATAATGCAATGTTCGACTCAGGCGCCTCTCACAACCTTATGCCAAAAGCAGTCATGGAAAGATTGAACTTGGATATAACAAGACCATACAAAGACCTGTTTTCTTTTGATTCTAGCCAAGTCAAATGTTTAGGCCTAATAAAAGATTTATGTGTGTCTCTGGTTCAATATCCCAACAAAACCATTCTAATGGATGTTGTAGTCGCTGATATCCCACCTAAATATGGGATGCTGTTATCAAGATCATGGGGAGCCAAGCTCCAAGGTTCCCTGCAATTAGACATGTCATATGCCACTATCTCTGTCTTTGGGCAACCAAAAAGACTGTACAGGGAAACACTCATGAAGTATATGGTCAGCAGTGAAGAAAAGCCTCAAAATTTTCCAATATATGCTGTCCATTCGGACATAGACTCCTTCATCCTCTTCAATGACAGCACAAGCCTCTCAAACAATGACATTAGGACCGAAACACTCATACAAGAACAAAACATTGATCAAACAAGTATCACCTGCCAAACATCAATCAGCCCAACAATACACAGTATCCCTCCTCTAGTTGTCAAAGATTGCCAAAAAAGTGATGAAATTGTCCTAGAAAACAAATGGGAAAAGAAACCCCAACTCATGCTCACATTGCCATCCCATGAACAGAATTTTAAATCTCCTGTTCAGCAAGACATCCTGTGGGTCCTAGAATTTGATGGCTCAGTTAACAAGTTAGGGGCAGGAGCTGGAGTGTGGATACATAACAAAGAGAAAGATTATGCAGAAGGCAGGGCTTATAGATTGAATTTTAGATGCACTAACAATATGGCAGAATACGAAGCT
The DNA here is from genome assembly GCA_031772625.1 of Pinus tabuliformis. Lineage (NCBI taxonomy): Eukaryota > Viridiplantae > Streptophyta > Pinopsida > Pinales > Pinaceae > Pinus > Pinus tabuliformis. Next base: position 107,008,642 of record CM062811.1, on the reverse strand, counting down.
CTGTTGCTGGGCCTAAAGCTAGCAAAATCACTACAAGCTCCTAAACTCTCCATCATGGGAGACTCTGATCTAGTAATTCAACAAGTAAAAGGAAATTTTGTCACCAATGACAAAAGATTGAGGTCCTACAGATCTGCTGTAATTGAAATATTAGAGACCTTCTCTGAGTGTGTTATCACGAAAATTTCAAGGGGCCACAATCTCCATGCACACAGCTTGGCAACGTTTGCCAGCACCTTCAAATTCCCATTGGAACCCAATAACTGTTTCACAGCCGAGGTCAAATACAGACCCTCTATTCCAAACAATGTCAAAGAATGGCAAGTATTTGAGGATGACATGCAAATAAACAATTTTTTAACCTTGCAACAAGAGTTCACAGGATTAAATATTGATATTGATGGAGCAAGTCAATCACAAATACTTGAGTCAGCAAGTCAATCACAAATACTTGATGGAGCAAGTCCATCACAAATACAGTTTCAACAGTCTGCTCACCCAATGTCAGCTAGAACAGCAAAACAATTACTGAGTCCAACTATTTTCAACAATGAAAACATTCAGCAAATTCACCAAATTGACTGTGAAGAGATGAACAGCGCTGAAGCTGAAATCATACAACTCAAAGACAATTTCCTTCCAGTAGGCCTTACCCCATTAGAAGACATTTTTGATTCAAATGATGTCCCCAGGAAACCAAAAATGCAGCCATTAGATGCAGCAATTGAAGAATGCAACATTGGTACTACTGACAAGCCTAAAATAATAAAACTATCTGCTGCTTTGCCCCCTGATCAAAAACCCAAATATATTGACCTCTTTAAAGAGTTTCAAGATGTTTTTGCTTGGGGTTATGAGGATCTAAAATCTTATGATACTTCTGTCATCCAGCACACCATTCCCCTCAAGCCTAATAAAAAACCATTCAAACAGAAATTGAGAAGGATCAATCCTGTGCTCCTTCCTTCCATTGAGAAAGAATTACATAAAATGTTCAAAGCTGGTATCATAGCACCAATCAGGTTCTCTGAGTGGATTTCAAATTTGGTCCCTACAAGAAAGAAAACTGGTGAGATTAGACTTTGTGTAGACTTAAGGAATTTGAATCAAGTATCACTCAAAGATAACTACCCTTTACCCAAAATGGATCACATTCTTCAAAGAGTAGTAGGTGCTTCAAGGATATCATTGCTTGATGGATTCTCAGGCTTCAATCAAATCCTAGTACACCCTGATGATCAAGACAAAACTGCATTTACAACCCCATGGGGAACTTTCAAGTATGTGAAAATGCCCTTTGGATTGAAAAACGCAGGGGCAACGTTTCAAAGAGCAATGGACATTGCTTTTGCAAAAGAAATTCATGACTTCTTGGTCATTTACTTAGATGATCTTACCCCCTTTTCAAAATCTGACCAAGAACACTTGAAACATTTGAGACAGATTTTTATAACATGTAGGAAATATGGTATTTCCTTAAACCCCAAGAAGTCATTATTTGGCTTGGAAGAAGGGAAACTCTTAGGACACATTATTTCAAAAGATGGCATAAGAATTGATCCAGATAGGATACAAGCTATCCTACAAATGCCTCACCCAAGGAATGTCAAGGAATTGCAAGGATTCTTAGGGAAAATCAACTTTTTAAGAAGGTTTATCCCTAATTTAGCAGAATTAATCAGATTACTAAACAATATGCTAAAGAAAGATTCAAAGGTCAAATGGACTGTTGAAGCAAAACAAGCCTTTGAAAGTATAAAATTGGCCTTGACTCAAACCCCAGTGTTAACCAATCCTCAGTTTGACAGAGACTTTATCATTTTCTCCTTTGCCTCCCAACATACTATTGCTGCTGTTTTATTACAGAAAGATGACCAAGGGAATGAGAAGCCTATTGCTTTTTTCAGCAGAGCTCTTAGAGATGCCCCTCTAAAGTACCAAATAATGGAGAAGCAAGCCTATGCTTTGATCAAAGCTATTAAAGACTTTAGGATTTACATCCTTTACTCCCATGTTGTAGCTTATGTACCAAGTCCTATTGTCAAAGACATTCTCACCCAAGAAAACTTAGAGGGCAGGAGAGGAAAATGGATTGCCAATATACTAGAATTTGACATTGAAATAAAACCTACTAAGCTGATAAAAGGGCAAGGTTTGGCCAAATTAATGACAGAAGCAAATTTCCAAGCCTTAGATATCAACCAACTGGACAGTGAAACAGAGTTGGCGACTCCAAAGATCAATGTAGCCTTTGAACAATCTCCTTGGTACTCTGATATCTGCTATGTGTTACAAAACCTGTGTGCTCCCCCAGGACTGTCCAGAACTAAGTGTAGGTTCCTAAAAATGAAAACATCTAGATTTTGTGTAATAGATGGAAATTTACTTTGGAAAAACCATGAAGGTATATTGCTGCACTGTCTAATAGAGAATGAAACTAACAATATCATGCAAGATTTCCATGCTGGAGACTGTGGTGGACATTTGTACTGGAAGTCCACTGTGGACAAGATATTGAGGGCTGGTTATTACTGGCCCACCATGTTCTCTGATGTTAAGAAATTTACAACCTCATGCCACAAATGCCAACTGTTTGAAGGCAAAAGACAGTTGCTGCCACTTCCTTTGAAGCCCATTGCAACAGAAAGACCCTTCCAACAATGGGGCTTGGATTTCATTGGGGAAATTCATCCCTCATCTTCAGGACAACACAGATGGATTTTAACAGCAACAGACTACTTCACCAAGTGGATTGAAGCTGCCCCATGCAGACAAGCAAATGATTCAGTAATTATTCAGTTTTTGGAAAACAATATACTGGCTAGATTTGGCTGTCCGGACAAGATAATAACAGACAACGCTGCTGCCTTCAGATCCAAGAAAATGGTGAATTTCTGCCATAAGTTTCACATAACTTTGGGCCATTCTACTGCTTACTATCCTCAAGGAAATGGTCTTGCTGAATCATCAAACAAAAGTTTAATAAATATCATAAAGAAAGTGCTGGAAGAGAACAAAAAGAACTGGCATAAGAAACTAGTAAATGCTTTATGGGCAGATAGACTAACAACCAAAAGATCAATTGGGACCAGCCCATATGAGTTAGTCTATGGATTAGAAGCCAGATTTCCTTCATCACTAGGAGTACCGGTTATGAAGCTTCTGCAAGAAAGTCAAGCAGAGCCAAATGATATGCAAAGGAGGATCAATCAGATAATCTGTTTACAGCAAACTAGAGAACAAGTTTTCAGCAGAGTGCAGATATTACAAGAAAAATTGAAAAAGGCCTTTGATAGGAGAACCAAAGCAGAAGATTTCAATGTGGGGGACAAAGTCTTAAAGTGGGATGCAAGAAGAGAAGAGAAAGGAAAACATGGAAAGTTTGACTCTTTATGGAGAGGACCATTTGCTGTCCAAGCAGTACAAGGTAACAACACTTACTTCCTTAAAAGTCTAACTGAAACTGACTTGGATGAAGGTCCTGTCAATGGCAGGATGCTGAAGCACTACTTTGACTATTCCCCATGAGTGGAAACTAAGGATTCATTGTATATATGCGGATGTACATATAGTTTTCTGTTTTAGATTGTAAAATACAGTTTTCCAAGTGATTCACCAACCAGTAAGAGGCAAATAGGATCAGAGGTCTTTCAAAAAGGAGGCACACAGTTTTGACACATCAAAGCAGCGAAATTTCAAGATTGAGATGGGCAGTCAAAGAACAAGGCAATCTGACCTGCTGTTCTTGGTCTTTCAAAAGAAAAACCATCCCCATGTGGAGCCACTGTTGGATACCTATACCAATAGGTTTCATATTTCATGATTGGCCAAGGAAAGTCCAAATATGCTCTGCTTTGATATCACAAAGATCCCATATTTCCTAGAGAACAAGAGGTGTGTAAAGTGTTTCAAATATTGATGACCTTATTTCAAATTTTGATGGATGGTCCAAAAGTCTAATCTGGATCATGCCATGTTTAAATTTTCTGTTGTAGAATAGAGAAAGGAGTCTGTCCAAACTGCTTAATCTTGGCAGACAACTAGTTTAGGTAGAGAAGAAAAGGATCCCAACAGCCTAATCTGGGACCTTGGAAGAGATAAGGGTAGAAGTAGATAGAAAAGAATAAAGAAAAAGCCAAAGAAAAGAAAAGGCAAGTAAGGGTTTGCAAGTCCAAGTGCACCCTCCAATGGAGAAACAAAAAATGCTAGGAAAATAGCTGGGTAAGTAGTTGTGGTTGCAGAAAGGGCATTTTCACCATTGCACATATGTCAAAAGATGTATTGCCAAGGCAAAATCTATCAATGGACAAAGTGGTTAATTCCATCAAATTACAGCAAGGAGCATGACTAACCTCCCTTTCCCCCTTCACTCCATTATTAACATTCCCTTTTCAGCTGAGATTCATGGAGAAAGATCATGGTTTTATGATGGTTCTTGTTCACACAAAGGCCACATTTCTTGTCTAAGATCTTTTCATTTTGATCTACTCTCAAAACTAAATCAATTTCAGATAAACTCAGTGAGATCCCCTTCATTTGCTCCCTCATTCATATTAACCTCTAATTCTACTATATAGCTCCCCTATCTTACCCTTCCCCTAATAATATTAACACTATGGTGTATAAAGCCCCAAATTCTATAAATACTCCTCCCCTTGGCATTATAGCCATATGTTCTTCAAAAGGAACCAAAGTGACCTCTGGTCACCTTGGTGAACCTATCACGTCCCATTCCCCCTTGCTACAAGCCAACTTGCTCCTCAAACCACCATTTGCATTGAAAAAACCCTTATAAACCCTCTTTTACCCTTAAATCCTTTGCAAAAATTACCCAAAGTCTAAAAAGCCCGCCTCTGGCACATTTCCAAAAGGTTAGCGCGCAGTTTGTTTTAAATGGAAAACATTGAAAAACCATCAAAAAACCCACAACCCAAAGTTTTCCGCCCGCGCATATACTCCGAGCACGTTGTTGCTCCGCCCACCGTCGGATCAGGTCCCGAGGATCCGACGATCCACAGCAATATCGGAGCGGCCCCCATGGTGGTCCTTTACCGCCCGAGAAAGTGACGTTGCGTCACGTCACGGGCAGGCCACACGTCAAACAATAAGGGCTCTCGGAGCCAGGCCTGACACTTTCAGCGCCGTACCCAGACCGCCCCGAGAGACCGTAGCGGCTAGCCTTAACCGTAACCGCTACGGTCCTGACCGCCAGCTGCCCTCCTATGTCATATCGCCACGTCATTTCTGCTCATCCTTTTGCCGTTGATTGGTCCACCTCGCTGATGACATGGCTGCCACCTCATCGCCCCCATGGACCAATAGCTTACCGCCACGTCACCCGATGACGTCAGCTGACGTCACCTCACCTTGACCCACCAATAACGTCATGCTGACGTCATCACTAAAAAGCGCCAAAATGGTAAAAAGGTCCATATTAACCCAAAAAACCGTGTTTTTCTCACTTTTTACTCCTGTCGCTACTTCGGCTCTGCATGGCTGTTTACGTCCAAATTTTCGCCAACCTGCTCAGTTAACCAAGGCGACCTCCAGAGCTCCAACCGTGCACGCCCATGCGACCTCTGTTCGTCAATTAACAGGTATTTACCGTTTGCTGCCCTCCATACGCCTGTTATTGAAATTAAAGTTACTCAGAGGGCTAAGGAGACCTTAAAAATTATATTTTCACCGGCCATTTCCCTCTGCACATCCACATTTGCAACTGTGAAGTCCAAAAACATCAGCCGAGCCTTAATACCTGTAATTTCGCTCAAAAACAACATTCACCGCGTATTCCCGGCAAATTTCTTGTTAAACTTAATTCACCCGCTAAAAGAGGACTTAGTTAGACCATAGAGAAGCCCTGCTCCTGAAACAAACAGTATTTCAACTGCTGTTGTGTAAATTCCTCCTCTGGTATCTGAGATACAAACTGTTTTTACAGAAAATCACTTCTATTCTGTGTTGCTTCCATTAAACCATCCACCTACAATTGTTGAACTTTGAAGAAGATCATGGAGACTCCCATTGCTCTCAACATCAAGCCCCTCAATGCCCCTCACCAGGAATTGGAGTGGAAAGCTCTGGGAGATATGGATTACCAAATGCTGGACTGGTTTCTTATGGGCTCCAAGTATAATATCCAGATGCTGAATGAGTTGAAAGCCCAGCACCTGAGTGGATCAGACATCTTGGGGATTTGGGACTCAAACCTGCCAATCTACAACCTCCCCCAGGTAAATCCTATGCCAGAGTTGATATACAGCTGCCAGGAATGCTATGACCCAAGCCGAAGAGCTGTCATTAGCCCCTCAGGCTTAGTTTTGTTCCAGATCACCTCAGAGAGTATTAATGAGATGCTGCACTTCCATACTGCCAAGCAATTGACCCCCCTCAATATGCAGAATTTGATAAAGAAAGGGAGCAAGCTGTCAAGCGACCAACTCATTAAAATCAATCAGCTGTTTGTAAAACCAGGCTCTGAATCTGTCAGAACTCCTCCTATTGGATATCAGTACTTGAATGAATTGGGCAGGATGTTAGTGGATTTGATCAGCTATGCCCTAGGATTCAAGGGAATGGAGGATGTGGATGAAACCATAATAGCAACGCTGTCTCTATTCTCTCCTGGTAAGCCCCCAGCTGTGCATTATGATTATGCTACATACATTGCAGATAAAATCCATGACCAGTTTATGAACTTAAAGAGAGAAAGACTATTCAGGTATACCTCATACATATACCACCTCTTCTTGTTTTATCAACCAGCTACCTTCTCTTTTCCTTTGAAGCAACTCAATGCCCAAGGAAATCCAAGATCAGTGGTGTTCTGGACCTCTGTCTTTCACTATACATCTGTGTCACCTTACACATACAATGAGTTCATTGACTTATTCATTTATCCAGCCATGATAGTACTGTAGGGTACTCCTCCTCCTAGACTAACTGATGACATGAGGAGAATTCTCCATTTGAATAAGTCCTACAGCATTGGTAATTGGTACTTCTACCAAAACCACACAGTCATCAGAATATATGGCTGTGAGTTGACACCTTTTAGATTGCCAAGGTATGTCCCCATGAGGCTTTTTGTCTTGGAATATTTCAGACAGTTTGGCAACTCAGACTACCTGCATTTTCAGAGCAAGAACAAGAAGTCACAGCTAAAGGTGAGGAGCCAGCTGGGTCCTTTCCTATATAACATAAAAGAGGAGGGATGGAAAGAGGCAAACACTATCCTGGAAGGCCTCAGACTGCAAAATAGTTTTGAATGGATACCCTATGACCCCAATCATTTTGTCTCCCTTAGGAGGATAAAATACAAATTGGGTAGTTATGCACACAAGAGACAACTTGAGATTGAACAGTATGCCAATGCATTAAGCTGGGAAGAGGGTACCTTAGAAGAAGAAATAACTGCTGAAGAGCTTCTAGAAAGAGAAGCTAGAAATATACAAAAGCAAGCTGACTTGGAAAATTGTGGACAGGTTCCTCATTCATACAGAAGACAGCTTGGAGCAGCTACTACATCATCAACAACACAGCAGCAAACTGCCGAGAAGGCACCGCAGACAGCAAGCAAAGATAAAGGTAAGCAGGTGGAACAGCCACCTCCAATGACAGAAGAACAAGTGGAGACATTGCTACAACAGCAAGAAGAGATGGAACAGCAGGAACAAGGGCAGCAGCAAGAAGAAGTGCCACTTAAGGAACAGCAACCCTTGCAGCAAGAAAGGGTGATTGACACTCCTAGTTCCACTGAGCAACAGGCTCAGAATATAGTGCCTCCTAGGGCAGAAACTACTTTTGATACATCGGTCCTCCAAACCCCACAAAAGGAGGACTTAACCAGGAAAAGAGATAGAGAGACTCCCCTGACTTCATCCATCAATCAGGGAGAGAAAAGGCAAAGGTTGAATGACTTCCCAGAAGATGATGAGGCAATAAGACAAGCATCGGGCATGGGCCCACCCAGCCGAGAAATATCAGCCAGTTCATTCCAGCATGAACATGATAGAGCTATGGGAGGAGAGGTCAGCTCCTCCAGCCAGCACAAAGAAGGACAGGTAAGCATCAAACAGCAGTTTATCGACATTAAAAGGAGGAGTGATCCTATTAAAGTACAGCTGTACAATCATTTGCTGAACCTGGCTCCCACCAATCAGCAAAGACTCATGTCTGCCTTTGATGTAAGTGAAGGCAAAATGATCATGAGTCACTTCATGCCTACAACTCTGCACCCCCAATCTACCTCGGATTACCTAAGGACCAACATGGAGGTTCTGGCCAAAGATATACACCCTATGGATAAAATCGAACTGCATAAACAAACTGGTGAAATGGTGTATGCCTCCTTGGCAGATGAAACATTGGAAAACTACAAATTGAAGAGCAGCCTTGATAATACAGCCTCTCAGCTGGAATTGGAGAGAGCATCATCACAAGCCAAGGACAACAGAATCAAGTCCTTGGAGGATGTAATTATAGAAATAGGACATGATCCTAAAGATGTTAAAGGTATCCAAGAACTGTTGAAGATAAGGGATCAAGACATGGCTGCCTTAAGAAGGAAAATTAAGCTCCCAGCCACCATCCATCCTCAAACAGATGAAGTTGCTCAGCAAAGGCTAGAAAAGGATGCTACGGATTTGATGATATCCTTATACAAGGAGCTGGTTCGGACCCAAGACCAGCTAGGACAATCAGAAGCTGCAAAGGCAGCATTACAGACAGCATTGAAACAGAGAGAAGAAGGCCAAACTTCCCAGCCCCCTCCGGAAGTAATCAATCTTGAAGAAGCTCCTCCAACAACTACTCTTCCTCCTCAGCAGACAGGAACTACAGCACCATCTACAGCAACAACTACGCCAACAACAGAGCAGACTCCTAGTCTGGATATGCAGAAGCTGCAAGCTGAGATCCAAGTTCTTGAATCCCAAATGAAAGAGCTTGATGAAGTCAAAAGGTCTTTGACTAAGGTGAATGAAAGATTTGACAAAAGCAAGCAGAATGAGGCAGCAAAGGAAAGAGAAATAAAAGTTCTAAAAAAGAGAATAGCTGAACTAGAAAAGGAGCTTGCACTAGAAAAAGTAACAGCAGAATTAAAAGCAGTCCTCTGGGGCAACATTGGTCGATCCATCACCAATTAGTGGCAGTATATTGAGACTATGGATGAGCAAATAGTACTCTTCACAAAGGCAAACAAGGAAATACACAGAGCAAGAGCAAGCCTTGGCCACATGCCAGATGCTGCCAGCAGAATGATCAATATTTTAAATAACAAGACAAGCTCTCAGCTGGCCACAATGGGAATTACTAACAGGACTGAAACAATCTCAGTAGTTAAAAGAGTCCTGACACTAAGAAGCCTAGTTGGAACACTAGAGAGGAGAACACAGGACATGCAGACCGAAATCAACAAATTCCTGGACAGATTCCTGGCATTACAAAACAGAGGCCTCCCCAACATATTAAGCAGTGTAGGAAGACTGCTTACCCTGGAAAATTACATCAAAAGGGTTGATGCCCATGCTGCAGCACAAATTGCAAAACAACCCAGTACCTCAGCAGAAACAGGGCCAGCATCAGGGCAGAATTTGTATGATAGGGTGGACAACTTGTTTTTTATTATGAATGGAATTGATCACCTGTTTGATGCACCACCAAATTTCTTTAAGTATACAGAAGCAGATGAGACTATGGGGGCAATCATAAATCACCAATTGCCCACACAAGAAGTATGGAGGAATTTGACACAGATAATCTTATCAGGCCAGAACCTGTAGCGTTAATTTTCTCCAGTTTATGAACAGTCATGCACAGGCAGAATTTTGGTGGATAACTCCACAAGGAAAAGACAGATGCTGAGCCAACTCAGCAAGGCTATTTACTCACCACAGCAGCAATCACAATCACAGGTGGCAGACCCAAAATACAGCGCACGAGCCATAAAGTCGGGTTCTCCAACATTTGATCAAAGTATCCCAACCGACTTAGCAGCTCCCAAAGGCTAAAATATCTTCTGACAGAACATCAAGACGCCTTTAATTTGTATTCAATGCTGTAATAAATTTCTGATAATAATATCTCAAAAGTTGGTGAGAACATTAAGTCTGAGATAACTTAGAACTCAGATATTTTTGTAAAATCGTATGTATATATTCGCCCCCCACTGAAGCTTAAGGGGTTGTTGTTATTTTCATTTTGGAGATCTCACTTGCTGTAAAATTCTCAGAGAAATAATACAAAGGGTGAATGGAACTTCCAAAGCTTGGCGTACCTTGATGCATTGTGATGAATGGTGAAAGTTGCAGGATTCCAGAGTGTTTCATAAAACAATAAGTCTTTCTTAAATCTCTGTGTTACATGTTTTCGAGTCTTTTGTTCTCTTTTATTGTTTAAATGTATTACACTTAATAGCAAAGTAGAAGAATAGTTCCAGGATTTAATCACTGATTACCCTGAACTCAATCTGAGCTATCATCCATGTTTTCTTCAGATACAGTGAATGAAGTGTAATTCTTAACTGCTGCACTTTAAAACTATATCTTTTACAGTGATAGACATTCCCAGGAATTCAAGTTTGCTCCTGAGACATCTATCCGTTTCTCATATCTAGTTTGGTGGAAATACTTAAATACTTTAGTGAAATTCTTAATTGCTTTCACTGGTTTTTTCACCTGTTTGTGTTATAAATCAAAAATTTTGTTGTATGAAGTATCCAAATGGCCCTGTTAGTTTCACCAATTCACCTCAAGGTTTCTAAGACACCTACAGCCATAGACTCCATTGCCCAATGATATTTGACTCTTTGAACATTATATCACAAGACCTGAAAGAAAATCTTCAACCAAAACATAAACAAAACCTGTGCGTAATACCTAGCCTAAAACACTATCATAACAGATACAAATCATAAAGAGAGAGCCCTCTCTGATCACAGTTTGGCTAGAAGCAGTGATCCAAAGATTGGTTAGTGGTTACCCCGGCCGTATTCCCTTGGGAGTCATAGGGAACAACCTGGGTGTTAACAGGTCCTAGAAATATGGACGATGATGGCATGGCCCATACACATTAATTAGCCTAATCTCAATGCACAGGTCAGATGAGAAAACATCTACCCCACTATGCCCACTACCTCCCCAACTGTTGCAAAGATTGATTGATCGAGTGTTATACCCCATTGCTATGACACCCGAGCCTCCATTTGCATCAAGAGCTAGAAAGGACTACCCTAGGAGCATAGATTCAAGAAAGTGGGTGATAGTTTTAGTTGAGCCCAAGGTTTCTTGAAGGAAGATGACATCGATTGATTCAGAGGTGATCAGTCTATGAAGAGCTAGTTTTTTATCAGGCCTAGCTAACCCTCGGCAATTGAATGAGAACAACTTCATGGAGGGGGTTCGACCAGGGTGTTCATAGCTCTAAGTACCCTGTTGATGGTGTTTTGTTTCCCAGATGCAATCTCCTCTTCGACCTACAACTTTTCTTTGGTAATGGAGGAAGGATGTCCTCAGGGAAGCTTCAGAGGGATGGGGTTAGTATCCAAGTCGATGCCAATACAATCAGGGGCCTGTGATTTCACCCGGGATCGAAGCAGGTATCTGGGGGATGGGGGCCCATGATCAGAGGCATAGGTTATGAGAGGGGCTTCCTCCGGGAAGGAAGGTGGAGTGCAAGAGAATGTGGGAGAGGGGTTGTGAAGGGGGCATGGCAGAGAAATGGGGGGCTGAGAGATGAAGGCCGAGGCCTGATTAATTATAGAAGAATATGTTATGCTTTTAGAAGGAGAAAAATTATGAATATAGTAGGGTATAGAAGTGTTCATACCCAAAGATAACGCAGCCCCAGCAGCTGCCCTTGCCCTGGTGAGAGGAGGAGAGGGAGGCCGATGTGGTGCCTTGCCGCGCTTCTTCGGAGCCTCCTTAGCTGGTGCTTCCTTTGTTGCTTCAGGGTCGATATGTGTCTCTGCATCATCAAAGGGGGGATGCTCCCCATGTGCTTGTGGATCTTTGGTAGGTATAGCCTTGTCGAATTCCCCTGCTCTTGCTTTGCTATTGAGGGGATAGTCCTGAAAGAGATGACCCACCTTATGGCACCTCCTACACCAAAAATGCACCCCTTCGTAGTCAAGAATCTACTGCTGAGAGAAATTCCTCCATTGGAGGGTAATGTGTTCATGTAAGCCCTCCATGGTATCTAAGTGAACTAGTATCCTTGCGTATGCCATTATATCGGTGGAGATGAATAATTTGTCATGTTCCAGGTATGTGCCTAAGGAGTTCTCGATGCATCAAAAGATGTCTTTGGACTAGAATTGTAGGGGAAGTCCTAGTAGATAGACCCATAGAGGGTCAGCCCCAAGTTGCTCTCTTTCTAGATCAAAAATGGGGTTCGAAAAACGCAGAAGAATGGGGGCCTATTCAATGTGCCAAACTGATGAAAGGACCCAGTTTGTATGCTAGGCTCTGGCGAACCTCAACGCAAACCAGCCCCTGACGAAGGTTTGGACGAAAGGAAGCTCTACCAGATGTTATCCCCAAACTTCAACCGTCGATTATTTCAGCTGAGCCGCAGTGTAATTTCGCCCTCGAACCCTTCCAACTAATGCTCTGTCCATTGTGTCCATGGTGTCTCCGCACTGAATATCTTCTCCCAAGTTGACGATGGTGTCTTGTGCCTTGTATTTTACACACCTCTGTTTCTTGCTTGGTCTATGCTTTGCATCAGAGGGATTTTTTTAAGTGCCGCCTGAAGGAAGGTTTGATTGAGGTTTTGCAGAGTTTAAACTTGGCCTAGAAGGGAAGGCACCAGAGATGGGAGGGATGTCGGTGAAGCTACCAGATGGGGGGGGGGGAATATTCACCGCAGGAGGATACCCAAGTGAAGTGGCCAAGGGTTCATTGGAGGGAGCAACTGAGGGATTGTGAGAACCGACAGATGCAGGGAAATATGGGTAACCCGTGGAGAAGATGGCTAGGTTAGGGACTATGGAATGGGCGACAAAACTTTGGGTGGACAAAAACAAAGGTGGAGTTGCAAAAGTTGGCTAGGAGGGGGTGGCCTCTGGGAGGGTAAAAATCGAGCACGAGGGCCCTGAGATCAAGGGAAGTGTCTTAATGGTGTCAGTCAGTTCCCTGTTGAAAGGGAGCAAGCGTGCAGGATTTACATGGGGGGATGTCCAGATAGAGGCTCCCTCTAGTGGGTCTTCTGAATAGTCCAGAAGGTTCTGCATAAATGCGCTGAAAGACCTGCACCAACCACCACCATGAAAAATGTGAAAGCCCGTTGCATTTGAGACTGAGATCGGGTAGGGGAGGTCATAGTGAAAACGGTGAAGTTACTAAGAGGTAAAAACCCAAACTGCAATGAAGAGACGGTGGAGGTGAACAATGTCAGGTAGGTATGGTTCAAAGAGGGCCATAATGGATCAGGTGTAGGGGGTGTTATCTGAAAATCAGACCCTGACAGGCTGCTGATCAGGTAGACTTCAAGTAACTATTTCAAACCTACTTTAGGCTGAGGCTTAGCCTCCCCAACCTGAGAGGGCTCTCTCAACGGATTAATGATCTTTGCTTATGATAAAGATGGCTAACTCTTATGAAACAAATGTAAAAATATGAGTGGTGGAAACACAACTAGAAAGTATCCATTGGGCTTATGGAGTCAAATTCGTTTCAAAATAACAATAACATCAACATTACATAGAAGTCAGGGCATACAAAATTTAACCATTCAGAATACACCAGAAACATATAGGACAACACAGTTTATAAATATGTGAAGGAAATTAGAGCACAATCACTGATTTCTAAGTAATCACACATCTATACCACTGTAAATGTTGAAGAGAAGATAATACACAACATTCCGAATAGTAAACTCCTTCTGATTCCTGAGAAGTAAATCCAAGTCTTGTATTACTAAAACAGAGTCATATACATAGCACAATAGAAGAGCTTTTTTCAATAAATTTCCAACCCTTAATACCTTAGTTCTTCTCCCATATATAGAGTTCATGTAGATTCTTTCCTCCAACAAGGGGAATTCGAATTCCTCCTAATTTGACACCTATTGACACTTAAACTAACTATTTAATACAAAAGACAGCTAACTAGGAGTCCTAGCGACCTAATACAACTAGGACTGTAACTCCTTATTATGATTAAAACAACCTTATCTAAACATTTAAAGCATTATTTGACACCTATAACTCCATGAAGTAGAATTTTATGGTGCTCATAACCTTCTATCTGGCCCTTGATGACTCATCCTTTTGCTGTTCCTAGAAACTAGGAGACTGTCCCTTGCTCTGTTCTGGCTGAAATTTAGGTCTTGGGACAGAGCTCATAACTTCTCATAAAAAATGCATTTGGAAAAAATGAAGGAGGCTTTTGTGACCCAATCCATTATGAACAAAAGCCTCTCCTTTGTTTTGAAACACCTTTCCTACCGCCCATAATGTGTCTTTGAAAAACAAGTGTAAAACAGAGAAATATGCTTGTGAAAAACTGCACCTACAACAGTTTCGTAGTGCAAGTTTGGTCCTTCATTTCTCCCAGATCATAATGGATTTGAAGAAAGTAGATGACGTTTTTGTACTTCAGTATCTTAGGAATGAAAACCTCTTTCACTTTTCAGAGACGAGTTTTCCACTGCTCAGAAACGCTTCTAGAAGTTGACTGGTAAAAACTAGGAGACGAAGTTCTTCATTATTAGAGTTTCATTTTTATTCTTGTCTTCGACCTTCTACTACTTCTTTTTCCCTTGCTGGATGTTTACACCTTATAAATAATCCCTTTCAAAAACCATTCTTCACAAATATTTACTTTTTGTCTCTCAAAATTGGTCCATCAAGTCATTACATGCAGCTACAGCAGTAGCGTAGCGCGCTACGAAACTGTTGTGTGAATAAAAAAAACACAGTTTTTTCAAAAAAAATATTCTTCTTGTGATTTCTTCACAGCTTCATCTTATGCCAATAGGCCACATATCTTTGACATAATTCATCAATAAACAACTTCGAAAAGGTAATGTTCTAACTAAAATTGTGTTAAGGCTCCAATCACTTACAGCCCGATTCTTTTATGCTGAGATTGTCCTCCTAGTTTGCTCAAATGAATTTGCAGGTCCTCAATCTGTCTCTCTTACCTTTGGATCTGCCTCTTGTAATCTTCTTAAATGCCTAGTCACAGGCCTTCTTGGCTCTGAAAACAAACTTTGAGACTTGGTCATCAAATTGAAGCTTTTTGGCAGATTTAACTCCTTTGGTTTTGTTCTTGTTGGCTTCAAGTAGCTTTGCTTGGACCAGAGGAGTCTCTTCTGTGTAGATGGTGTGGAGGAGATCGTTCAAACTTCCCTTTGAAGCTAGGCTTTCATCAACAATCATTGTCTTCCCCTTTTCCTTGGCTAATTGACTTCTAGTTACTCTTCTTTTGACTATTTTATCAATAGACTGCTCTTGTACCACTTCCTTGATCTGAACCTTCTTCTTCTATGACTGTTTGAATGCTTCTTCAACCTTGTAAGAACATCTAAGCCTTCAGGCTCAGGTCTAAGACACTGGCCTGATCTGTGATTTTTACTTTCTTCAGACATGTCTATGAAATCCCTGCAAGGAAACTTGAAGATAAACCTGCACTGTATTGGTTTGAACACTGCCTTACTTGAATTTGAAACTAAGAGCTACCTCGCTTGATCTTCAAAGAATTCAAATTGAACATCTGTCAATGCGATCCTCATTCATGAACCCAAACCTAAATCATAACTGTGAATACTTGGATCTTTTTGAAACTTGCAGCCTAAGAATACCAAGACTCCTAACAAATCTAATAATGAGAATGAATGGCTACATGTGATAGGCATGGTTCAAGGACTGACTCATGGTGATGAAAAATTAATGAATTTTGATGGAAAAGACAGTTAGACCAAATCTGGCACAAATCCATGATTTCGTAGCGCAACCAGTGTAAATTCTGTGTTTTGCACTACGAAATCTCCTAGTTACGAAACTATCTAGGTGTTTTCGTAGCGCACATAGTGTATTTTTGTGAGTTTGCACTACGAAAACTCCTAGTTGATTTCGTAGTGCATGTAATTTTTGAAACAGCCTTAACACATGACACTTTGAATAAATGTGGGACCAATGGTGGGTAAAGCAAGATTGTTGACCATATTTAACAAAGGGAACAAGACTCTATCTTATGTTTTAGACTCCTTAAATAATACAATAGAAATGACTTAACCAAGACTGACTTACAACTTTGAAACCATACAAATTTTCCAAATTGTTTTTGAAATTTTTCAGTGATAACAGGGGGTAACTACTTTAGCCTGCAGCACAGGAACCCCAACCCTAACCCTTGTCGGGCCTCCACTTCAGGAAAACTGCGAGCCTCATTTTTTTCACTTATTTTATCATAGTTCAATTAATAATTACAATTACAATTGATAACTAAATCAATCTAGATTCATCTTAACTCTAGATATACCAAGCACCTAGAGGTAGGAATGAAATATCTTGAGGTATAAACCTCTTTTAAAGTGAAAAAAAATTGATCCCTCTAAGAATTTGGTAAATCTGAATTTAAGATGGATCTAGATTACTCATATACAATGAAAAAAATGAAAAAAAAATGAGAAGAAAAA
This sequence comes from Pinus tabuliformis, assembly GCA_031772625.1. Taxonomy (NCBI): domain Eukaryota; kingdom Viridiplantae; phylum Streptophyta; class Pinopsida; order Pinales; family Pinaceae; genus Pinus; species Pinus tabuliformis. The sequence goes on along the minus strand of CM062811.1, from coordinate 106,991,998 downwards.
TGGCTTGCAAACTCAACATGTTTCTACATTTCTTTTGAAAATATTAAAATATTTATAATATTGGAATAACTTTAAAATAAATTAAAGTATTTATTATATGCCAATAACTTTTTTTACATTATGATAAAATTTTGGACGCTTCCCATTAAAATGCTTTGACTTATGAATATCATTTTCCCACTCCATTTAAATTTCAAGAATGTATTGTCCATGGAGGATTGGCACTAAAAACAAACATAGATCGCATTCAGTTACCAACATAGTAAGGTAGAGCCTTATTGCAGAGTGATTGTCAAAGCTAGCAGTGGCCCTAGATATGTTGTTGATTTCTGGAATAAGGTGGATAAAGAGAAACTCACCGCGGAGAAGTATCATGGTCTACGGGACACAGTTCTTTGAGAGTCACAAGCACGATACTTAATTCATGAAAAAATGGTAGAAACACACAAACAAAGACAAGCATAGCTTGTGTGGATTATCCAAATTCATCACAAACAAACTTTGTTTAGCAGACAATCATAAATTAATTGGAACAATTCCTCTATGAAGGGTCAGGTTTTCTTCAAATTTTACTTATAGTGTTATGATGTCAATCCGGCAACTACAATGCATTTTGTTTCTCTATAATTTCATGTAAACTTCCAATAAAAAGGTTCCATGGTTAGTGATCCGCTAGCTTAGTAACTGAATTAAAAAAATTTAACAGAAACGACTGGCCATCAGCTTGACAGGAGGTACATCAGGGAATCTGGTAGTTAGTAGAAGCCCAGGGTAGGGCCGTTGAGCCTGAGAGGATGTAGTAAGAAGACCCAAATATTGATTTCTCCTTGAGCAACGGAGCCCATTTTGGTGGCTTCCTAAAAGGACATGGTGACATCCAGGAATTTTTACAAACAAAATATCATGACGCGAGCCAAGGAAACCATTGGAATATGCTTGATTTTCACGGTGCCCTCAAGGTATTGCACTAAAATCTTTATATCCTTAAATAGTTAGAGGAGTTATCATCCAGGTATGCCTTGCAAAGTAGAAGTTACTACATGACTATGGACTCTAAAGCCAATGCAAATGAATTCTTAGAGATCACAAGAAAATGAGCTACCAAGATGCTCCATTATGCTTGACAAAGATTTTGTTTTAATGTAGCACATAAAACACTGGATGTGGTAGGGTCAAAATTACATTTATTTAATATTTTAGTTTTAATTAAAGTTCACTCTTGGTCTAGAGCAAGGATTGTTAATGGAGTGCTCCATATATGTAAGTCGATATGTGTGCAGGTTAATAAAAGGTGGAGCATGGTTTCTGGGATGTTCTGCAAAGTAGAGGACACTACACTACTAGGGACTCATTAGAAGACACTACACTACTATGGAATCATAAATATTTTGGTGTTTTCATTCCCCATTAGCTTTCGTTGTAGTTAAGTACCTCCTTAATGTATCTAATTTATGTGTGCACTCCTTTTTAAGATGTTTCTTCTCCTATGATGTGAGGTAATCACCTATGCACATGTTCAATGTGTGCATTATAGCTAGTTGCTACTATTTTGAACTTCTCCATGGTGTAAATAATGTGCAATCATGGGCAACTATTTGAGGTTATAGATTGCATGCCAGAGAGGGGGGCTTGGGTTAGCAAGGAAAAGGTATAAAAAATTCTTGGAGGTCACAAATTTGGGATATGACACTGTGAGCACTGGGAGAGATATACTAATTTCACCATTTTCTCAAATACAACTAAAATATGTAAAAGTGAAAATAAAATATTATATCTATTTTTTGAACATTGGAAAATTTAACACTTTTAAAAATTTTAACATTAATTTTGTTTTACAATACCCCTCCCAACCACAAACTTTTCATAGTGCAGGAAAATGGCACCCCAACGAACTTTTCATAATGACCGAAAATGACATCTGAGAGAATTGTGAATTATGGTTTTACTAGTAGTAAACCCAATATGGAAAGCCAACATCGAATCTTCAGTGCATTGATGGCGGCAGACCCAATATCAAATGCTATATTCAAATATTCAGTCCATTGGGGCAGATGCAATATCGAATACCACCATCGAATCTTGATGGATAGGAAGACTTGTTTCTGGTGGAGGATATTGAGGGGATTTGTTCATATTGATCTTTATCATCTGGACCTAGCTAGCCAGATATATCTATCTACTAGCTTCAAGTATCTCTCTTATCTGCATCATAACTGCAAGTAAACATTGTTCAGTTTTTTTCTAAACTACCATCCGAGTCAAACTGCCATCAGAAAAAGTAATTACAATGAACCCTATGTAGACGAGCATGATTTTTGGCCTCGTAAATTGGTGATGGAGTTCAGTCCAAGAACAATACAGGCATGTTTTTTGTATGCAGTTTGATCCAAATTCAGGTCACGTGATCGACTTTGAGAGAATCTCAACTCTATCGGCCAACTAACAGAGACTGTGTTTAGTGCCAAATAACTAAACTTCTAGAGCTCTGTAGAGAAATAAGGCAGCCATGTTAAGACAACCATTCTGTTATAGATTAGAGTTTGATTTATACCATAAAAACTATCCCATTCTTGATTTGAGACATGAAGTCATAGATAAATACCAAAGATCACTTTTGTGCATTCTATTCTGAGCCCAATCTGACACTCCAAACTATTTTTCTATAGAAACCAAATCCAAAAAGCTTAAATTGCCATCACATTGTGATCCCATATGGGTTGAATTCTCCTCTCTCTGATAAAATCCTCAAGCTTGTTGAATCCATTGCCAGCCTCTTCCTAAAAGAGTGATAGTAGATTGGCCCCTTCCCGCGGGATACATTGAGGGTGCTTTTCATTCAGATGTTGTCAGTGGAGGTTGCTGCAGTGATCCCTTAGGCAAGTATAGCCTTTGCTGTAGCGAAAGGTGAGGAAACATGTGAGGATTCCCCTTTTGGTTGGGCTCCATTCCTTTTCATTTGGAAGGTCCTTCATGCCATTTCCAACCTTTCCAAAGATAATATGGAAGGTTTTCTATCGATGGTAAGTGCATGCCGATTAGAAAAGCATATATATATATATATATATATATATATATATATATATATATATATATATATCTGCTAATGTTCTCTCATGCAGTAAAAGTATTTATAGCCTTCATCAACTAAATTTGCATGGCTTAATGTAGATAAAATACTAAGGTCACATGATTTGGGTTCATCCCATAATGGTTCATATTTTCAAAGAGTTTTAGTGAATCCTTGCCCTAGTCATGCATTGTGTATCCTACAATCATTGCATTCCATGACACTATATTTCGTTGAGGTATTTTCTCAAATAATTGAACTTAATTATGAATGCACCCACATTTTTCATACTTTTCTATCAAGGAATGCACCCCCATGACATCAAACATGAATTCATTTCTACTCATTTTATCAAGGATCTCTGTACCCTATTCCAAAGCTTCTAAATTGACACATACTAGAAGAATACTGACAAATTCTTTCGAGTCTAGATTCATACCTGCCAATTGCATTTGTTGAAAAAGCTCCAAGGCTTCTGCACCATGCCCATTCTATGGAAATCCTATTATCAATGCATTCCATGAGACTACATTCACATCCTGCATTTCCTTAAAGAGTTCTAGGGCTTTCTGAACAAGTGCATTTTGTGTATAACCTATAATCATTTCATTTCATGGCATGAGGTCTCTATGATGCATTTTTCCAAATAATTACCATGACTTGCCTATCATACATATCAATAAGTGCAATCATCACCAAAACATCGAAATTGAAATTCACTTTGAATTATTTCTTGATGGATTTCTCTACCCTGCTCCAAGCCGGCACAAGCTCGAAGAAGACTAACAAATGTTTTTGAATTAGCTCTTATGCTCATAAATTTCATTTCAAAAATAGCTTTAGGGCTTCCTTACATTGCCCATTCTGTGTAAATCCTGCAATCATGGCATTCCATGAGACCAATTTCCATTGAGGCATTTCCTTAAAGAACTTTAGGGCTTCATCAATGAGTCGATTTTGTGCATATCCTGCAAGAATGGTTGTTTGTGGGACAAAATTTTTTTCATGCATTTTGTTAAACAATTCACATGCCTTCCATATACTTCCACATTTTGCATACATGTCTCTGAGGGAATTTGCTACAACCACATCATACAGAAACCCATTTATAATTATTTCTTCATGGATCTCCACACCTAGTTCTAGGGCTACCATGTTACTACAAGATGGAAGAATGCTGGCAAAGGAAACTGTCTCTCACAATTCTTAATGCCATTGAGGTTGTCTTGGCCCCTGATGGGTTGATACCAATGAGGGATGTGTCTATTCAACCTCTTGTGGATGGCTATGCACTCTATGGCATAGCTCTGGAGACAGTCTATAAGATTAATTTGGAGGAACTAATATTGATTCTAGGAATGATATTTTGTGAAGAGTTTGGGAGACTGTTCAAAAGTATTTGAAGATAAAAATTACCACTAAGAGTGCTTCTATTTATAATCCCAGCTTTATCAAATACAATTCTCTTGTTAGTGATGTTATTTCTCCTAACATGGTCTATGCACAACATAGGAAATGGTTGTGAGTGCATCCAGTACTGTAAACCCAAAATTTCAACATTTCTTAGACTTTTAGTGTGGAATCTATTCTCACATATTATGTTTGGATGCACTTTTGTGATATTGATAGTTGAGCTATATATATGTTGATTTGCAGTGCCTATATCAATGGCCAATATGCATTAGTGGAATTTGATATGTCTAGCAAGGCAAAGGGGTTGGATGTGTCTTTCTATCGAGACTTTGTTGCCAACACTTCAGTTGGGGCGAAGCTGGTCTAGATCCAAGTTGGGCCGACAAGTCCTCTATATGATAATACCAATGTTAATGCTATACTAAATGGGTTGGAAATAATGAAGATAAGCAGTCTTGTTGGAAGTCTGGACAAGCCCTATCATGTTCATGGCAATAGTCCTATGAACTCCAAAAAAAAAATGGGAATATGGGACCTATTATTGGATCAATTGTTGCAGCTTTTCCTGCACTGAGACTACTAGCAACATGGTATTGCATGTATATCCATCCAAAATCGAAGTGAAAGAACTCCCCTCCAACCTGGTTGTCTCTTCCTTTGCATGGTGGGAATTCAGAAACTATGGCCAGCAAAGTTTCCCCAGGTTCCCATAAGAGTGGTATTGGTAGCTATGTTTTTTCTGCATCTTCAAGTATGGGCCAGTTCCTTACATTTGCAGAGATACAATAATCCACTAGCAACTTTGATGAAAATTTTATACTCGGCATGAGAATTTTTTGTGAAGTTTATAAAGGTGAACTAGAAGATAGGACAATGTTTTGCTAAGGGATTTTGTCAAACATATCACTTGCAATTTATATGCTTCCCCATTTCACATACATGCTTACAAAGGCATTCCATACAAACATATTAATCTCAAAGCCACTCCCTTGATTCATTCATGAATCTCCATGCCCTGTTCTAGAGTTTCCAAAGGGGCACACATGAAGAACCATATAAAATCTTTTGGATTCTAGCACAATACCTTTATGTTGTATCTTTTCAGAGTTTCAGGGCCTCAAGATCATGTTAATTATGTGAATATCAAGCAGTGATAATGTTCCATTAGACCATGTTTTGTAAAACAATTACCATTCCTTCTCTATAGTTTCACATTTCACATGCATGTTCATGAGGACATTTTCCACAAAGCCATCCAACTAAAATATACTTATAATTATCTTCACACCACCTTCTAAATCTTTCAATTTGGTACACAATCAGAGCAATTAAATGCACCTTTTTCATTTTAATTATGTTTTATGCTAGTTATCAATTTTTTTCATAGTCATAGGGTATATGATATTAAGTTGTAGTTCGTGGACTTGGTCAATGGTTGTTAGAGGTAGCTGGTGAATTTTCAGGCCCTAGTTCAATGAATTCTGTGGTCTCTTTTTTGATCCGATAGTAGTCCTAGAGGTCTTAAAATCCCATACTTTAATTCCTCCATAGAATCATTTGTCTTGGAAAATAATGGATTGCTACAGCCTGCTCTATTTTTCTCCCCTTCATTGCCAAGGAAGGTATTAATTTTGCATCATTGGCATTAAATTTTGTTGCAAGACTTGGAGTCTTCATGCCTTCACCAATTTCGCAGAGTTTGTTGCTAGTTTGCTCGAACAAGAAGAATGAACGAATCTGTTTTTCCTATGATTACAATCTACACCATTATGGAAAACATTCTTTCACAAAATCCCATCTCTAGTTAATAAAAATTTACCATTTTGAGATGCTTCTATATCATCAAAAGTTGTTACCATGATCATGTATTACGGTAGCAATCCTTAAATAGGAGATCTACATAAGAATCTTTGCAAAAAACTGTACTTGCAATAAATAGATGAAGGGATTTTATACAGACATTGATGCTAGTGCCACCATTGCATTCAAATCTGGCAATGCTGACTACATGTTGTATGCTGATGTACACTATGGAATGCTATTAAGAGGACTTGTGCATGAAGTCTGATGTTCCTGTTTAGTATTGTTGCACACTACTACTAAATGAAAAAGTCCTTAACTTTCACTGTCCTACTACAAATAGTTGCAGCAAGGCATAAACAAATGACTCTACTAGTACCAAATTTCTAGTCACAACTTGTAGATCCCTTCTTTGACTTCTTAACATTAATTGTATGAATTATTATCTTTTCACTAGGCACTGATTTAGTTTTAGCTCCATTCAAGCCAAATTACAGTTCTAGAGTTGATTGTGTATTAGTGATTGAAATATTTCGCTTAACAACATCATTTCCAATGTGAAATACAATAATCCTTGATTATTTAACAGAATCCTCTTCTCCATCCTTATTGTTAAAAAATTCTAAAGAAGCATTGAGAAAACACTTTCAACTTTTTAGAGCACACGAGCTGTGAACTGGGGTGTTGACTTCAAATTTAAAATTCTCAAGATGACCTACATGTTCCTCATCACCTACTAATTCTAGTTCTGTAGAATTTTCAAGTTCATAACATCTTTTATGAGCTTCTTTGTAAAGCATTTTCGAATTCTAGAGCATTTTACTTGTGAACTAGGGTGTTCAACTCACTTTTACGGTCCTAAACAACACCTACATGTTCCTCATAACCTGAATATTTCGTTTCTATATAATATTCTAAGTTCTTAGAGTCATATCTTTCGATCTTCTTCATAATGCTGAATATATTTTGAGAAACTTTGTTGAGTAGATTCTTTAATATAAGATTTAGATAAGCCTAATAATTCATTGATGAGGTCTAATAAGTAGGCTTCCTCTCTTATTATAATTTTTTTGCATCTAGGAAAGCTACCATTGATGGCGTGCACCTATGAGCCAAGAATGGTTCGAAGGTTCTCAGGTGGAAAGTAAGCAACATCCACTCTCCTTGGATACTGATTAGGTAGACAATGGCCCCATTAACGAGTATTTTAATTCTATCATCAATCTAGAACCAATTTTATCCTTCTGCAAGAACTATGGTGGAAGGATTGCCACTAAGTAGAGTAGAAACAAAGTTGTTATCTGATAGCATTCCATTTGATTTCTTTTGTATTTTATGAAAGGTTATCTAGTCCATTGGGATATTTGTAGTTGTAGAAGAACTTGGAGATGATGAACAAGGAAAATTGATTATCTAGTATGTTGAAAGGATAATGCACCATTATCGAGCATTTGGTGAGCAAGCACAAGCATGCCAAATGGCTCCTACATTGGTTATGATAGTCTAGAAGACTAGTCACTTGCACACCTGCTTCCTTAAATAACTTTAGGGCTTCATCAATGAGTCAATTTTGTGTAGATCCTACAAGCATGGTTGTTTGTGAGACAACATTTTGTTGATGCATTTTGTTAAACAATCACATGCCTTCCATATACTTCCACATTTGTCATACATGTCTCTGAGGGAATTTGCTACAACCACATCATACAGAAACCCATTTCTAATTATTTCTTCATGGATCTCCACACCTAGTTCTAGGGCTACCATGTTACTACAAGATGGAAGAATGTTGGAAAAGGCAAAGGTCTCTAGCATTTGTTAATGCCATTGAGGTTGTATTGGCCCCTGATGGGTTGATACCAACGAGGGTTCTTTCTATTCAGCGTCTTGTGGATGGTTGTACACTCTATGGCATAGCTCTAGAGACAATTTGTATGATTAATTTGGGAGGAACTAAGATCAATTATAGGAATGATACTTTGTGAAGAGTTTGGGAGACTCTTCAGAAGTACTTGAAGACAAAAACTATTGCTAAGGGTGCTTCTATTAATCTAGCTTTATCAAATACAATTCTCTTGTTAGTGACGTTATTTCTCCTAACATGGTCTACACAAAAACCCAAGAAATGGCTGTGAGTGCATCCAGTACTGTAAACCCAAAGTTTCAACATTTCTTGGAATTTTAGTGTGGACTCTATTCTCACATATTTTCTTCAGATGCATTTCTGTGATATTGGTAGCTAAGCTATATATCTGTTGATTTGCAGTGCCTGTTGTTGGGAAAAGTATCCAATACGGAATGACCCTATCCCACTCTAAGGGTGATAGTACCTCAGCAACAACCGAATGCAAAGCTATTCAAGATTACTTCTTTATGAGATGTAAGAGAGAGGAGAAAGAGATCCACTAACCGTTGTCTTCCGCTAATGATTGATCCAATCTTCTCTCGTTGCTGCTTGCTCCTAGCTCCTTGCTCTTTCACTGGCCCAGCTACACAAAGATCCTGCAAAAGGGCAAGAAAGGAAAACTACAAGCAACATACATTCATAACTGATTCAAGGATTAGAATAAATCAAATACACAAGTATAACAATTCACCATTGAGACACATGCATATAGAAGAACCTCAAATGCTTTATTAATGGAAGAAGTAAAGTTCTGAGAGTGTTACAACCATAAGAGGCCCAATCCAGCAACACCTCCCAGCAGAAAGAAATCTCCTCTTCACCTCCTTCAAGCAAATCACCCAATAGTTCTATACTCAAACCAACAACACTTCCTTATATTCACAAGATTCCAGCCTCCCTAGACCTCATGAGAGAGCTCTATATATAGGAGTTTTGGAGAAAGGATGAGTCAGCTTGAGCTTGGCATGGAGCTGACTAGTGTCCTCTCCCACTTCAGTTATTCTTCAGTTCTTGAGTCCACTTGGAGGTTCTTGCTTCCACTTGGAGATCTAGATCCTCTTACTCATCACAAGGCGAATTCCCTGATCCAAGTGTCATTTTGGAAGCTTCCTGGGCATTTGACACATTGAGGAATGACTGTGCCACTTGGCCAAACTCGCCCAGCGCAGGTAGCCTTCATTGCTTTTGACATTCAGCGCAGGTACAGAGTGGAGCAGTTGACATTCAGCGCAGATGCTCAGTGTAGCAGCTGACATGATCCAGAATTAGCTTGTTTTTGAGTGTTTTCAGGTGGAGAACTGATATTTAGTGCTGTGGTTTGCTGACCTTGTTCCTCTAGGGGTAGGAACAACATGTTTAGGGACTTTGGATCCCTTAGATTATTGACATTTCATGCTTCATGTTGTAAGGCACAAAAATGTCTATAACAGTTGCCCCCTAAAGTATGAGGTCGTTTATCGGGTGAAATGCTTTATCAAGAGGATCCGAAGTTCATTCAATCGCTGAGAGGTGACCTGTAATAAAATACAATACAATACATTATTTTTCATTCTGCTTTCATGATCTAGCTGAGGCGGGCATTCCCATGCTCAGCTTTATAAATTCATTTTGGTACATAGAACAGACGATCGTCTGATGGTAGACTGATAATTCTCTGCTGAAATTATCATCCTTTGAGTAGGATGATCATCTGTTGTAATGATGTACATATCAAATGTCTTTATATTTCCTGAATATATATCGCAACCCGGATGGATGAAACTAGATCCGGGGTCTTCAAACTCGTTCGATCTTCACTTTAGGTACAAGTCGATCCATGTGAGAATTGTGCTGAAGTCGAACATGGAAAGACATCGCTTGATTACCAGTCGATAATGTAAACCGTTAACAAGCGCGAGAGGAATCACCGATAATGATAATGACCCTCAAGGTACTGTAGTACAATTCACGTGGTGTGAATAAAGGACTTGGCGTCGAACACCACGCAAAATATTCTGGTCGAAGGTCATTAATGTATACCTGTCGCCGGAAGTGAGAAACTTGCCATTGAGGCATGCAAGCTTCAAAGTACTGAGGGGGGTGTTCCTAGATAAACTTCTTGGATAATGAGCTGAAGTCGACAAGAAGCGATCCGTCAAAGGAGGGCCTTAATGAATCCCACATCAGTGACATGGAACGGAGCTAATGATTTTAGTGGAGGTGAAAACAATCTGTGAGATATGATTCAGGGTGGCAATCATGGGTGGATGAAGGATAATGTATGGCAGTGGATGGGACACGGTTGACTCTTTCTGAACGACATCTCTTGAACATATAACGACACTGATGTGATGGATCGGTAGCATTACCCCAAATGTGGATGGTTTGGCGAAGACCATGGTGATGAGACCGGTGAATGAAACAACCCAACCCAATGTGATACGGAGGACAAAGTGTCATGTTCAAGAGCGACTTGCTACCATTAAAGCTTTGAGGTTCTCCCAATTTTTCCCTAGTCATTTTTGACCAGTACCTCTTTATTTTTTTCAAGCTTGAGGAGGATAACATATGCTTGTTCTATAACCTGCCCTTCGGGCAAGCCCATTGCTATGTTTTAACGAGCCTAGCGATAGGGAAACTCGTTCTCGTCTAAAGACAAGTTTGTCGCTATTTAATCATTTTAACGAGTCTAACGACAAGGAAAACTCGGCCCTTTTCATTTTTAGAGAGTCTGAAAAGGTACAGAAAGTTAACTCAAAAATTCCTTTTTCGTCATCTAATCCCTTAAGTCCGAAAAATTATAAAACAATACAGAAGGGATGAGTTTTCGATAACTTTAACGAGCCGAATAAAACAAGCGCTCGACCTTTTTGTGTAATAATCCCTCAGGTCCAAAAAGATTAAAATCTAGAGGAGGGATAGCTCTTCCGGTCACTTTAACGAGCTGGGAGGCCAAAACTCGGCAAACTTTTCATATTTTACGAGTCAGGAGAAAAGAGCTCAAAGAAGACTCGTCTTTTGAGGAACGAGTGATAAACAGGGATAGCAGCAGATCCGAGGTACAGGTTGGAATTTTCCAATCACGGCAGTGTCACAAGGATGGCTAAGTGAAATCACTCTTCGCAGCTGTTCCTCAAAATGGGTAAACAATCATATGGGGGTGAACGATCGGCCAAATGGAATGGAGGTGGCAGGTGAAAACACGACCAAGGCTTTTATGGCTAATAAATTTACGATCACAATGGTTATTTACCGGAGTAGGTTCATTTTTTAATGAGCTTAAACTCTGGAGGAAACTCTTGCTCACGCTTTTTTATTTTTTAACGAGCATAAATTCCACGGTAAAACTGCTCGATCTTATGTTTATTTTTTAACGAGCATGAACTATGTGCTAAAACTGCTCGGATCTCGCTTTTCTATTTTTTAACGAGCATAAATTCCGCGGTAAAACTGCTCGATATACCAGTCATAAGATAAGAAATGTCTCCTGCAAGATTCCAATTTTTATAGAGCTTGCACCTCACATAAGCTATGCTCCCTCTCATCCTTTCTTTATGCAAGTTCGGAAACGGCTAATCCCAAAAACAGATAAATAACCGCTCTTAGCTTGCACTCAAAAAGGTTTGCATGCCCCCAGGTATAAAATACAATTTCAAGGCTGCCCCTCCTCTCCCTCACCTCTGTTTTTCTTTGGGTGTTCACAGCTACTTGTCGTCTTGCCGGTCTAATGTTAACGATACTTGTCTTCTTGTTATTTTTAACGGGTCTTACGCGGTACTTGTCTTCCCGTCGGCCCAACTTTTGACAGCTCTTTTGCAAGATCGCAAGAGAACAACTACTTGCGACAAGAGAGCAGCTACTTGCGACAAGAGAAGAACACTACTCAAAGACAAAACATTAATGTTCTTGAGGGAGGCTTGCCTCTTTTTGGTTACCCAAAGATTGTTTTGTTAACACCATCAAACGAAAACACTTCCTCGGCACTGTCTACCGAAGTAGACAACGATGAATGACCTTTGTCAAACAAGTAACCTTAACAAAAGAATCCTGTTCCAGAACAACCCCTCTTCCATCCACGGACGGGGTACGGACTAGTCATATTCTTTCGCGGAAATTCTACCCTATACCCAAGGTTTCCTCTGCCCGAAGCAGACCAGGATGCATGCCCCCTGGGTTCCAGTCCCATATTTCCGAATCACTCGCACTCATCGGGAAGGAGGACTGGGGGTGGAGACATTTCTTGGGTGAATAGACCATTGAGGGTTGGTATGTGACTATTTGCGATGCGTGATCCCGGAAATGAAAGTTGGTCTACGAGCTTGACCATTCTTCCTTCGTGTGGAAAACACATTACTCTAAAGAGTGAGGAGACTATAGCTCCCATGCAATATATATAGTCTCGTCCAAGGAGTAGGTTATAATCCAAGGGTCCTTGAACGACCATCACGTTCATTTGAACGGTCTTCCCTTTCAATGTAACAGGCACATTGGGGAGGATCCCTAATGGTCGACTGGTTCCTTTATCAAAACCCGAGAGATTTCTTATCTCAGGAAAAAGATCCGGGGAACCCAGTGCTTTCCAAGCAATAGAGGAAAGGATACTCACAGATGCCCCTTCATCAATGATAGTTCCAGCCATTACCATTCTGTAGATTTGGACTATGATTCTGAATGGTATACTGGCTGGTAACCGGGGTCTGCCTAGTTGGTTCCAATCAAAGGACACAACCAGGTTGCTTGGTGGTGGGACCGAATACACGGCCGGATATGACCCTGACGATGTTCCTTCCTGCGATAAAGGAATGGGCGCATTGCCCTGATGCTCATCAGAGTCGGTGTTGATGAAAAGAATCTGGATGGTGTCATCCTTATTCTCTTCAGTGAGGGTGTCATTTGAAGATGAATCTTCAGTGACGGTGTCATTTGAAGATGAAACCTCTGAAGGCGGAACCGGGTCAACTGCCGTATCGACCTTTAGACTTTCGTCTGGTCTGGATTCAGTAGGTTCATTTTCAATGACTGACGCTTCAGCTGACCACTTGAGCGGGCCAGCTGTATTTTCAACCAACGAAGGACTTGGCACGAGTTTTTTGTATCCAGGAGGAAGTCTCAACGGTGAAACCGGGCGATCTTCCAAAACTCTCTTCGCTTCGTCTAAGAAGGGACAACGGTGGATGGCGTGATCGCCTTTACACAGTTTGCAGGGGGATCTTGCTCCCCCTCTTTGTCTTGAACCTTCACTTTCGCTGGTTGACGGTAAGTAATCAACATGGCTATCAGAGGTTGATGCTCCCGAATTGTGCAACCGAGGGGACCAGTCCCTTAGTATCCGGGGAATACAGGGACAATCTCTATGGAAGTGGTCTCCTCTACATATGACACATGGCGATTTAGGCCCGGTCTGTGCTGTGTGTGGATTTTTGTTAGATGTCTTTTGCTTGCCCCCAGGCACCTTAGGCTCCTTCTTCTTCTTCTCTTTCTTCTTCTTCTCCTTCTTCTCCAGGGGAGCTTGGCTTTTGCCGGCTCTACCTTGCGAAGATGAAGGATTGGAGGAAGAGTTATAGGAAGTAGAAGGCTGGTGGGCAGCTCTAGACTCATCTAACTATTGACTCGACTGTTCAGGAACCATGGTGTTCTGAACTACATTGGTTGAGAATAGCCAAATTGGCAGGCCAATTGTCAGTCCTGGAAGCGACAATGTGGCCATGTGGGGCGCACCAACTTCTCCCCAAGAGGAGAAAGGACTAGGATTTCCATCATGTGGAATTCCTTGGTTGGGGCGTTCCATGTTCTCAACCTACAGATCAACGCAGTAATAGGAGGTGATTATGTTCCGTTTAAAATAAATTTTATAACGACGCTTTAGACACAACTTGCTTTTTCACTTTTTAAGAGTCGAGAAAAAGCTAAAGATGACTCTAGTCTCCTTCGATGTTTTAATGAGCCCGAAGTGACAAATGCTCGGATGGACTTTTTCAGTTATAGAGTTTGAAAAAGGCCAAAAGAAACTGCTCTGGAGTTCTAGGCAGAGGGTGTGCCAAACTTTTCGCAAAACCACAGAATACGTTTTACGGTATGAGTGGTCGATCTTCGTGAATGCTGTGTTCACTGCATTGCGATCAGTAGGGCGGCCGACATGGTTTCCTATGGATAAAGGCTTTGATCCTATAGGGGTCTCCCAATATATACTCGACGGTACATGGGAGCACAAGTCCGTATTGATACTTATCGCTTCACCGTGGAGGAATCACCCAACCACTCAACGCTAAGATATCACGTTTAACGACGCCGGAACACGTCTCTAGCTTAGACCTCTATGTGTTTGCGTTATGTTTCAATGCGTTGTTATGTAAATTCAATTTATTTTAAGGTTGATCTTGTTTAGCAGTTTGCCTTTATGGATCACCACGAGATGTATAGTAACACTCCTAAATGCAGTCTAAGATGATAAGCAAGCTTTTCAATCTTTCAACTTTGAAAATCTTAACTACTGAGGGAAAAGAAAGACAACATCTTTTCACACAAATCATAGAGCACACACTAATGCACTTTTTCCTAAATCAACATGCAAACTGTCATAATGCACATGCACAATGCAGGTATTTCTTTTCTCTTTCTTAATGTTTGTGCGATACAAAAAGAAAGCTGTTGTATAACTTTGAATTCAATTTCAAGTGAAAGCAAACAAGCTTGTCCAAAATCAAAAGACACCTTAAGATTTACTTGTTTCGACCCTAGAAATATATAAATTCAAACCATATGACGAAAGCAAAAGCTCAATCAGCTATGAACAGCAAACAAACTAACTCTTAAGATCAAAACGACACTTTATCACAGGTCTAGATCTAAGAGGCCACAGCAAGACTAGTTCACTTTCGTTATGGGAAACTGCAAATGATGTAAGAAATACACAAAGAACAAACACAGTTTCTTTATACAACCGAGGCAGAATAGTGGCAAGGAAAGTTGGTTTCAGATAGGTATATTGACTGGTAACAGGCTGCAAAAACAAAGGTGAAAATAGGGCAAGAAACAGCAGGAAACCCCAGTAGCACAAGGCAAGACTGGTCCAACGCAGGTGGTACACAGGCAGTTTGACCTTCAGCGCAGGTAGCCCCTTCGGGAACTGCGCTGAAATGCAGACAGCCTTCACACAGCCTGCACTGAAGAACGAAACTTTCGTTTTCTTCAGTTTCCGGGTCACAGATTGCTCAAAAATTCACAGTTTTTGGCCAAATCAGAAGCTATCAGTCAAGGACACACTAAGGGATGAAAAGGAGGATGAAAAGCTATCACTAAGAGCTTATTAGAGTCCTTGTGGATCAGCTCTTCAAATCATAAACTTGCCCAGAAACTGAGCTAGAGTAGCTGCCCTCTACTTTGCATTTGAAAGATCCAAATGCAGTTCGATTCGGTACTCCCTGTGTTTATGAAATGAATAGAAAAAACACAAACAACCAACAAGATACGATCCCCAGCAGAGTCGCCAATTTGTTGTTGGGAAAAGTATCCAACACGGAATGACCCTATCCCACTCTAAGGGTGATAGTACCTCAGCAACAACCGAATGCAAAGCTATTCAAGATTACTTCTTTATGAGATGTAAGAGAGAGGAGAAAGAGATCCAGTAACCGTTGTCTTCTGCTAATGATTGATCCAATCTTCTCTCATTGCTGCTTGCTCCTAGCTCCTTGCTCTTTCACTGGCCCAGCTACACAAAGATCCTGCAAAAGGGCAAGAAAGGAATACTACAAGCAACATACATTCATAACTGATTCAAGGATTAGAATAAATCAAATACACAAGTATAACAATTCACCATTGAGACACATGCATATAGAAGAACCTCAAATGCTTTATTAATGGAAGAAGTAAAGTTTTGAGAGTGTTACAACCATAAGAGGCCCAATCCAGCAACACCTCCCAGCAGAAAGAAATCTCCTCTTCACCTCCTTCAAGCAAATCACCCAATAGTTCTATACTCAAACCAACAGCACTTCCTTACATTCACAAGATTCCAGCCTCCCTAGACCTCATGAGAGAGCTCTATATATAGGAGTTTTGGAGAAAGGATGAGTCAGCTTGAGCTTGGCATGGAGCTGACTAGTGTCCTCTCCCACTTCAGTTATTCTTCAGTTCTTGAGTCCACTTGGAGGTTCTTGCTTCCACTTGGAGATCTAGATCCTCTTACTCATCACAAGGCGAATTCCCTGATCCAAGTGTCATTTTGGAAGCTTCCTGGGCATTTGACACATTGAGGAATGACTGTGCCACTTGGCCAAACTCGCCCATCGCAGGTAGCCTTCATTGCTTTTGACATTCAGCGCAGGTACAGAGTGGAGCAGTTGACATTCAGCGCAGATGCTCAGTGTAGCAGCTGACATGATCCAGAATTAGCTTGTTTTTGAGTGTTTTCAGGTGGAGAACTGATATTTAGTGCTGTGGTTTGCTGACCTTGTTCCTCTAGGGGTAGGAACAACATGTTTAGGGACTTTGGATCCCTTAGATTATTGACATTTCATGCTTCATGCTGTAAGGCACAAAAATGTCTATAACAGTGCCTATATCAATGGCCAATCTGCATTAGCAAACTTTGATATGTCTAACAAGGCAAGGGGGTTGGATGTGTCTTTCTATCAAGACTTTGTTTCCAACACTTTAGTTGGGGCAAAGTTGGTCCAGAGCCAAGTTGGGTCGACAAGTCCTTTATATGATAATACCAATGTTAATGCTATACTAAATGGGTTGGAAATAATGAAGATAAGTAGTCCTGTTGGAAGTCTGGACAAGCCCTATCCCGTTCACGTCAATAGTCCTATGAACTCCAAAGGAAAAAATGGGAAGATAGGACCTATTATTGGATCATTTGTTGGAGATTTCGCTGCACTGAGACTGCTAGCAATAGGGTATTTCATGTATATCCACCCAAAATCGAAGTGAATGAACTCCCCTCCAACCTGGTTGCCTCTTCCTTTTCATGGTGGGAATTCAAAAAGTATGGCCAACAAAGTTTCCCCATGCTCCCACAAGAGTGCTACTAGTAGCTATGTTCCCTGCACCTTCAAGTATGGGGCAATTCTTTACATTTGCAGAGATACAATAATCCACCAACAACTTTGATGAAAATTTTATACTCAACATGAGAAGCTTTTGTGAAGTTTAAAAAGGTGAACTAGAAGATGGGACAATGTTTTGCTAAGGGTTTTTGTCATACATATCACTTGCAATTTATATGCTTCCCCATTTCACATACATTCTTACAAAGGCATTCCATACAAACATATTCATCTCAAAATCACTCCCTTGATTCGTTCATGAATCTCCATGCCCTGTTCTAGAGTTGCCAAAGGGGAACACATGAAGAACTATATAAAATATTTTGGATTCTATCCCAATACCTTTACGTTGTATCTTTTCAGAGTTTCAAGGCCTCAAGAGCATGTTAATTATGTGCATATCAAGCAGTGATAGTGTTCCATTAGACCACGTTTTGTAAAACAATTACCATGCCTTCTCTATAGTTCCACATTTCACATGCATGTCTATGAGGACATTTTCCACAAAGCCGTCCAACTAAAATCTACTTATAATTATCTTTACACCACCTTCTAAAGATTTCAATTTGGCACACAATTAGAGAAATTAAATGCACCTTTTTCATTTTAATTATGTTTTATGCTAGTTATCAAAGTTTTATCTTAGTCATAGGGTATATGATATTAAGTTTTAGTTGGTGGACTTGGTCAATGGTTGTTAGAGGTAGCTGGTGAATTTTCAGGCCCTAGTTCAATGAATGGTGTGGTCTCTTTTGTGATCTGACAATAGTCCAAGAGGTCTGAAATCCCATACTTTAGTTCCTCCATAGAATGATCTATCTTGGCAAATAGTGGACTTCTACAACCTACTCTATTTTTCTCCCCTTCATTGCTAAGGAAGGTATTAATTTTGCATCATTGACATTAACTTTTGTTGTGAGACTTGGAGTCTTCATGCCTTCATCAATTTTGTAGAGTTTGTTGCTAGTTTGCTCGAACAAGAAGAAATAACGAATATGTTTTTCCTATCAATGCAATCTACATCAATATGCAAACCATTCTTTCACACAATCCTATCTCTAGTTAATAAAAATTTACTGTTTTGAGATGCTTCTATATCATCAAAAGTTGTTACCATTGTCATGTATTATGGTAGCAATCCTTGAATAGGAGATCTACATAAGAATCTCTGCAAAAAAATTGTACTTGCAGTGAATAGATTAAGGGATTTTATACAGACATTGATGTTAGTGCCACCATTGCATTCAAAGCTAGCAATGTTGACTGCATGGTGCATGTTGATGTACATTGTGGAATGATATTAAGAGGGCTTGTGCATGAAGTCTTACGTTCATGTTTATTATTGTTGCACACTACTACTAAATGAACAAGTCCTTAACTTTCACTGTCATACTACAAATAGTTGCAATAGGCCATAAACAAATGACTCTACTAGAACCAAATTTCTAGTCACATCTTGTAGATCCCTTCTTTGACTTCTTAACATTAATTTTATGAGTTATTATCTTTTCACTAGGCACTAATTTAATAATGGAAGCATACATGATATGACTTATGGCATGTCCTTCAATGTATGTAGGCCCAGGTTAGCTTCAAGAGTGGATACCATTGACGAGAGGTAATGGAAAAGCACCTAGAATTCATATGGCTCATCCTATGATTGTATAAAATTTGAATGTACATAGAAGTGCTGCAAAGAAACTATGGGTAATTATATTTGGAATGTGTGAGATCATGTGGATGCATGGATATTTCATGGGTAATATCTTGTCATTTTCTCACATCAAGTTTAGATTAGAACACCAACCAAATTTTGTAAAATCTCTTAATTTTTATGCATGTCTGTCACTTTTTGTCTATATTGCATGAGTTAAAGGGAAGTGTCCTAGAAATTGCTTCTTTATTTTACAGTTCTCTTTATGAGTTATTTTTTAAGTGGAAATCATTGATTTAATAATGGTACATACATGATATGATATGGCATGTCCTTCAATTTATGCAGGCCTAGGTTAGCTTCAAGAGTGGATACCGCTGAAGAGAGATAATTGAAAAGCAGCTAGAATTCATATGGCTCATCGTATGATTGTAATAAAATTTGAAGGCACAAAGAAGCATTGCAGTGCAACTATGGGTAATTATATTTGTAATGTGTGAGATCATATGGATGCATGGGATCCTAAATTTACAAATTTTATATTGTCCAACTTACATTGAAGAATAAATCTCACTAAGGATGCCAAGTTTCATATTTGATGTTAAACAATTGAGTCTTGCAAATTTCATCACAAGAAAGATGTTTTGCGTTGTGTTATTGAGGCAACTTGATAATTTGAATGAACCATGCACAGTAATTTTGTATGTGATTTTCAATATATTTTCAAAATTTCAGAAACCCCCATTTTGAGAATAATGTATATCAAGAATTCTTTTAGCTTGTTTTTATTGTCTTGGGTTAAAAAAAATTATTAGAAGGATGTATGATGTGAACTAGAGACTTGAACCAAACAAGCATGTTAGCATTCATGGCACCAAAGCACATAGGTTTAGGCAAAACTATGGAAATCATGCACCAAAAAGCATTTGTTGACCAATATTGGAGCTTTGCGCATGTTCAAAACTTAGTTAACCTGCATAGCGTGGCTTGTGGGCAATTCTGTTATAGGCTCAGGAATGTGGGGGAAGTTTCTCTAACTCAACCCTGGGCCTCCTTAGTGATAGACCATAGGTCTGCCTTGCTGACCAATGGTAGGTCTACTGATTCTCCTGATACCTAAGGAAAACCAAAAGCCAGAAAACATCCACGGTACAATCAATTTCATTCACAAAATAAAAAATTAGTATATTTTTCTCTTTACCAAGGACCATAACAAATTAGAAAGAAGATAGGGCCACAACTTGAATTAAAAAAAAAGTCCTTCTTAAAGCTTTTTTGGACTAAACATAGCTAAGGGTTTTCAGGGGTCAATAAAGCTACTGGAGTAGTCCTATATTTGATGGGTAATCTCTTGTCATTTTCTCACATAACGTTTAGATTATAAGACCAGACAAATTTTCCACAATCTCTTAATTTTTTTCTTGTCTATGGATTTTTGTCTATATTTCATGAGTTAAAGGGAAGTGGCCCGAAAGTTATTCTTCCTTGTTACATTTTATATATGAGTGGAAACCCTGGAGGATGTTGGTGATGCGCTTCATCTCTTAGGGCATCTCTTCCAAATTGGAGACATCCAGAAGATGTCCTTCTTAGAGAGGAAACACTCTGGGATGTCCTTGTTGAAGTCATGAACATTACAACTCCTTTTGCATCAGTTAATGCCACTGATGCAAGGAATCCTATTTCAGGAATGAGGTCAACAGACTTGGCAATGTCAAGGAGCCATTTATTACCAACTAGAATTATTGGGGCTTCTAACTTAGGGAGGGGTGGGATCAAGAATTCCCCCCGAAAATTATGAGGCCACCTCGCCCACTCACATTGTCAAATAGGAATCACATACCATAAATTTATCAAGCTTCTCTACTATGATGAGGGATTCTTTGCTTCTTTTTTTTTCCATTCGAAGGAACCATTTCTCTGTGGATGTCAACTGGGTTCAGGCAATCCACTAACTCTTGACATCTTTCACTTGCTTGATCCAGATGCCTCTAGCCACCCTTTTTCTCACAATAGCATTAACATTTCTAGGATGAAAATTTTATAACCTCTTCTCAAGTGGTCGTCTAGCCTCCATAAAGTTTGTGCATTGCAATTTTTCAAATCTAAATAGAACATTGGATGACTTTTCTATTCTAAAGAGGATTTTGAAAGAGGAACCACTTACCATAAATTTATGAAGCTTCTCTGGTATTATGAGGGATTGTTTGCTTCTTTTGTTTTCCATGTGAAGGAACCTTTGCTGTGTGGATGTCAACTGGGTTCAGGAAATACACTAACTCTTGACAACTTTCACTTGCTTGATCCAAATGCCTCTAGCCACCCTTTTTTCACAGTAGCAATGCTTACTATCATTGGAATTAGTTTTGTTGCATTATCATGATCAATGTTTCATAAGATTTTGTCAACCACAGTATCTTGACTAACATTTGTAAAGATTTTTTTCCTTGCATTATCATGGGTAGCATGCTTACAGGATTTGGAATCTGGTTGATTATCATTGCAAGCATTCAACTTGTAGCTAATCCATGGCCCTAAAGGTGTATTCTATGTGTTGTTTTTATAGGCAAAGAAATCATTTTTTCTAGTTGGCACAATTGACATTTCTATTTTCTTTCCCTTTTCTTCTGAAGTAGCTTCAAGAAACACATTCCAAGGTTTATGGGCTGCACTGTATAACATGGGTTGACTTTGTCTTTAATGTCAAGTTTGAGGTGTGACTCTCCTTCCAAAATATCCTAGGAGTTGCACCCAACCTCATCTGTTTTTGACACATGCCATCCAAGGATGTGGAACTCTTCTGCCAAAATTTCCTTGTACTAGCACCTGCCATCATCTGTTTTTTGCACATGCCCTTTGAGGGGGCTATAGGGAAAACGACATGAGAATGAAATCTTGGTGGATGTTTAATTCTCCATTTGTTTCATCAGTGAACAGGTGTGACTCCTTCCAAAATATCATGGGACTTGTCTCATCTATTTTTGATACATGCAATCCAAGGATGTGGAACCCTTCTTCCTAAATTTGTCGGAACTTTCACTTGGCATCATCTGTTTTTGGCACATGCACTTTGAGAGGGCTGTAGGGTAGATGACATGAGAATGGAATCTTGGTGGATGTTTAATGCTCCATTGGTTTCATCAGTGAACTGCAGCTCCAACTATAGTTTGAGCAAAATTTCTCAATGATCTAGAATTTTTGGTGATAGGTTCCCTATTTCAATGCGAATGTCTAATGTAACTTTGAAGTTATTGCAATTTAGGATCAATGTCAGCTATCATATATTTGATTTTGTTTCAAGTTGAGATTTTGTTTTCTTTCAATCAAATTTTTTTATAGTTTTGTTATATGGCATTATCTATGTTGTTCAGGTTATGCCATTACTATGGAATCCATTTGAGACTTGAGCCTTATGAATGTTCTATGCCTATGGAAGATATCATTCCTCGAAGTTATAGCTGTTGACCTCATGCTTCTTAACAAATTTTTCATTATTTCAATCAACTGCTTTAATGTAGGATATAGGTATTTGATTTCTCTGAATCCACTGTGATATCACATTGAGCCTTAGACATGTGTTGGAAGGTCTAACTTATTGGCTCAGTAACCAACTTCCAACCATGATGTTAAATGTGTATTTTGGACAATTTATTATCTTTGTGTAATTTTTTGTTATGAAACCAGCTCAAGAAAAGATAGAAAAGATAGATCAACGCCTTAGAATTCAGCCTCTTCGAGGGGGCAACCTCCTTTACATTACATAAATGAACAATTCTTGGATGATTCAAATGACAAAACCTCCTTTCTATATATAGGAGTCTATGGAGTCACAATATAATCCAGCCGACCTAACAATAATAATATAAAGCCACAAAAATAACAATAGAGGGATTCTATGGGGCACAGAAATAACAATATGGGGGTAATAGGGGCACAACCATATAAATAAGGGGTATAACTACAATAGTAATGGGGTAATCACTAGTATTATAAGGACCCAACATGCCCCTCTCCTTCAAAAAAGTGTTGTCCTCAACACTTGAGTAGTTCTGGATACTTATGCATAAAATTCTCATCCTCCCATGTGGAATCTTCAGCGGATAAGTTCTTCCACTTGATAAGATACTCTGAAATTGATCGATTTCGTAGCTGTCGAGTTCTTGTTTATGTGACTGCTTCCGGTTCCAATATAATTTTTCCTTCCTTGTCAAGTTCTGGCAATATTGTTTGAATTGGGAGCTTGTCGCCTATAACCTTCTTTAAACATGAAACATGGAAAACTGGGTGCAATCGAGAAGCTGCAGGAAGCTCCAATTTGTATGCCATAGTACCAATCTTTTGCAACACCTTGTACGGACCATAATACTTTGGTGATAATTTATTATCCTTCTTAGCTTGCTTTAGGGACATTTGCTTATATGGTTGTAGCTGTAGGAATACCCAATCACCTACATCAAAACTTCTTTCACTGCGATGTTGATCTGCCTGTTGTTTCATTCTATTTTGTGCCAACACAAGGTTATCCTTTAAGAGTTGGAGGACTTGTTGTTGATGTTCGATGTGATGTTCCACTGCCTGAACCTTAGAATTTTCTCTTAAATATGATGTGATGGATGGTGGTTGATACCCATAAAGTGCCATAAATGGGGTCATTTTTGTTGCTGTATGGAAGGAAGTGTTATACCACCATTCAGCCAGAGGCAACCATTTGACCCATTGTGTCTGTTTATCAGATACAAAGCAACGAAGATATCCTTCCAAACATTTGTTTACTATCTCAGTTTACCCATCAGATTGAGGATGATAAGATGAGCTATGAGCTAACTGAGTACCAAGACAAGAAAATAATTCTGTCCAAAAATTTCCAGTGAAAATGGGATCTCTGTCACTTACAATAATCTTTGGGTTTCCATGTAGCTTTTGAACTGTTTCCATAAATGCAGTAGAAACTGTACTGGCTTTAAATGGATGTGATAATGCACAAAAGTGTGCATACTTGGTAAGTCTGTCAACTACCACCATGATGACACTCTTTCCCTCAGACTTGGGTAAACATGTGATAAAATCCATTGAAACCTCCTCCCAACGTTGGCTTGGAATGGATAAAGGTTGTAATAGACCCGGTGTCTTAATTGTTTCAACTTTATTTTGTTGGCAAACCAAACATTCCGCCACAAACTTTTGAATATCTAATTTAAGGCCATCCCAAAAAAATTCCTTCTTAACCCTGTGGTAAGTTTTTAAAAATCCTGAGTGCCCTCCTAAGGGAGAAGTGTGCAATTCCATAAGAATCTTTTGTTTTAGCTGGGAATTATTACAGAGGTATAAGCGATCTTTGTACCATAACGAATCATTTTTCCAGCTAAATGTATCAAAAGTACTGGAATCTTGTTGTAGCTTTCGAATAAGTGCCCACACTTCTTCTTCATTCTTCCATTCCTTCCTTGCTTTGTTTATCCAATCTGGTTGGATAATAGAAATGGCACACAACAATGCTTCCACATCCTCATCCTTTCTTGAGAGTGCATCTGCCACCACATTTTGCTTCCCTTTTTTGTAGATGATTTCAAAGTCATAACCCAACATCTTTGTGACCCACTTTTGTTGCTCTTCAGAGGATAATCTTTGTTCTAAAAAGTATTTAAGGCTATCATGATCCGTTTTTACCTTGAAGTGTCTTCCCATTAGGTAGGGTCGCCATTTCTTAAGTGCATGGAGTATTGCCAACATTTCCTTTTCATAAATAGCTTTGCTTAAAAACTTTCCCTTGATTGGACGACTTTCAAAAGCAATGGGTCTTTCATCTTGCATTAGAACAACACCAATTCCATTTCCTGAAGCATCACATTCCACAATAAAGGTTTTTGTGAAGTCCGGTGTAGCTAAGACCGGTGCTTGGCACATTGCCTCTTTAAGATTTTCAAAGGCCTTTGTTGCTTCCGGAGTCCATGAAAATGAGTCTTTCTTCAATAATGTTGTTAGAGGTGCTGCTATTCTCCCATAATTCTTAACAAACTTGCGATAATACCCTGTCAACCCAAGAAATCCTCGCAGATGCTTTATGGATGTGGGGATTTTCCATTCCTTAATGGCTTTAATTTTTCTAGGGTCTACCTTAACTCCTTCATGAGATACAATATGACCCAAATATTCCACCTCCTGGACTCCAAAGAAACATTTGGATCTTTTTGCATATAATTGTTTCTCCTCCAATAGTTGTAGCACCCTGTCAACATGTTCAACATGATCCTTCCAAGACTTGCTGTAGATTAGTATATCATCGAAAAATACTAACACAAATTTTCTAAGGAATGGTTTGAAAATTGAATTCATCAAACCTTGAAATGTTGAAGGTGCATTGGTAAGGCCAAAAGGCATGACCAAAAATTCATAATGACCCTCATGAGTTCTAAATGTCGTTTTCGGAATGTCTTCAATATTCATTCTAATTTGATGATATCCCGAACGAAGATCCAACTTGGTGAAGTAAATTGATCCATGCAATTCATCCAGTAATTCATCAATGACAGGAATGGGGAAATTATCTTTAATAGTGAGCTTGTTGAGCTCCCTATAATCCGGACACATGCGCCATGATCCATCCTTCTTGTGCACCAATACTACTGGAGCTGAGAAAGAACTTTGACTCGGTTGAATTATACCAGCCTCTAGCATTTCTGCAACCATACGTTCAATTTCACTTTTTTGGGCATAGGGATATCTGTACAGCCTGATGTTTGGAGGAACACTTCCTGGAATCAGATGAATAGCATGATCATGATCACGCATAGGTGGGAGAGCTTTGGGAGTTTCAAATACCTTGGAATGATTGTCCAGGACTTTTTGGATATCTAGAGAAATAGATGATTCCAATGTGGAAACATCTAGCGAACATAATTGTGCAATTACACCTCTTTGCTCCTTTTTAAGAAGCTTAGTCATGCCATTAGAGCTGATTATCTTTCCTGGTTTCCCTGCAATACCCCTTAATTCAACTTCCTTCCCTTCCGTAGAAAATTTGATGAAAATTTCTTGAAAATTAAAAGCTATTGTACCCAAGGATTGTAGCCATTGGACTCCTAGTACAACATCAGCACCTCCCATTGGAATGGAAAGAATTGGGCTAGTCAATACATATTCTCCCATGGATAGCTTGATATTACGACACTTTCTAGAGAAATTTATTGTTCCTCCATTTGCAATCATCACTTGACACTCTGGTGCTGGATATAGGAAGCAAATCAATTCTTTTGCTACCCTGCAATGAATAAAATTGTGGGTGCTTCCTGAATCAATCAACACTATTACCTTTTTCTTCTTGATTTGTCCTTCTATCTTGATGGTTTGAGGAGTGGTAATTCCCGCCAATGCATTACAAGATATGGTCAGATTTATTTGTTCTTCATCTAGGCTTTGTTCCTGGAGTATATTCTCTTCTTTTGACCATTCTTGCTCCTTTTCTTCTTCTTCACAATCTATGTAGAATAATTTCTTCTCAGCACACTTATGACCTTTTGTGTATTTGCTATCACAATTGTAACAAAGCCCTTTTTCTCTTTTTTCTTCCAATTGTTGTGGTGTCAACCTTGTAGGTTGTGGAAGACTAGGGGCAACAACACTTCCGTCTTTATAGTTGTGAGTGGTATGCTTCCTAGTTGCCATAATTTTGCTTTCCATTTTTCTTGCTAACCTGAATGCCTTCTCTAATGAATCAGGTTCCCAAAGGCGGACATCATGTTGGATATTATCTTTAAAGACCCTATGAACACATCAATCCTATGCTCCTCTGGAATATCTTTTACCCTTATGTTCAATTTTTGGAACTCCTCAATGTGCTCCATTATTGAACCCTTTTGTTTGAGACTTATCAATTGGCTAAAAAAAGTGTTGCTTTTTGTATCCTCATAATGTGCTATTAATTCTTCCGTAAAAATTGCCCAAGTGATAAATTGTTTACGAGAACAAAGCCATTGATACCATACAAACTGATTTGGTTCCAAATATACAGATGCCATACGTACCTTTTGTGCGTTTTGCACATTATTGAGATCGAAGAATTGCTCCATCTGTAATATCCATGTGGTGGGATCCTTGCCATCAAACTTCCTCATATTGATTTTTGGAATATGATGATTCTTCAATCCAACATTAGCATCTATGGAATCATGATTAACATTTCTTTTGTTCTCATCATGAGTTTCCTTTAGTACCCTTTCACCCTTAGGGACCATAGACATTTGAAAACCTGTTTTTCCTCCAACATGAGGTGAACCACCTATTCATCACTAGGCCTACTTTTGCTAAGTGTACTGAGGCAGATGAGATATATAGGAGGATGTTGAAAATCAAGCTACCTAATGCTGAATTATGGGAAAAGTTGACTGATTTACTATACTAAAATGTAGTAAAATGGTTAATGTACAATCAATAGGGAAAAAGGTAAAAGCAGGTCAGCATGGTTAAAGAGTATCAGTGCCAAAGTGTATCAGATGAAAGCCAAAAGTGAATGCAGCTTCCAGCGTGAAAGTTCAAACAGCAGAGAGCATAAAGGGCTACAAACCAAACTATAAAGGCTAGCAAAACCACAATAAAAGGGACAACATGAAAGCAGTTCAATAGTTGTCTCTACCTTCTAACAAGAATATATTTTCATTTCCTAGATTAAATCCCAAGTTAGCTTGGGATATTTTGTAATAAACTTTTGTATAAATACTTCACAATTCGAAGTATGTGGGGTGGATGCTTAGACATTTCTATAGACTTCTTGATCAAAAGACTGTAAAGCTATTGTATCACTTACTGGCCCAACAAGCTGGATTGATGAATAAAGACAAGATATTTCACAAGATTCATGTGTAGAGCGAAGTGCAGACAAGTATATTCTCATATTGTTGTTATCTTTCTTAAAGTTTTTCCCCAATCTTTAATGTATATCTGAATCTAAATGTTATAACATGTAATGATATCTTAAAATTTTCTTAATTGCACTCTGTTTTAACTGTTATGCATTTAAATGTTTTCTACTAATTGTCTAAGTTAAGGAATTCTTAATTGCTCTTTAGTTTAGGTTGTCTCTCTGTAATCTATAACAAAGGATTCTTAGTTTCCCTTTGTTTTTGATTATCCTTTGTTCCTCGTTTTAATCCCAGTCTAGGAATTCTTAATTACTCTCTCACCCTGGTTAAGACCATTTCACCCATCTAGCCCAAAGACCTGCACTTTACTCCGCTAGCTTGCCCTTTGAACACTCCCTTTAGTGAGTTAATTCCAGTTCTATTGCCCTTCTGTTGACTCCATAGCCCATTGTTCTAAAGACTTCATTCTATCCATCTATTTTAAGGATTCCACCATCCAATCTTCAATACAAATAAAAAAACCCCCTGAACATTCATAACTAGCCTAAAATCCTAGCAAACAAAGATAAATCATATGGAGAGAGCCCTCTCTGAGACATAGGTTGGCTAGAGCCTATGCTTAAAATTTGGTTTGTGGTTACCTCGGTCATTTTATTTCTTTTGATAACTTCTAGAGAAAATTCTTAGTGAGAACAAAATGGAAGGTTGAAACAATAGTACAGGTTGTG
Source organism: Pinus tabuliformis (assembly GCA_031772625.1). Taxonomy (NCBI): domain Eukaryota; kingdom Viridiplantae; phylum Streptophyta; class Pinopsida; order Pinales; family Pinaceae; genus Pinus; species Pinus tabuliformis. The sequence goes on along the minus strand of CM062811.1, from coordinate 106,963,540 downwards.
ATGGAATCATCAGTTGAACTGGAACTGACGTAACAACAATTTTTATAGGAATTTAAGAGGTTGTGTTTAGGATAAACGGACCAATAGTGGGCATGGCATTTGATGACCAAATAAGATTTTGATACAAAGATTAAGCACTCGGAGTTCCTGAAAGTAATTGAGCTAAGGTTGTATAACCATGTGGAAGCATAGACCCATTGGTTTTAGGAAGTGTGTGAGATGGGACTCTTCCCATAAAAGGAAAATGTTTTGGAGGAAGGTTACATTCTTTATCTTCATCAACATGAGGAGTGTGAGTAGCGGAAACTTCTGGATGATCCTCAGGAGAGGTTGGGATCTCACATTCTGAATCCATGGGTGGAAACAACTAGCGAGGAGGAATCTGAGATGTGTGAGGATATAACTCGAAAGGAACACCAAGTTGATCATAAGGACTATAAGGACGCTAAGGAGATATCACAACAGGATCAAATAATGGATTTATTGGATATAAGACAAACCTCTGCGTACTCTCACGGGGTTCTGGATCAGATTCTTGAGGTAGCAAGGAATTTGAAGGTGGTGGATGAGAAGCAAGGGGTTGGATGCTTGGGACAATCCCAAGTTCAAAACCTTTAGCTTCAAGTGACTGAGGAAGTTCTGGATGAACTCCTTGTGAAGACTCTTCAGTATCAGACAACGAAGGGGAACTTTGGGGTGAACTCAATGGTTCAACCCAAATGACTTTATCTCAAGAGCAGAAGAAGGAGTGATGATTTGTTGAGGACTAATTAAAATTAAAATTTACAAGGATTTACTCAATATTGGGCCAAGAAGCAACTGCATGGGTTCGACATGTTATCGTTGGTAGTTAATTTTATTGATATGAAACAATAAATAAATCAAAATGGGTAAAAACTAGGCAAGAGGGTTTACCAAGTATCCATGAACCGCAATATACACCCGAACTGAAGCCAAGAAATTAATGTATGGTAGCTAATATGCTTGAATTTTGTGTTTAGTGTATCACATTTACAAGGTGGATGACTCGGTTACCTATGGCTAAAATATAACAACCTAATAGGGTCTCCAAATATATACATGATGCTATGGGGAGCACAAGTTCATGTTAGTGTTGTCTAATGTAGAACCGTTCGATGAGAGTGTCACTGTATAATTTTCATACTGAAGTGCCTCCGATATACGCGAAAGTACTAGAGAACATTCTATATACTTCCATATTGGGACATGATTTAACCCTCGGGATACACTACAGGAAGTTAACAAAAGCTGCTATTTTTTAAGATGTTGGAACACATCTTTGGCCTAGAACTCTAGATATTTGTGTTAATTGACAAATGCTCCTTAGGTTAATTGAGGTAAATTTTAAGTTAATATTGAATTAAGTTTCATTTTGATGGCTCAATGATGTCACCTGTTCCTAGAATGCAAGTAAATGATGAAAATCAAACCTTTTAATTCGATGAAGGCTAAGCTAACAAAGGAAGAGAAACAACCAAGCAATGCATCAACACAATTTTTTCCAATGCAATATGTAAAAATGAAATCTAATCTTTCATTCTACTAACAAATGCAATGCCAACATGCAATCCTATAGAAATGAAAATCACTTTCCTTTCACTAAGATGCAATAATGATTTTCCTTTCTCTTTGATTCAATCAATGCAAATGAATGCAAAAGTAAAAGGAAATCCAAACAACTCCCTGAACATGAAAATATTTTTCACTTTATGATTTTGAATGCAAGAAAAAATCTTGAAAATACTTAAATGACAAACACTTTCACTTTACGAAACACAAGAATGATAACAAGCACATTCTTTTAGTTCAACCAAAGCAAACAATTTGTGATTTACACTTGATAATGGAAGTAAAGCGATCTTCAAATCATCAACATGGTTCGACACTAATGAAAGCAATTTCACACCAAAGAACCAAAAGCAACTTGTAAAATATGTCATGATTCAAAAAACTCTTGAAAAGGAGTAGTCAATCTCTAAGAGAAGACCAATCAATGAGTAGAGGGTGACCTAGAAACCCTAGAAACCCTATAAAGAAAACAATATTCAAACACACATAAACCGAATCAAGAGACAATTACAATCAGTAAAGCATGACAACTAGGACAAATACGACATAGACACACTGAAAAATCACTAACAGAGGGAAAAAAGACTCATAACAAGAAGAAAAAACCTAATTTGTCTTATGGTTTGGGATCATCATGCCTGTTATAGGAAAAATGATGATGAAAGAGTAATAATTGCGAATGAAATTAATAAATCGGTGATGATATCATGACTGTGAATGCCAAAACCGCGATGGGTGAGAAAAATGATGGAAAAATAAAAAATCTTCAAGACCAGACAAAACTAAGTGTCTGTAAGTAATCACTAGCAAGTGAAAATAGTTACAGAGAAGCAAACAAGACAAAATCCTGACGGTTGGTCAAACTCATCACGAAATCAGGGTGAAGTATTTGATGGAAAGGGTTATAGCTTCCCTAATGGAGTCACCATTTCCTTGTGTAGGTAATCCTCTTTGCGGACAAAGATGACCCCTCTAGCCTAATTAGGGGGACTAGAAACCTACGGGACAATCTACTAGACACTTTCCTAAAGCTAAAATTGAAAAAAGAGATGAAGAAGATGGCCTACCTCATTATGATGTTATCACATCTTCCTTCTTTGAAGGCCTTGAATCACTTGCATCACTAGATTAGTCCTGCTACTCATAGCATTTAAACACATGCACAAGAGATCAAGACACAAAAAGGCATTCAAATACAAATAGCATAATCAAAAGTAACCTACTTAACAAATCAAGGAGCATTAAGATAAATGATACATAAGCATAGACATTTATGAAAAATGAACCAGTAGTTGTATATTAATGCAATAGAGGAGGAAGCATACAACCAAGCCTTGATGTCAATAGGTTCTCGTTGAATGAATGTCCAATTCCAAGCTTAAGCTCTCCAAGCACTCCTTTTCCAAGCCAAATGAGTAGCATGTAAGCACAATCTCGGCATAAGGGTGAAAATAGCCAAATACCAACCATTTGGGAATGGGATAGGATGAATATATAGGTAGGGAAAGGGAGTTAGGATCTCTCCCAAAATTGGAGAAGGCGCTCATCTCGAGGAGGTAGTTCATACAGATAAGACCAAAAGGCCAATTTGAGATAATTCGGCCTCACCCATGCCAAACGACCTCTAGCTTGTCGCTTTGGAAGCTTATAGATCACAAAGCTTCTCATCCTCTTTAGGGAAAATTCCTTTTAGGGATCATCGCGGGTATAGAAGAAAACAAAATGATGGCATCGCGAGGCTAGTATAGTGCAACTAGCGACCATCACAGTTTTCAGTATCATAAGAGCGATGATTTTAAAATTAGGGTTTTAAAGCCATTTCCTTTAGGGGAAGCTCAAGGCATTTTCAAATCAGTGTTTTAGGGAGGATCTCAGCTGCATATCTAAATGAGTACACTGCATGATGGTCATGTTTTTATGAAATTTGGGGTATGTCACAGGGAAGTGCAGGAGGTGTGACAAAATACTGTGTAACAATTCCCCTCTTGCAGGCATCTATACACACTACAAAATCCATGTCTGGATCTACAATCTTTAGTACTTGTGCATGTGTCAACAACGACTTAAGCTACTCAAAATTATCTTCACATTCCACCATCCATTCAAACTTCTTACCTTTCCATTGCAATGATTTGATAGGATATGCAATGGGCGAAAAGTTCCTAATGAACCTGCTATAGTAACCTACCAATCCCATGAACGATCTCACCTCATCTACATTCTTAAGAGTTTCCCATTCCATGGTGGCCCTTATCTTTTATGGATCTATTGCTATGCCTTCCTTGGAGACAACATGTCCCAAGTAGTGTACCTCAGTGTGAAAGAAGTTGCACTTGCTAATCTTAGAATATAATTGATGCTCCCTTAGCAATATCAACAGTACTACTAAATGTTCGACATGTTCTTCCTCATTCTTAGAATATACGAGTGTGTCATCAATGAATACAATAACAAACTTGTCCAAATAAGGATGCAACACACTATTTTTCAAACACACGAATGTAGCTAGAGCAACAGTCAAACCAAATGGAACAACAACAAACTCATAATGCCCATACGTAGTCCTGAACACAGTCTTAAAAATATCCTCTTCCTTGATGTGTATCTGGTGGTATCCCAATCTCAAGTCGATCTTAGAGAACATTGATTCTCCCTTTAGTTGATCAAACAAATAATCAATCATTGACAAAGGGTACCTGTTCTTGATTGTTACCTTGTTCAGCTACATGTAGTCAATGCACAATCTAACAACACCATCTTTCTTCTTTACGAACAACATTAGTGCACCCCAAGGTGGTAAACTGGGTCTAGTGTATCCTTTTTCCAACATTTCCTTTAGCTACAAATTCAACTCTACCAACTTAGATGTGATCATCGTGTAAGGTCTTTCGATGTTGGAGCTGCCCTTGGTACTAACTCAATAGAAAATTCTACCTCCCTTTGCGGTTGAAACTTTGTAATATCCTTAGGAAATACATCCAGAAAATATTGCAAAAATGGTTACCTAGTTAAAACCTCTACAGCCTCAACCTCCTTACCCTGTTCATTGAAATCTGTATCATAAACATCACACAACATTTTCTACAACTACATTTAGCCTGCATATAGGTAACTATCCTCACTGATGTAGGCTTCTTATTTCCTTGCAAGGTCCTCTTTTCCCCCCTATCATCCACACACCCAATGGCTTTGTCAAAGAAATATACTTTGATTTTTTGAAGGTATAGCCAATCCATACCCAAAAGCATACTATACAATCCCAATGGAAATACATTCAAATGCATTGTTGTAGGCATAGCATTTAACTCAAATTCACAATCTCTTACCCATTGGTGAACTTGTTTCTTTGTACTTGTAGCCAACTATACCAACCAAGATTCTGCATGCACTTATTTTCTTAAACCGCATTCATCCACGTGACCAGGATTAATATAACTATATTTAGATCAAGGATCAATTAAAATATAAACAACTTGATCACAAAGCTTATTGTTCATCTCAATGGTCAATGTTTGATGATCCACCTGCTTATTGTCCAAAACTGCATAAATCCGAGGAATGTTATGACCAACATCACCAACTGAATGTGCCTCCTAAGCACTGTAGATCTTGGGTCTACCATGATTCTAATATTGCAGACAATCCCACTTACGATGATCCTTACCAAATATCCAACACTGCAATGGTTCCCTACCACCGCCTCTAGCTTTCTTCTCTCCATGTCCCTTCTCAGTTGTATTGAATCTCTTGTAGGGAACTGCATTATCTTTCTCACTTACATCTTGAGGTATTCCTCACTTTGGTGGAAATTTTCCTTTAGCTTTGTCATTTCTTTCCAAGTCATGCTTCAGCTCAACTTTGCACTTTGACTACTCAAGAAAATGCTTCAACTTTCGAATGGCCTCCTCCAATGATCTAGGATCATCGAACTCAATCTGGTTTCTGTATGCAACTAGAAATCCACTGATGAATCTTTAAACCTTGGCATTCTCCTCTCTGAGGTAAGGCACATATCTCAACAACTCCAAAACTCTTCTAGTATACTCCTCATCTGTCATAGGACCCACCTACAACTCATAAAACTCCTTAGCTCTATCATCATAATACCTCTTAGAAAAGCACTTCTTCTTTCAGAGCCTTTAAAATGCATGCCAAGTCAAATCATCCCCATGTATGTCCTTGGCATTCTTCATGTCTTCCCACCAAATATTTGCTTTACCTTTGGACTGGAAAGGGATATCATTGCCTTCATGTTTTTTGAGTAATCATGCAATCTAAATAATTTCCTCATGCCAAGCAACTAAGCCTCTGTATCTTGTGATTTCTTCATCTCTCCATCAAAGGTAGGTGGATTCCTTCTTGAACTCATCTAGAAAGTATCCCCTATCATTCCTCTTGTATGGATGATAATGATGATGTTCATGATGTCTATCAGAACCAGAACTAGAGTAATACCTATGTCTGTCACCCCTTCTATCCATAGTGTCCAACATCTTGCCATGTTTGATAGTGTTAGATCTTTCTGACCTATGTCTACTACGAGACCTGCTTCCATATGCCTCATTAGTTTTGTCCTCATGTCCATGTCTGATCCAAAGAGGTCCCTGTCACTGTAAATCTAACAAACTCTGAAGTAATATCACATTCACCTCTTCTTATTTCTCTTGTGCCTGCATGATTTTGTCATTGTCTGCTTTTCAACTCCTTATTTCTTCCTTCAGGCTTCTCAATATGTCTTCCAAGTCAAAAGAGTGCCCCACTAAACCAAATCACCATAAATCAACGTAACTTAGCATAGCTTGAGGAGGATACCTTGTCTGCAAGATCTTCAAATCAATGTGATGCATGTACAACATAACCATAATAACATATAGACATATATCAATAAGTGCATCAATGCATAATGATCATACTAACTAGGGTCCAATCATCAATTCAATTCCATATCAACAATGCATGTTATGACCTCATGCATGACAACAACCATTACTCTAGTATACACATTGCCTCATGCAACTAACCACCTGCATAAGCAATTCCTAATCAACTACACATACACATAATCACATGTAGTCAAGCATAAGCGATCAATTCTTGTAATCAACCTACAAGGATGATGCAAGTAATCAAATAACCAAGAATGAAGCCTGATGTACAAGGATGCAATCAAGCTACATATACTTGTATAACCAGTCATATACTCATGACGATGCATTTCATAAAATTGACATCAAGTTCCTTATGATAACCTTACTACTACCATGATCAATATGATGTAGTGCAACAAGCACATGGAACGCAAGTGTAAGAGCCACACATGAAACTAACATGCATGCATGACCAACACATTCACCCATATCTATAGCACCAGATATGACCAAAAGAAAGTGCAACCATGCTTTGATACCAATATGTGGTATCAGATATGACCCAAAGAGAGTGCAACCTGTTCTGATACCAATTTGTAACACCCCCTCACTTGTCTACCCAAAGTAACAATGCCAATCGGGATAAACATGAGGAGAGATGCTACTATGATCTGATTCATCATCCTATTTCACCTTAAGGAAGTGGAATTGATGAAACATCACATACATTCATCCAACATCATCAAAATAACCCTCGAGAGACAACTGAGCCACTTAGACAATCTGTCCCTAGGTCCCACTGCTATTCTGCAACTCTTAAGCCATAGTCTCTCTCATGCTATGGACAAGGGAGTGACCAGAAACCTAAAGTCGCTCTCACAGGCCCACCTGCCAGCGACTATGGATCAAAATTTCTAGTTTTGTGCCAGCAACCCTGGGATTTAAGCCACTTTTCTAGCCTATTGTCCTGGCCTCTACCCAGAACTTGTTGTAACTTCTAGAATTCATTAAAAACATAATAACAATGTTGATCAATCAAAAATCACCCTTGGGACTAGGCCTGATCATCCCCAAGAGAAACTGAAGTTATGTCAAACACTTGGCATCAATGCAACCTACAAGTCTAGGATACAAGACAGAGCATAAACGAATGAAACAAATTATGAAACATAACTAGAAGGATCACCTCCTTCTCGATTAAACTACTACATCACCAATTAGGTCTTTCATCCATCCATTTAACAGTTACAAGTAAATACATGAAATAACCATGACATGAATCAGTCATCCAACCATGCTTATAGCCAGTATAAAACCATATAAATATCATATATATGACAACCATTGAGTCCACATATAAATCAATGCAAAAGTAAGAGAACTTAGCTTTTATTAATCAATGGAAAATCGGACCAGGTACGGGACTTCCACATACCACCCAACCATAGACATGGTTGAACCAAATCTCTCTTTCAGTCAGTCACCTCCGTGTCATATTATAATCATGAATGTGGGATCCTATTGAATAGCCAATCCAAGAACAACCAAGGGAATCCAGATGTTAAACCACCTCCAACCCCATCAAATCATGATCACACCAAAATCAGTGCTCTGATCACAACCTAACAAAACTTGGAATGCCATCTAGAATCCATCACTATCATTGAGGAATTTTCCATCTCCTTGTCTCTTAGGCTTTATTGCAATCCAAACTGGATCATTAGGCCCTAAATCAAGACTTCTCCCTCTGGATTTATTGTGTATCCCACCAAAACTGGTCAAGGGATTCCTAGGCCTTTGGGAATGAACCTTCAGACCACCTCTACCCTAGATTCCAAAAACAATCTAGCAATTCCAAAGCTGAAAAACCGAAATAAACATCCAAACATACCATGGAATCTAGAAAAAGGCTAGGCGAGGTTGAAATCCACTGTCATAACCTCACAAAACCATGCCACCAATAGCGAGAGAACCATACACCAATATGTAAAGCCATGCATGTCCAAACCATCTAGGAAATCACACATGCAAAAGGTTACCTGCAAGTATTCCTGTTGAAGCTGCTTGAGTCCTGCTTTACTTTACTTTATCCTTGCTTATTTTTCCTTACCTTACCTTGATTTCCCTTTCCTTTGCTCCAAACTAGAGTGCTCCAAGAAAACTCTAAGTGACGAAAACACTGAAAGAGAGAGGGAATAATGAGAGAGCTCCAAACTTGAACTGACAAAAGCTATGAACTGGTCCTTATAATCCTTTTTATGCATGAGACCCCTATTTCTTCACTTACCATTATTTTCCTTCAATTTCCTCCTCACATGCAACATGTGACATTTTACCTTCCTTTTCTCCTAATATCCTTCATTTTCATAAATAAATGTGCCAAAAATTCTTTTTTTTCCTTTTAATACCTTTGCCTTAGCACTTGCCAATTTTCCTTAGCCAAAACACACATCTAGTGATGCCCACTAGGATATATTTTCCCAACATTTAGCTTGGAATACATGTCCCTTACTCGTGGTATTTTTTTTTATTAGCATTTATTACATGAAATTTTCACCAGGTTTTTTACATTTAAAAACAAGCATCAGGAAAATATACGCTTGAAACATATGGAAAAAATTAGATAGTGAAAATGGGAGCAATTAAGCTCCAAAATGTTATATGCACATCATTGAATGTCTCATACCTTCCTTTGCAAGACTTAAACCCAGTAATTCATAATGTACATAAATAAAAATTGAAAAATATGATAGAAATTCAATCTAATGTCACAACAATAGCTTGATAGGTAATCCAAATTTTCAAAATTTGCAGGTCATATTAATCAAAATGCTCAACAAAAGAGCTTAACCAATTATTGGGGAAGGTGACCTATTAGCCTTTACATTTAAACTTCAATAGAAAACATCATTCATGCTAGAGGACTCCATGCAAAAGAAAATGATTATATATATATATATATATATATATATAAAATAAAAGTTGGTTATTTAGCCATGCATTTCCTTCATTAAGACTATTTTACAACTCAACTTAACATAACTATTCATGACCCTATTCTTTCTTACTACTAGTTTCTAGCTGTTCACGAGCTGATTCTTAGATATTAGATATTTTCCTATTGATGACAGCTTAGATATCAAGAAAAAAATTGCACTCCCACTTTATACTAAATAGATTGCATATCTTAGTCCCCATTGAAATATTTTTTATAGTCTTTTGTTGAATTAGTTAAATCACATTATCTTATCTTATTGTTGGAAACTTGCTTCTAATAAAGGTGCACTTATTTTTGTTGTTGTTAAATCTTGCTCAAGACACTTGCACCTATGTTTTCTATAGTCCAGATTCTCCCATAGGCCAACCACTAAACCACACAAGAAATATTCAATGCATAGTATATATGCACCAACTACATGAATATGTCCCTCTCCATTCTTAGTTGGACGAGACAACTAAGTACATTTGTAGTGCCTTCCATAACATTACATGCAGTCAAATTCAGTAAGAAATCTTTGCGGAAACTTGCAATTGATTTATGATGTACACCAACCATAACTTTCCTTTGGTGGTTCCATAGATTTCTTCTTATAAATTGGCCAACAAAATTGAACAGTTTCCTTTGAAAATATTTTAACGTATTTTGGGATTGTCGTCAAAAGATTTTTTTTAAAAGATCCTGCTTATTCAATAATATATTGTCTTGAAATAAAATGGACATTAGACCAATAGCTGTAGATGTAACAATTTCACCTAGAACATAATAATTGATGTATGCATTTGGTTTCAAGCTTGCTTTACAAACCAACTTGTTAGTACACAAATCCATCTTCCCAGATGTTATGCAAATATCATTAGTTTTCAAATTGAAAACACGAATTTTCATTATACTCACATACACTTGAACACATGTACTATCATTTGTGTCCTACTTTTCTTTGTGTTTCCTAGGTATGGGACTACTCTTAAGAAAATATATCTACATAATAGTCCTATCAGTGTCAAGATCAAACTGTTGTTCTAAAGCATTCCCACATTCTTGTGAATTCCCACCCACTGAGCTCTTTGGAACAAATATTATAGCTGCTTGAAAACTTTTGATCTCAATTTCTTTCAAGATATTGGAACTCATTTGCAACAATTCATTTTCTCTGTCATAATGTGTCTTGTATGAAACATGTAAACCCTCATGATCATGAACACTACAATCCTTTTCTACTTTTCTTTTAGATCTCACACTTAGAAGACTTGATGCACTAACATCTTCAACTAAATGTTCATATATAGACAGACATGAAAAGGCCATCAGGTCATTGCCAGAAGACATATTTTCCTTTTGAAGGCAAGCTGAATCCATTTTTCCTTTCACAACACCCCAGTACTGTAGTATTGAGTTTTTAATGTCATCATAAAAAGGACCTGATAATTCTAATGTCTCCAAGACCTTTTTCAAATCCCTTTTGTTGTAATACCTATAGGTGGTAGTTGGATTTTATGCAAAGTCAGACCTATAACAACATGTTCGAAGAAAAGATTTATTATAAACAAATTTGAAAAGACAAATCAAATGAATAACAAAATATTTTATTACAAATTAACCAAGATTTAATTGTGAAATAAAGCTCAAACTCACTCCAAAGGAATTTATCCCATGTAGGATATAGGAATAATGACACGAAAAATAATTTTGAAATTAGGAAATATCATTAAGCCTAAAGTATACAGGTAACATTGTGTTACTCCAAACACTTCACTAACAATTTTAACTTTAAAAAGTAGGTAGTCATGAAAAGAAAAGAAGACACACCCATATGGATAAACACTGAATATCTCAATGTCATTCAATGACTTCGATGCTCTTGATCCATGGACATCAATTTTCTCCACAACACACTCAAGACACTGTCATTCCCCTTCTGGTAAATTATATTTGGAAATACCAACCCATCAAAATTGACATCTAGAAGGGAAACCATCACAACAAATCAAATTCCCATCCATTCCAGAGGAAGCATTCATCACTATTGAAATCCTCTACATCATCCATCTTAGGACTCCCAAACTTGGTTTGTCAATTCTTAAAGTAGTTGTGCTTATTTTGTGAGATTTAGCCATCCAAATGAAAATGTGTCTTCTCAAGTGTCACTTGACTAAAATTTCACCTCGTCTTCCCATATAATTTGGTAATAGAAACACTCTTTCTTTTTAAATAGTAAGTATTTCCTCCAATCAATTTAGTTGCACCAAAAGAAAAATTAATTTTTTTTGCTTGCATATGCATCTTATTCTAATTTTACCTTCATGTTGATATATGTTCAAAATTCCTTAGCCTCCATGATATTATCCCAAAGAAACTGTAAAAGTATTAGCTTTTTGGAAGGAAATATGGTATAGCGCTCACAACTTAAAAATCTTTAATCCAAAATGTTTTTTCCCAAACAACTATTGAGACCCTGAGTTGAGGGATATTCTACCAAATAAACTTGCCATGTTACTGTATCTAGGAAATTCCAATAAAGTTCCTCGCAAAAACATATTGAAAACTTTAATCTTTTCATCAGAGACTAGTTACCAAGTACAGGCCCTTAGGAACCACTTATAACATGTGTATAAAGGTATCAACACTTTCATATAAGAATGATTTAATGGCAACCTACAAAAAATATTACCAAAAGCACAAAATTTAAAATAATTTTAGCAGATAAAGCCTATATATTTCAATCATGGAGGAAATTTGAAAAGGAAAAGAAATAACAGAATCACAATTTCAAGAAATAAGTGAAATGGATCTAGGGACAATTGGTAATGGACTAGAAGTTTAGGGTATGTTTGTGTGGTTTACGGTTCTTGGAGATCGATGGTCATTACTTTCAATGAATATTTCTAATAGGTAGATCCACCCAAAGGAATCACTTATTATCAGCTCAACAACAGATCCTGATCCTAAGCAGTGTCGAGAGAATTGAAATTGTTGACACCTAATCATAGGGATTCGGTGAACAACTGTAAATAGTGTAAATAAATAATAGAGAAAATGGAGAGTCATCAAGAGATGAAACTCAACAGTCACTCCCTCATGTATATAATAATGAATAGCCTAAATGAATAATATGATCTCATTTGAGGAGTTACCTCCTAGCCTGACATGGTATTGGATCAAGTTTCAATTTTATCTTTCCTCCCTTTGTAACTCCCTCAAGTTCTACCTATTTTTGCAAAGTTGTCACCTTCTTTGCATCCTATACACCTACGGTGGTGATTTCTCTATCTTATCCCTGCAAGATTCTATGAATTATTAAATTCACTAGTCTAAATGCAGTGGGAGTGTTAAAGGGTCGATTTGTTGCATTAAGGCATTGCTTTGCCTACTCTGAATATTGGAGCCAGTTGTTGCGTGGAATGGTCATATGATGCCAGGAAGTGTTGCGGCTATGTGCTGGAAGGATGACGCAGCTAGAAGCGTTGTGTTATGGCCAACACTATTACTGCAACTATATTTGAGTCTATTATTCCCTAGAGCATGGTGCTGGACTGAGTATGCTCTAAGTTTGGTAGAAGACCAAATGACCCTCCATTGTATCAATATGTAGAGACTGTTGAACGGTGCATACACTAGTCTGATATCAAAACACTGCCTATGCTCAGGAAAATGCTACATACTACTGGTATCAATTATTTTATATGCATTGAATAATTGTGTTGATGGTCTGAAATAAAAATGTTGTATACGTTGATATTTCAATATGAATATTTTGAAAGTCTGCATATAAATCCCTGCCATATATAAATGCATTTTTTTTTAACGTGACACCATTGCCATATACACCCTCCCAACATCAGGTCATACAATCACACAGTTACACTATCACAGTGGACTGTTGAATGGTCATTCCCATTTCCCTTCGAACTAAACCATTTTTGCAAAAGGAGCTATCATCCTTGCCAAATTTTATCACATTTGCGCCTGTTCCTCAACTCCACTCCCATAGCTCTGGTTGTCACAACGTCGAAGAATATTGGGATATTTTTCAAACAGGTTGCAAATTCACTACTACAGTTCTGTAGACAAAAGTTCAAGGTATGGTGAATGTATATGGTGTGAACCACATTCAACTCCTTTGAAAATGGTTGTAGTATTAAAGTTCATTGAGAATTTTGAATGGTGATAATAGAATGAGAATTTTGGATGGCATTTTTTTTCGGATATATATTATATGGTTTATATGTTGAAACCATCATATAATATATTTGTGAGTGAAGGAATATATGCTACATTAAAAGTATTAATATAGTGAATTCTTTTCCACCTAAACAGAAGATACCCAGAAAGGTTGTGTTTGTTTTGGAAATCAAAAGCATATATATATATATATATATATATATATATATATATATATATATATATATTGGGAATTCATTCACTAATATCTATTTTTGGAGTAGTTCTCTCTGGGAAAGAGAACTATCCAGAATGGTCAAAGAAAATTAAACATGCTCTCATTTTTAATGGGTTGTGGAAAAGAGTGTGTGTTGGAGATGGAGACAAAGAACCAAAACAACCTACCTCAGACAAGGAATTCGCCATTTGGGAAAATAAGAACAACAAGGCTTATGCATTTATTGCAACATCAATAAATGAAGAGGTGAGTTGCCATATTTTTCCATTTTCAAATGATTTTGAAGCCTTACAAAAACTAAAGGAACTCTATGACTCACACCCTACACTTGGAGTTGTTCAACTCATGATTAAATTTTCAGCCTTGAATTACAAAATGATGATCCTCTTGCTCTTGTATCGGAAGTAAAATCTATTATGCATGATATCAAAGTAACTAATGTTGAATTGGACATTCCTCCGATAACTTTTCTCAAGGCATTTTATCCCACTTACTCAAATTATCTTGAGTCATTGTAAGCAAACAGAAACCTCAAAGACATTACCTTTGACTCCCGTATGAAAAATTTCGTTGAAAGAGAGAAAGATTTTGGGAAGAAGACATCTCCTCATTCTTCTTAAGAGGATGTGTGTCTTGCACATAGAGAGAAGAATCTTTCTCAAGATTCTTCCAAAGGAAGGGGTGGTTGAAGAGGAAGAGGAAGAAGAAATTTTAGAGGCAGAGGGGGGGAAACACTCTCAAGTAGAAAAGTTAGATTTACATTGCATATGTTGCAAAAGAGATGGATCACATGATGCATCCACATGCAAGTTTCCTTGGGAAAAAATTGAGCAGGAAAGAAACCAACCCAAAGGTTAAATTAATGAAAAAGGGAAAGGTAAAGCACCTGAATCCACTGACTATGTTGTGGCACTCTATAATATTGGAGTAAATGAAAACTTATTTAATGCTTCACTTGCTTCTTGGAAAAATGATTAGTTTCTTGATTCAGGAGCAACTTGCCACATGAATTTTAGAGGAGATTTTTTTGAAGAATTTACTGACAATGTTGATGGAGTAGTATACTTTGTAGACAAATCAAAACTGAAGCCATCATGGCTTGGCACAATCAGGCTTAAATTGCCTAGTCCTCCAGAATTTCTTCTGCATCATGTTTTATATCTCCCATAGCTGAGGAGAAACTTGTTGTCCTTGGTCCACCAGCAAGGAAACTCCATTCACATGTTTGATGGCAAGGTTGAGGTAAGAAAAGCATCAGACCACTCAATTGTCATGACAAGGATAAAAGAAGAAAGGCTTCTCAAGTTGCAGGGTACCTCTGCTCATGCACAAAATTTCTCATACAATTCTCATTATGATGAAGGTACATTTCCATCAAGTTTATTATGGCATGCTATATTTGGTCACTTGAACTATGACAGTCTCGGCTTGTTGAAGAAAAATGGCGTTACTAGTTTGCCTACAATTCCTAGGAAACTTAAGCAATGTGATGTTTGCATTCTAGGAAAGCATAGCAAACAGTCTTTTCATGATTCACATTCCAGAGCACATAGAAAGCTTGAACTCATTCATTTAGATTTATGTGGTCCAATGCATGTTCCTTTTGCAAATGGAAATAAATATATGATGACATTTATTGATGACTACACCAAAATGTGTTGGGTTTATTTATTGAAGAACAAATTTGATGCTTTTCAAACATTCAGGAACTTTCATACATGGATTGAAAATGATGCACAATCTCATATTGGCTCTATTCGCACTAATAATGGAAAAGGATACACTTCAAATGAATTTGAAAACTATCTTTGCTAACATGGGATCAAACATCAAACAATTGTGTCTTATAATCCCCAACAGAATGAAGTATCTGAAAGAATGAATAGGACAATCTTAAATATGGTGCACTCCATGATGTTTTTCAAAAATCTAAAATTGATGTTTGGGATGATGCAGTTCTATGTGTTGTATATCTAAAGAATAGGTGTCCATCTAATGCTATTAGAAACAAGACTCCTTATGAAATCTGGTATGGACACATTCCTTCAGTATATCATCTCAGGGTCTTTGGTTCCACATGTTATGCCTTGATACCAAAGGTACATAGAAACAAACTTGGTGCAAGAAATCGTAAGTGTATCTTCCTAGAGTATTCAAACACCTCCAAAGAATACCATCTCTATGATGAAGTCAATAAAAAGTTTGTTGTGTCTAGAGATGTAATATTTCTTTAATCATCCAAAACTGACAATGTTGTTGAGTAGCAACTTGATCACTTGGATAGATTCGCAAATGAAAAATCATTTCAAGAATTTGATAATCAGATTCCACATCTTAAAGGGGGGATTCCTATACTAGATCAACCTATGGAATCTTCTTCTGAAGCACTCTCTCCCCCCGCATTAAACTCCAACAACAAATGATACTTTGAGGGATGTGATTGACAAAATTGGGAGACTCAATCTTGATTCAATCCAAACTCAATCAACTGAGCAGCCTAGACCATCTCAGAAAGGTCCCCCAAAGTGGCTGAAAAAGACACTTGAAAATCTTCATTCCGATGAGGTTGGAAAGACAGGAACTAGAAATTCAACACGACAAAATGGAGGTGATGTAGATGACTCTGATTCACCTGTTGATATGGATGTTTCTTATGATTGTGAATTGAATTTGTCTACATATTTTGAACCAGCTTCCTTCAAAGAAGCTGCTTCTCATGATGAATGGGAAAGAGCAATTCAAAATTAGTATCATGCCTTGTTAAATAATGGCACTTGGAAGTTGGTTGATCCTCCATTGGGAACCAAACCAATTGGCTGCAAGGGGGTCTACAAGAACAAGTATAAAGTTCATGGCTCACTTGACAAGCACAAAGTCAAGCTTGTGGAAAAAGGTTTTGCACAGAAGGAAGGGGTGGATTATGAGGAGACTTTTTCCCCCATAGCAAAATGGGCTACCATCCAGACAATCTTTTCCCTAGTAGCCTAGAATGGTTGGAGATTCTATCAAATGGATGTAAAACTACTTTCTTGAATGGAGATCTAAAAGAGAATGTTTTTATGTCCTAGCCCGAAGGATTTGCTGTGAAAGGACACGAACATAAAGTATGAAAACTTGTGAAATCCTTGTATGGCCTCAAACAAGCACCGTGAGACTGGTATGAAAAACTAACTAAGCATCTTTTAAAACTCAATTTCAAACATTATGATCTTGATCATGCAACTTTGTTTGTCAAGAAAGTTGGCAAAACAGTTGTATATCTTGTGGTATATTTGGATGATCTTTTGATGACATGGAAAAATGAGAGCTACATTGCATCCATAAAGAAGGAATTGAGGAAAGGTTTTGAAATGATTGATTTGGGCTATGTTCATTACTATCTTGGTATTGAAGTAACTCAACATCTGAAGTCCATATTCCTTTCTCAAAAGAAGTACATTGGAGATCTATTGAATAGGTTTGGCATCGCTGAATGCAATCCTCTGACTACTCCAATGGAACAAAATTTAAAGCTCACATCCATTGAAAGAAAATAACTTGAGGATGCAACAAAGTATAAACAACTTATAGAAAGTCTCAACTACTTGACTACTACTAGACCAACACTAGTAGAAAATGGTGAAATTAGTGACTAGGTGCCTAAAAATGTTAGACACCACAACTTTTCCAAGTGAAATACTACAAAAAATTAGCAATATTAAGAGACCCAACTAAAAGCGACTAACATAAATGAATATTTTAGTCACCAATTAAAATATACAACTAGCTAATAAGTAATACTACTAAAAATTACTAACATAAATTATGACTAATTTAGTCTAGGAAAAAAAATATGACTACCTAACAAAAACTACAATAATGTGAATTAGTCATTTATGTTAGTCATTTTAATTGCGTCACTTCAACAATCTAAAATTACAAGTCATAAGGGATTCAAAGGTTGTTTCAGATTGGGTGAAAGGTTATACTTCCTTGTACACTTCTTTATTTTTATCAAAGGATGATTAAAATTATGGAGCTTATTAGAATCTTTAGGGTCATATCATTTGATCACATTCACAGGGAATCAAATTCAAAGGTTGACAAATTATCGAAAAGGGTAGTGGGCCAACACCTCCTTTTGCAACACGACATAACCACCTATATTTTTTGCAACAACATTTCCAACTTATTTAGTTGGTTGCACATATATTTCACATTTCTTCTTCGTATTGCAAAGTGGTAGTGCTAAGGAGAGGGTATGGAATTTGATCAAAGAATGTTCACTTAGTACCACTACCAAATTTCCTTCATGCAACTTGCAAGATGATAAATGGATGACATTTGAATGTTACAAACATGTAAGTAGTCCACATTCAACTTTCTTGTCTTCATTGTCCTTACTAACAATGACAAGTTTGAATATTTCCTTTATTTATCATCGCAAACATATAACTCTTTGTTGTCCCAAACATAATTAATATTGTTGGCATATGATCTCTTAATTGTGGAATGTTCTCTTGATGATGATAACGAACTCTTAATCTCCAATGCTCATGAATATGATGAATGAATGATCTAATGCCTTACTTGTATAGACAATTTATGATTCATTTTCTACTTTTATTGTGTCATTGTATATATGCTTCACTAGTATTTCATGCTATAAGGTTAATTGAGCAAACTTTATCTTTCATTTTTCAAGTATAATTTGGTTGCATGAATAAGAATAATTGTGTAATTAAAATCATTCAAGAATTGTTAATAATTCATGGTTTGTTTTACTATTCGCACACTTATCCCTGACCTTTTACTTTGAGAGTGAGTAGTGTCAAATCACTAGTCTTTGTTAAGGAAATTCCTTTCATTAATCAATGACCTAGCTTAGCTTGATATTTAAGGATTCCCCCCTAGATAAGGATATCCTTCTTGTAGTATAAAGAGTGAGAGAAGACCACCAAGGTGACATTGGGTGGCTTGCTTGATGGGTGGGGTCAAGGCTTTTTTTTTCTATGAGATTGTTTGAGTGGAGATACAATTTTGAAAATGCTTACAAGAAAATTAGTTTCCTTTATTTCCATCACCTAAAATACTTCCAATAAAATCATGTGCTTTTAATAAAATCTAATTTTGATAAATAATTAATTCAATAAAATTAAAAAAATAAGATTATTATTATTATTGTTATTTTTTTGTATATGGGAGAATAGACAACTATAGCATGTTTGTACTTAAGGATTGATTCTATCCACTACCACAATCACCTCCAAGTGTACCCACATTGCCTCACACGTGACACTGAGCTAATTGAAGTTTAAACCAATATATAACATCATAAGAAATGCCCTAACAACCCATTCTATCATCAACTAATCTACACCATGGGGCAAATTAAAAATATAGCCAATTTATTTTATTTGAAAATCAATTTTAACATCTAATTTGAGGAAACTCCGTAAAATAAAATTTAATGTGAAAAATGTTAAGCAAAATAAATTTGGGGTAAATTATAAAAATAAAAATAAGTATAGTGAAATATAAAATTAATAATTATAATTATAATTAATAATTCAATCATATTACTCCTAATTTACCAAGTGTCAGAGGCATAAAATCTCTTCATATACAAACATTTTTTAAAGTGAAAAGAGATTTGATCCCTTTTTCCCTTGGTAAATCCAAAATTAAGATCTAAAATTAATATAGATCCAAGCTAGTTTTATATCAATTTATGTAATTGAAAGTAAATAATTATTATTTTAATGAAAAGTTACTTTCAAAAATATTTGTAATTTCCTCAATTTTAAAATAAAGCCATCCTAGTTCCATCTTAACTCTAGATCTATCAAGCGACGAGAGGGATCACATCTCTTAAGGTGAAAACCTCTTTTTTGAGTGCAAAAATTAAGGAAAGTTTTGTACCTCGAGAGATTTGATCCCTCTCAGTGCTTGATAGATCCAAAGTTAAGATGGATCTAGGTTGGTCTCAATCATGTGCATCCAAAGAAAATCTAATGAACATATGATTAATTTTGTCAATAATATGTAAATTCATCTAATAATAATATAAAAATTTTAAATATGCTAATATGTCTCAGATTAATCTGTATATTTTAATTTTAAATTTTCTTAGTTGCTTCAGTTTGTTGTGATGATAATAACTTTAATGATGAAAAATAATGAAATATAAATTTAGAATGTAAAGGGACAATGTAATAGTGTTTAATGATAGAAAATGTGAAAAATAAGAATGTAGTCAATTACAAATAGTCTTCATTGTGGTTAATCTAAAACTATTTTCTTCTATTATTCTTATTGTCACCCTTTTTACTTTTGTCATCTTTTCATATTGATTGTCATATTTTCATATCGATTATATGAAAAGGATAGGTTAAACCATAAACCATTTAAATCTTTAGCTCAATCTATTGTAGTAAACATCATTCCTTGTCTCTCCTTCTCTCCAATATTAATAGGTTGAATTACTATAACACAAAAATCAATGTACATTGTCAATAATTTTTTGTTCTTACACTGAAATAAATGCACAATGTTAATCCAGTCACTTTAAAATTAATGTACCATCATACATCCAATTACATCAAAACAGAAATCAACATTTACACTGAAATTAATGAATCTAATGCAAGCAATTAAATAAGATTAGAAAACAAAATTTACACTAAAATCACTGCATCTAATGAAAGCAATCAAATAAGATTAGAAATCAACATTTACACTCAAATCAATTCATCTAGTGCACATAAGAAAATTGGATTATAAACCAACATCTACACTGAAATTAATGCACCTAGTGCAAGTAAGAAAATAGGATTATAAAGGAACATCTCAACTAAAATCAATGCATCTAGTGCAAGCAATCAAATAGGATTGGAAATCACCATCTACATTGAAATCAATGCATTTCATGCAAGCAATCAAATAATATTAGAAATCACCATCTACATTGAAATCAATACATCTAGAGTAAGCAATCAAACATTATTAGAAATAAACAGCTACTTTGAAATCAATGCAAATAGTGCAAACAATCAAATAGGAATAGAAATCACCATCTACATTGAAATAAATTCATTTAGTGCAAGAAATCAAATATGATTAGAAATCATCTACATTGACATTAATGCATCTAGTGAAAGCAATCAAATATCATTAGAATCAACATCTACACTAAAATCAATACATCTAATGCAAGAAATCAAATTGGATTACATATCACTGTCTACACTAAAATCAACATATCTAGTACAAGAAATATTCTTCCCTCTCCCCCCTCCATATATATCTATATCTCCCTCCATCTCTCCTTATTTTCCACTCTATATCAACCCCCCAAACACACATTCCATTTCAATTCATATATATCAATCTCTTTGTCCCTCCCTCCCTCTCTCCATCTATCTCTTCTTTCCTCTCTTCACTTGCCATCTATACCTCTATCTCCATTTACCTCTCTATATCATTGCCAAAACATACACTCTATTTCTTCAATATATCTACCTATCCCTCCCTTCTCCTCTCCCTCTCTCTCTCTCTTTCTCTTCCCCTTATCTCCCTCTCCCTTGCTTCCATCCCTCTTCCCTACTTCTTTCCTCTCTTCCTCTCTCTCTCTCTCTCTCTACCTTTCTCTCTATATTTCTTTCTTCTTACCTCTCTCTCTCCCCCTCCAACTCCATCTCTCTTTCCCTCCCTCACTCCACTCTCACTCTCTCTCTCTCTCTCTCTCTCTCTCTCTTCAGCCTCCAACTCTGTTACTATATCCCTCCCTCTCTCCTTCTCTCCCCCATTCCTCCCCTTCTTTGTCTTTATCTCAAACCCAAACATACACACTCTCTCTCCATCTCTCCATTGTTACTCCCTCTCTCTCTCCACTTGTCACTCTTCATGTATTTCTTCTTCCTTCCCTCTCTCCCCCTCTAACTCCATCTCCCTATCCATCCCTCTCTCCTCCTCTCTCTCAAATATTATCTCTCATACTTCCTTTTCTCCCTTTCTCTCCTAACTCCCTCTCTCCTCCCCCATCTCTCTCTCTCTCTCTCTCTCTCTCTCTCTCTCTCTCTCTCTCCCTCTAATCCTCTTTCTTACCCCATCACTCTCCTTCTCTCTCTCAATTATTATCTCTCATTCTTCCTCTCTCTCTCTCCCTTTTCCCTCCAATCCTATCTCTTCCCCCATATTTCTCTCTCTCTCTCTCTCTCTCTCTCTCTCTCTCTCTCTCTCTCTCTCTACCTATGTTACTATATCCCTCCCTCTCTCCTTATATCTCCTTCTCTCCTTATTTGTCTCTTTATCTCACCCCTAAACATACACTCTTTCTCTCCATCTCTCCCTTGTCAGTCCCTCTCTCTCTCTCCACTCCTCACTCTCTATGTATTTCTTCTTCCCTCCCTCTCTCCCCCTCCAAATCCATATCTCTATCCCCTCCCTCTCTCCTCCTCTCTCTCATCCTTCCTCTCTCGCCATTTCTCTCCTATGTTTATCTCTTTCTCTCTCTACCCTCCAATCCTCTCACTATCTCCCTCCCACTCTCCTCTATCTTCCCCCTCCATCTTTGTTTCTCCCTCTCCCTCTTTTACCCTTCTCTACCCTTCTATCTTTTTATTCCTCCTCTCCCCTCTCCTTCAGTTTATCTCCATCTCTCCCTTTTCACTCCACCTATCTCTCCACCTCTATTACTTTGTCTTTGTTCTTACCTCCCATATATATAGAGTTAATATATATCATGATATAGTAATATATATTATAATATAACAAATTTAATATTGGATTAAAACAAAGTTATTATATTTAATAATATCAATATTATTATATATTAATATGAATATTAGATTTAATAATAATAATAATAATCTTTTAATATTAATATTATGGTTAATAGTATTTTTTGCATGGTATTAATAATAATTTGGCCTATGGTATTTTGCCCATAGGCTTCACCTAAATAAAACCTATTTTTTGAGTGTTAGTAAGTGTAAAGAGGTTTATGGAGCAAATATAAAAATAATTTTTATTTATTTACAATCCCTCTTGTTTAGCAGGATCCACCTAAATAAAACCTATTTTTTGAGTTTTCATAAATATAAAGAGGTTAATGGAGTAAAGATAAAAAGAGGTTTTATTTATTTACCATACCTTTGGAGTAAACATAAAAGAAGAAGTCTTATTTATTTACCATACTTCTAGTTTATTTATATTTTTATTTATTTACCATAGCTATTTTTTTTTACTATTCGTAAGCCTCTTTATATTTTAAATTTATGTTGTGTTTATACATAATAATAATTAGATTGATTTTTAAATAGAGCCAACATTAATGTTAAATGTTAAATATAAAATGTGATTAATCCAAAACACATTTATTTATATTATGGATCACAAAAGTCTCAAATCTAACATGTTAAACATTGCATTTACATTTACATTGACATTTAAGTTTACATGTTTACGTTTTTACACGAGATCTACCCCATGGGCACAATAATTATTTTATTTTTAATTTAGAATTACAAATAACTTTGAAAAATACATATAAATAACCAAAAACAATTTTATATTAATTAAAATAAAATAAATTTCAATTAATTGAAAGTCAAAATAATACTATTTGAATGAAAAGTTGTTTTCTATTTTCAAAAAGAGTAAAGAAATTTGTAATTATTTTATTTAAACTTTGAGTTACAAATAATTTAATCATATAAACTGCCGCAAATTTGGGGTTTGGTGTCTTGGGTCATTTTTCCCTAAACCATAGGGTTATAGATCATCTTGCCTTGATAATTGGCAATGTAAAGATATTGTTTTAAATCTGTCACTGTTTCTACCAGGGTAACACCTATCTAAATATCTGGGAAGATAAAACTGATCTAGATCATGCGGATGGATTTTCAGGGGATCGATGTGTTTGGTGCCCCTGAAAACCAACATCTCAACCATCAGAGTGCTTTCAGATTCTATTGGCATTGAACTAGTGACAACTAGTTGGGAACTAGAGAAAGTGAGATGCAGTGCCCTACTGAAACCTGGAAAAAAAAGTAATAGGTTTTTAAATTAGAAGTTCCTTGTAATGGAAACATGGTGGGTGCTTCAGATGTTGGTTACATGTCTAGCAGTTCGAACCACTGTCAATGTATTAATGGATGTCGAGCATTCTTCAAAAGTCATTCTTTTACAAAGTTGAGGAAACCTTCAGATCCAATGCTCGATTACTCTTACATTGTTGTTGAGTTAAATCAAATATTTAGCTTGCAGAATGATTGATCCAATGGTTACGCACTATGGCAAAGGTCAACTATATTGCTTCTTGGCCGATCCAGATACTGTGCTAGATCTGGTGAGTAACTCTTAACAAAGTGTGAAAAAGCATTTCATAATTAATTTTATATTTTCTGGAGTATTTCCATATTAATGTTTTTTTATTAGATTATGTTTTTCATCTATATTTGGAAGATGACAGTGGATGGTTCCAAACTTAGATTTGACATTTTTTAATTATTTAAATCATATTTATTTGATTTTTTTAGAGCTTCTCTACATTATTTATTTCTCTTGGGAGATCAAATCTTCCATATATGTCTTCAAAACTTCGACCCAAAAAACCATTATCCTTTTTCTCTTAAATATGTTCCTTTTTTTTTGTTGAATTCAAATTGCATATATCAGTAGACATGGTTGCGAATGCAACTTTCACAGCCATGGCCAAACACACAAGAAATCATGGCTTAAAGGTTTATCATATTGCTTATTCAGTGGTAAATCCCATAACAATTCAAGAATTAAAAAAAAAATATTTGAACCTTTTAAATGTAATCCCTACATTCATCGCAAAGGAAATCGAGTAAAATTGTGGTGTTATAGACATTTTTGGGCACTGGAACCCCAAGCATAAATGTCCATAAACCAAGGGCTCCTAAGTCCCTAAAGGTGTTGTTCCAACCCCTAAAAGAACAAGGTCAACTGATTACAGCTTCTCCCACAAGTTCTCCATGAAAAACCACTCAGAACTGGTCAAAACTGGACCATTTCACCTGCTCCATAGGCAAAGTGCGTTGCATCCCACCTAAATACACTCAGTAGGAACGATGCATGTCAAAAAGCCCTTCTATGGGGTGCAATGGGCGAGAAAGGACAAACAGCAGGGTCAATCCGCAAGGTGGAGAAGCATGGAATCTTCCAGAAACTTCTCCTGTGACACTTGCCTCTCTGAATTCGACCAGGGATGAGTAAGAGATCATCTATCTCCAAACCCAAAAATATAGGCCTAACACCTCCCACTCCGAACAAAAACGTATTCGATACCAATCAAAAGACTACATGATCGTCGGTGACACGCTTTACCGTCGTGGTGTCGATACAGTTCTGAGGAGGTGCCTCACCCATGAGGAAGCCGAAAAAGTCCTGAATGATTGCCATTCAGGTGCGTGTGGGGGGCATCAATCCGATTACGCTACGGCGCAAAAAATTTTACGAGCAGGATACTTCTGGCCAACAATGTTCAAAGATTGCATAACCGCAGTCAGAAGTTGCCATGCCTATCAAATTTTCGATAGCAAAACCAGAAGACCACCCGCACCTCTGCAGCCAATAGTTGTTGTTGGGCCATTCGTCAAATGGGGCATTGATTTCATGACATGTAACCCCACCTCGACCGGGGGGCATGGGTACATCATAGTCACAGTGGACTATTTTACCAAATGGGCCGAGGCGATGCCTACATTAGATAACACTGGTGAAATAGCTGCCCTTTTCTTTTTCAATCATGTAGTCGCCAGATTCGGCGTTCCACAGGCTATAGTCACAGATCATGGATCGCATTTTTGCAATCACATGATGGCCGAATTAGCTGCCAAATTAGGGTTGTCTCACGACATCTCTACTCCATATTACCCGCAGGCCAACGGACAAGTTGAAGCAATCAACAAGGTCCTGAAGCGCATGCTGCAAAGGATGATTGGAGTCCACAAAAGGAGTTGGCACCTGATCCTGTACTCGGCCTTGTGGGCATACCGAACATCGGTAAGGAATGCAACCGGGTTTACACCCTTCCAACTGGTGTATGGCCTAGAAGCAATCTTACCAATTCAGTGTGAAATCTCGTCCCTCAAACTCGCAATCGACCTTCTCCCCGGAACTTCAGAAGAGGAGGCTCGTTTCTTGGAACTAATCCAATTGGATGAAACCTGTCGTGATGCCGCTTTGGCTAACGAAGCCCATAAGAAACGAGTCAAGGCACAGTTCGACAAGAATGTCAAACCCCGTGTCTCCTCAAAAGGTGACTTGGTCTTGCTTTATGACCAGGAATCCGATAAATTGGGAGCAGGTAAATTCAAGTCTTTATGGATGGGCCCCTATATTTTTAAGCGAGTGTTAGCAAAAGGAGCCTACGAGTTAATGGATCACGAGGAAATTCCATTGGTGCAACCCCGTAATGGGTTGTACCTTAAGCGTTACTATGCATGATTCAGTGTGGTAACCTACATGCTTTTGTTACATTTTTGTTTTCGCTAAGGGTAATCGTTTTTGTCAAGTAAATCCACTTTTTACATTTGTTGCAGATGTCGAACCTATTGGAATATTTTGTTAGGTATGCCGACGAAGAAAGTCATAGTTCGCGGAACCTATCTTCTACGACCTTTTTGATCCAAGCAGCGAGTTAGTAAGTTTCAGAGGGGTATGTATTGGTCGATCAACGAATAACATCGCTGAATATAGCGTGTTGATAGAACTTCTCTCTGATGCCATCACACATGGCATACGTTGACTTGTCGTCAGGCTAGACTCACAGCTCGTCATACTATAGCTCACTAGTATCTACTCCGTCCGAAATCCAGCTATCTATCACATGTTCCTAAGGGTCAAGATTTTGGAAAGGCAATTTGATTTTATTCAATATCAGCATATTTCCAAAAACTTAAACACATTATCTGACTCATTGGCAAATGATGTGTTAGATAGACATTTGCAACATTTATAAAAAGAAGCATTTCATCAATATTTGCGTTCGGATCATGTAACTTAACCAAAATAAAACTCCGAAAATAAAATATATATATATATATATATATATATATATATATATATATATAGATATATATATATAACTGTTTATGGTTTACACATAATGTTCTGTAACCAAGACAAAATTGGTCAAATGACCCAAAACTCAAAACGCTAGGGGGCACCCTAGTCTAATGATGCTGGTGATAACAAGTCACCGCTTGTGCAATCATGCGTAAAAGCCTAGTCCATCGACTTGGCATGCCAGTAGTATGTCACTGCAACCTCAAAGGCAGCTCATTAGTCCTCACATCTGGAATACCGAGAGGCCCTTGACCTGATCCTGTAATGCTAAAAGAGTCTCGACCACATCAAGGTCACAAAGGATAGCCCTTCCCACAGCCTCTCCTGCTGGAGCGATAGTTGGCACTCTCAGGCGTACTACTGGCCGAACGGGACCAACGTCTGCATGAGCACATGAGTTCTGATTAGTCTTGACAGAATAAAGTACAAGGACATTATAAAAGGGAGACGATAAACAGAAATATGGTCAAGAATTTACCAATGGCACCCCACTGCTCCCCAGCCGGTAGTACCAAATCCGGGTCACCCCGAAAGTCCATACCAGCAAATGGATACTCGGAAAAAACCATCTCCTAAGGATCGAACCACCCAAAGAAGGTATCAGAAAAGGAAATCTGAGACTGACCAGCATGTGTGGACATATGGTCGACCCATCTCTGCATCCGTGGTTCAGTCGGTGGAGGTAAACCAAGTGAAATATACTACGGCTGCATCAGCGGGATCTTTTCCAAGGCAAAGGCAGTCAAAATAGAACCATATCCAAAGTTCTTCAATCTTTCGTTCTTCACCTTGGTTAACTGTTCTTTCATCACAAAGAGTATTGCATCACACTAGTTGAACACTTTTGGTTTGAGACATTCTAAGGCATACTGCATATAAGACTGGTTGGCCACATGAAGAGCCGCACCACCAGCAATCCTACCAAAGGTGAACAGAATGGTCCTCAAAAACCTGTCAGTGACATCACCGATGATGATCTTGTCGTCTTTACTCGGCTGAGATCCCTCTTTGCAATACCTGCAAACGTAATCTCTCATATATTCACCCCCACGGGCTGAACCTGATAAGGAGATAGGGGCACCCCGCCTCGATAAGCCGGTCAAAAAATAGATGTCCATGACAGTCAAGGGGATGGATTTGCCCCCAATCTAGAACACCTAGCTAGTAGGGTCCCAAGCATTGAGAAAATATTGCAGCAAGTTGATTTGTTGCCTCATGCTAGAGATATGGAAAAACTTCAGCAGGCCATAGTTCCGCAGTGCATTTACCGTAACCGGATCATGTAAAGCAAGCATGTCCTCTTCTTCATGCTCACGTTCTCGCCATGTAACAGGCATTTTTCTCCAATGAATCTCTGAAAACAAACAAGAGAAGAGTTAAATCCTGATTTGGTGAAAAACAGGCAAAAATTTCCATTGAAATCAGGCTCAGAATGCAAAATGGAAAAGATGAAATGAAAGAGCTCAAGTTTAGCTCCTACCTGGTCCAAACAATGCCAAAAATCGTCAACAGAATCTCCCAGAATCAGCTAGTGAAAATCAAGGGGGGAAAGCACCTCTAAAGCTCCAACAAGCCAAAGTTCAAATGAAATGGTAAAATGAGGGGTAAAAGCACTTTTAAATTACTTTTTACGTAATTCAAGTAAAATATTAGTGTCTTAACTCATTTTCCAAACATGTATTGTTCATTTCTAACTAGTTTGATGAAGCAATTGAGCATGCAGTACAATCTTGGAAGGAACAAAGTTATTAATGGTAAAGTCAAGAAATGACCGTTATATCGAGCAGTTTTAACGCGGACTTCAAGCTCGTTAAAAAATAAACATAAGAAATGAGCAAGTGTTTCCCCCAACATTTAAGCTCATTTTATAATAAAAAATGAACCAATTTCTGGTAAATAACCATCGTGAATGTAGTACTTCAACCTTTAAAGCCTTGGTTGTGTTCTCATCATCACCTCCCCTCTGTATTGGCCGATCATTAACCTCCACTTGATTGTTTACCCCTTTTGAGGAACAGCTGCGAAGAGTGATCTTGTTAGCCATCCTTGTAACACTGTCGTGATTGGAAAATTCCAAACCTTACCTGGAATCAGCTGCTACCCGAATTTATCACTCGTTCCTCAAAGACGAGTCTCCTTTAAGCTCTTTTCAACTGACTCGTAAAATATCAAAATATTGTTGAGCTATTGGCCTCTCCAGCTCGTTAAAGTGATCGGAAGTGCTATCCCTCCTTTAGATTTTAATCTTTTTGGACCTGATGGATTATTACACAAAAAGATCGAGCGCTTGTTTGTTCGGCTCGTTAAAAGTACCGAAAATTCATCCCTTCTGTATTATTTTATACTTTTTCGGACTTAAGAGATTAGATGACAAAAAAGGATTTTTGGAGTTTCCTTTACGTCCCTTTTCAGACTCTCTAAAATTGAAAAGGACCGAGTTATCTTTGTCGTTAAACTTGTTAAAACCTAATAGCGACAAAATTGTCCATAACAGACAAGAACGAGTTTCACTATCGCTAGGCTCGTTAAAACATAGCGATGGGTTTGCCTGAAAGGGAAAATTATAGAACAAGCATATGTTATCCTCCTCAAGCTTGAAAAAAATAAAGAGGTACTGGTCAGCAATGACTAGGGAAAAATTGGGAAGAAAACTTGAAGAAACTTTGTTGGTAGCAAGTCACTCTTGAACATGACACTTTCACTTCGCATCCAAGTCGGGTTGGGTTGTTCCATTCACTGGTCACATCGCCATGATTCCATCACACCATCCACATTTGGGGTTAATTCTACCGATCCATCATGTCAGTGTCGCCGATATGTTCAAGAGAAGACGCTAAGAGAATTCACCTGTGTCTCACCCATTGCAATACATTTACGCTCCATTCTTTCATGAACGCCACCCTGAACCTTATATCACCAGATCGTTTTCACCTCCATTAAAATCATTTGCTCCGTTCCGTGTCATTGATGTGGGATTCATTAAGGCCCTCCTATGACGGATCACTTCTTGTTGACATCAACTCATTATCCAAGAAGTCGATCTAGGAACAACCCTTTCAGTACTTTGAAGCTTGCATGCCTCAATGGCAAGTTTCTCACTTCCGGCAACAGGTTTACATCAATGGCCTTCAGCCGAAAGATTTTGCATGGTGTTTGACACCAAGTCCTTTATTCACACCACGTAAATTATACTGCAGTACCTTGAGGGTCATCATCATTATCGGTGATTCCTCTCGCGCCTGTTAACGGCTTACATCATTGGCTGGTAATCAGGCGATGTCTTTCCATGTTCGACTCCAGAACATCTCTCACATGGATTGACTTGTACTTTGAGTGAAGATCGAATGAGACTGAATACCCCGGATCTAGTTTCATCCATCCGGGCTGCGATATATATTCAGGAAAATAAAGACATCAAATGTACATCATTTCTGCACAGATAATCATCCAATCTAAGGGATGATGGCTCTACCAGAATCATTAGTCTACACTCAGACGATTGTCTGTCTCATGTACATGAAAAATGAATTTATAAAGCTGAGCATGGGAATGCCCGCCTCAACTAGATCATGAAAATATTATGAAGATAATGTATTGTATTGTATCTTATTACAAGTCTCCTTCCAGCTTGAAAGAACTTCGGATCCTCATGATAAAGCATTCCACCCGACATCAAAAAGATTAACGGCCTCATGCTTTAGGGGGAAACTGTTATAGACATTTTTGGGCACTGCAACCCCAAGCATAAATTTCCATAAACCAAGGGCTCCTATGTCCCTAAAGGTGTTATTCCAACCCCTAAAAGAACAAGGTCAACTGATTACAACTTCTCCTAGAAGTTCTCCATGAAAAACCACTCAGAACTGGTCAAAACTGGACCATTTCACCTGCTCCATAGGCAAAGTGCATTGCATCCCACCTAAATACACTCAGTAGGTGTGATGCATGTCAAAAAGCCCTTCTATGGGGTGCAATGGGCGAGAAAGGACAAATGGCAGGGTCAATCCGCAAGGTGGAGAAGCATGGAATCTTCCATAAACTTCTCCTGTGACACTTGCCTCTCGGAATTCGACCAGGGATGAGTAAGAGATCATCAATCTCCATGTGAAATCAAGAACTATCAGAGGGAAGACATCAATCAAATCTCAAAAGCTAACTCACCCCCCTTTGCAAACATCTATATATGGATCCCTCATCCCAGAGATCTAGAGGCTAGAATTTTGTATCTTGTAAGGAAGTGTTGTTGGTTTCTTGGTGCAACATCATAGTGTTGGGTGATCTAAGCTTTTCATGAGGTGAAGAAGGGCTTCTTAGTGAGAGGATGATGCTGGGTCAGAACAATTGGTTGTAATTCTCTTGGCTCTTTCTTGATTATCAATAAAGTTATTCAAGTTTTCCTCCATACTCTTGTGTGATTAATGTTTTATGCATTTATGTGGATAATATACATCTGATCCTATATTTCTTATGATAATAGATCTATGTTCTCGTATAGTGTTATGCTGCTTTGATTCTACAGGTACTCTGTGAAGCTGGGTACGCAAGAAAGCAAGTAGCAAAGGATTATCAGAAGAGAGAGGAATCGAGCAAGGAACCAAGTGCAAGACAGAGGTTGGTCTCCTTTATTCTTCTCTTATCTATCTCTCATAAAGGAAAACGAAAGTAGTTTTAGTTTGTTCGTTTCTAAGGTAGCTACCAGCCTTAGTGGGATTAGCAGCTCTGTATAGACACTATTCCCGGTAACAATTGGTAAATCCCATACCAATTCAAGAATTTTAAAAAATAATATTTGAACATTTTAAATGTAATCCCTACAATCATCACAAAGGAAAGCCAATAAAATTGTTGAAGCAATTGACCTCTCTTAATACTATGGAGAATTATGGGTAGGCTCTGGACACAACAGCTATTTCACCAAATAATGTAAGTTGTAATGATACTCTATGTTTCTTATTTGAAATTTTGATGAATATAAGTGGAATTTGAATAGTTAAAAATGTACTCATGTAAATTTTACTTTATATTGCAGATAGTGGGGTTATCAAGATCATATAAAAAATATATGTTACAACAATTGAAGCACCTGGAAAAGATCTATGAGCCATATGCATTCTATGAAGGAAGGTGAATTATGTGCAATGTAGATGAAATACAAAATTATTGGTGCTATATTGTTTTAAACATTTTGATTGGTAATCAAGTAGCATATGTTACCAATTTTTTTAATATATTTGTGCATATTCGATACAATTCTGAAAAACTATTTCAAGAGCTCTCTGAGGATGAATGAGACAATTTTGGATTTGATATGAAGATGAACGAGACAGTTTCGGATTTGATGTTAAGATTATCGAGTGGAAAAATTACATCGGAGATATTCATATTCCCTGACTTAGTGAATATATCTTAAATGGGTAAATTTGTATTAGTGGATCATAATGTTTGCAATGGCCACAAAGGCATCAATTTTTACTTCACTGGGTTCACTATTTTTGGGAGAGTGATGGGGGTTGGAGCAAAAAGTTGTCCAGATATAAATGGAGGTCGTGCCAATGTGAACGTTGAACTCATTTCCACCAGCAATGATCTCATTAATGATGTGTCTACATTGCAAGGAGGCAGCTACACATTTACAAATATTACTCCAAGGAAACATAGGCTGGTTTCTTCCCATCATGAATACATAAACTTCATCAATCCTCGAGCAGTATACAAATATCAAGTCATATCAAATCCCACTACTTTTTTTTCAAAAAGGAAAGGCCATGATATTTTTCTCTCATTGCCTTCGTTTGATACGCAAAATAAGTTTGGATATTCCTTAAGGATGTGTCTCCAAAGGACACAATAGCCCTCCATGAAATCAAACGTGAAGAAGTGGAAAGAGTGGACTCTGTGAGCCAATTGCTAAATAGAGGAAGAAGATACAAGGTCATAGCTAATGTTGATCCTAGCTAGGATGGTGCTACGCATAAGGTACAATGATTGAGGTTTATAGAGTATATTTTCTATAATATTATTTTTTAATTATGTGATTCTCATGTTCTCTTAACAATTGTCCAAAGAGGCTCTCGAGAGATGGAGTTGGGCTTTGGAAATCTGGTAGTATATGACATCTTTTATGTCCCAAGTTATGATATGGATGGCTTATTTTTTTTCTCAGGGTAACCCTATTTTAGGTGTTCATGTATACCTTTATTCAGATGATGTCCATGAGGTGAAGTTACCTCAAAGAAGCTGCTTGGCCAAATCAAGCGCTTTGCCATGCAATATCTGATGCATATGGGAAATTTTCTTTTAATTTTATTCCATGTGGAAAATAAAGGTTGTTGCCATTCTACAAGGGTGAGAATACAATATTTGATGTTTCACTTCCGTTTATAGAGGTTCTTTTTTAGCACAGTCATGTTAATATATCTCAACCATTTCAGGTCACAGGTTTCTCAATTGGAGGACTTTTGGTAACTTCAGAAGGTGTTCGTTTTGAAGGTGTTAAGATATTAGTTGATGGACGAGAAAGAGCTAAAACAGATGTACCGGGATATCACAAACTTGATAATGTAACATAAACATGCTACACAATCAAGGCTGAGAAGGATCACTTCGAGTTTAGAAGTTTGGAGAATTTCATGGTTGTTCCAAACATGGCTTCAATCCCAAAGATAGAAGGAACACATTATAATATTTTTGGTTCCCTAAAATTAGTGAAAAATGGCTATTATGGAAAGTGTCAAGTTGGGTTGACACATGGGTCTTGAACAATGTTAAGCCTCAACTAAAGAGGATTAATGACATGGGAAACTTCTACTTCTAGGTTCAACCAAGTTAATATTGAATATCCCCACTAACCATAACAACAAAACATGATTCTGGTCTTCAATTTTCACCATCACACATTGATGTGATAGTAACTAGACCAATGTTTGGCATTGAATTTATAAAGGCCCTTGTTGATATCTGTGGATCAGTGATATGAAAGGAAGGATGTGACTCCTCAGTTTCTATATCACTTACTTCTCTAGCTGTTGAAATCTAGGTTCAGAGAAGCTTAACTCTTTAATTTTAACAAATGAGAGTAGTGACTTCATATTTGAGAAAGTCCTACCTAGTGCATTGCATCTTGAGGTAAAACATGGACCTTCATTTGATTTTTTAGATTGGGATGATGACTAGTGTTGGGAGAGAAAGGTAACTGATGTCAATGTTGGTGTTTTTCATCATTTAGAGATAGTTTTATCCAAAAAGGCTATTGGTTGCGTATTATGTCTACTCATCCTCTGGCTTCTTACATTGTATAGCCAAACAAAGAACTGATGAATTTGTTGATTAAGAAAGGATGGTAGAAAATATGCTTAGAAGCTTCTCGTGTGCACATGCTTCATTTCTTGAACTCGTGCATTTTCTTTGGAATGTCTTCATTAGAATTCAATGTATTGAACCATAAGCCTATATATTTGACTAGTGAAAAATATCTACTAAGTGGTGAAATACATGTTGATTTAAGTTCTTATCCCAAAGAAAATGAGTTGTATCGAAGCATTATTGTAGACATATGGCAAAAGGAGGGTGCATTTATAGATATGATCCATAATATAAGACTTTTTTCAAGTGCTAATGGACCAAGCAACATTGTTGTATATAAGTACGCTCACTGGGCCAATCTTAAAGATGAAATGGTCTTTTTTCTAAGAGATAAAAGAAATGCTAGTGAGAAAAATAGTTTTAAAAAGGTCTTGTTTTATCCAAGAAGTCGGCACGTTGCTGTTAAAAGTGATGGGTGCTAACTTGATATTCCTTGTTTTTTGGGGTTCCTAGGAAGGTACATTCAGGGTTAGTGCTGCCAGCAATCCTAGGTGCTGACATTAAAATAATTGCTCAAAATGATAGTAGTAATGGTCTTCTGAAAAAGGGTGACTTGGTTCTTCAAACTTTGACCGGATCAAATGGTCTATTTTTGGGTGGTCCTTTGTATGATGATAATGAGTACTATGTTGAAGCTTACAAGGGATATCATTTAAAAGCACTTGCATAGGACCCCTTTTGAAGCTTATTTTTATGCTCATCCATTCTGATCAGACACCCCACTCGACTAGCCAAACCATAAAGGATATTTTATCGTCAGTATTTGACCTTTAGTGCACTCCCTGCATTTGTGGTCCTCAGTAGAGGAATCACTGAATTTGCGTCAAGCAACAACTAGATATGGAAAAAACATCTTCAATTGCATTGCTTCAAACTACAACCATGTAAGTCTGGATTTTACTATTACTTTCAATGCTTTACAATGAAACTAGTGCAAATGCATGTTGTATGTGGATAAAATATAAACCACTGTAAACGCAGGTTGTCTTGTGTGTGTATGCAGGGGAATACATGATAAAATATTTGAGAGTGAATGGAATACTGTTTCAAGAGTTTTCATGCTCTATCTTGAGACTCAATATGCAACGTGGAAGTAATTTGACCATACTGGAAATTGACTCATATCTCGATAATGCATACAATTTATTTGTGTACATATTGTTGAGATGATGGGGAGCTTTAAATAATTAAAGGATCTGGTCAAATGTGTTGTGCCTTTGCTTAATAATCATTCCTACCTTTGCCAAAATCAATATGTGTCTTCTCAATTTGTTGTTCGAGAGGTTTCCTAATCTCCAATGTTTGTTAATGGGTGACAACTTTATCTTGGTAAAGACAAAATTTCTTCTATTCTTTTACGTGTGCAATTCACAACATGTTTCAATGTTTAAGAATGTTTGCATTTGCTACTTAGTTGTCAGGTATAGCATAAAAATAAAAAAATTATACAAAGCATATATTGATGTAGTTAGGTTGACTATTATGTTTTGGTTCATTAATGTGTCCTATTTGTAGATTTAGTATATCCAATAGATATGAAACAAAATTAAGTAACAACTTTGTTTCATATCTATTCCTTAATGAAAATCTACACTTCCTAAACTAAAAAAGTTAACGTGCTATAAGATGTGAAAAGACCATAAAATTCTTCCATGGTTTTTTTCCATGATGTTCATAATGAATATTTATGTCTTTTGCCTCGTAAATGATTGCAGAGTTGGCTTATTCTAGTTTTGAAATGCAATGTAGGAACTTTCAAAATATCCCATACCTCTATGTCTCAGATCCCCATTCTCTCATCTCCATATATACAAGTTTATGTATACATAACTAAATTTCATGATAGGGAAATCAGTGTATTAGGTTTCTTTTCTCAGAGCACTCATGCTCTAGAGATGATAGAACTTCGTTTAATTCATGACTTGAATTATGACAATCCACGATATGAAAACTTTTTGGAGGAAGTGATGTATTTGAATAGAGTTTCAAAAAAATAAATGATATTGGTATGATAATCTTCTTTTTAAATACACACTTCAAAACATTTAAACCGTTGACAAGCAAAAAGGCTTTTAGGCTTCATTTTCTTTTATTTGTTTCTTTACAGAATGGTATGACCAATGAAATTTGTATGTGGATATGAGGATGAATTATATTGTGGGTATGAGGATGTGGACACCAATGGAATGACCTTCTTAGTCTTGGGCAACATCGAGTATGGAAGTAGATGGTAGTCTCATGGAGTGGTTACGCGACATTTTGCCCCATTTTCATTTTGTTTATCATTCATTGTTTACGATGGTTCTAATAGTCAATTTTAATTATTTATCTTTTTTTCATTTATATCGTTAACATTCCATGTTTCCTAGGTAAGGTAACATCTTTGATTGCTTTAGATGAATAACCTGTAGGATTAGGATGTTCCCAATAAGTTTTAAACATTTTTCTAATATGTCTTGTCGACTTTGAATTGTCATTGTGGGTTATCACTTTAATTGTTATCCATTTGACATTTGATTGACAACGAAATTCCATGCTTTTATAAATTATTTGTATGTTAATTTTTAAAATTATTTAAGAATTTTTTCCTCAGTAGCCACACTTCAGACAATGGATTTCACACTACTAGGTTTAAGGTTTAGGTTATGTATTTGGTTAAAATTTCCCAGATTTATATCATATCTCAAGTGTCACGTTTGGGTTATTTATTTGGTCAAAATTCCCCAAGATTTATATCATATCTCAGCCTTTTGAAATTCATGCATTCAGGCCATTCGAGTGTAACACATCACGACAAGGATGAGCCCTATTAAGCTCACCAACTCTATTACTATTCTTCATGAATCATAATTCAAATGGACTTTGAATTTAGTTCTTTTCCTTGACTAAATAGTATTAAGCAAAATCCTCTCATTCAACCTCAACCACAATTCATACTCAAAATTTTGACATGTGAATAACATTGGCTCGGCAACAAGTTTGACACCCAAATCCTTGCAAGTCAGACAAGACTGTCCATTTAAAAAAATATTGACCATATCCTTAAATTGTTAGCCCTTGGACTCCTTCATTAAAGAAAAGATCATTCTATGATCTTGATAATTTCTCTATCAAAACGTGGATGGGGTGAAATATGAGTTAAGGAGTAGAGAAAGAAATTTTCCTTGACATTACCTAGAATATTTTGAGTTTTTGGGGGCACATCACGTGACACCAACATTTTTTGGTAAAGTTCCACTGCAAGAGGCATCCACTAATTCACATTCCACAAACCATGACCATAAAGATGATTCTTCCTAAAAAAAATTCCTAGTTGATGATAATGATATATAGTCCTTATCATCATAAAGTATGGATTTTATTTCTTCACTCGTGCTCCACCTTCCCCCTCCCAATTGTATATAAGCATTCATTTCTCTTGCATGCTTCCCTTTGATTGCAAAGTTATACCCATACTTGAAATCCTCGTCTTGATCTTGGTTCTTATGCTTATCTTCGTATTCTAAGCTAAGTAACCAAAAAAACATTACCTCCCTACCACCACAAATAGATAAACCATTTTTCCTACACTATCTTTCAAGCTCCATAAGAGGAATACTAAAAAATTCTCAAGTTGTTGCACCCTCTCCAATCACCATAGCAACATCTTGATTTGGATCAGATCCATCTTTTATGTCTGTAAGATTGGATTCAAAACTATCAAGGTCCTTCAATGGTGGGGTATCTTCACATATTGAATGAAAGGGAGGGACACCCAAATTTCCAAACCGAAGAAATGTATCTCTCCGTTCATTCACATAAGCATATGAAAGGAGAAACCAGTCTGACCAAACTTGGATAACTTTCATCACTCTCTCCTGCAAGGACACCATAATATAAATGTAAAAAAATTCACAAAAAGATCCACACAGTCATTACACTAATTATGATATTTTTTTACGAGTAAAAATTACCAGCTGCCTTGCTAATTCATGATCAATAAGGGGCTTGATCTTAATACATGATCTATTTTCATCATTACTATCCTCAACATGTTCCATTATTTAGAGTGAGATTTTGTGACTTTGTAAGCATGTTTTTCCACATTTTGCTTTTATATCCCACACAATTGGAATCCTACTACATTTGGCCTCCTCTACTACCCTAGGCTACATGTGTTAAAGAGGGTACAAAACACTAATGATATATTCTTTTGCCATAAGTTCTTCTCATTTCTTGGATGAATTTTGTGGAAATTTTATTCATGCCAATTATGTGGCAGGAAATAATGTTCCATTATTCTTTTTTATCATCTCTTGTTTATGATTTAGCATGCTTCTATTGTACTAGTTCATTACAACTATGTCATGTAAAAATCAAGTTTAGTGGATCTTACATTTGATTTCCACTGTAGTCAACAACTGAATATATAATTTTTCTTTTAGGTTGAATGATGGGACAACACATTTTGATTTCCACTAGTGCTCTCTTTTTCATATACTATCACAAGTGCACAAATACAAACTCACTTTTCTTTTTACCTAGATAAGAAAATGATGACAACTTTGTAATTTGTAGTGACAAGGGTAACTATGTATTGGAGCTAGATCTTGAGCCTTTCAATTCATCCTTTCCTTACCTAACATGACCATCTCCTATTGGTAACGAAGTTCAATTTCTAAACCAACATTTTTCTTCAATATTATTTCATGGTAAAGAAAGAACACAGCCATTGTTGGATTTCCTTCAAGCACACAAATACCAAAGCCATGTCATTTTTCTTTCCTTGGTTAATATATTGCATCATTGTGTTTGATAGTTAATTCATGATTATTCTATGCCAATAAATCTCTATCAAATAGCAAAGAAGGATAACTTGCCTGTTTTAGAGATATATAAAACGAATTATTTAAAAATTCACAGGGTTATTTCAGTTCTCATCTTTCTATTTCACTTCTTTAGAGAAAACTATATATTCAAATACCAACTCAACTTAAACCAAACTAAAATAGAAAATCCTAATTATGAAGATGTTTCTCTCTCCATACCTTATAATGACATTTGTTTTTTGAATTATACTTGAAGCTCACTGATAATAACCTAGATTTATATATTTCTTTTAGCACCAAATTGAAATCATGGTAAAAATACGAATATCCCATTAAAAATGACCTAAAGATGATTCAAAGAATATCACCTTTAGTCTGAGCATGTGGCTGAGTAATTTCTGAGGTGTGAAATTTTATTAGAGGCATTATTTATTTATTTGTTTTGGTTAGAAAATGGTTTTCTCTTGCTTTTATGTGACTTTCAATTTATCATATCTAGCATGTTGAGAAACGGGAAAGAACAATGTGTGGCATTTATCTTGTGGAAGTTAATTTTGAATGAAATAATAAAGATTTTAACCAAGCTACAATCCGCTTTGGTAAAGGTAGAGGGACATCTTAAAAAGTTACCTAAGAATTCACCATACACATAGTTTGAACATAAGTAATATATGGCTTTTTCGTTTGTAGATATGTTCTTTTTTCTAGCCAAGATATCATAGCAAGACAAATATTGATATTGTAGAAATTATTAGAGGACCTCATTGAGGTCAATTTTCCTTATGTTCTACCTGATTGATACATTCTCATGACAGGAAGGTTTTAAATACGAATTAATATGTTACCAAAAAAAATTATATTCAAATTATATTCATATAAAAGAGAAAAACAAATGTCAATTCCTTCATTTGATAGTTACTTGACTCTCATGTGGGCGGGTTACATGAAATGTGATTGGAAAAAGGATGGGGAGACAATATAGAGATCATGTCTTGGATATGATTCATTTGTTGTTAGAGATCCTTCAGGCACTTCACCCATCGACTTTCGAAGTGTTTCTAGTAAATATTCCTATGGTTTTTAATGTTGTGATTCCTTCACTTCATGGTTATTTTGGGTAATCAAATGTTTTAGGAATGCGTGATAAGATATCGATGGAAAAGTAAACAATTTTTTATAATTGCAATGTCCATTCCATGATATCCTCTCTTTATTGTTTGATTGTATTTTGAACGTTTATTTCGATTTTTGTTTGTATTTTAACTATGAAATTGAAAGTACTTGGTACAACAACCAAAGCTTGAAGATGAAATTAATATTACATGATATTGATTGAAATCCTTTTAACTATTTTGTATTGAAAGATTTTCATGATTATTAGAAAATTTTGCTTTCATGTTGTTATTTGAGAACATTTTTTTTGTATACTTGACCAATTTCATGCATTAGACAACAAATTGTTGTTGCGACTAAAATGACAAGGATTAGACATCACACCTCAGATTATTTTTTTTTAACAAGTTATTTACAGCTTGAGATTGTTATCATGTAACTTAGTTGGCATGATTGTGCCTAAGCTTTCCCTGAAGGTTGAATACTAAGATACTAAGGTGTTCTTTTCTATGGTGACTTTAATTTCTTTATACAGGTCATCTGGCCACATAGTGGCCACTATCACTCAACTGAAGAAAACTTGTTCAAGTTTATTGCTCTTATGGGGAAGAATGGCTTTAACATTTTTGATGTTGAGGTATATGTAATACAAAACCTTTATAGTCTACTTTCATTTATATTCTATTGTTCATCATCTCTCATGTCTTACACTCTGCATTCTAGGTTCTTTTTTTTTCAGAAAAGGAACTCAGTATTGATGGTAAGCAACAGGATTTGAAGAAAGAGGAGACCACTAACACTGGAGCGACAAATGAAAAAAGAGAGAGAAGATAACCAATCTAGTGGTACCCTTAAAGCCAACATCCCGCATAAGACACACACATAGACACTGATGTTCAAATCTTCATAGTTGGTGAATTCACTTGCAATGACTTGACAACACAATGATAATGTTTTATAGTGATGAAATAACATTTCATGTGTAAATTGTAGTTGAGCCAATGTTAAGTTGGAAACTCGTATTGTAATACTTGACATTTCATATAATATAATTTCTGTGGTTGAAATTATTTATAGTTGCACTTGATGTTGTTTAGTATTTTAACTAACATATGTAATTTTGAATTTTCATATTAGATGAACCAATTCACATTGTATGATCTTTTAATTTAGTCGCAAAATCATACTAATTAATCTATGTTGATTAATAATGAACACATAAAATCAATCTAAAACTACTAAATAAGTAGTTTATATTGATTAATGATGAACACAAATAAAATGAATATATGACTAAATAAGTCATTTATAATGATTATTAATGAAAATAAATGAAATGAATATAAACTACTAAATTAGTCG
This sequence comes from Pinus tabuliformis, assembly GCA_031772625.1. Classification (NCBI taxonomy): domain Eukaryota; kingdom Viridiplantae; phylum Streptophyta; class Pinopsida; order Pinales; family Pinaceae; genus Pinus; species Pinus tabuliformis. The sequence goes on along the minus strand of CM062811.1, from coordinate 106,921,963 downwards.
TTTATATAATAAATATGAAAATACCAAAAAAATATAAATGAGTACTGCAAATGATTAATTTTTCATTACAAATGACAACTAAATTTTGCATATATACGACTATTACTAGCTAATCTCCAGTATCTTTAACACGACAAAAATTTAGTCATATTTCTTTGGTCATTAATTGGTTTCAAATGACGGCTAAAATTTGCATATATATGACTAGTAGTAGCTAATTTACAGTATCTTATAACACAATCCACATTTTGGTCATATTTCTTTGGTCATTAATTGTTTTTCTCAGATGATCATATAGTAATATATTTTGTTGTATATTTGGTCATTAATTGTGGCAATTAATGACTAAATCAATAACTAAACTAATGACCAAATTTATGACTAAATATACTACTAGATGATAAAATTGAGACAATAAATTAATGACTAAGCTAAAAACAACTAAAAGTTGGTCGCATTATAAGATACTGTAAATTAGCTACTACTGGTCAACAACTGAAAAATAGTCATTTATATGCAACTTTTGGTCGTTGTTTTAGTAACTAATTAGCCATTTTGTAATAGTGAGGACATTTCATTTGTTGTTGGAATCCTCTCCAGGTTTATGCAAAAGCTTTGTGAGGGACATTGGTCTGCTGCAAAAAGAGTTCTAAATTACTTGAAGGGAACTCAAGACTTTGGACTCATGTATACACTGGTGGGCGACTTTAGCTTGATTGGATACTCTGATTAAAACTTCAATGGAGACAAAGAAAATGGGTTATCTACTTCTGGTTATGCTATGAGTCTTGGATCAGGAGATGTCTCCTGGGGATCACACAAACAATCAGCTCCAGCAGATTCCACAACAGAAGCAGAATATGTGGCAGCAGTTGAGGCAACAAAAGAAATTGTTGGCAAAGGAAAATTCTGGAAAATTTGCATGTAAAACAAGTACATTTTACTTGAATCATGACTAACAATACCTCAGCAATAAAGCTGGCTAAGAACCCAAAGTTACATGATCGAACAAAGCACATCAATACAAAATATCATTTGATTCGACATCATGTTGAGGCCAAAACAATCCATCTTCGCCATTGTTCCACTAATGAGTAGATTGCAGACATCTTCACCAAAGCACTTGGAAAAGAAAAGCTTAAAAGATTTAGAATGATGCTTGGACTCACCAACATCCCTTCAGATTAAGGGGGGAATGTTGACACCTTGTCATAGGGATTAGGTGAACAACTGTAAATAGTGTAAATAAATAATAGAGAAAATGGAGAGTCATCAGGAGATGAAACTCAACAGTCACTCCCACATGTATATAATAATGAACAACCTAAATGAATAATATAATCTCATTTGAGGAGTTACCTCATGGTCTGATAGAAATTGTGACCTATAAATAGTAGAGTTTCTTTAGTAACATGGACTCCACCAACTAAGCTAACCCTCAAGGTTAAGTTTACGTTATGTTAATTTTATATCTTTTGATTTTGATTTTGGTTTTTCCTTGGGTTGGGAATGGGTGTTGTGGTAAAAGATGAGTTGAAGTAATCATAAACAACCTTGAACAATGTTTAATCAAATTCAAGCCCCATTTCCTGCATTTTGTTTAACAGATTGAACATTCAGTCAAATATCTAGCTTGGAAATGATATTTAGAAATTGGGGTAATTGGAAAGATATGGAAGAGTAGAGATTGAAAGCAAAAAATAAAATATACCTAAAACATTTTGATACCTTATCATTTCCCTCAGCTAAAAGTGTTTCATAATTTACAAAGGTCAGGGATGACTATGGCAGGACCTCTGAGTAGATGCCAAGCTCATTGGTGCGATGATTCTAGGTCACACATGAAAATGCGTATGAAGACACCTTGTTAAATATATTATTGATTTTTGAAAAAAACCACCTCGAACTTTGTCTCCAATTGATTCCTCCTCCTGCCCTCCCTCCATAACTATAAGCATGAATCCACCCACCCACGAGAACAAAATAATCTATATTTTTCCACCTGTCATATAAATTCAAACCCTAAACTATCATGCAAATTATTCCTAACTTTTACATTTATTTTCATTGATTAATGGGCATATCTCTTAATTTCAAGCCTACATTTTATTTTGGACCTTCCTCCTCTCACTGTTCTAACGATGTATTTTCACAACTTTTGCAAATAAAATGGCAAGAATTTGCACTGTGAGCCACAAATTAATGTGTTTTTTTTCTAAATATGCTATATTTGATAATGGATGAGGTGGGTTTTTATTCTCTTAAAAAAAACATTATTTAAATATAAAATGGAAATTTTGACTCTATAATATTAAGTTTATTTTGAGAGATTTAAAAAGCAAGACATTATTCTCCTCTCTCATATTTAATTCTTGATTATAATATATTAGTTCTTCATGAATTTATTGATGGTTATAGTTTTTGTGAATAAATTGTCAGGCTAGGTAGTAACTCCATTAAGCAAAAACTAGTTCATGTATATTATTCCATCAGGTAGGTCTATTATATACATGAGGGAGAGACTGTTCAGTTCATATCCCATGACTGTTCATATTTCTCATTTATTTATTTACATATATTTACCCAATCACAAGAATAAGGTGTCAACATTCCTGTTATCGGGAAATCTAGTGTCTATGCAGAGCTACTAGTCCCACTAAGGCTGGTAGCTACGTTAGAAACAAACAAACTAAAACCACTTTCGTTTTCCTTTATGAGAAGTAGATAAGAGGGGAAAGAAGGAGACCAACCTCTGTCTTGCGCTTGGCTCCTTGCTTGATTCCTCTCCCTTCTGATAGATCTTTGCCACTCACTTCCTCGTCTACCCAGCTTCAAAGAGCACCTGTAGGATCAAAGCAGCATAACACTATCCAAGAACATAGATCTACCATCATAAACAATATAGGACCAAATATATATTGACCACACAAATGCATATATCATCAATCATACAACAATGTGGAGGAAAACTTGAATAGCTTTATTAATAATCAAGAATAGCAAAGAGGATTACAACCAATTGTTCTGACCTAGCGTCACCCTCTCAGCAAGAAATCCCTTCTTCACCTCATGAAAAGCTTAGATCACCAAACACTATGATGTTACACCAAGAAACCAGTAGCACTTCCTTACAAGATACAAAATTCCAGCCTCTGATCTCTGGGATGAGGGATCCATATATAGATGTTTGCAAGGGGGGTGAGTCAGCTTCTGAAATTTGATTAGTGTCCTCTCTCTAATAGTTCTTGATCCCACTTGGAGATTGATGATCTCTTACTCATCCCTAGGCGAATGCAGAGAGGCAAGTGTCACAGGAGAAGTTTCTGGAAGATTCCATGATTCTCCACCTCACAGATTGACCCTGCCATTTTTAAACTCTCGCCCACCGCACCCCATAGAAAGGCTTTTCAGTATGCATCGCACCTCCCGTGTGCATTTAGGTGGGATGCAACGGACTTTGACCATGGAGCAGATGAGATGGTCCAATTTTGACCAGTTCTGAGTAGTTTTTCATGGAGAACTTCTGGGAGATGCTGTAATCAGTTGACCTTGTTCTTTTAGGGGTTGGAACAACACTTTTAGGGACTTAGGATCCCTTGGTTTATGGACATTTATGATTGGGGTTGCAGTGCCCAAAAATGTCTATAATAGTTGCCCCCTAAAGCATGAGGTCGTTAATCTTTTTGATGTTGGGTGAAATGCTTTATCATGAGGATCCGAAGTTTTTTCAAGCTGGAAGGTGACTTGTAATAAGATACAATACAATACATTATCTTCATAATATTTTCATGATCTAGCTGAGGTGGGCATTCCCATGCTCAGCTTTATAAATTCATTTCCATGTACATTAGACAGACAATCGTCTGAGTGCAGACTGATGATTCTGGTAGAGCCATAATCCCTTGGATTGGATGATTATCTGTGCAATAATGATTTACATTTGATGTCTTTATTTTCCTGAATATATATCGCAGACCGGATGGATGAAACTAGATCCGGGGTCTTCAATCTCGTTCTATCTTCACTCAAAGTACAAGTCGATCCATGTGAGAGATGTTCTGGAGTCAAACATGGAAAGACATCGCCTGATTACCAGTCAATGATGTAAGTTGTTAACAAGTGCGAGAGGAATCACCGATAATGATGATGACCCTCAAGGTACTACAATACAATTCACGTGGTGTGAATAAGGTACTTGGCGTCGAACACCACTCAAAATCTTTCGGTCGAAGGCCATTGATGTAAACCTGTCACCGGAAGTGAGAAACTTGCCATTGAGGCATGCAAGCTTCAAATTATTGAAAGGGTTGTTCCTAGATCGACTTCCTGGATAATGCGCTGATGTCGACAAGAAGTGATCCGTCATAGGAGGGCCTTAGTGAATCCCACATCAATGACACGGAACGGAGCAAATGATTTTAATGGAGGTGAAAACGATCTGATGACATAAGGTTCAGGGGGGCGGTCATGAAAGAATGGAGCGTAAATGTATTGCAGTGGATGAGACGCAGGTGAATTCTCTGAGCGAATTCTCTTGAACATATCGGCGACACTGACATGATGGATTGGTAGCGTTAACCCCAAATATGGATGGTGTAATGGACCCAAGGTGATATGACCAGTGAATGGAACAACCCAACCCGACTCGGATGCAGAGTGAAAGTGTCATGTTCAAGAGCGACTTGCTTCCAATAAAGTTTCTTCAAGTTTTCTTCCCAATTTTTCCCCAGTCATTTCTGACCAGTGCCTCTTTATTTTTGTCAAGCTTGAGGAGGATAACATATGCTTGTTCTATAATTTTCCCTTTGGGAAAACCCATCGCTATGTTTTAACAAGCCTAGCGATAGTGAAACTCATTCTTGTCTGTATGGACAAGTTTGTTGCTATTCGGTTTTAACGAGTTTAATGACAAAGATAACTCGGTCCTTTTCAATTTTAGAGAGTCTCAAAGGGGACGTAAAGAAAACTCCAATAATCCTTTTTCAACATATAATCCCTTGAGTCCGAAAAAATATAAAATAATACAAAAGGGATGAATTTTCAATAATTTTAACGAGCCGAACAAAACAAGCGCTCGATATTTTTGTGTAATAATCCCTCAGGTCCAAAAAGATTAAAATCTAAAGGAGGGATAGCACTTCCGGTCACTTTAACGAGCTGGAGAGTCCAATCGCTCGGCAATCTTTTCATATTTTACGAGTCAGTTGAAAAGAGCTTAAAGAAGACTCGTATTTCGGGGAACGAGTGATAAATTCGGGTACTAGAAGCTAATTCCAGGTAAGGTTTGGAATTTTCCAATCATGGCAGTGTCACAAGGATGGCTAACAGGATCACTCTACGCAGTTGTTCCTCAAAAGGGTAAACAATCAAATGGAGGTGAATGATCGGCCAAAATAGAGTGGAGGTGACGATGAGAACACGAACAAGGCTTCAAAGGCTGATGATAATACATTCACGATGGTTATTTACTGGAAATTGGTTCATTTTTTAATGAGCTTAAACTTTGGGGGAACATTTTCTTATTGCTTACGTTTATTTTTTAACGATCTTGAATTCCGCGTTAAAACTGCTCGATATAATGGTCATTGATTATCTTAATTTTACCATTGACAACTTTTGTTCCTTCAAAGGTTGTACTGCCTCTTCAATTTCTTCATCAAACTAGTTAGAAATGAATAATATATGCTTGAAAAATGAGTCAAAACACTAATATTTTACTTGAATTACGTGAAAAGTAATTTAAAAGTGATTTTTTACCTCTCATTTTACCATTTCATTTGAACTTTGGTTTGTTGGAGCTTTGGAGGTGCCTTCCCCCTTGATTTTCACTAGCTGATTCCGGGAGATTCTGTGGACGATTCTCGACGCCGTCTAGACCAGGTAGGAGCTAAACCTGAGCTCTTCAGTTTCATCCTTTCCTTTTTGAATTCTGAGCATGTTTTCTAGTTTTTCTGAGCCTCTGGGGTTTGAAAAACTCGCCCTGGCTCCATCGCACCTCTTCTATATCAAAAGGTGTGATGCATGTTGGCTTGGCCATTGGCCAGTCAGCATGCATCCCACCCAGAACACTGCTGGGGGTGAAATGGGCGCAAAGAGGGAAATTTATGCACAGTTTTCATGGAAAATTTTTCCTGTTTTTCACCAAATCAGGATCTTGACTCTTCTCTTGTTTGTTTCAGAGATTCATTGGAGCAAAATGCCTGTTACATGGCGAGAATGTGAGCATGAAGAAGAGGACATTCTTGCTTTACATGATCCGATTACAGTAAATGCACTGCGGAACTGTGGCCTGTTCAAGTTTTTCCGCATCTCTAGCATGAGGCAACAAATCAACTTGTTGCAATATTTTCTCAATGCATGGGATCCTACCACCCAGGTGTTCCAGATTAGGGGCAAGTCCATCCCCTTGACTGTCATGGACATCTATTTTTTTACTGGCTTATCGAGGCGAGGTGCCCCTATCTCATTATCAGGTTCGGCCCATGGGGGTGAATCTGTGGAAGATTACATTCGCAGGTATTGCAGAGAGGGATCTTAACCGAGTAAGGACAGAAATATCAATACCCGAGATGTCACTGACAGGTCCTTGAGGACCATTCTGCTCACTTTTGCTAGAATGGCTAGTAGTACGGCTCTTCATGTGGCCAACAGGTCTTATATGCAGTACGCCTTGGAATGCCTTGAACCAAAGGTGTTCAACTGGTGTGATGCAGTACTCTCTGTGATGAAAGAACAACTGACCAAGGTGAAAAACAAAAGATTGAAGAACTTTGGATATGGTTCTATCTTGACCGCTTTCGCCTTGGAAAAGATCCTGCTGATGCAGCCGCAGTATGTTTCACTTGGTTTACCTCCACCGACTAAGCCACGGATGCAGAGATGGGTTGACCTTATGGCCAGACATGCTGGTTAGTCCCAGGTTTCCTTTTCTGATACCTTTTCGAGTGGTTCAATCGTCAGGAGATGGTTTTTTTCGAGTATCCATATGCTGGTATGGATTTCCGGGGTGATCCGGATTTGGTACTGCTGGCTAGCGAGCAGTGGGGCGTCATCGGTAAATTCTATGACCATATCTTTGTTTATCATTTCTTTTTATAATGTTCTTGTGCTTTCTTCTATCAGGACTAATCAAAACTCATGTGCTCATGCAGATGTTGGACCAGTTCGGCTAGTAGTATGTCGGAGAGTGCCCACTGTCGCTCCAGCAGGAGAGGTTGTGGGAAGGGCTATCCTTCGCGACCTTGATGTGGCCGAGACTCTTTCAGCATTGCAGGATCAGGTCGAAGGCCTCACTCTTGGTATTCCAGATGTGAGGACTAATGAGCTGCCTCTGAGGTTGCAGCGACATACTACTGGCATGCCGAGTCGATGGACTAGGCTTCTATGCATGATTGCACATGTGGTGACTTGTTATCACAAGCATCATTAGACTAGGGTGCCCCCTAGTCTTTTGAGGTTCAGGTCATCTGACCAATTTTGTCTTGGTTACAGAACATTATATGTAAACCATAAACAGTTATATATATATATATATCTATATACATATATATATATATATATATATATATATATATATATATATATTATTTTTGGAGTTTTATTTTGGTTAAGTTACATGATCCTGATGCAAATATTGATGAAATTCTTCTTTTTATAAATGTTGCAAATGTCTATCTAACACATAATTTGCCAATGAGTCTATTAATGTGTTTAAGTTTCTGGAAATATGCTGATATTGAATAAAATCAAATTGCCTTTCCAAAATCCTGACCCTTAGGAACATGCGATAGATAGCTGGATTTCGGACGGAGTAGATACCAGTGAGTTGTAGGATGACGAGCTATGAGTCTAGCCTGATGACAAGTCGGCTTATTCCATGTGTGATGGCATCAGAGAGAAGTTCAATCAACGCGCTATATTTAGCGATGTTATTTGTTGACCGACCAATACATACCCCTCTGAAACTTACTAACTCACCTCTTGGATCAAAAATGGTCTAGGCCACAGAAGATAGGTTCTGTGAACTATGACTCTCTCCGTCAGCATATCCAACAAAATATTCCAATAGGTTTGACATCTACGACAAATGTAAAAAGTGGATTACTTGACCAAAACAATTACCCTTAGCGAAAACAAAAATGTAACAAAAGCATATGGGTTACTACACTGAATCATGCATAGTAACGCTTAAGGTACAACCCATTATGGGGTTGCGCCAGTGGAATCTCATCATAATCCATTAACTCATAGGCTCCTTTTGCTAATACACACTTAACAATATAGGTTCCCATCAACAAAGACTTGAATTTACCTGCTCCCAATTTATTCGATTCCTAGTTGTAAAGTAAGACCAAGTCACCTTCTGAGAAGACACGGGGTTTGACATGTTTGTCGAACTGCACCTTGACTCGTTTCTTATGGGATTCGTTAGCCAAAGTAGCATCACGAAGAGTTTCATCCAATTGGATTAGTTCCAAGAAATGAGCCTCCTCTTCTGAAGTTCCGGGGAGAAAGTCGACTGCGAGTTTGAGGGACGAGATTCGCACTGAACTGGTAAGATTGCTTCTAGGCCATACACCAGTTGAAAAGGTGTAAACCTGGTTGCATTCCTTACCGATGTTCGGTATGCCCACAAGGCTGAGTACAATATTAGGTGCCAACTCCTTTTGTCGACTCCAATCATCCTTTGCAGCATTCGTTTCAGGACTTTGTTGATTGCTTCAACTTGTCCATTGGCCTGCGGGTAATATGGAGTAGAGCTGTCGTGGGACAACCCCAATTTGGTAGCCAATTCGACCATCATGTGATTGTGAAAATGTGATCCATGATCTGTGACTATAGCCTGTGGAACGCTGAATCTGGCGACTACATGATTGAAAAAGAAAAGGGCAACTGTTTCACCGGTGTTACCTAATGTAGGCATCACCTCGGCCCATTTGGTAAAATAGTCTACTGCGACTATGATATACCCATGCCCCCCAGTCGAGGTGGGGTTACATGTCATGAAATCAATGCCCATTTGGGGAATGGCCTGACAGCAACTATCGGTTGCAGGGGTGCGGGTGGTTTTCTGGTTTTGCTATCGAAAATTTGACATGCATGGCAACTTCTGACTGCGGTTATGCAATCTTTGAACATTGTTGGCCAGAAGTATCATGCTCGTAAAAATTTTTGCGCCGTAGCGTAACCAGATTGATGCCCCCCACACGTGCTTGAATGGCAATCATTCAGGACTTTTTCGGCCTCCTCATGGGTGAGGCACCTCCTTAGAACTGTATCAACACCACGACGGTAAAGTGTATCACCGACGATCATGTAGTCTTTTGATTGGTATCGAATACGTTTTTGTTCCGAGCGAGAGGTATTAGACCTATATTTTTAGGTTTGGAGATAGATGATTATATCTCCATACCACGGATTGCTTGAAGATATCAGAAACAAAGATTCATCCACGATGGTTTCTTCGGATGTTTCATCGTTGGACGACGATGGGAGATCGCATAGTAATTCTGCGAAAACTAGGGATTTCTTTGATTTGGATTTTACAAATTCCAGATCAAACTCTTGAAGAATTGCTATCCATTTTGAATATTTTCCCCCCAGCAACTGTCGCGACAATATATAAGTCATGGGGTTGCAATCTGACAAAATGGTAGTTTTTCGAAAGAGGACATAGTGTCGAAATCTCTGTATCGCTTGAACAGCTGCGAGAGCCAGCTTTTCAACATAGGAATACTTGATTTCTGTATCATTTAAGTTTCTACTCAAATAATATATAGGATGTTCAATTCCGTTGTCTTCTTGAACTAAAACCATTGCGATGGTTGTATCCGCTGCAGCCAGATACAGGTTAAAGTCTTTTTGATAATCAGGAGTGTACATTAATGATGCTTTCATTAGGGATTCTTTTAAAGAATCAAAGGAAGCTTGCACGACCTAATCCCAGACGAAGGGCACTTCCTTTTTCAATAGACGTGTATAACCTTTAGCAAGTTCGGCGTAATTTGGAATGAACCTCCTCAGAAAGTTTGCTTTCCCTTGGAGTTTCTGAATCTGAAGCAAATTTTAAGGTGGAGGAAAATTTATGATTGCCTGAACCTTACAGGGGTCGAGACGGATCTCGTCCTTTGAGACTACAAAGCCAAGAAAACGACCAGAACTAACACAGAACACACATTTGTGTGGATTGAGTCATATCTTGTAGTGTCGGAAACGTAGAAATATCGCTCTCAAATGTTGCGGATGATCGGTCTGCTTTCACGAATGAGCCGGCCCCTACGTTATTTAAACCAAAGGGTAATTTGCGATATGCAAATGTGCCCCACGGACAAATAAATGCAGTCTTTGACTGGTCCTGTAGGCGGATATTTATTTGATTATACCCGGAGAATCCATCCATAAATGAAAAGATTTCACATCCGGCACATTCATCAATTATCTCGTCAATAAAGGGTGTAGGGTAGTTGTCTTTTGGACAAGCTTGATTTACATCCCTATAATCGACGCACACTCTAATCGTTCCTTGTTTTCTCATCACAAGAACAATGTTTGATACCCAATCAGTTAGAGGAACCAGGTAAATAAAACCAGCATGGAGAGGTTTCTCAACTTCTGCCTTGATGGCAGCGGCTTTCTTGGGGTGCACCTATCGTAGTCGTTGTCTCACTAGTTTGACATCTGGATACATCTTTATTTCATGTTCAACGATATTTGAGTCAATGCTTGGCATTTCATCATATGACCAAGCAAAGACATCTCTGAATTCGTGAAAAAGAGCATTATATATTTCCAGTTCTGAAGGAGAACAACATTTGACAACATAAATATTCTCTACAACATTTGTTTTGGTCGAGATATTTATGGCGATAGTCTCTTCGATATTGGACAAGTTTCGCTTGGAATCCACCGTGTTTACAGTATTTGATAGGAAATCAAAAACTGAAGGATGATGAAGGTCATCAGGAGTATCTTCTTGACAATCCGAAAGATGGGAACGATGGTGATAATTTTCCCATGGTGCCCCGTCAATTGTCATTGACTGAACAATTCCTTCGTCGATGTAATGCACTTGCGACCAAGGTGGTGAGCTCCAGTATTGTAGCAATAATGCTACAACTCCTGGGGCTTCCTGTCTCTTAATTTTATCAACCCGGTAGTTCGTACAAACTTGGAAGCGACGGTGCTGTATGCACAAGTACTAGCTCTTGTCGCAGCTGTCACTTGGTCAGCTGGGACAAGTCCGCTAGGGCTCAAGCCAACTTCTATAGGCTCACAGAAGAAGCTTTATCAATGATGGACGAAAGCTAGCTCAAAGAAGACTAATCTACCTGGCAAAAATGAACTGAAAGCAAATCGAAACATGGAAACCCTAGGAAACCCTAATTCAACTAGTCTAACCTCTATGATGCAAAGAATGTGAAGGAAACTTCTACCAATGATGCCATTACTTCTAATAAGTGAAAATGCATGAATCTAATCTACTTGCATCTTAAAAAACATGTTTTTCTATTTTCTCTTTAAGTTATAAGAATTGTCATGCATGTGCTTCTAACTAGTTTTCCACTGTGCAGGGATGGATCAAGGGATGAAATGCTTTGGGAAAGGCTGGGATGGTACAGAGAGGGTCTAAGGGATACCTGAAATTCTCTCTGAGAGTTTCACAAAGTTTGGATGACATGCAACCGTGTTTATGAACTTCTACAGGAAGTCTGCAGGGGTTTCTACAGGAAAGTCATGTAGGTCTTCTACAGGATGTTCTGTAATTCTTCTACAGGATGTTTACGAATTGGATTTTTGAGGATGGATGGTTGATAAAAGATGCATGGATGGTTATGGAGGTAGGATGGGGGTCTGAAGTGACCTAGGAACTGATGGATGGAGTGATGAGATGATATGTGGAAGGCTGATTTGGCTTTAAGGTAGTTGAGGCAACAATGGAGAAGAAGGTAGGGTAACGTGGCAAAAGAGAAGATGGGAGATGAGGGAACAGACTTGGTGATGGAGGAGCTGATCTGAACGAGGCTCAAATGAACGAGGAGGTGATGAAGGTGATAGAGATGCCCTGCACAATGCTTATTCAAACAAATCAATGAATTCTTGCCAACAAACCAAGTCCTAGCTAACTCAATCCAACTGTTAATGAATGAGTAAACAACAGCCTTGTTTGAAAAGAGAACCATATACATCACATGAGAAAGAACATGCCAAAAGATCTAAATGCATACAAACTCCTACCAATCTATTATAAACATGAGAAGCTACTTGAACCATCAAAAGAAACCTAAGTAACAAAGCACGAATTAAATCTAAAGAGCAGATTTTATTTCAAGAACGCAGCAAACACATAAAGATAAACAAGGGAGGTACTGGGCGCTTGAGATGGGCCCAACCCCAAGAACTACAGCCTCCCAAGAGCGATTTAGAGCTGGTGAAAAGCTGGATACATCTTTATTAATCAAGAAATGAAAAGTTACATCAAACTGTCCACAAGAAGAACTTGAGCATGAGCTGAAAGCAAAGCTAATCTACTGCATAAAAAATCGAACTACAAGCTAGCTAACTAATGGCTAAAACGAAATGACTAACTGGCTACAAAATGACTACCCACTAGCTACCAAAAATGACCAACCACTAGCTAACCAAAATGAGGCCCCAAGCCTTCTTATTTATACAATTTGAGGACCCAACAGTCCTCCTAAAAGTTAGGGACTTGGCTGCCCAAGACTTGGAGTTAACAGCAGTCCAACTTGACTTGCTTGGCTGCCCTTGAGCTGATTGATTCGGTGGCCCTTGAACTCCGAGCTGATGGTGGAGAATTCGAGGTAAGGGCCCATAAATGAGGGGGACACCTTCCTACAAATCCTCTAGCTTGTTCTCCCACGAATTTGGCTGCCAAGTGCTCATTAAGACCTTCAAATTTGTCTCCAAGTTGACCAACAAGGCTACACAAAGCACCCATTAGACTTGTTGGCATAATGACTAACCAAATTCACTCTATTAACATAAAAATAATCAAAAACATGCAATAAACAAATGAGAATGGTGGACTAAGCCAAATTAGGAGGTTGAATGAGCCCAAATAATTGTACATTTTTGGGGCTCATCATCACCCCCCTACTGAAAGTGTTGTTCATCCTCTGAGCAACCAAATCTCTCCCCTTATCTTTGATGGCCCTGGTGACTTCCTTGGCTAATCATCTCGGCCGATTTCTCCTTTGGCTTCCCGCTTTTCAAACTTTCCTGTAGAAACTGTTCGTTGGCTTCCTGTAGAAATAGTCTCTGTCTTCCTGTAGAAACAGTCTGCTAGCTTCCTGTAGAAACAGTCTGCTAGCTTCAATGAACTGCCCGAGAATAGATATTGCATGCCGAAGCTGGATGGGAATCACTGTTTTTCCATTGGTTAACCTTGATTCATGTTTCTGTTCCTGACATGACAATACTTTCCGACTGTGGCAGCTTTCTTTGCTTCATAAAATGCTTACTGCAATAGCAAATATAATAACAGATTTGTATCCCACAGCCAACCCAAATATAACATTAGTTTCTGCTTCCAGTCCTGCATGAATCGGCAACATCTAGGACAGGGCTGTAAGCATTACTAGTGCAGTATTCAGTGACAAAACCAATAACAAGGCCAGACCACAAACCAATAGCACCACAGAAGAAAAGCTCCCAGTTCTTTACAACCTTCTGGGCACCAAAATTGAAGATAGTGAAGGATGAAGGCAATGCAACTAGGCTTACAGCAACAATGCCAATAGACATCACTACTATGGAGATAATACGTTGCTTTTTCAATGCAGGCTCAATTTCCTTCACAGCCTTGATCTCAAATATGTTAGTTGCAAACAGAGTTGTGATTAAGCAAGCAATGATACCCATTGAACTAATAAGCAAGGGATAACACATGGTAGTAAGATCATGAGAGTTTTCAAATGATGATATGGATGCAACAACCAGAGCTGCACAGGAAGATTCAGTCATAGGACCCAAATAGATCTGATCCCATACCAGCGATATCTCCAACATTGTCACCAACATTATCAGCAATGACAGCTGGGTTGCGTGGATCGTCTTCAGGAATGTTTCTCTCAACCTTGCCAACAAGATCAGCACCTACATCTGCTGCTTTGGTGCAAACACCACCACCTACGCTGCCAAACAGAGCCATGGAAGAACCACCGAGACCATATTTGAAGATGTTGAAATAAGTTTTGCTAACCATTTCATATATTTTTCTCTAAGATGTTCTGCTAATTTTCGTTTATCTCCATCTGAATTCGAATACACTTCGAGTGAATCATGATCATTGCAACAATTTCAGAGAGAAATAAAACAATCATCAAATGAGTTGATGATAGAGAACCAATTAACTGATTGTGCACACTTTAGTTGAGGACGTGGAAAGTGCCGATGAACAGCAGTTCATGAGTTTCAGCCAAGCCGTCTTCAATTTCTCCGTGATTTGTGATGAGGTGGAAAAAACATGTGCGCTAGATTTTTCAAACTGCAGTGAGACATGTCTTCTTCTCTCCGTTAATTAATTGACATCCTGTTCACTGGAGTTCAACTACCATTAACTGTGTTTTTTTTTTTAATTTTTCACGTGAATGGCCGACCATGCTGCGTGATTTTTGCCTTGAGCGCTAGAGAAGACAATCGGTTGAGCCTCGCTAATTTGTGGCTTAATTCCACCATTTCATTCATTCATGCAGTTTCCAAATTAATTTTATGCAATAGAAGAATGGGTTTGTCACATACCTCGAAGTTGAATGGCTGCCGTGAGCTGCTGTGGGCTGTCATTGCTGCATGCATTTGATTTTATGGTTGCATGATGGCTGGGCTGCTAATCCATGGCTGGTTTTCTTGTGCAGGAGTCCTCTGGCCAGATGCATGCAACAAGAATTCATTTCCACGTTCAGATCTGCATCCTGAACCTGCTGCCATTGAATTTTCACAGGACCAGAACTTCTTTTTTTCATTTCTCCCAAACGGCAAACCGGATTGAGCTGAAACTTGGTGGGCATGTTCCTACTATCATGATGCATCTCCCATAGCAAATTCGTGATCAATGGATGCACGGATTTCGAGAAAATTGGAAAATGGCTGAAGATTTCAGAGCTCGATTTCTCGGAAACCGTGCATCGGAATTGGCTGAAACTACTTGGGTAGGCTACTATCACCCACGTGCATCTCCCCATGAAACAGGTTTTGAAACGGATGCACGGTTATGGAGAAAATGCAAAAATGGCTGATGGTGATGGAGGCTGATTTCTTGGAAACCGTGCACCGGAATTGCATGAAACTGCTCAGGCATGTTATCATCGACCTTGTACAATCCCCCATAAAATGGTTTGTCAAATGGATGCATGGTTCTCAAGTTATGGCAAAAACAAATTCTGCTCTATGTTTTTTTTGCTTCAAGGCATTTTGCATGTGTTTGCATGGTATGACAAAATGAATTTTTGCTGTGATGCAGGTATGGAGATGATGGAGGATGAGTTGGAAGACGGGAGGAGGACTCTTGAACCTTTGAGGAAGCTACCATGCTTGCAAAACCACTTTTGAAATGCATGCCTAGTTTCCCACAATTTCTACAGGAAGATCCTGTAGAAGCACAATGAGAGGCACAAGGAGGTGGAAAAAGTGATGGATGAAGGCAAGGGATGGACACACAAGTGCTTGTAGGCCTAATCAACAGATTCCCACCATTAGATTCACTTTTGAAATTGTATTTGGCTCGTCCAAAGGTTCTACAGGATGTTTCCTGTAGAAATATAGAGCATCCTGTAGAAAACACAGTTTTGAGGAAAGAAGCATAATGACATGAAAAGAATGATGGAAAAGGGGTGAGGAGTGGAAACATAGATGAGTGTAGGCCTCATGGACATATTCCAAGCCTTCAGGTCCTCTTTGGAGATCAATTTGGCTTTTTTGTAAGCTTCCTGTAGAAGATACGAAACTTCTTGTAGAAGGCACAAAAACTCCTTTGTCTTTGATTTGAGTGCTCCTCCTGTCATGAAACGTCCTTCTTTAACTTGCAATGTCATTGCTGCAACATGAAAGGGAGATTAGCTTTATTTTTCTTTTTCTTTTTTCTCTTTTTTTTTTTGAAAAACAACTAGGGCGCCTCATGGAGGTTTTCACCCTAATTGCCTGCCTTGGGCGCCTCCAAGGGAGGTTTTCACCCAAAGATCTTATTCTCTTTTCTCTTTTTTTTTCAACCCATTGACCGCCTCATGGAGGTTTTCAATCAATGAGCCAATCTAAGGCGCCTCCGAGGAGGTTTTCACCTTAGATTTCTATTTTCCTTTTTTTTCATTTTTTTTTTTTTCTTTTTTTTTTCTACCCTACCCTACTTGAAAAAACAAAATCATTTTCAAGTATAAGAATACTTCCAATGGAGCCATGTGCACATCGAGATTAGAGACAAGATGATGTGAAGGCTCGGAATGCATGCTTTGACAACTATCCAAGTTTCAGAGACAAAATGATCTGACTTTGAAAGTACAAAACATAGCTGAGGAAGAGAGTACTGCTGCAACTGAGTGACCTTTTGAAACCATATCTCAATATAGCTTTGATATCCTTGGTTCTTTTGCTGATCTGGATCATTCTTCATGTCACCTTCTAACATGACTTTCTCATCTTCCTCCTTTTGCTGATCTTTCTCTTGAGTACATGGAGGATTTGATGGTAACCATGAGGGATCTTTCTTTATCTCTGATTCTGATGTCTTCTCTTCATTAAGTGCAGCCCATGGTTCTTTGATCTCCTCTTTGGAATCTTCTTTTGCTTTTGGTCCTTCAATGTTGTCAATAGATTCCCTCTTGTGCAACACTCTTCCTGAGCTTTGGTGAACATCATTGAGCTCACGAGGAATCATTTGCACATGTTGTGCCTCAGATTTGTAATTGGGTTGAGCTGCTCCATTGCATGGTTTTGGAAATGGAGGTACGGGTAGCTGAGTGGAGGTGTGAAATTGAGATGGAGATGGATGGCATTGTGGTTGGGTAGGCATTTGGGGTTGCCTTGGTGGAGGAGGAGGCGATGGTTGTGGATGAGCAGGTGGTGGAGGAAAATGAGCGGGATGAGAGTTGTACTGGGGCCTCCACCCTTGATAAGGTGCATTCCACTGAGGCTGTGGCTGAGCATAAGAGTGAAATGAATGAGCAACTGGTTGGGCATAATATGGATCTGTGAAGGAACAAGGAGGATATGACCAAGGAGGAGGTGTAGACCAGGAAGGATGAGCAGGGGGACCCCAAGAAGGCATGAAGGTGGCTTGGTAAGGGTCATAATAGGTCTCGGGTGTCCCTTGTAGTTCCTGCTGGTAGGGTACGGGTCCATGTGGCCTCCTTTGGTTCATATAACAGAGTGATTCAGTGGCTCCCTTGGCTCTTTGATATGTAGCTTTGATTCTGGGCAAGGAAGGGCACTGATCTGTAGGATGGTATTCTTCACAGATGAAACACACTTCTAGAGAGTGCATTGGACATTCGTTCCAAGGATGCTTTCTAGTGCACCTAGGACAAAAAATGGCCAAAGCCCTCTTGGCTTCTTCTTGCTTCTTTTGGATCCGCAAGGTATCCAATTGCATGGCAAGAAACTGCCTCATATCACTCTTGAAACCTTTGATCTGATTTTCAAATTCATCTTTGGACAAGGGACTGCTCCAATCATTTATGCTTGTAGCCATTTGCTCCAGAGGAATGTTTTCTGCTTCTTCTCCCCTAGAGGTTCTTCAGATATGTCTTGATGTCCACCCAGGGGTCCTTTCATCACAGCCATCGAAGAGGAACGTTGGCTGTGTGAAGCAGTGGGGGTGTTGTGCAATCATTTTTCTAACTTAGCTCTACTCCTACAAGGCATGAAATAGATTGAACTGCAACTAACTATCTTGCGAAATTGAAATGAAAGCAGAAAAGGACTAATCTATTTTGCTCAAATGAAATTGCAAGAATGAAATGCTAGGTTACGCTTGCGAAATTGAAACACTAATCTACGCTTGCAGAATTGAAATGCGGAATTGAAAGGCTATTCTAGGAAACCAGGAAATGCTAATCTATGAAAGCGGGAAATACTAATCTAGGAAAGCAAGAAAGGCTAATCTACTTTTGCATAAATGAAATTGCATAATGGAAATGAAAGATACTACTTAGAAGAAGGTTGTAGTAGAAAATAGAAGAATAGAAACAATCACCAATACTCTGCCGCTTCCCCGGCAACGGCGCCAAAAAGATGGTGAGCTCCAGTATTGTAGCAATAATGCTACAACTCCTGGGGCTTCCTGTCTCTTAATTTTATCAACCCGGTAGTTTGTACAAACTTGGAAGCGACGGTGCTGTATGCACAAGTACTAGCTCTTGTCGCAGCTGTCACTTGGTCAGCTGGCACAAGTCCGCTAGGGCTCAAGCCAACTTCTATAGGCTCACAGAAGAAGCTTTATCAATGATGGATGAAAGCTAGCTCAAAGAAGACTAATCTACTTGGCAAAAATGAACTGAAAGCAAATCGAAACATGGAAACCCTAGGAAACCCTAATTCAACTAGTCTAACCTCTATGATGCAAAGACTGTGAAGGAAACTTCTACCAATGATGCCATTACTTCTAATAAGTGAAAATGCATGAATCTAATCTACTTGCACCTTAAAAAACATGTTTTTATATTTTCTCTTTAAGTTATAAGAATTGTCATGCATGTGCTTCTAACTAGTTTTCCACTGTGCAGGGATGGATCAAGGGATGAAATGCTTTGGGAAAGGTTGGGATGGTACAGAGAGGGTCTAAGGGATACCTGACATTCTCTCTGAGAGTTTCACAAAGTTTGGATGACATGCAACCGTGTTTATGAACTTCTACAGGAAGTCTGCAGGGGTTTCTACAGGAAAGTCCTGTAGGTCTTCTACAGGATGTTCTGTAATTCTTCTACAGGATGTTTACGAATTGGATTTTTGAGGATGGATGGTTGATGGAAGATGCATGGATGGTTATGGAGGTAGGATGGGGGTCTGAAGTGACCTAGGAACTGATGGATGGAGTGATGAGATGATATGTGGAAGGCTGATTTGGCTTTAAGGTAGTTGAGCCAACAATGGAGAAGAAGGTAGGGTAACGTGGCAAAAGAGAAGATGGGAGATGAGGGAACAGACTTGGTGATGGAGGAGCTGATCTGAACGAGGCTCAAATGAACGAGGAGGTGATGAAGGTGATAGAGATGCCCTGCACAATGCTTATTCAAACAAATCAATGAATTCTTGCCAACAAACCAAGTCCTAGCTAACTCAATCCAACTGTTAATGAATGAGTAAACAACAGCCTTGTTTGAAAAGAGAACCATATACATCACATGAGAAAGAACATGCCAAAGGATCTAAATGCATACAAACTCCTACCAATCTATTATAAACATGAGAAGCTACTTGAACCATCAAAAGAAACCTAAGTAACAAAGCACGAATTAAATCTAAAGAGCAGATTTTATTTCAAGAACGCAACAACACACATAAAGATAAACAAGGGAGGTACTGGGCGCTTGAGATGGGCCCAACCCCAAGAACTACAGCCTCCCAAGAGCGATTTAGAGCTGGTGCAAAGCTGGATACATCTTTATTAATCAAGAAATGAAAAGTTACATCAAACTGTCCACAAGAAGAACTTGAGCATGAGCTGAAAGCAAAGCTAATCTACTGCATAAAAAATCGAACTACAAGCTAGCTAACTAATGGCTAAAACGAAATGACTAACTGGCTACAAAATGACTACCCACTAGCTACCAAAAATGACCAACCACTAGCTAACCAAAATGAGGCCCCAAGCCTTCTTATTTATACAATTTGAGGACCCAACAGTCCTCCTAAAAGTTAGGGACTTGGCTTCCCAAGACTTGGAGTTAACAGCAGTCCAACTTGACTTGCTTGGTTGCCCTTGAGCTGATTGATTCGGTGGCCCTTGAACTCCGAGCTGATGGTGGAGAATTCGAGGTAAGGGCCCATAAATGAGGGGGACACCTTCCTACAAATCCTCTAGCTTGTTCTCCCACGAATTTGGCTGCCAAGTGCTCATTAAGACCTTCAAATTTGTCTCCAAGTTGACCAACAAGGCTACACAAAGCACCCATTAGACTTGTTGGCATAATGACTAACCAAATTCACTCTATTAACATAAAAATAATCAAAAACATGCAATAAACAAATGAGAATGGTGGACTAAGCCAAATTAGGAGGTTGAATGAGCCCAAATAATTGTACATTTTTGGGGCTCATCACAAGGATCTGAAGGGGTGCCATATTCCTTAGACTTATCTATTCAAACGCTTGATGAGCGTTGATTCGGGTCTGCCTCCCATGCTAAAAACATTGATTGCTACAATATTTCTATTGGGCTTGGAGGTAATACCTGCAGATGATCCATGTTAATATCGTTTTCTGAGATATTTTGAATAGAAGATATCATATTGCAGTTTCCTACCGTTGCCACTTCCGCCAGATTGATTGGAGGCGGGAGAGCAAAAGTCCCAATTAATATAGGGTCTTTTAGTAGGCCTACTCCGATATTTTGAAGCGAATGGGGGCTTCCATGGATCATCAGAATGCTTCCCGTAACTTGGGAACTATTGGGGAGAAATGTTTGTTGGTCGACGATTGTAATTCTTCCTTGAAAAGGAAATTCAATCTTCCTAAAGTAGGTCGACACAATGGCAGCCATAGCATATATCTAGGGCCTTCCCAGTAGGATGTTGTAATCGAGGTTTCCGTCGATTACTTCAACATCTATTTCTATTGTTTTTCCCCCAAGTTCAACTTGCAAGTTACTTAGAATCCCATATGGAGTATATGTTCGTCCATCAAATGCTTTTAATGTCATCGAGGATCACGACAAGGTTGGAGATCCTAAAGTTTTCCAGCAACTCATCGACATAATACATGTAGATGGCCCCTCATCAATAATTGTTCGATGAACAGTTTTGTTGAGGGCTTTCACTTGAATGAGGAAAGCTAGTTGAGCTGGTAACTGAGGATCATATCCTTTGTGATTAAAGGACACAAGATTAGAATCCTTTGGGTCTATCCCACCTATTGCTGATAATAAAGCCTGCTTTTGGGAGGGGCAATTTTGCAGTACCTCAAGTGTCAACATAGCGGATGGCGATTGGGCCAGATCTTCCACTATATTATAATGTTGTGCTGGTCTGGCACGAGCATTAAATGTTGACTTGTGTACTACTCCCTTTGGCAGTTTTATTGTTAGCTCTGCAATGATGGGTGGCGCAACTTCTGTCGAAGTTGTTGTCGAACTACTAGGTTGATCTCTATCCTTGTTGTTCGACAGCTGTCGATTCCCGTAATCTTTATTCCTTGTCATTATCAAAGCATCATTTTGTTGTTTCGAAAATGACAACATCAACACTTGGGATGGGGAAGAATTATCACTTGCAACCAGATTTTTTCCTGGATTTGGAAACGGATCATTTAATACCGCTGAGGTTTTTGAATTCTTGAATAATTTTCTAAGCTCAACTTTATATGGACAATCTCTTGTCCAATGATCCTCATCACATATTAGACATGGACGATTTGGTTTCTTATCTCTAGAAGGGTTTGCAAAATATTTTTCAGGTGATGATTCCTCCTGTTTCTTCTTCTTCCCTTTGTTTTTCTTCTTGCCTCCTAGTTGCTTGGTTTCTTTGCCGTTGTCAATTGAGACGGCATTTACTTCCGAGGCAAGAAGTTCTTCTTTTGCATTTTGACTAGAAATCTTACGGGCCTTTTTAGATGTAGCCTTTGTTGATTTCGTGTCTGTCGTACCAATCACGCCATCACCGGCATGAGAGTCATTATTTGATTTAGGAGGAGGAGGAACATAAAATTTTGGCCTGGGAGCATCAGGGATTTTATTGTAGAGTGTGCCAGACTGAGTATAAATCAAGTCTAAATATTGCGCATGAGAAATAACTTGCTCTTCAGTGACGACTCCTCCCTTCGCCACATCTTCTGTAACGGAAGGTAATAATGACTTAATAAACCATTTAGCTAAAAGCTGATCAGGAACATACGTTTTTACCATTCTACGATGACATCGCCACTCATGAATGTGATCGGATATGTGAGTGGTCGTTGTTTGCTTGAAATTGGTAAGAAATTCTGTTCCCATTTCGTACCTTATGGGTAACTGAAAATGGGTTAAAAAGGTTGTGGCTAGGGCACTGAAGTTATCAAATGAAGCTCTAGGTAATTCGATATACCATTTCGTTGCCGGACCAGTTAACGTTCTCTGAAAAAGGTGAAGCCTAATCGAATCATCGTTTAGGGTGTTTGATGAACACCACAGATGAAAGGTCATCACATGATTCGACGGGTCTTCACCCGGATTTCCATTAAATTTAGGAATATCTGACGGAAGTTTATGCGGAATCGCTGGCCACCAAGGGGCGTAAGCAATTGGATCGTTCGTTAGCCTATTTAGATCCGGTAACTCTAAAGTTGCCACGAAGGGTAACTGTTGATTCAGGTTTGGCGAAGCATACCCAGGATAAGATGGAATTTCCTGAGCAGTTGGTCTTTGCATACCAACATAATGCATTTGATGCTGGTAACTTTGGTAAGATTGATGGGCATAACCATTGTAGAATGGTTGATTTTGACCGTTTTGAATATACGGCTGCCCATTATTTGCAAAGATTTGTTGCTCAGATCCTTGGTAAACTTGTTGGAATGCGGTTGTTGATATTCAACCAGGCATGGTTGTGAAGCCATGTGTTGTTGTCCAATACTGGCTGTTTGACCAAGATGAGGGATAATTGTACCCGTTTGGGCCTGTGTCATTCCACTAGTAGGCGATTGTGGTTGAGTCGCAGGGACAAGAGGCTATTGCATTACAACCTGAGAAACCTGAGGTTGGCATATAACAGGCAACACTTGTACTTGCGACACCGTCACAATAGCTGGCGTAGTTGGTATATTTGACATAGGTAAACATTGTTGCATTGAGTATACAACTCTTGGTTGTTGAGGCAGTATTGGCACCCAACCGCTAGATGTAATTCTAGCATAACCTGAATTTTGTTGTGAACTCTCGTATGGTTTTCCTCTGAGAGGAGACAATGAAAGGGTATATTTCCCCCCATACGGCGGTAATCCAGTACTCAAAGGAATTGTTTGTCCTTGAGGATCGGACTGCCCAAATTGACACTGTGAAGGATAAATTTGCTGAGACTCAACATAAGAGTTCCTGGATATTATTTCGGATGAACAAATGAGAACGGACCATACTATCGAAATAGCCTCTGAGTGGGCTCCATCTAGCGATTGAGAGCTAGTTGGGATAGATGGTATGCCAGTGAACATTGTTGGAGTGACACCAGGAAGTTCTGCCGTTGCTGTGTCGGATGACACAGTCCTAGATGTCGACAGTTGTTCAGACATTTCTAGTCTATCCAAAAGATTTCCTAGCGATTCTACAGGAGCTTCCGATAACGGTAGATTAATTTCCGATGAAGAAGGATATAGGGTGATCCCGACTCCAAATTGCGATGGAGTACTAGATGGAGGATCCTCCACAATCTCTTCTATAGCAATCAGACCAAGTGGAAGAGGTAGACGTCAGGTCCGTAAAATATTTTTGGTGCCGAAGAAGGTATAAAATCTGCAGCGACCAATGTTTTGGGAATAACACCTTCCGAATAAGCTGTAGACGGAGTTGGTTCAGTAATACAAGTGTTTACCTTCTCACTAGGATCAGCTCTACTATCCTTTGGTGGCTACAGAACTTCTTCTATAAAGGCAGGTATACCAGAAATTTTTGGAGTAACCGGAGTCTCCGATGGTGTTGGAACACTTGTTCTAACTTTACCAGGGGATTTGGAACCGGTTAAACGAGTTCACTTTGTCCGTAACAGTTTTGATTCTGGAGACAAAGACGATTGACTCGAAAGTCTCCACAAACGACAAGGTTTCAATTGACTTTCTTCCATGATTGCAGATTACTCGATCAACTAAAAATCAAGGGGAAAAATGTTTCCAAATTAAATGAATTTTAGACGCTTTGACACAACTTGTTTTTTCAATTTTTAAGAGTCAAGAAAAAACAAAAGATGACTCTAGTCGCCTTCGATTTTTGATGAGCTTGAAGTGACAAGTTCTCAGATGGACCTTTTCCTTTAAGGAGTCTGAAAACGAACAAAAGAGACTACTCTGGAAATCTAGACAGAGGGATTACCAAACCAATCGCAAAACTTCAGAATACTTTTTACAGTACGACAGTCAATCTTCCCGAATGCTATGTTCAGTGCATTGCGATCGATAGGGCGGTAGACACGGCTTCCTATGGATAAAGGATAAAGCCTATTGTGGTATCCCAATATATACTCAACGGTACGTGGGAGCACAAGTATGTACTGGCACTTATCATCTCAAAGTGGAGGAATCACCCAACCAGCAACGAAAACAACAGTTACCAGGCTTTATGGTGCCATAATACGTCTCTAGCCTAGACTTCTAAATGTTGTGTGTTAGGTTCCAAAGCGTTTTTAGATTCATTAAATTTATTTTATAGTTGATATTGCTTAAGAAATTTGCCTTTCAGGTTCACCGTATGATGTAGATATAAAATTCCTAAAATGCAATCTAAGATGATAAACAATCGCTTAATCTTCTTTTTGCAATGAAAATCCTAGCTACTAAGGAAAGAGAGATGATATTCTTTCAACATAGAGCAGAGAGCAAACACTATATGCACTATCCTAAATCAAACCAACAAACAGTCTAAATGCAAATGCACATGCATGTATTTGTTTTTAGCCTTCTTAATGTGTGAATGATAAAAAGAAAGCTAAATGCAAATCTGAATTATTTTCAAAGCGACATTACTAACAAGTTTCTTTTCAAGATAAAATGAAGACAATGATGACACTTTATGATTTGGAATTGAAAACTTGCTTTCGACACTTGAAAAACTATTAATTCAAATCAAATACAAGAGTAATAGTGTAATTGACTATCAAGAACAATCAGATTCTCTTCTATGACTGAAAACAACACTTGCGACACTTCCAAATCAAGAAACGACAGTTCAATTACGCTACTTCTTTGTAAAAGAGAACTGAAAATGGATCACAATACATAAAAAAATTACAGTTCTTTGCACAATAGAGGCAGAATAATGGCAAAGAAGGGGGTTTCCAACAGAGGTATACTGACTACAGACAGCAAAACTCCTGAATAGAGCTGAAAAGAGTGAAAAAACCGAAGTCTACAGGCAAAATTATCCCTTTCTGATCAGGGCACCTGTTACATAGGGATTCCAGTATGCATCCCACCTATAGCACATGGGAAGTGCGATGCATATTGAGATCCTTGAAGAGAGGGTGCGATGGTATAGTGCGAGACTTTTGATCCAGTTCTTGATCACAGTTTGCAGCACAGTTCAGGGATTTAGGCTGAGCAAGTGGTAATCAATAAATAAATCATAGGGGTAGATCTAAGGAGGTTACTAGAGCCACCATAAGGGCAATTAGAGAGCTTGTAAATTGATTGTTCACTTCATAAAAAAAACCTGGAGATAGACTGAAGCAACATTGATCTACTTTGCACTTGCATAGAAAATGCAGTTCGAAGGCTAGCTGGCTTGACTTTAGGCTCCATCTGTAAGTTTATAAAGCAAACAAAGATAGACAAACAAACAATCTATTCGCTCCCTAGCGGAGTCACCATTTTGTTATCGGGAAATCTAGTTTCTATGCAGAGCTGCTAGTCCCACTAAGGCTAGTAGCTACCTTAGAAACAAACAAACTAAAACCACTTTCGTTTTCCTTTATGAGAAGTAGATAAGAGGGGAAAGAAGGAGGCCAACCTCTATCTTACGCTTGGTTCCTTGCTTGATTCCTCTCCCTTCTGATAGATCTTTGCCACTCGCTTCCTCGCCTACCCAGCTTCAAAGAGCACCTGTAGGATCAAAGCAGCATAACACTATCCAAGAACATAGATCTACCATCATAAACAATATAGGACCAGATATATATTGACCACGCAAATGCATATATCATCAATCATACAAGAATGTGGAGGAAACCTTGAATAGCTTTATTAATAATCAAGAATAGCAAAGAGGATTACAAACAATTGTTCTGACCTAGCGTCATCCTCTCAGCAAGAAAGCCCTTCTTCACCTCATGAAAAGCTTAGATCACCCAACACTATCATGTTACACCAAGAAACCAGCAGCACTTCCTTACAAGATACAAAATTCCAACCTCTGAATCTCTGGGATGAGGGATCCATATATAGATGTTTGCAAGGGAGGTGCTTCAGCTTCTGAGATTTGATTAGCGTCCTCTCTCTGATATTTCTTGATCCCACTTGGAGATTGATGATCTCTTATTCATCCCTGGGCGAATGCAGAGAGGCAAGTGTCACAGGAGAAGTTTCTGGAAGATTCCATGATTCTCCACCTCACAGATTGACCCTGCCATTTGTCCACTCTCACCCACCGCACCCCATAGAAGGGCTTTTCAGTATGCATCACACCTCCCGTGTGCATTTAGGTGGGATGCAGCACACTTTGACCATGGAGCAGGTGAGATGGTCCAATTTTGACCAGTTCTGAGTAGTTTTTCATGGAGAACTTCTCGGAGATGCTGTAATCAGTTGAACTTGTTCTTTTAGGGTTGGAACAACACTTTTAGGGACTTAGGAACCCTTGGTTTATGGACATTTATGATTGGGGTTGCAGTGCCCAAAAATGTCTATAACAATTCCCCCCCTTAATCTGAAGGGATGTTGGTGAGTCCAAGCATCGTTCTGAATCGTTCAAGCTTTTCTCTTCCAAGCACTTTGGTGAAGATGTCTGCAATTTGCTCATTTGTGGAACAATGACAAAGATGGATTGTTTTGGCCTCAACATGATGTCGAATCAGATGATATTTAGTATTGATTTGCTTCGTTCGATCATGGAAATTTGGGTTCTTGGCCAACTTTATTGCAGAGGTATTGTCAATCATGAGTGGAGTTGATTGTACTTGTTCTACCTGCAAATCTTCAAGAATTTTCCTGAGCCACACAATTTCTTTTGTTGCTTCAACTGTTGCCATGTATTCTGCTTCTGTTGTGGAATCTGTTGGAACTGATTGTTTGCGTGATCTCTAGGAGACAGATCCTGATCCAAGACTCATAGCATATCCTGAAGTTGATACCCTGGTTTCTTTGTCTCCATCGAAGTCTAAATCAGAGTATCAAATCAAGCTGAAGTCATCCACCTGTGTATACTTGATTCTAAAGTCTTGAGCTCCCTTCAAGTATCTTAGAACTTTTTTTGCAGCAGACCAATGTCGCTCACAAGTCTTTTTCATAAACCTGGAGAGGATTCCAACAACAAACGAAATGTTTGGTCTGGTAGTAGTTAGGTAGTTGAGACTTCCTACAAGTTGTCTATACTTTGTTGCATCCTCAAATTCTTTTCCTTCAATAGATGTGAGCTTTAAGTTTTATTCCATTGGAGTAGTAAGAGGATTGCACTTTGTCATGCCAAACATGTTCAATAGATCTCCAATGTATTTCTTTTGAGAAAGAAAAATGGAATTTGGATGTTGGGTTACTTCAATGCCAAGATAGTAATGAACATAGCCCAAATCGGCCATTTCAAAACCTTTCCCCAATTCCTTCTTTATGGATGCAATGTAGCTTTCATTGTTCTGTATCATTAAAAGATCATCTACATATACCACAAGATATACAACTGTTTTGCCAACTTTCTTAACTAGTAAAGTAGCATCATCAAGATCAAAATGTTTGAAATTGAGTTTCAGAAGATGCTCAGTTAGTTTTTCATACCAGGCTCGCGGTGCTTGTTTGAGGACATACAAGGACTTCACAAGTTTGCATACTTTATGTTCATGTCCTTTCACATCAAATCCTTCAGGTTGGGACATAAAAACATTCTCTTTTAGATCTCCATTCAAGAAAGCAATTTTTACATCCATTTGATGGACTTTCCAACCATTCTAAGCTGCTAGTGAAAAAAGTGACCGGATGGTAGCCCATTTTGCTATGGGGGCAAAAGTCTCCTCATAATCGACCCCTTCCTTCTGTGAAAAACCTTTTGCCACAAGCCTAGCTTTGTGCTTGTCAAGTGAGCCATCAGCTTTATACTTGTTCTTGTAGACCCACTTGCAGCCAATTGGTTTGGTTCCAAATGGAGGATCAACCAACTTCCAAGTGTCGTTCTTTATGAGGGCATCATACTCTTTTTGCATCGCTTCTTTCCATTCATCATGAGAAGCAGCTTCTTTGAAGGAATTTGGTTCAAAATCTATAGACAATTTCAATTCACAATCATAAGAAACATCCATATCAACAGGTGAATTAGAGTCATCTACATCACCTCCATTTTGCTGGTTCGAATTTCTGGTTCCTGTCTTTCCAACTTCATCAAGATGAACACTTTCAAGTGTCTCTGTCAGCCACTTTGGAGGACCTTTCTGAGATGGTCCAGGCTGCTTCGTTTATTGAGTTGGGACTAAATCAAGATTGAGTCTCCCAATTCTATCAATTACATCACTTAAAGCATCATCCATTGTTGGAGTTTCATGCAGGGGAGAGTGTTCTTCAGAAGAAGATTCCACATGTTGATCTACTATAGGAATCCCCCCTTCAAGATGTGGAATCTGATTATCAAATTCTTGAAATGATTTTGTTTTTGCGAATCTATCCAAGCGATCAAGTTGCCGCTCAACAACATTGTCAGTTTTGGATGATTCAAGAAAAATACATCTCTAGATACAACAAACTTCATATTTACTTCATCATAGAGACGGTATGCTTTAGAGGTGTTTGAATATCCCAGGAAGATACACTTATGACTTCTAGCACCAATTTTGTTTCTATGTACCTTTGGTATCAAAGCATAATAGGTGGAACCAAAGATCCTAAGATGTTTTACCGAAGGAACATGTCCATACCACATTTCATAAGGAGTCTTGTTTCTTATAGCATTAGATGGACATCTATTCTTTATATATGCAGCACATAGAACAACATCAGCCCAAAACGTTATCTTTACATTTTTGAAGAAAAGCATGGATCGTACCATATTTAAGATTGTCCTATTCATTCTTTCAGCTACACCATTCTGTTGGGGATTATAAGGCACAATTGTTTGATGTTTGATCCCATGTTGGTGAAGATAGTTTTCAAATTCATTTGATGTGTATTCTTTTCCATTATCAATGCAAATAGACCCAATATGAGATTGTGCATCATTTTCAATCCATTTATGAAAATTCTTGAATGTTTGAAAAGCATCAGATTTGTTCTTCAATAAATAGACCCAACACGTTCTGGTGTAGTCATCAATAAATGTCATGATACATTTATTTCCATTTGCAGAAGGAACAGGCATTAGACCGCATAAATCTGAATGAATGAGTTCAAGTTTCCTATGTGCTCTTGAATTTGAATCATTAAAAGATTGTTTGCTATGATTTCCTAGAATGCAAGCATCACATTGCTTAAGTTTCCTAGGAATTGTAGGCAAACCAGCAACACCATTTTTCTTCAACAAGAGGAGACTGTCATCGTTCAAATGTCCAAATATAGCATGCCATAATAAACTTGATGGAAGTGTGCCTTCTTCATGATGAGAATTGTATGAAAATTGTTGTGCATGAGCATAGGTTCCTTGTAGTTTGAGAAGCCTTTCTTCTTCTATTCCCCTCATGACAAGTGGGTGGTCAGATGCTTTTCTTACCTCAAGCTTGCCATCAAACATATGAATGGAGTGACCTTGCTGACGGATGTGGACCAAGGATAGCAAGTTTCTCTTGAGCTATGGGAGATATAGAACATGATCCAGAAGAAATTCTAGAAGACCAAGCAGTTTAAGCCCGATTGTGCTAAGCCCTGATGGCTTGATTTTTGATTGATCTGCAAAGTATACTGCTCCATCAACATTGTTAGTGAAATCTTCAAAAAAATCTTTTCTATGAGTCATGTGGCAAGTTGCTCCTGAATCAAGCAACCAATCATTTTTCCAAGAAGCAAGTGAAGCATTAAATAAATCTTCGTTTACTCCAATATTACATTGTGCCACAACATAGTGAGTGGATTCAGGTGCTTTACCTTTGGCTGAATCATCAGTTTTACCTTTCTGTTGGTTTCTTTTCTGCTCAATTTTGTCCCATGGTAGCTTGCATGTAGAGGCATCATGTGATCCACTTCTTTTGCAGCGAATACAATGTAGATCTGCCTTTTCTCCTTGAGAATGTCTGCCCCCCTGCCTCTGAAATATCCTCCTCTTCCTCTTCGTCCACCTCTTCCTCTTGTAGAATCTTGAGCAGGATGCTTTTCTTTATGAGCAAGGCCGATAGTCTCTTCAAAAGATTCAGGGGCTGTCTTCTTTCCAAAAGCTTTCTCTCTTTCAACAAACTTTTTCACAAGAGAGTCAAAGGTTATATCTTTGAGATTTCCATTTGCTTGCAATGACTCAAGATAATTGGAGTAAGTAGGATAAAGTTCCTTGAGAAAAGCGATAAGAGAAATATACAATTCAACCTTAGTAGATTTGATATCATGCATTATAGACTTTACTTCAGATGTAAGAGAAAGAGGATCATTATTTTGCAATTCAAGAGTGAAGACTTTAATCATGATTTGA